>CM077664.1:195710694-196345527 GCA_039707655.1 Elymus sibiricus | reverse complement strand
GAATATCTTAGTCATGAGTTTGGCCAACATCTGAGTGACCGTGGAATCGTTTCACAGCTTACGCCTCCCGGAACTCCACAGCGAAACGGAGTGTCGGAACGACGTAACCGAACCCTGTTAGACATGGTAAGGTCGATGATGTCTCTTACAGATCTACCAATATCTTTTTGGGGTCATGCACTAGAAACTGCCGCTTATACATTAAACAGAGCACCGTCTAAGTCTGTTGAGACGACACCACATGAGATGTGGAATGGGAAGATACCTAGTGTGTCGCATCTCAAGGTTTGGGGTTGTGAGGCATACGTAAAACGTTTACAGCCAACCAAGCTAGAACCTAGATCAGACAAATGTTACTTTGTAGGTTATCCAAATAACACCATTGGATATTCCTTCTACCACCAGTCCGAGGGCAAAGTGTTTGTTGCAAAGGTTGCACACTTTCTCGAGAAAGAGTTTCTCACTAAAGAAGTGAGTGGGAGGACAGTACAACTTAATGAGATTAGTGAATCTTCGGCAACCGTTGATATGGCTAAGGAACCGGAAGAAATTCCGCTAATTATCCCTACAACCGAGCCGGAAGTTGTCGCATGTGATGCGGAAACTTCAAACACCGTTGTTACTGAACCGCGCAGATCAGGTAGGGCTATCCAGCCACCTGAATGGTTTCATAACGAAATCTTCATTCTTGAAGACGATGAACCTGCGCACTACAAGGAAGCGATGGCGGGGCCTAGCTCAAGGGAATGGCACAAAGCCATGAGATCCGAAATGGAATCCATGTACGAAAACCAAGTTTGGAACTTGGAAGAACTTCAGATGGCATAAAACCCATTGGTTGTAAATGGATTTTCAAAAGAAAGACGGACGCGGATGGTAACATCACTATCCACAAAGCTAGACTTGTCGCGAAAGGGTTCACGCAAGTTCCAGGAGAGGACTACGACGAGACTTTCTCGCCTGTAGCTATGCTTAGGTCTGTTCGGATATTACTAGCAATTGCTGCTTATTTCGATTATGAAATATGGCAGATGGATGTCAAAACGGCTTTCCTAAATGGAAACCTTGATAGGGATGTATACATGATACAGCCAGAAGGTTTTGTCGATCCTAAGAATGCTGGAAAGGTATGTAAGCTTCAGAAAGCCATTTATGGTCTGAAGCAAGCATCGAGGAGCTGGAATATTTGTTTTGATGAAGTGGTCAAAGAGTTTGGCTTCATCAGGAACGATGAAGAATCTTGTGTGTACAAGAAGTTTAGTGGGAGCGCAAAAGCATTTCTAATCTTGTATGTGGATGACATATTGTTGATTGGAAATGACGTGAATTTTCTTAGCGAAATAAAAGACTCATTGAAGAAGAGTTTTTCAATGAAAGACTTAGGCAAAGCGGCATATGTATTAGGCATCAGGATCTATAGAGATAGATCAAGACGCCTGATAGCGCTAAGCCAAAGCACGTACATTGACAAGGTGTTGAAAAGGTTCAACATGGAGAACTCCAAGAAAGGCCTACTCCCCATGTCACCTGGCACAGTGCTTTGCAAGAATCAGAGTCCTCGGACCCTTGATGAGCGAGTACAAATGAATGATATTCCATATGCTTCGGCAGTTGGTTCTATTATGTATGCCATGCTATGTACAAGACCGGATGTTTCCTCTGCGCTAAGTGTTAGCAGCCGGTACCAAGGTGATCCAGGATTGGAACACTGGGCCGCAGTCAAGGGTATTCTTAAGTACCTCAGAAGGACCAAGGATTTACTCCTTGTGTACGGAGGTGATGAAGAGCTCATTGTAAGTTGTTACACTGATGCAGGCTTCATGTCTGACCCAGATGACTTCAAATCTCAATTTGGCTATGTTTTCATATTGAACGGCGGCGCAGTTGATTGGAAAAGTTCCAAACAAAAGACTGTGGCGGATTCTACAACGGAGGCGGAATATGTTGCTGCTTCAGAAGCCTCCAAGAAAGCTGTCGGTATCAAGCAATTTCTTGAAGACCTTGGTGTGGTTCCAAGTGCTGTGGACCCGGTGGAGATCTATTGTGATAATAGTGGCGCCGTGGCTCAGGCAAGGGAACCATGTTCGCACCATAAGACAATGCATATTCAACGCAAATATAAACTCATTCGACATCATGTCGAAGAAGTTTTAGTGAAAGTACGCAAAGTTCACACGGATCTGAATGTCTCAGACCCGATGACGAAGCCTCTATCACGAGCAAAGCATGAGCAACACCGGATTGCCATTGGTGTTAGGGAAGCCATGTAACTAGATTATGACTCTAGTGCAAGTGGGAGACTGTAGGAGATATGCCCTAGAGGCAGTAATATCAGTTACTTTTGTATCTCAGAGTTTGTAATGAATGTTTATGATCCATGCTATAACTGCAATGATTCTCGAGTCTGCAATAACCACGAGGCTTGGAGGGAAACTCATGTGCACGTGTGGTATAATAAACGGTAAATTGTATTCCTAGTCTTGCCTCTAAGACTGGCTCAAGTATTGCATGATGATCCTGTTTTCCTGATCATGGGCATGGCTATGCCGGCAATTTTGAGGGCACGATGTTGGTAGAACACTTGTGTTGAATCGACCCAAATTGATGTTATACTATGAGATATATTCGTCACAAGTTAATGGTTAAAATAACACAGAGATGGTTAACGTTTGCATGATTCCTTAGACCATGAGAGTATCGAGTTTCTTCATGCTTGCTTCATGAACTTTGGGGTTCGTTAAACGTCATCCATAAATGGGTGGCTATTACGGCGGCTTACGGGTTCATGGAAAAGTATGTCAAGTAACTTGATAGCTCAAGATTGGGATTTGCTCCTCCGACGATGGAGAGATGTCTCTGGGCCCTCTCGGTGTTACGGTATCCATCATCGTCAGGCCAGACACTTTGTGATTTGATCACGGGGATGCCGGAACACGGGAACGAGAAAAGAGAACAATACCGGCAACGAGGTAACTGGCATTGTGGACAAGTTGTTGATCCACGAGGATGCCCACATGTCTCACCTCGGGTATTTGTAACATATCACGAAGCAACAGGAATAGCACACGGCAACTGGAGGTTCACTCGAATATTCATTCGTGTGGGTATAGGGGTCAATATGGGTGTCCACGGCTCCGATGCTGATCATTGATCGGAAAGTGTTCCGGTCATGTCTATACTTCACCGAACCTATAGGGTCACACGCTTAAGGGTCATCTATCTGCTGAATACTAGACGAGGAGTCCGAGAGAAAGTCACTGGAAAGGTTTCAGAGACGATGGAAAAGTTCCGGAGAGAACACCGAAAAAGTTTCGGTAAAACCGAAAAGTCGTTTCGGATAAAACCATTGATCCAAAAAGGTTTCGGCAAGCACCGGGAATGTTTTGGAGGTTGCCAGATTGGTCTGGTAATTTCTGGAATTTTTCCGGAGGAAAAACCGAAAAAGGTTTTCGGAGCTGCCGAAATTGTTTACCGGGTAAACGAAGATGGTTTTAAATTAAACCACCATACCGGAAATGTTCCGGAGCGCGTCCAGATAATTTTAGAGGGTGCCGGAAATGTTCTGGGACCTTCCGGAATTTTTCAGAAGAAATAGTTTCGGAAAACATCTTGTCCCAGCGTTAGGGGACAAGATCCCACGGATCGTGGGGGCTGTTTTTGGGCTGTTTTTGGGGGCGCCCCCTTTAAGGGACAGCCCCCTTGTGGCTGGACAAAGTGTTGGGGGGCCCCCCCATGGTGGGGGGCAGCCCCCACAAATGGTGGAGAGTGTTGGGAGGAAGGTGGGGCCCCATGGGGGAACACCATGGACAAGGGAACATGTTTTCTCCATGTTTGGTGGGAACATGTTTCCTTGTTTGGTGGGTGCTTGTTTTGTGGGCTGATATTTCAGCCCCCCCTCACCCCTTCCACCACTATATAAGGAGGTGGAGAGGAGCTCTCCATCCTCACTCCAACTCTCTCACACATGGCATGCATGATCTGCCTTTCTTCTCTCCCTCCCACGAAATAGTTTCGTAGAGCCGAAAGGTTGTCTGGGTTCCGGTGGGAACTAGTTCTGGACGGCGAAGCCCTGCCGGATAGATGACACCGTATGTGTGCAACCCCGTAGAGAGGTCGTAGTTTCGATCTTTTGCCCGAGGGGCTATTCGTGTGTCCTCCCGGAGGGCTGTCCGAGTTTCCGTTTAGGTTTCGTGGGTCCTCCCGAAGGGCTGTCCGTGACATCGTCCAAGGGACTGTCCGACCGCCTCCCAAAGGGCTGTCCGACGAGGGAGTACATCCTCGCGGTTTGGAGGTTGTAAAATCCTAGCTGCGGGGATCTGCACCAACGATCTCCACCGACTCTTCTTCCGCTGCGCTACGAGTCGGTACGGATCAGATCAAACCTTGTATGCAATCTCCATAGTGGTCCTCGGCGTGCTCGCTATACCGAAATTTTTTGTTTTCTGTCGCGTTCCCCAACACCCCGCGAATATAGGCGGTGGAATTAGGTCAAAACAATGACTAGGCGGCCCACAACCTAGGTGGCACGACCCCCCCCCCCCCCGGGTCGCGCCACCTGCCCTTGTGGCTGGTTGCCTGGTCCTCTCGATTCCTCCCTAAGCTTCTAGTGTTCCTTCTAGTCTATAAAAAATCATCAAAACTTGCATCGTATTTGGACCTTCCTAGGTATTGATTTTCTGCGAAACCAAAAACAAGCAGAAAACAGGAACTGGCACTGTGCACTAAATTAATAGGTTAGTCCAGAAAAAATAATATAAAATGATAATAAATATATATATATAAATGATAATATAGCAGCATGAAACGATCAAAAATTATATATATGTTTGAGACATGTCAGGATCAAAGGTTATTCTTGCCTCTAGTCGTTGGCCTCAGTGCCCTTTCCCCTTTTTCTTGTTCCTCTATGTTGTAGCATGTACGTGTGCCTTTTGCATCTTATCGCAAAAGGCATCTGGAGGAGATTTATGGCATTCTCTCGCGGTGCCCCTGGACATTGTCAGTGTCGTGGTCTAGGTACTTGAAGTTGATGACAACCTACTGTAGAGCGAGGCGGGTGAGGATTCCGTCGTCGACAGAGCCCTCGTAGACGGGGTCAAAGCCAGCCTTACCAAGGAAGTTGGAGGTGGAGAAGTTCTTGGTCACGGACTTGAGTTCGTCCAGGGTGAAGGCATGTAGGCTCATTGTCGCCAGCGTCGGCGATAGGTCCTCCAAGGACATCAACTGCAGATTCATCATCATGCGTTGCCGCTGCGAATCCTACTTCATCTCCTCGTTGCCATCGCCGCCACCGCCTGGCCCGAAGCACGTGAGGAGGCCCCTCCAACTTGTCGCTGTCAACCAAGGCCATGTCCAGTGTCTCGAGTAGCCTCACCCTTCAAGAGTGGAATTGTGACGCCCCCGGCCCGACCGTGCACTAATCATACACGCAAATGCGCACGATCAAGCCCAGAGACTCACGGGAAGATATCACAACACAACTCTAGACACAAAATAAAATAATAGAAGATTTATATTACAAGCCAGGGGCCTACAGGGCTCGAATACATAAGCTCGAGTTACACAAGAGTCAGCTGAAGCATTAGTATCTGAGTACAGACATAAAAGTTAAACAAGCCTGCCTTAAGATGGCGGAGCAAAACAACGACATCTAGATCAAAAAGGCGCAGGCCTCCTGCCTGGGAGACTCTTATCTACTCCTGGTCGTCGGTCTCCACGTAGTAGTAGTCACCATCGGGGTGGTAGTAGTCATCGGCGGAATCAGCTGGCTCCAGGGCTCCGTCATCTGATCACAGCAATCGGGTATGGGAAAAAAAGAGGTAGCAAAGTAACCATGAGTACTCATCCAAAGTACTCGCAAGACTTACATCAGATCTATACTAAGTATGCATCGGTATCGAATGAAGGGGCTGTATCTGTGGACTAGACTGCAGAAATGTCAGAATAGAGGGGAAGGCCTAGCCTATCGAAGACTAGCATCTTGCAGCATTAGAAGAGTGCAGATTAGCAGCATATAATAAAGCAGTAAGTATGTAGTAGCAAAGCCCAGAGATCCTTCCTCGACTCCCTGCGAGAAAGCGATCCCGGAGCTAACATATTATTAAAGTAACATGTATCCAGTTCAAGTTGTAGTAGATCGGGATACAACACTGAGCGTCATGTTACCGTGGACACGGCTATTCGAATAGATAACTTCCCTGCAGGGGTGCACTACTGTTACCCAACACGCTCGATTAACTCTGGCCGGACACACTTTTCTGGGTCATGTCTGGCCTCGGCTGATCGACACGACGTAGTCCTACCTAGGCTCCGCAGAGAGGTCCCCGCCGGTCTACATCCTAAGCGCTCAGGGGTCTTGGGCCCATCGCCCTTTGCACTCCGGGTCGTTGCGAGCAGAGCGATCCAAGGACCACCTGTGGGGCGCCGACCCGGCCGTGCCGCAATGCTGAACTGGACGTCTGACAGAGCTTTCGGCTGATACATACGGCGCCGAGGGCCCCATTAAACCATTATCCCGCGTGGTGGTAGTGCGTATAGGCCAGTGGCCAACTCAGATCAAATACCCAAATCCGTTAGTGATTTATTAGGAGCTCACGGAGACGAGCAGTGATCCACGATCTGTGGTCCCGTCGCCCCGTCTCGTGGACTTACGTCAAGGGCCAGGAATGCCCGGCCGTGCCACGTAATTATCTCGCGGGTACCCTCACGGTCGACCCGACTTCACATCTCTCGCGGGTACCCCTCGGGGTCGACCCGACTTTAACAAGGGTCTGAGGTAAATGCCAAGGTAACCGTGTGGCCATGACATCAGGGGGGAAATCCAAGGAATCACCCTCGATGGATTCCCACTCGATGTATCCGTCAAGGTGAACTTGGAGGAATCAACCTCGATGGGTTCACACTTGAGGGGTTGCACGACAGAGGCATCATCGGAGGTGGTGAAATAGGAATCACCCTCGGTAACCCTCAACCAACTAGCTACGCTACATAGATATCATCAGGAGTGAGGTAGGAGGTATCACCCTCGACACTCGATAGTAGCTCTGTAGAGTCGTACAACTAAGGGGGCGTGCGGTGCTGTGTTCGGTCTCTGCACATCGATCACACTGCTCGAGTCACCGGTGGTAAAGCATGGCAACAAGGACAAGGGTGTGGGGCCATTGATGGATCACTAACCAACCTATACTAAGCATTTAGGACAACAGGTAAAGTTTCAACAGCAGGTTACAAAATCAGGCTATGCATCAGAATAGGAGCAATCAATTACAGTAGCAAAATCTAATGCAAGCATGGGAGAGAAAGAATGGGCGATATAGGAATGATCAAGGGGGTTTTGCTTGCCTGGAAGCTTTGCTGAAAAGGAAGAAGGGTCGTCGGTGACGTAGTCGTACTCAGGAGCAGCGTCAGTCTCGAGGTCTACCGGAGAGAAGAGGGGGAAGAAACAGTAAATATAAAGCACACAGATGCAACACAGATGCACGACATGCCAGTAGGTTATGCTAGGGGGTGCCCTAATACAGTGCTAGGTATTTTAAACGGAGCGGGAAAATATCCGGGTATATTTTCCCAGCTCCAGATGCTTATCGGTATATTGATCCGGAGGGGAAGGTTCCAAGTTCATCTAGTTAGGAGCGATGGTTAAGCATTTTGATCACATATTCGGATTCGTTATATTTTTCTGATCAATTTTCATATATAAATTATTTTCATCTGACTTGCGGTTTATTTCCTAAGATTTTTCAAAGTTTTAATCATTTTCTGAAATTCCTGAAATTAATTTAAATATTAAATTCGAATTTAAGCAGTGAAAATACTTTTTATACTCAGACTCAGCCAGCCACAGTCAATGACATGTGGGGCCAGTCAAAGCCCAGTCACCAGTCAAATTTGACCATTGACTGGTCAAACTGACACGTGGGGCCCCTCTGTCATAGACTAGATATTTAAAGAGTGGATTAAATTAACTGGTTAATCTAATTATCTAGTGGGACCCACTGTCAGTGACTGTTTAACTAACAGATTTAATTAACAGATTAACTAGCAGTTTAATTATTTATAAAATCATTTTAATTAAACGTGAGGGCCACACATCAGTGACCCAGGCTGCTCAGTCAGCACAGTTGACTGGGTCAACCCAGTCAACGGGACCCAGGGGACCCACTAGCAGCGACCCAGTGCAGGCCCCAGGGCAGCCACGTCGGCGGGCGGCACTGGAGATGCGCCGGCGAGCAAAACGCGCGGCGGCACGCGTCGGGCTTCGCCGGGATTTCGCTACGGGGCACCGTCTGGTGCGCGCGACCCCGCGTTCGAACGAGGAGATTGAGCCGCGTCCATCCCTGGCCTTTTCACGAGCGGAGGTGGCCGGATTCGAGCGCCACGACGACGGCAGGCGGCGCCGGAGTTCGGGTAAGGTTGAGGGCGACGCTACGGGGCACGGGGAGAGGGGCGCGTGGGTGTGTTGGGCTCCTAGGAGCACCAGCAGCGCGATGGCGTGCACGGGCGCGAGCTGCAGTGGCCGTGGCCGCGACTGTGACCGGAACGGTGGCGATGAGCACGGCCATGGCGGGAGAGCTAGCCAGCGAGCACGCAGGAGCGTAGAGGGAGAGGGGGGAAGATGCGGCCGCTCACATCGTTGCAGAGAAGGCCCGAGGAGGCCGGCGATGGTCGGAGAGCGGCGGATCGACGGGAAGAAGCTCCGGTGGCCGCGGGCGGAGTCGAGGTCGATGTGGTCATCGTGAAGGCGTAGGGGTCGAGCTCGGGGTCGGAGAAGGTGTAGCGGACGTCGGCGGTCTCGTCTGGCACGGTGGGGCGGCGAGGAGGGTATGGTGGCCGCGCTAGGACGTGGCCATGGCGGCGGACGCGTTCGGTCGCGGTGGGAGAGAGCGAGGGAAGGGGAGAAGGAGGGCTAGGGGAGGCCAGGGGAGGGCAGGGCGCTGCCCTTATCCCCCCGCGACGGGCGCGGGAGCGCGCTGTCGAGCGTGAGGAGGGGGGCCTGGCTGCGAGGAGAGAGAGGGAGCGGGAGGTGGGGGAAAGAGCTGGCCGGGCTGGGCCTCCCTGTTTGACTTAGGCCCAGGTACAGTAGAGTTTAGGCTTTTTCTATTTCTCTTCTCTGTTTTACATTTTCTGGCACTGTTTTCTACTTTCTTTTAGTACCAAATGGTTTTTGGTGAACATGAAATTTGGCACTTAAATACTAGGTAATATTCTGGGCTGCCACAAAAAGTTTCAGAATTTTTGGAATTGTTTATCTATTTTGGAAATTGAAAATGTCAATTAAATTGCTGCTGGTCCACTGTTTTGGTTACTAGGGTCAATTTGGGAATTTAAATAATGTTGGTTTTATTTTTATAATTGCTTTGGGATTATTTGAAATATTATGAACATTTTTATTCAATTAATTGAAGAAGTAATAATTTGACTTGCATTTGAATTTGGAATTTGAATTTGTATTATTTCCTAAATGCAATTTAATTAAGATGACCATGATGACATGGCAGGATTAAAGGATGGTCACTATGCTTAATAACAGGGGGTGTTACAGGAATGAACCCTTGCCCTGCATCGCGTTCACTCCATGGCTAAGGTTAGTGTCGCTACTAGAGCGTCCTCACGGGCCACAAAGAAATGCAGCTCCAGACCCTAGTGGTTTTGGTTCGATTCCGATGAACCGACCGCAGCCAACCTCCACAGGGAAGCGCAGAGTTGTCTTTGCATAAACGGAGACTGAAGAGGGAGAGGATGAGCAAGGCACCATTGACGTCGCTTCGATGATGTATGCACCAAACCAGCAAGGTGAACACCAAGCAGAAGGTGCAATTTTTAGTAGCCTTTTTTATGCGGTTATGAAGTAAGACGTGAGAAGATTTGTGAGGCTGCGAGCAGGAGTCAAGTATGGCAATCCCGTGAGGGCAATGTCTAATATGAAAGTTGCAGGCGATTCCTCAGTTACAACATCAGTTTCTTCCTCATTGTCGACTTTACTGATATGTGGTGGAGGCAAACAAAGGCGACCAATACATAAATACTTTTTTTAGACAAAGAAGATGAATAGTTTTTTTCTTCTGAAAAGGAGGTTAAAACCCTCGGCCTCTGCATCAAAAGAGATGCACATAACCGTCTTTATTGAAGTTAATGCAAGGCAATGAGGCAACACATCAATAAATAAAGTACAAAACATGGAAACCCATAGTAGAAACATTATAAGAAATGAATAAAACACCTATGATTAAGTCGACTTCTTCCACAAAAACGCCTTTAGAAAGGGGTACACGCCCTCGTGTCTTCGTCACCACATCAAGGAGATAACACCTTGAAAAAGGTAAAACGCAAGTTCGCCACTGCTAAGCCTGACCAATAAAGGCCAGAATAAGGGTTTTCACTCCGGACATGAATCGGCGTTCCAAACACCTACTTGTTAACGGATATGACCAGAGTTGTCACATCCAGTACTCCACGCCAGGTTGTAGTGGCACTAGCGGATGGGTGGGACGTGTTCCCACCATGAACGGCCTCCACAGCGATTAGGGGGCCACCCATGCCGCGACACGAAGCTGGTTGTTGGCACCCCACACGGGGGCGAGCTGACCTGCAACATCCATAACATCCTCAGGGCCGCTACCTCGGCATCCTTCATGTGAGTAGAAGTGGATGCCACTAAGCTTGATGCCGACCGGGGGGGTGTGCCCCTACCCCATCAGCGATGAACGCTATGGTGAACCTTCTTGCGTGCAAGCCGCCACTCGCGCAGCAGACGACAAATGTATGCCTTTGGCCACCATATGGCAACCTGAAGATACCGTCACTCCAACGTCCAGAGCTTACCGAGTGTCCATGGGCCGAGTGGGCGTAGGCATGGGTTGGCACTTGCAGTCAGTTTGTTTAGCCCAGATAGTACAATGAAGGAAATCGAATGGGGAGACGAAATGTAAAGTTGAATGCCACGTACTAAAGGGTGACGTGGGGAAATCGTTTTTACATGTGGGACCTACTTGATGATGTGAATAGAATGCTTGTCAAGAATAATAGTAGCGAGTTCACTCTCTTGGAGCATCTATAGTCGGGTGCCTCAAACCGGCCCCAAACGCCCAGGCAGACGGACCAATCACTTACCGATAAAAAAAAGCTGACCCAGCCAGGCTCCTCAAACAGGCCCCAAATGCCCGGGTTGTCCGGCACCCCTCATATCCAACCCAAATCTAGGGCGGATATGGGGAGCCCGGCGCGCCCGGACGCGTCCGCCCGCCCCACGCTGGCCCACTCCGTGCCCACTAAATACCCAACCCGGAGCAAACCCTAGTTCCACTTCACTCTCGCTCCACTCTCTGTCTCTTCTCCTCCCACTCCCCAATCCTCATCTATTCACCCCCCGCCCTCATTCACCATGTCTAGCACCGACAGCAGCGGAGTCGACGGATCCAACGACGAGTGGGACGCCTTCCTCCGCGAGTCGGAGGGCGGCGAGGGGAAGCTAGCCCTCCACATCACGCTGCAACGCTCGCGGGTGGACACGGGGGGTAGCTTCGGCTCTGCTCCGTCCCCTGTCGCCCGCCGCCGCAGCGTCGAAGCCAGAGCGGGCCTGTCCCACACCACACACAGCTCCGTGTGGTCTGCCCGCTTCGCGTCGCTGGCCCGCCGCCCTCCTAGCCCTCCAGCCGCTGCTCCTCAAGGGCACCGGTGGGTGTTTGTGCCCACTCCACCGGTGTCATGGACGCGCACGCCCGAATCTAAGGCGTGCGCCGCCAGCCGCGAGAGGTATCGGGCTAGGGAGACATCAGTGGCGTCGGAGGCGGTTGCACAGTCCTCCCCTCGCCGCCACGGGTTGCCGGCGGTGCCCGATGAGGACGAGCGGCTCATCGTGGCTGTCTACCATCGCTCACTTACGATGGCGTAGACGGACGTCCGCCGGCTCCATCGAAAAAACGCTAGGCGCTCTGGTTAGGTCTGGAGCTGTCGGCGAGCGAGGCAGCGGAGAGGGAGGCGGAGAAGGCGAGAGTGGCGAAGCTCAAGATGCAGCAGGATTGCGACGTCTGGAGGATGGCCGGCTTCATCGACTCCTCCTCCTCCTCCTCCGATGTCACCGACGCTCCGACGACCCCCCCTCCCGCCGCTGAGGCCTACACGGACACCTGTAGCAGCGTCGGTGACCGAAAGGACAAAGCGCCGACGAGGAAGTGGTGAAGAAGCTCGGTCCTCTTTCCGTCTTTATTTCTGTTCTTAGTACTAATGTTAGTTTCGAACTTGTCCGTCGACTGAGTTGTGGTGCTCTTTTGGTCTATGCTCGAATTATGTGGATTTCTATGTCCGCCAGCTGTCGATTCTATGTCCATTTGTTTCGTTGATGATTTACGTAGTTTGGTTTCATGTTGCATGCGCAGAATGGATTTCGAGTACCGGATATGAGGTACACGGCTGTGGATGCGGCGATTTGAGGATTGACCGGTCACTGTCCACGGACGTATAGGGTGCCGGATTTGGTATGCGTGGCTGTAGATGAGAGATATGAGGTACACGGGTGTGGACGCGGCGATTTGAGGATTGACTAGTCACTGTCCACAGACGTATAGGGTGCCGGATTTGGTATGCGTGGTTGTAGATGCTCTCAGGCAGTGGCGTAGCCACATCAGAGACACGCCCCGGGCCAAGCTCGTTGCTACAGTAGAGAACAGTGATAAACAGTGCTACTGTTGCTACAGGCACGAAGCAACAAGCTGCTACGCCCCAGGCCACAGCCCTGGTAGCCTGGGGCCTAGCTACGCCGCTGCTCTCAGGTATATAGGTTACGTGGTCAAGATTAGCTTTTTTTTTCTTTGACAATCAAGATTGGCTAGTTGCTTGTTGCAGAGATTTAAAAGCCTCCTTTGACGTAGCAAGTATAGTATAGTCTCCGTTGGCACACGGACGGAAATTCTTTAAAGATCTGGCGAACAGGAAGGGATTCAAAACTTGGAACCTCTTGGCCTTTAGCTAGTCCTCTCCCTGTGAGTTGAGTGCAGTTACCCGGCTCCCAAAGCGAAGCCTCGGATGTCAACGGTTTGCCGTACGCAGCGAGGCTGCAGTCATTACGAACCCGACGGTATCCTGCACGGACGCTGCTCCCCTTACCGCAACACGGCACACCCCTCCCCCTCTCTCTCTCCTCTCACACGCAGAGCTGCCCTTGCCATCGGATCCTGCAAGCGAGGCACAGGGCGAGAGCGACAGCCCAGCCTCCACGGGGGCCCTCATCACGTGCCCGTCCAGCGCGCCAGCCTCTAGCCGCTCGCCAAGCGTCTGCCGCCGCGCCGGTGCGCCACGTGGCCACCTCGCCCCCGCGTCGCGACAAGCGAGAGGAGGGGTGCCAAAGCGGCCTGCCCCCACGGAAACGAGTGCAGGGGGAGAGTTACCGGAATGCCCCTCCTCGCGGAGCCAGATCGAGCTTTGTGCATGACCTAGTTTGTTTTCGGCCCGCCCACGTCACGGGAGGGAGGGCTGGCCGTCGGATGAACGGGTTGTTACACCCAGGCCGTCCGTTCTGGGTGGTCCGGGTAGGATCACCAGTGCAAAAGTGGGTTTCACGGAAGTGGAACGCCATGGAATCGTCGCCCGTAATAATTGCCGGTGGGCTCGCAGCTCTAACTAGTAAGAGCATCTACAGCCGGACATAGCAAATATGACCCCTTTAGGGCAAATACAACGCAGGCGCTAAGGCAGGGGCGCTAGGAATTAAATCCTGGTAGGTGTGGCAGTTTCCAAGCTATTCCTTGTGCTTTTTTTAGCATCGATGCCAACCTAGGAGTCCAGCGCTTAGAAATCACGTACAAAATCCATCTCCTAGCGCCTGCTCCTGGCGCCGATGCTTGCGGAAAAAAAGCTCAGGATCTTAAGCGCCTGTGTAAGCACCGCTGCATTGAAGATGCCCTTAGAGCCCCTATTTGTTCGTCCGCGCAGCCACGCTTCTTATTTTCTTCCTCATATGTCCGGTCACTTTCACGTGATTGGTGGAGATGAAGAGAGAGAAATAAAAGAATGAATAAAGAAAGAGAAAAGGTGGTCCGGGGTGGGGCCGCGTCCTACGTGGCGGACTGCCCGGGCGCGTCCGTGAGACCTCATATCCTCCCTACATTTGAGATGGATATGAGAGTTCGCGGACAGTCCGGACGTATAGGTATGATATGAGGGGTCCGGTTGGGTTACGTTTTTCCTTCTCTTTTCTGTCCGGTCACTGACCGGGCGCGTCCGTGGACGTATGAGAGATGGTTTGTGGCGTCCTTCTGTAGATGCTCTAACTACTCATAGAGAAAAGAATCTCGCCACGGAACAATGTAAACTTTTTCTTACTAGAACCGCTCTTAATTTTTTTGTTCACTATGAACCAGGATTTAAAAAAAAATATTACTATGAACGGGGACTAACTTGTATGATTAGAACCATCGAAGAATAATTGAGCCAATTCTTTTTTGCGGGGAAAATAATTGAGCCATTAGAGAACTGTTTTTCACGAGTCACTTCTTTGTACTACCTTGACTATTGATGAATAGATCGAAAGTTTTCTCGCAAAAAAAAATTATAAAACAATATTTTTCTTCCTATATATGGTCAATTAAGAGAAATTCACAGGGACACGCAAGTACGGGGCACACACTTGCCCAATCATGCCGGACCGTTCGATTGCTTTAAGATTCATAAACTTGATTAGTCTTAGGCCATTGATTACTCCCTCCGTCACAGTTTACACGTCGCGCTTCAATTCTCATGCATTTCCACCACCGGAGGGATTTTAGGCGTGTTTGGTTTAATGCCCAATTAATTAGGGAGTGGTAACCGCAATCTAGCCCACAATTTTTTGTCCATTACTTTTCCTTCGCAGTTGTGTACGCGGGGTGGAATCGGTCTCCACCACTGCATGCACGATGACGGCTCGTTTACTGGCCATGGGGGTTACTGCGCGGTAATATCTAGAGTAATAAGGCGCCATGGTATAATCACCGATGCTATTTTTTAGTCCTGCGCAAACGAGACTACAACCAATCGCCAATCACCTTGGTCCCAAAGATTATTGAAGCGCGCCGTGTAAACTGTGACGGAGGGAGTACTTTATTTTGGGGTCCATCCATGCATGCTTTTGGTGGTTTTTTGCCAGAGCTGCATGCGCCATCCACCTCACCTCACATGACATTTTATTTCATCTTTTAATTTCAATCTCCTATATCTTTTGAATCAAAAATCTAAATTAAGTTTCGTTTGCATACTTGTGTTTATCGCGACGAGAACTTTCGAACAAGACCAATCATAAATACATTTCCACAAGAAAAAAAAATGCAATTTCAAATATTCAAACTTGATAGATGTAACATTAAGTTTTACCAAGTTTCATTAAGTTTTATAAGCTTTTAGGGTTTTAGGGTTCTGCGCTTATGACTTAGGGTTTACAGTTTAGGGTTTACGGTTTAAGTTTAAGTTTTTGAAACTTGCTAAATTTATCATCGTTCCTATCAAGTTTTTGTAGTTGAAACCTGCCTGGCTCCCCGATTTACCTCGCGATCCGCAAAGTCATTGGATTCCGCACCATGGCACACCAAGTTTTAAGTTTTAGGTTTTGAAACTTGCGATTTTGTCATTCGCTTGTGCCAAGTTCAACAGTTGAAACGTAATGAAGTTTTAAATACTCATCAAAACATTTTCAAAATGGATCTTATTTGAAAGCGCTCATCATAAGAAACATGAATATACAAACGAAATATAAATTGGACTTTTGGTTCAAAAGATATAACATATTCAAATTTGAAAGTCAAAATAGAAAGCATCGGATGTGGGATGGGCGGAGCTGCCAAATGTTGCGAAAAGCTACGTGTATGGACCCTCTAAAGTAATTAAGGGCTAAAGCACATGCAAAAGGTAGGCAAAAATGACAAATTTAACCTATGGACGAAACAATATCACAAAATGAACCGTTGGTGAAAAAAATTCATCCTGCTGACCCTTTTGTGTAGCGCCCGACAGTTAGGCGTCACACTACACTGTGCAGCGCCTGGCTCTTAGACGCTACACGCCTGGCCAGCGTCGCACCCCAGGCTGCCTGAAAAATGCTAAGTGAGTGTGTAACGCCTGAGATCTAGGCGCTACACTATACAGTGTAGCGCCTAGCGTCTAGGCGTTGCACTGACTTAGCATTTTTCAGACAACTCGGGGTGCGACGATGGCCAGGCGTGTAGCGCCTGTCAGTCAGGCGCTGCACAGTGTAGTGTGGCGCCTAACTATTAGGCGCTACACAAAAGAGTCAGCCGGGTGAAAAAAATTCGTCAACGGTTCATTTTGTGATATTGTTTCATCCACATGTCATAACAGTGATTTTTGCCCAAAAAGTAAACTTGTTTCTGAATCACGAGGCAATCGCGCGGCCGCAAATCTGTGTGCCCCGTCCCTGCGTGCTACAAATCCTCTCGTGATCAATTAACTCTTAAATCTCAAGCAAAATCCTTCCATTCTCCGGTGCAGGCTCAAATAATTTGTTATATTTATTCATGTTTTTCTAGTTTCTATTTGAAAAGGAATGTGTCAAGACATTTTATTTTTTTTGTGTATATACCAAAATGTGTTTTCCTTTTACTTCTTGCTGTTAGCGGTGCATGCCGCATCGACTGGCGATACTATAAACTTTTAAGTCTTTTCTATTCGTTGTTTTTAGTTTACACTTGGATGATTTTATTTTTGTTCCGTTATCACTTTGGTAGTGAAACCGGATCCAAATTTTCGATCGACTGGAAAAAAAATAAGAAACATGCAAACGAAAGAGTCCCTAAAACTTTAAAATTCTTCCAAACGCATGGCAAACAATTGAGCCATCTCGTCTACATCGATCTCAAGTATATGCTGAGTTACAGTTTGTGATTCAAATATCACATACATAAGTGCTTTCATGATATAACGGAACCATCTTTATTTTGACAAATTGACCACTCGACGGTAGTAGACACGATTTTCTAGCACATGTGCATCGTTTGTTTTTTATAGCATGGTACTTTGAACATAACCCATGGCATTTGTGATTTGCGATATCACCTGACTGCTTTGCGCCTTCACATGACTTATGACTATTTCTTCTTTCAACACATGGTCTCTAAGGAAATGATGTCTGATGTCGATGTGCTTCATTCGGGAGTGTCGCACTAGGTTGTGCGAGATCTTCATGTGTTGTCAAAGAGTTCAGATATCTTCTTCACCTTGATGTCGTAGTCTTTCAATACGACCAGCCTTCTGATCGGGACTAGCAAGGCTCACCTTGTAGTAGAAATACTGAGGATGGGGTCGCATCATGTCATGGACGTAAGGAAAGTCACCGTTGTCATTGACGCCAAAACGAGTGCACCACTATAAGAGAGAGATGCCGAAATCTCATTCTACGAGATGGAATTTGATCCTCTACTCTTGAGTCATAGGGTAGTTCTAAATGCTCGTTGGCGGACGCAGCGGCTGACGTCTCAGCGGCGGAGGAGGAACTCATGGCCTTTGCCTTCTTCAACTTCTTCATGGTCTACATCTCAACGAGAGTGGCAATCGGAGAAACGAAGATCAAATCTGTGGAACTTCTCATGAACGGTTGCTACGGTGGCGTCGTGGAGAAGGCGGGGGATAGGAGACAATGTGAGAACCTATCTCCTACCATGACTATTTATAGCAAAGAGGAGTGGAATCCGTCCCTAAAAGCCTGCATGACACGTGCCAATTTAGGGAGCCAAGGTGTCAAGCAGACGCGCGGGAATCAAAACTGCCATCATTTAAAACCCACTCACTTGCTAACCGTCGGCCGACTTATGTCAGTCGGAGCACAGAAGCCGAGGAGTCCCCTCTCACAGATCAGTCAAAGGGGGTCTGACAACACGCAAAAGATTATGATATGACAACACAACAAGATTTGCAGTGATGACACCCAATGATTCGCCTTCTAGATGGTCGAAGTGTTCAACTGGCTGAAGAGAAGGGTGCATCAATACGGCTGACTGGGCCATTCCTGAGCCGGAACATCCGTGCACACGTCATGGTGAGAATCCGAGTGTAGAGCGCTCGAAGAAAATGAGTGAAATGACACTCGTTACAGATCCGTTCTGTAAACAGAGCAAGCAGCGCCCGTGATATCCTCCGTGGCATGAGTTGGACTGAAAAGCCAAATATCTGGCTGCGCAAACTTGGTTCACGAGAGAGGTGGTTGATCGACATTCCACATAAAAGATTCTGACTGGTGACACTTGATCATTTCAAGCCTAGGCGTCTCAGACCACCACTTAGAATTTGATGATACACCCATAGTCGGGCTATGAGCCATCCTCTCCTGAAGAGATCGAATCATGTATCACCAAGTTTCTTTTTGGTTAATTTCTCACTCTTCGCCTCCAGAAGGCATGAACATTTGAGTCTGCTAAGGTCTCTCAACCAACCAATAAGTGGAGTTTTGTGACGCCCCCGACTTAATCGTGCACTAATCATACACGAAAATGCGCACGATCAAGCACAGGGACTCACAGGAAGATATCACAACACAACTCTAAACACAAATAAAAGTCAGACAAGCTTTATATTACAAGCCAGGGGCCTCGAGGGCTCGAATACATAAGCTCGCGAACAAGCGTTAGCGGAAGCAACAACATTATCTGAGTACAGACATATAGTTAAACAAGTCTGCCTTAAGAAGGCTGAGCAAAACAACGACATCTGGTCGAAAAGGCGCAGGCCTCCTGCCTGGGAGCCTCCTATCTACGCCTGGTCGTCAGTCTCCACGTAGTAGTAGGCACCACCGGAGGGGTAGTAGTAGTCGTTGACAGGGGCAGCTGACTCCGGGGCTCCGTCATCTGGTCGCAGCAATCGGGTATGGGGAAAAGAGGTAGCAAAGCAACCGTGAGTACTCATCCAAAGTACTCGCAAGACTTACATCAGAACTATTCTACTTATGCATCGGTATCAAATGAAGGGGCAGTATCTGTGGACTATACTGCAGAAATGCCAGAATAGAGGGGAAAGCCTAGCCTATCGAAGACTAGCATCTTCAGCATCTTGCAGCATTAGAAGAGTGTAGATTAGTACATAAATATAGTAGTAGCAACAAGTATAATAGTAGCCATGCCCAGAGATCCTTCCTCGACTCCCTGCGAGAAAGCGATCCCGGACCTAACACATTATTAAGTTCCACAAGTATCCAGTTCTAGTGGTAGTAGATCGAGATACTTTCCGAGCGTCCTGTTACCGTGGACACGGCTATTCGAATAGATATACTTCCCTGCAGGGGTGCACCAACTTACCCAACACGCTCGATTAACTCTGGTCGGACACACTTGCTTGGGTCATGCCCGGCCTCGGCTGATCGACACGCCGTAGCACTACCTAGGCTCAGCAGAGAGGCCAGCACGCCGGTCTACACCCTGAGCGCTCAGGGGTCTTGGGCCCATCGCCCTTTGCACTCCTGCGCGTTGCGTACGTGGCCGGGACCAGACCTAGCCCATGTATACACACGCAGGCTTTCGCGGTCCACCCGGGCGCGCGCCGCTCAACTGCTGACGTCTGAAGAGCTTCGGCTGATACATACGACGTCGAGTGCCCATACTTATTCCCGCGTGGTGGTTAGTGCGAAAAGGCCATAGGCCTACTCATATCACATATCCTAACCCATTAGTGTGTTGGGAGCTCGCGGTGACGATCAGTGCTCCACGATCTGTGGTCCCTTCGCCCCGTCTCGAGGACTTGCGGCAAGGGCCATGCCCAATCCCTCTCCTCCCTCTCCTGAGGCAATCTGCCTGCCCGGCCGCGCCTCGTAATTATTTCGCGGGTACCCTCACGGTCAACCCGCCTTCATAACTCTCGCGGGTACCCCTCGGGGCCGACCCGTCTTTAAACAGGGATTGAGATAAAAGTCAAGGTATCCGTGTGTCCATCACATCAAGGAGGAACCCAAGGAATCACCCTCGATGGATTCCCACTAGATGTATTCGTCAAGGAGAACTCAGAGGAATCACCCTCGGTGGGTTCACACTTGAGGGGCTTGTACGACAAAGGCATCATCGGAGGTAGTGAAAGAGGAATCACCCTCGGTAACCCACAACCGAGTAGCTATACTACAGAGGCAACATCAGAAGTGAGGTAAGAGGTATCACCCTCGGCACTCGATGGTAGCTCTGCAGAGTCGTACAACTTAGGGGTGTGCGGTGATGTGTCGGTCTCAGCCCATCGATCACATTGATCGGGGCACCAGTAACAAAGCGGGGCAACAGGGACAATGATGAGGGGCCACAGATGGTTCACTATCCAACCAATACTAAGCATTTAGGACAGCAGGTAAGGTATCAACAGCAGTTACGAAAACAGGCTATGCATCAGAATAGGAGCAATCAATTGTAGTAGCAAAATCTAATGCAAGTATGAGAGAGAAAGAATAGGCAAGATCAAGGGGGTTTGCTTGTCTGGAAGCTCTGCTGAAAAGGTCTGATCGTCAGGGGTGTAGTCATACTCGGCAGCAGCGTCGGTCTTGGGGTCTACCGGCGAGAAGAGGGGGAAGAAACAAATAAATACAAAGCAAACAAATGCAACACAGATGCATGGCATGGCAATATGCTATGCTGGTGTGACCTATCGCACTGCTACACGTTGCAGACGGAGCGGGAAAATATCTGGGAATATTTTCCCGGCTTTGGGCATCTGCCAGACAGATGAACCGGAGGGGAAGGTTCCATGTTTGCAGTGTTGTGGGCATGTGACAGCTACATGGAGGGCATATACGGATTCGTCTCATTTTTCTGATCAACTTTCATGTAGAAAACTTTTTCATCCGAGCTACGGTTTATTTTCTATGATTTTCAAAGATTTAAACAATTTTCTGAAATTCCTGGAATTATTTTAATTACTAAATTCGAATTATCTAGAACAGTAAATTACTAGGTGCACCCGGTCCAGTGCACCCAACAGTGCTCCAGAGGCTGACAGCGGGGCCCAGTTGACTGCACAGTTAGCAGTCAACTGCGGACTTTGACTGGTCAAACTGACCAGTGGGTCCCACCTGTCATTGACTCATTTAACTAACAGAGGTCTAATTTAACTATTATAGTTAATTAACTAGTAGGGCCTACTGTTAGTGTCAAATTAATTAGCCGATTAACTTAATTAACTAAAAACTGTAATTAGGCGAGTGGGGCCCGCATGTCAGTGACTGGGGTTGCCCAGTCAACAAGGTTGACAAGGTCAACCCAGTCAACTGGGCCCGCGAACCCACTGGTCAGCGACCCAGAGCGGGCCCCAGGCTGCTACTTGTGAGCTGCGTTGGTAATTCCCTGAAGAGGAAGGGAGATGCAGTACAGTAGAGGTAAGTATTTCCCTCAGTTATGAAACCAAGGTTATCAATCCAGTAGGAGAATCACGCAACACCTCGTTAGCAGTACCTGCACACAAAACAACAAATCCTTGCACCCAACGCAAACAAGGAGTTGTCAATCCCTCGGCGGTTAATTGCAAGATTAAATTTTATGGTGATAGATAGATAGATTGAACTAAAATATAAAATAAAATAAATAAAGTAAAAGTGCAGCAAGGTATTTTTAGGATTTTTAATATATGATAGAAGTAGACCCGGGGGCCATAGTTTTCACTAGAGGCTTCTCTCATGAAAATAGCATACGGTGGGTGAACAAATTACTGTTGGGCAATTGATAGAAAAGCAAATAATCATGATGATATCCAAGGCAATGATCATGTATATAGGCATCACGTCTGAGACAAGTAGACCAACTCCTGCCTGCATCTACTACTATTACTCCACACATCGACCGCTATCCAGCATGCATCCAGTGTATTAAGTCCATAAAGAACGGAGTAACGCCTTAAGCAAGATGACATGATGTAGACAAAGTAAACTCATGCATGAATAAACCCCATCTTTTTACCCTTAATAGCAACGATACATACGTGTCATGTCCCTTTCTGTCACTGTGATTGAGCACCGCAAGATCGAACCCATTACAAAGCACCTCTCCCATTGCAAGATAAATCAATCTAGTTGGCCAAACCAAATCAATAGATCGGAGAGAAATACGAAGCTATAATAATCATGCATAAAAGAGTTCAGAGAAGACTCAAATAATATTCATGGATAATCTGATCATAAACTCACAATTCATCGGATCCCAACAAACACACCGCAAAAAGTGATTACATCGGATAGAACTCCACGAACATCGAGGAGAACATTGTATTGAAGATCAAAAAGAGAGAAGAAGCCATCTAGCTACTAACTTTGGACCCGAATGTCTGTGGTAAACTACTCACGCATCATCGGAAGGGCAGCAAGGTTGATGGAGAGCCCCTCCGTGATCGATTCCCCCTCCGGCGGAGTACCGGAAAAGGCCTCCAGATGGGATCTCTCGAGAACAGAAGCTTGCGGCGGCGGAAAATGTATTTCGTGGACTCCTCTATTGGTTTCCCGATTTTAGAGAATTTATAGTGGAGGAATTAGGTCAAACGGAGCTGTGTGGGCCCCAAGAGCCACCAGGGCGCCCCCCCCCCCCGGGGCGCGCCGTGGTGCCTCGTGGGCCACTGCTTCATCTTTTGGCCCTCTCCCAAAGCTTCCAGTACTTGTTATGTCCAGAAAAAAATCTCCAAAAAGTTTCATGGGATTTGGACTTCGTTTGGTACTGATATTCTGGAAAACCAAAAACAGGCAAAAAAACAGCAACTAGCACTGGGCACTAAGTTAATAGGTTAGTCCCAAAAAATGATATATAATTGTTGTAAATGTATATAAAAACATCCAAGATTGATAATATAATAGCATGTAACAATCAAAAATTATAGATACGTTGGAGACGTATCAACATCCCCAAGCTTAATTCCCGCTCGTCCTCGAGTAGGTAAATGATAAAAACAGAATTTTTGATGTGGAATGCTACCTATCATATTCATCATATATTCTTTTCTTTTGTAGCATGGACACTTGGACTTGAATGATTCAAAGCAATAGTCCATAATTTGACATAAAGACATAAATACTCAAGCATACTAACAAGCAACCATGTCTTTCAAAATATCAACGCTAAAGAAAGTTATCCCTAGCCCATTATGCTCAATCATTGATCCATTCGTGAAACACACTCAAAATTAACTACACACAATGCACAAGTATGACAATAGTGCTCTCTAGTTGTTGCTTTATAAGAGAAGATGGAGACTCAAAATAAAAATAAAAATTGCATAAAAGTAAATAGATAGGCCCCTCGCAGAGGGAAGCAAAGATTTGCAAATGTGCCAGAGCTCAAAGCTTAAATTAGAGAGATAAAACTATTTTGAGAGGCATGCTTTTCCTGTCAACGAAAATGACCGAGAATTCCCAATATCTTCCATGCTAGACACATCATAGGCGGTTCCCAAACAGAAAGTAAAGTTTATTTCCTTTCCACCATTCTTTCACAATCCATGGCTAGCCGTATCCACGGGTGCCCTCCATACCAACACTTTCCAAGGAATTTTGTTGTTATTAATTTTGATTCATTGTGGGACTGGGCATCCATATTACCCGCCACTCTCTCTCATGCAATGACAAGTGAATAAACACTCATCGTGAAAATAACACACCTAGCATGGAAAATATTGGCCACCCCCTGCCGCTTCATGAGCGGTACGGGCACACAAAACGGAAAATTATTTTGAAAATTAGAGTTGGCACACGCAAATTTACTTGGAACGGCATGGAAATACCACATATAGGTAGATATGGCGGACTCATTTGGCACAACTTGGGTTTAAAGAGTTTGGATGCACAAGCAGTATTCCCGCTTAGTACAAATGAAGGCTAGCAAATAGATTGAGAAGCAACCAACCAAAAAGCGAAAACGGTCATAAACATGCATTGAACATAACTAACACCGAATAATGTACCATAAGTAGGATATAATTTCTTTGCATAACTATTGACTTAATGTGCATGCATAGGGAATCACAAACCTTAACACTAATATTCTTACTAAATCACAATTACTCACTAACATGACTCACATATTATCATCTCCATATCGCAAAACTATTGCAAGGAATCACACTTATCATATCCAATGATCTATATGAAAGTTTTTATTATATCCCTCTTGAATATTCATCACTTTGGGACCAAATTCATATCTTGTGCAAATTACCATTACTATTATCAACTCTCAAAAAGATATAAGTGAAGCATGAGAGTGCAAATATTTTTTCAAAATTTTAATCTTATCAACTCTCAAAATAATATAAGTGAAGCATGAGAGTTTAAATGTTTCTTTAAAATATAGCCACCGCCGTGCTCAAAAAGATTTAAGTGAAGCACTAGAGCAACTGCCTAGCTCAAAAAAATTAAGTGAAGCACATAGAGTATTCTAACAAATTATGATGAACGTGTGGTTATCTCAAATAGGTGTGTCCAGCAAAGATGATTGTGACAAACTAAAAAGCAAACAAAGCAAAGACTCATATAATACACGACGCTCCAAGCAAAACACATATCATGTGATGAATAAAAATATAGCTTCAAGTAAAATTACCGATGGTTGGTAAAAGAAAGAGGGGATGCCTTCCGGGGCATCCCCAAGCTTAGATGCTTGAGTCTTCCTTGAATATTACCTTGGGGTGCCTTGGGCATCCCCAAGCTTAGGCTCTTGCCACTCCTTATTCCTTCATCCATCGTGATCTCACCCAAAACTTGAAAACTTCAATCACATAAAACTCAACAAAATCTTCGTGAGATCCGTTAGTATAACAAAACAAATCACTACTTTAAGTACTATTGCAAACCCATTCATATTTTATTTTTGCATTATACCTACTGTATTCTAACTTCTCCATGGCTTATACCCCCCGATACAATCCATAGTTTCATCAAAACAAGCAAGCAATGCATCAAAAACAGAATCTGTCAAAAACAGAACAGTCTGTAGAGATCTATTTAAAAGCTATACTTCTGTAACTCAAAAAATCCGAAAAATTAGGAAAACGTGGGCAATTCATATTCTAATACTGTGTAAAAAATTCAGATTTTTCTGACGGTCCAGTACAGAACTAAAATTCCAGCACTGGATACAAAACTTTCTGTTTTCCAAACAACATCAATTATACTATCTTCCAAATCATCCTAAAGGCTTTACTTGGCACAAACACTAATTAAAACACAAAAAAACACAATCATAACAGTAGCAAAAATGTGAAAACACATAATAAAAGAAACAAAAAGTAAAAATTTATTTTATTCATTGGGTTGCCTCCCAACAAACGCTATTGTTTTATGCCCCTAGCTAGGCATAATGCATAGTTTCAAGTATTGCCATCTTTCAAGTTGATTCCATAAGTGGCCCTCATAATGGATTCATATGGTGCTTTAATTTTCTTCCTAGGGAAATGTTTCATACCCTTCTTTAATAGAAACTGAAATTTTATATCCCCTTCTTTCATGTCAATAACGGCACCTATGGTTCGTAAGAATGGTCTACCAAGTATTATGGGGCAAGAAGGATTGCATTCAATGTCAAGTACAATAAAATCAACGGGCACATAGTTCCTATTTGCAATAATAAGAACATCATTAATTCTACCCAATGGCTTTTTAATAGTAGAATCCGCAAGATGCAAATTAAGAGAACATTCATCTATATTGGTAAAGCCTAGCACATCACATAGAGATTTTGGAATTGTGGGAATGCAAGCACCCAAATCACATAAAGCATTGCACTCATAATTTTTAATTTTAACTTTAATGGTGGGTTCCCATTCATCATATAATTTTCTAGGAATTGAAATTTCTAGTTCTAGCTTTTCCTTTAACGCTTTCATCATTGCTTCTACGATGTGTTTAGTAAAAGCCTTATTTTGCTCATAAGCGTTGGGTGAATTTAACATGGATTGTAACAAAGAAATACATTCAATCAAGGAACAATTGTCATAATTAAAATCTTTGTAATCCAAGAGAGTGGGCACATCGCTAGTTAATGTTTTTACCTCTCCAAACCCACTTTTATCAAAAAAATTATCAAGATTTTCACCCTCCGAATTATGGGGACGCCTACTAGCTAAAGTTGACTCTTCTTCAGTCCCCTTTTCATCAAGTTTTATATTGCTAAACAAACAATTAATAGATGAAACACCAATCATTTTAATATCCTCATCATTACTACGATAGAAACCGGGAGGAATCGCTTTTTCTAAAAAAAATCGTTTAGCTTTTATCATAGCGGTTCTTTTCTTACTCTCATCCATGGAGACATATAAAGCTTTAATTGATTCATTAATACCAATTTTGGGTGGCAAAATTTTAGTCTTGAGATTTTCCACATCATGAATAATTCTATCAATGCTCTTAGACATATCATCAAGTTTACTTAATTTTTCTTCTATCGTAGTGTTGAAAACTTTTTGAGCATTAATAAATTCTTTAATATTACTTTCAAGATCATAGGGCATCCTATTATTATTATTATAAGGATTACCATAGGAATTCCCATAATTATTAGAGGAATTTCCAGGAAACGGACTAGGATTAAAATTACCTCTATAAGCATTACTATTGAAATTGTTTCGCGAGACAAAATTCACATCTACGGGATCATTATTTTGCTCAATCAAAGTGGATAAAGGCACATCATTAAGATCAATAGTAGTATTTTTGCTAGCAACCAATTTCATAAGCGCATCAACTTTATCACTCAAAGTACTAATTTCTTCAACAGAATTCACTTTTTTACTAGTGGGAACTCTTTCAGTATGCCATTGTGAATAATTTGCCATAATATTATCAAGCAATTTAGTAGCTTCCTCCAATGTAATCTCCATAAAAGTACCACTCGCGGCGGAATCTAAAAGATTTCTAGAAACAAAATTTAATCCCACATAGAAAAATTGTATGATCATCCATAAATTTAAACCATGAGTAGGGCAATTTCTTATAATTAATTTTATCCTTTCCCAAGATTGGGCAACATGTTCATGATCAAGTTGCTTAAAATTCATAATTTGATTTCTAAAGGAAATAATTTTCGCGGGAGGAAAATACTTGGTAATAAAAGCATCTTTACACCTATCCCAAGAATCGATACTATTTCGTGGTAAAGATGAAAACCAAATTTTTGTACGATCCTGCAATGAGAATGGAAATAATTTTAATTTCACAATATCATTATCCACATCTTTTTTCTTTTGCATATCACACAATTCTACGAAAGTGTTAAGATGGGATGCAGCATCTTCATTAGGACTACCAGAAAATTGTTCTTTCTTAACAAGATTTAGCGAAGCGGCATTAATATCACAAGTCTCCGCACTAGCGGTGGGAGGAGCAATTGGAGTACTAATAAAATCATTATTATTAGTATTGGAAAAATCACACAATTTGTATTTTTTTGAGACATCGTGGCTACGCAAACAAGATAACAAGCAAGCAAACAAGCAAACAAGAAAAAGGCAAACGGAAAATATTTTTGTATTTTTGTAAAAACTTTTTAGAAGTGGGGGAGATAAAAATGAGAGGCAAAGGCAAATAAAATAAATGCAAGGAGATGAAAGTTTTATGCGTAGGTACTTGATAGATGTTGATGATGTCTCCCCGGTAACGCCGCGAGAAATTCTTCCTGCTACTTGTGAGTTGCGTTGGTAATTCCCTGAAGAGGAAGGGAGATGCAGTACAGTAGAGATAAGATTGATAATATAATAGCATGGAACAATCAAAAATTATAGATACGTTGGAGACGTATCACAGGCCAGCCACGTTGGCGGCGGCCAGCGTTTAAGCGCCGGCGACCGAAAACGCGGCGGCGCGTGCGGGACTGCGGCGGAAATCGCCCAAAGTGGGCCAACTCGAGCGCGGGATGGCGCGTTCGAATGCGCGCTCAACGGCGCGTCCAACGGTGGCAGTGGCGTGGCCGGAAACGGCCCATGGCGATGGCGGCGAGCAGCACGGCGGACAGCCGGAGTTCGGGCGGTGGCGGAAACGAAGCTGCGGCGTGCAAACGACGAAGCTAGCGAGGCCCTACGCGTTGCGGCGAGGACGATGGGCACGGGCCCGTGACCATTCGGTCACCAGAGCCACGCCGGCGACGAGCTCGAGCGGCGACGCGTTCGGCCACGGTGAATGCGGCGGCTACGGGCGCGGATAGGGGCAAGGGAGTGAGGGAAGAGGAAGAGGAGCTCACCGGGGAGGCGCAAGGGGGCCCGGTGACACTTTAGGAGCTGTAGGGTGGCCGGAATCGACGGAGCTCGCCAGCGACCGAAGGGGAAGAAGACGGCGGCGATCTCGCGATGTAGAGCTCCCCGGCTCCAACGGCTGGCACCGGACGGCGTAGCGGACGATGACGGAGCGCGTGGACACGGCGGCGAGGCGAGGCGAGGTCAGTGGGCGCGGGATCGACGCGGCGACAGCGATGACCGCGTCGGGTGAGGGTGAGAGAGAGTGAGCGGGCGAGGGAGAGAGGGGGAGAAGTGGGCGAGGAAGACGAGGGAGCCGAGGGGGCGCGTCCTTATCCCCTCGGCGGCCCTGTGGCGGTGCCATGTCGCCGCCTCGCCGGGGCGCGCCGACACGCGGGGAGAGAGAGGCGGGATGAGGGAGAAAGAGGAAGGTGGGCTGGGCCGGTGCGACTGTGCACTTAGGCCCAGCTCATAGTAGCTGTTAGGCCTTTTCCCATTTTTTGTTTTTCTGTTTCCTTTTACAGAAATGGTTTTGCAAAATTTGAGCTGCCAAAATGACTTTTGTAAAATATGGGAATCAGCCACATAAATACAATGCAATATTTGTCACTGCCACAAAAAGTTTGGGAAGCATTTGAATTCATTTGAATTTTTCATAAATGGAATAGCATTTAAAATGCTTCTTTAGCACTGTTTTAATTGCCATAATCCACATTTAGCTTGATGGTGATGCTGTTTTCCTGAACAAATATTTGTTTTGGAATATATACTAAATGATGAACTATTTTTCAGCAATTTTTGAGCAACTTCAAATTTCACTTGCAATTTGAATTGAATTCAGTGGTGGAATTTGAAATGAGATATGAATCCACTGTGATCAAGCATTGCAAATCAACTTGACTTAGCATTAACATGATGGATTACTGTAGTTCATTACACAGGGGTGTTACAATTCTCCTCCTCTAAAAGAAATTCTCGTCCCGAGAATTCAGGAGGTAGAAGGGAAAAGATCGGGGTATTCTTCGCGAAGACGATCCTCGCGTTCCCAAGTGGCTTCATCTTCAGTATGATTTGACCACTGCACTTTAAGGAACTTGGTTGTCTTCTGACGGGTCCGACGTTTAGCTTGATCGAGAATGCGGATCGGATGCTCTTTATAAGATAGGTCATCTTGCAATTCGAGCAATTCATGATCCACTGCTCGGTGCGGATCCTTGAAGCAACGGCGAAGTTGCGACACATGGAAGACGTCGTGGATGTGAGAGAATTATGGCGGCAACTCCAATTTATATGCCACATGTCCATGTGTGGCGAGAATGCAGAAGGGACCAATGTAGCGAGGAGCTAACTTGCCCTTGATTCCAAAGCGATGAGTGCCCTTCATTGGAGTGACACGCAGATAAGCTTGTTCACCAGGTTGATAGATCGATCCCCAGTGTTTACGATCGTAATTGCTCTTCTGGCGAGACTGGGCCGCCTTGAGATTTTCTCGGACAATACGGACTTGCTCTTCAGCGTGTTGGATAATATCCGGACCAATGAGCGGCCGTTCCCCAGTTTCTGACCAATTCAAAGGGGTTCGACACTTACGTCCATATAGTACCTCGAAGGGGGCCATCTTCAAGCTAGCTTGATAGCTGTTGTTGTACGAGAATTCAGCATACGGGAGAGATTCCGCCCACTTCTTGCCAAATGAGATGACACAAGCATGCAGCGTATCTTCAAGCACTTGATTAACTCGTTCAACTTGGCCTTGGGACTGGGGGTGATAAGCTGAGCTCCAGGTTATATGAGTTCCCATAGCTTCTTGGAAACTTGCCCAGAACTTTGAGGTGAAGAGGCTGCCACGGTCTGAACTGATCTCCTATGGAATACCGTGGAGTGAAACAATTCTGGAGACATACAAATTCTGGTGCAGAACCTGGTCCCAGACTGGAAGAAGAGGACCACGTGGAGGAGTATGACCTCCAACAGCAGGCCACTCAAGACCTGGCAGCATCTTTGTCCTGCGCGGGTAAAGGATATACTGAGGATGTATCCCTGCACCGACTGCTGGCAGCAACTGTGTCAGAGCGTCGTAAAGACGAGCACAAGTGGCGTACAACTCAACAGCAAGAGCTCGGGCAGTGCGATCCAGAGTCTCAGTGTACTGTACCAAAACCTGCGGGTCATAACGACATCGCATGTAAGGGGTACAGATAGCAGTGTAGTATCCACTCTCATCCCCAGCGGGGGCATGCGGGATATATCTGAAAGCAGTCTCCTCCAAGCGGCTGTGCTCTCCACGGAGACGGGCAATAGCAGTATAGGCAGCATCATGGACTGCCATGTCAACAGTCACTCCATCACCATGAAAGGTGTGCAACTCAGTGATGGAGTTGTTCTGGCGATCAAAGATACGAACCACAGCGTGATACTGCTCCTGGTTGAACTCGTGGTAGTCCTCGTAAATAGCGTACTCGGGGTACCAGCGATATCCCAGTCTGGTCAAGAGGTCGACCAGAATAGCAGGGAACCCAGTCGCATCAACAGCCATAGTCTGGCGTACGAGCTATCTTGCGGGACGCATCTGAAACAAGGGAGTGCAAGACGTCAAATGATAGTGTGAGAAGCATATGATAACTTTGAAAGGAATGGTTGCAGATAATACAGCTCTCAGGTTGAATGTGATTACGAGAACCTAGTGTTAGAGTTAGCAAATCTTTAACCTGAATAGAAGAGAGATCAGAGTCCCAGAGTAAGGAAGAGGAATAAAAGATCCTAAACCCACCCATTGGCAACGTGGGCCCGTAAGCCACACAGCCATGTTAGTAAAATCATTTTCAAAGACTAGACTCAACTTCGGCCAAGGAGTTGGAAAGGGGGGTTCCTACAGGCAGTCGGCTCTGATACCAACTTGTGACGCCCCTGACTTAATCGTGCACTAATCATAGACGCAAATGCGCACGATCAAGCACAGGGACTCACGGGAAGATATCACAACACAACTCTAAACACAAAGAAAAATCATACAAGCTTTATATTACAAGCCAGGGGCCTCGAGGGCTCGAATACATAAGCTCGCGAACAAGCGTTAGCGGAAGCAACAACATTATCTGAGTACAGACATATAGTTAAACAAGTCTGCCTTAAGAAGGCTGAGCAAAACAACGACATCTGATCGAAAAGGCGCGTGCCTCCTGCCTGGGAGCCTCCTATCTACTCTTGGTCGCCGGTCTCCACGTAGTAGTAGGCGCCACCGGAGGGGTAGTAGTAGTCGTCGACAGGGGTAGCTGACTCCGGGGCTCCGTCATCTGGTCGCAGCAATCGGGTATGGGGAAAAGAGGTAGCAAAGCAACCGTGAGTACTCATCCAAATTACTCGCAAGACTTACATCAGAACTATTCTACTTATGCATCGGTATCAAATGAAGGGGCTGTATCTGTGGACTATACTGCAGAAATGCCAGAATCGAGGGGAAAGCCTAGCCTATCGAAGACTAGCATCTTCAACATCTTGCAACATTAGAAGAGTGTAGATTAGTACATAAATATAGTAGTAGCAACAAGTATAATAGTAGCCATGCCCAGAGATCCTTCCTCGACTCCCTGCGAGAAAGCGATCCCGGACCAAACATATTATTAAGTTCCACAAGTATCCAGTTCTAGTTGTAGTAGATCGGGATACTTTTCGAGCGTCCTGTTACAGTGGACACGGCTATTCGAATAGATATACTTCCCTGCAGGGGTGCACCAACTTACCCAACACGCTCGATTAACTCTGGCCGGACACACTTGCTCGGGTCATGCCCGACTTCAGCTGATCGACATGCCATAGCCCTACCTAGGCTCAGCAGAGAGGCCAGCACGCCGGTCTACACCCTAAGCGCTCAGGGGTCTTGGGCCCATCGCCCTTTGCGCTCCTGCACGTTGCGTACGCGGCCGGGACCAGACCTAGCCCCTGTATACACACGCAGGATTTCGCGGTCCACCCGGGCGCGCGCCGCTCAACTGCTGACGTCTGAAGAGTTTCGGCTGATACATACGACGCCGAGTGCCCATACTTATTCCCGCATGGTGGTTAGTGCGAAAAGGCCAGAGGCCTACTCAGATCACATATCCTAACCCATTAGTGTGTTGGGAGCTCGCGGTGACGATCAGTGCTCCACGATCAGTGGTCCCGTCGCCCCGTCTCGAGGACTTGCGGCAAGGGCCAGGCCCAATCCCTCTCCTCCCTCTCCTGAGGCAATCTGCCTGCCTGCCCGCGCCTCATAATTATTTCGCGGGTACCCTCATGGTCAACCTGCCTTCATAACTCTCGTGGGTACCCCTCGGGGCCGACCCGTCTTTAAACAGGGACTGAGATAAAAGTCAAGGTATCCGTGTGTCCATCTCATCAAGGAGGAACCCGAGGAATCACCCTCGATGGATTCCCACTAGATGTATTCGTCAAGGTGAACTTGGAGGAATCACCCTCGATGGGTTCACATTTGAGGGGGTTGTACGACAAAGGCATCATCAGAGGTGGTGAAAGAGGAATCACCCTCGGTAACCCACAACCTACTAGCTATACTACAGAGGCAACATCAGAAGTGAGGTAAGAGGTATCACCCTCGGCACTCGATGGTAGCTCTGCAGAGTCGTACAACTTAGGGGTGTGCGGTGATGTGTCGGTCTCAGCCCATCGATCACATTGATCAGGGCACCAGTAACAAAGCGGGGCAACAGGGACAAGGATGAGGGGCCATAGATGGTTCACTATCCAACCTATACTAAGCATTTAGGACAGCAGGTAAGGTATCAACAACAGTTACAAAAATAGGCTATGCATCAGAATAGGAGCAATCAATTGCAGTAGCAAAATCTAATGCAAGTATGAGGGAGAAAGAATAGGCGATATAGAAATGATCAAGGGGGTTTGCTTGCCTGGAAGCTCTGCTGAAAAGGTCTGATCGTCAGGGGTGTAGTCGTACTCGGCAGCAGCGTCGGTCTCGGGGTCTACCGGAGAGAAGAGGGGGAAGAAACAAATAAATACAAAGCAAACAAATGCAACATAGATGCATGGCATGGCAATATGTTGTGCTGGTGTGACCTATCGCACTGCTACATGTTGCAGACGGAGCGCGAAAATATCTGGGAATATTTTCCCGGCTATGGGCATCTGTCAGACAGATGAACCGGAGGGGAAGGTTCCATGTTTGCAGTGTTGTGGGCATGTGACAGCTACATGGAGGGCATATCCGGATTCGTCTCGTTTTTCTGATCAATTTTCATGTAGAAAACTTTTTCATCCGAGTTACGGTTTATTTTCTATGATTTTTCAAAGATTTAAACATTTTTTTGAAATTCCTGAAATTATTTTAATTACTAAATTCGAATTATCCAGAACAGTAAATTGCTAGGTGCACCCGGTCCAGTGCACCCAACAATGCTCCAAAGGCTGACAGTAGGGCCCAGTTGACTGCACAGTTAGCAGTCAACTGTGGACTTTGACTGGTCAAACTGACCAGTGGGTCCCACCTGTCATTGACTGATTTAACTAACAGAGGTCTAATTTAACTATTTTTAGTTAATTAACTAGTGGGGCCTACTGTTAGTGTTAGATTAATTAGCCGATTAACTTAATTAACTAAAAATAGTAATTAGGCGAGTGGGGCCCGCATGTCAGTGACTGGGGTTGCCCAGTCAGTATGGTTGACCGGGTCAACCCAGTCAACTGGGCCCGCGGACCCACTGGTCAGCGACCCAGAGCGGGCCCCTGGCCAGCCACGTCGGCGGCGGCCGGCCTTTAAACGCCGGCGACCGAAAACGCGGCGGCGCGTGCGGGACTGCGGCGAAAATCGCCCACAGTGGGCCAAATCAAGCGCGGGATGGCGCGTTCGAACGCGCGCTCAACGGCGCGTCCAACGGTGGCGGTGGCGTGGCCGGAAACGGCCCGTGGCGACGGCGGCGAGCAGCGCGGCGGACGGCCGGAGTTCGGGCGGTGGCGGAAAGAAAGCAGCGGCGTGCAAACGGGCAAACGGCGAAGCTAGCGAGCCCCTACGCGTTGTGGCGAGGACGATGGGCACGGGCCCGTGACCATTCGGTCACCGGAGCCATGCCGGCGACGAGCTCGAGCGGCGACGCGTTCGGCCACGGTGAATGCGGCGGCTACGGGCGCAGATAGGGGCAAGGGAGTGAGGGGAGAGGAAGAGGAGCTCACCGGGGAGGCGCAAAAGGACCCGGTGACAGTTTAGGAGCTGCAGGGTGGCCGGAATCGACGGAGCTCACCGGCGACCGAAGGGGAAGAAGACGGCAGTGATCTCGCGATGTAGAGCTCCCTGGCTCCAACGGCTGGCACCGGACGGCGTAGCGGACGATGACGGAGCGCGTGGACACGGCGGCGAGGCGAGGCGAGGTCAGTGGGCGCGGGATCGACGCGGCGACGGCGACGCCCGCGTCGGGTGAGGGTGAGAGAGAGTGAGAGGGCGAGGGAGAGAGGGGAAGATGTGGGCGAGGACGACGAGGGGGCCGAGGGGGCGCGTCCTTATCCCCTCGGCGGCCCTATAGCGGCGCCGTGTCGCCGCCTCGCCAGTGCGCGCGCGCGCGGCCAGGGGCGCGCCGACACGCGGGGAGAGAGAGGCGGGAGGAGGGAGAAAGAGGGAGGTGGGCTGGGCCGGTGCCACTGTGCACTTAGGCCCAGCTCGCAGTAGCTGTTAGGCCTTTTTCCATTTTCTTTTTGTGTTTCTTTTTACATAAATGGTTTTGCAAAATTTGAGCTGCCAAAATGACTTTTGTAAAATATGGCAATTAGCCACATAAATACAATGCAATATTTGGCACTGCCACAAAAAGTTTGGGAAGCATTTGAATTCATTTGAATTTTTCATAAATGGAATAGCATTTAAAATGCTTCTTTAGCACTGTTTTAATTGCCATAATCCACATTTAGCTTGATGGTGATGTTGTTTTCCTGAACAAATATTTGTTTTGGAATATTTGCTAAATGATGAACTATTTTTCAGCAATTTTTGAGCAACTTCAAATTTCACTTGCAATTTGAATTGAATTCAGTGGTGGAATTTGAAATGAGATATGAATCCACTATGATCAAGCATTGCAAATCAACTTGACTTAGCATTAACATGATGGATTACTGTAGCTCATTACACAGGGGTGTTACACGTTTTGAGTTCGACGACTAGTCGGAATCTTCTCCGTCGAGGCATGGTCGGATTCTGCAGTAAGACCCTGACGAACTCGAGGGTTACTGGCGGGGGAATACCTACGGTATAGGCCCACGGATACGTATGACCCAACTAGAGGCCCAGGCCCATCAAGGATACGACCCAAAGGACAATGGGCTAAGGGGTTACTCATTAAGCCCATCAAGGTTACATCCCAAAAGGATCATAGGCCAGGGAGTTCCTCACCAACAGGCTAAGTGCCCACAATCGGATTCTACACCCCCAGATGAACAAGTACCAACAATCGGTCATTACCAAGACATGTACTAGTCGGATGCCTTGCAGTCAACTGCGCTAGGGGACACCCACGATCTCTGCGATGCATTAAATACCACCATTATCCAACGGTGGTATATCTAGTTAAATCGACAGTTACCAGTAGTAATGGCCATGAACAGTCGGTCGTGCATGAGACCATCAATAACACTAATACTAGCCTGTTATGCCACCACTCCTAACACACTCTATATAAGCAGAGAGGAGGGCACCGGGATAAGTGTTGAATTCTCCCACTTTGTTACCTACGCCAAGAGCAAGAACACCAGACACGAGTAGGGTGTTACCTCCTCCGACGTGGGCTCGAACCTGTATAAACCCTTGTGCGTACTCCCATTTGCATATTCGGTAGACATGACGCACCTACTTTCATACCCCCGTTGTATTGTCAGGATAATATCCACGATAGCGGCAAACGACGTCACCGCCAGCCAACAACACACTGAGGAGCTACACGTCATCGTCCTTGTCACCTTTGTGGAAGGAATCGGTCGGGGACCAACTGACGCACTCAACCGACTTCTTCGTCTCCGTTCCCGGCCATCGGCACCGAATGTGTCGCCTCCCAGCCAGCCCCAGCTCCGCCGACCACCGCGGTGAGTCACCGCCTCTTTTCCCTTCCCTGATGTCCTCGCATGCATCCTCTGGCCACGGATCCGCTAGTGCCACCCACCTCCGCTCCTCCGCCTCGCCGCGGCCCTTTGAACCTGGCCACCCTGTAGCCCGCACACACGCCCCTAGCCCCAGCCACGCTCCTGCATGCCTCCACACGCACGAACACGTGCTCCGGAGCCACCCCGCGTGCTCCCCCGTGCTCTGGGCGGAGCTTCGTCGTGCACTGCGCACGCCCCGTTCAGACCAGTCGGCCGGGCCACGGGCCAAGGAGATCACCACTACCTTCGTCACCGCCGTGCTCGAACTTGCGCTCGTCGCCATAGTCGACCTCACCGGCCATGGCTAGCGGCACACCTGTCGGAGGGAGTTGTCAATGGCGCCGACTAGGTGCTCATGGGAATGCCACTAAGGAGATCTAAGAGATGGGGGAAGTCAAAGAACTAACAGTGGTCCTTTGAACTAAGTTAACGTGAGAATCAAACGGTGTGAAGATTTAGTGCAACGTCATCATTTACAGCGAGCCCCATGTGTCAGTTTCAAAACGGTCTCAATCGTTCCTTTAATATTTTCGGCAATTTTTTTACCGAAAACAATGTTTTCTGCAAACTGTTAGCAAAACTGTGAATTATTTATGCATTATGCGCAATCGTGATAGTTTACTCACAACAAATGGATCTTCACGCATGGCCGTGATTTGCCTAGGGATTTCAAAGAGGACACGATCTCTTTTTTTCTTTTTACGAGCAGAAGACGACACGATCGCTTGGGTTCGTTGGATGGCCAGCAGCTACTATGTATACTCCTGTGCAAAAACGCAAGTAAAGCAAATACACCGCGCCCATACCCCCAAATTCAAGCCATTTCTGGCTCCTTTGTCTGCATTCACTCGCAAACAACGAACACAGTACGCTCCTCCCATCCCATGACACCGCAATGCTGCGACACACTGGCATCTTAAAAAAAAAAGCAGTACCACCGGCAGCAACGATGGCAGAGGCGGTAAATATGCTCAACCACGAGCCCCATTAAAGCCACTCCGGGAAACAAACTTTATCCACATCACCCCCGTCCCCTCCCCTCCCGAAGCTATAAAATCCGCCGCTCCACTCCACCAGTTGGGAGTAGAAGAAGAACGAAACGCCATCGCGGTTCACATACACTTTTACACACGGCATCGTACGAAACACACACATTGCTTGTGCGCCTCCGCCGGATCAGGAGCCAACCCGGCAGGGTAAGAGGGCGCGACGATGGCCGGCCGGAGCAGCAGCCGTTCCATGGTCTCCGCGCACCGGCTCTTCGCGCCGGCGCCGGCGCGCCCCCTGCAGCACGCGGCCGACCCGGCCCTGGAGCTCGACGAGGCCGACATCATCTGGGGCGGCGCCGCGCCGGCGTCGTCGCCGCCGGCTGACACGTACGGGAGGGCCCTGTCCGCGTCCACGCCCTCCAGGGCCTCCAAGCCGCGCGCCGCGGCGCCACGAGATGCCGCCGGTGGCGGTGGAGGCGTCGGCGGGCCGGCGTCGCTGCCTGTCAACATCCCCGACTGGTCCAAGATCCTGGGCGCGGAGTACGGCGGGGGCAGCGCCGGCGCGGGGCGGTGGCCGTCGGACGATCGCGGGGACGCGTACCTGGACCGCGGCGACCGGCAGTGGGTGCCGCCGCACGAGCAGCTCATGTACCGGGAGCGCGCCGCGGCGTCCTTCTCCGTGCGCGAGGGCGCCGGGCGCACGCTCAAGGGCCGCGACCTCCGCCGCGTCCGCAACGCCATCTGGGAGAAGACCGGCTTCCAGGACTGATCCTGGTCCCCTAGAACAAGGACGGCGCGGCCATCGATCGTCCGCCCCCTTACGATGGATTAATTTGATGAGTTTTTCTTCTTCTTTTTTCTAGTTTGTGATCGGTGATGAGAATGAGATGCAGCGAGGGTAGTAGAGATCGGTTAAGCCTCTGGTTTTGGCAGTTTTCCCCGGAGAGGCTGGCTGGCTCGATGTACTACCACCACAACAACCAGCGAATCGATTGCTCGTTAACAAAGATGATGAGTACGAGTTGTACTAGCAATGTCCATGTGCCGTCCACTGATTTCTTGCTGGTTAACCGCTGATCTATAATGATCTGCCATCACCAGCAGTAGTACTACTAAAATGATCTGCCACCTGCAGAGAAAACTGGTTGGTGCAGATAGGAGTGAGCAGTACGTATTTGTAAAGATTCCTGAGAAATTTGTTGTAGGTAGAGTGAGCTGTTGGGATTATTGGCAGAGCGGACTCGATTTAAAAAGGGAGCCTAGTCTATCGGGGGGGTTGGGGACAGATTTGGACGTGCGAAGAATAAAATTCGTAAACAAATCGCATGCGAAATGGATAGGGAAGAGAGAGAGAGAGAGACGGGGAAAGTAGGAGGGCCCCTGATTGGACGGACGATGGGGGCGAAATGTCGACACTTCGCATTAACTAGTTAGTTCGCCCGCATACTTAACTGCAAAGTAGCATTGCCTCCAAAAAGCAGGAATAAAAATAGCGACCCGAGTATAGCAGGAATATGAACAAACACCTCACGTTTAGTCGTGCAGCTGCAACCAATGGTTTAGTAGATCACAACTGATGGAGACTTCGGAGAAAACTCCCGGTCAAAAACACCACGTACACAAGTCTCGTATAGAATTTCAGCTGTGTTTCTATGACTTCGGAGCTCATGCAGCATGTACCACCTCGAAACTCATGCTGGCTCACATTTCTTCTACTGGACCGCCTCTTTCTTTTTCTTTTTGAGAATATGGACCGTCTCTTCTAGAACGTATTTCAGTGCTAAGTAAGTAGACTAATTTCGGACGAAGTAATAGATCGCCTCTTCTAGAATGTAGTACTAGTGTTCACGTCTCTTATCCTTCCTTTTCCGCGAGGGAGTACTGAATAAAGTCTCTTGTAATGGAAGGCGTTAGGATATACGGAGTTGCATTATTGGCATTTTGGTACGAAACCAATTTAGCGCGGTGGAATATTCGCTGCGACGGAAGAAGCGATAAGAGATGGCGAGGAAAGGGAAAAGGCTCCGGGGGTGTGTGTCTCACCGTTGAAAGCGGGAAAAGGTTTGGAGCGCAACTCAACTCGGTTGCCGCGTCTGGCCAAATGAGAGCGACCCTACGGTCGCTCCCTCGTCGCGGTGTCGTGTTCGCTGCTAAGTATTTGTGTCTGACAGGCAGCAGGTAAAGAAAAGGCAAAAGGAGAGAGAGAGAGTTGATTAAGGTGCGGTGTGGTGGCGGAACGCCGCGTTTGCCTGGACCTGGACTTCCGATGACATGGGTGGCGGGAGAAGACGTACGATCTCGTAATTTAACGTGGGGGACGCGCGGTAGATGCCGCCTCGCGGTAAAATTTCGTGTTTTGACCCTTTTCACGTACTTTAGCAGGATCTGACCCCGGTCTGAAATTTTTTCGGGATTTGACCCTTTTGGCTATCGCCGTCTTCCATGGCGGTGGCAGTACACAGGCTACCGCCGCCCTCCCCGGCGGTAGGTGCCTTTGACGACCGTTTGGCCGTTAACGGCCCATGACGTGGCATCGGTACCTACCACCGAAACCTACGGCGGTAGGCTCTAACATCCTACCGCCGGGGTCCCTGGCGGTAGGGTCCTGGATAAGGTTGTGAGTGGTGGGGGCTGTGCTCCCCCACCCACTCATTCACCCCCATTCCCATTCTCCCTCTTTCGAGCTGAAGCTCTCTCCCCCTCTTCTCCCCCACCAAAGTACCCACTAGATCCCCCTCCATTGCTTGAGATTTGTCCGGTGGATCCGGGGCATTTGCATCACCCAAGGTACCTCTCCCACCCTCCCTCCATTTGGTTGGTTGAAATCATCTAGTTTTGTTGGAATCAACTAGTTTTGCAAACCCCAGTTTTGCTCAAGTTTTGCATTTATTGTGCATTTATGGTTTGCCTAAGTATTTTGTGTCAATCCTTGTTGTGGCAAGCTATAATGACATTGTAGTGTCATTTGGACTATAATGACATGTACCCTTATCATTTATGTAACCTATGTCATTTGAACCAGCGAGAACTTTGTGTCTTAGGTCATTCTAAATAAGTTATGCTTTGTGTTTGTATTGTATCATTTGATTTAAGTTTTGGTTTGTTCCATTTCATGTAGCATGGAAAACAGGACCCCGACGGTGCAGATAGCATATGAGAAGTGTGAAGGAGAACGACGCCGTAGGATGCTGACGGAGCTTAAAAAATGGATTAAGAGTTGTGAAGACGCAAACGCGTCTATGAGTGATTTCAACAAGTATGTGTTCTGTGAGTTCCTTGAAGAGCTCGAGAGAGAAAAATGGAAGATAGTTACTGAGTTGCAGGAGAAGGAAGATGAGTGTAGATGGACTTTGGCAATGGAGATAGGGTTCTCCGTAAGCATTGATGAATTCGAGGAGGTGGACATGGCAAAGCCCGGGCAGATCATTGGATGGGCAATCAAACAAGGAGTGTCGGAGAATCCAACCCGACGTCGTCGATGGGCCTGGTTCCGCGAGGAAAAGGGTTCGATGATCCATTGGGCGGGTTCTGCTGAGTATGAACAGAAGCCTAATCCAAAGCGTGCGGAACAAATCGAACGTATTAAGGCGATTAGGGCCTACTTTCCGGCTTATTAGGGGCTCCTTTCCGGGTAGATGTCATTTGAAAATGTTTCAGGAGCTATTTCCCGGTGTAGAACACTTGTCATTTGAATATTCGGCATTTGAACCAATGCTCTAAGTCAGTTAAATTTGGTAGATGGAACTTGATGTAATGAACTTGATGTTGTGATGTTATTTATGCATTTCCGTGGTATTTGATAATGTCGATTGAACTTCATGTTGATTGAATATTCGGTATTTGGACAAATGCTCTAAGTCATTTCCGTAGTAATGATGTAATGTCATTACATTGTATGGCTAAAAAAGAAAGGCAAAGGCAAAGGGCTAAAAAAGAAAGGCAAAGGAAGTGGCAGGTTGGGTGGCCACCCTACCGCCATCCACCATGGCGGTAGGGTGACCAACCCTACCGTAGAAAATGTGGCCGAATTGGCCACAGTACATGTGACCACCTTACCGCCATGGTCCCCGGCGGTAGGGTGGCCAACCCTACCGCAGAACAGGGGGCGATCCCGTCACAGAACAGTTCGGCACCCTATCGCCAAGATGTCTAGCGGTAGGTCATCATATCCTACCGCCAAGATGTCTGGTGGTAGGTGTGCAAAGCAGAGTTTGCTCTGTTTTTCATCTTTTTCAGGTGCCGCAACAAGTCACAGCAACAACACAGCAAATGTAGTGCACAGTCATGTAAAAATTAAGGCTACAACATAGTTCATGACTTGCAAATAAAGTACATAGTTCATCACAAGTTTCAGAAATCAAAGACATAGTTCATCACAGGTTTCTCGAATCGAAGGCATAGTTCATGACAAGTTTCTTGAATCGAAGGCATGGTTCATGACAAGTTTCTTGAATCGAAGGCATGGTTCATGACAAGTTTCTCGAATCGAAGGCCTTATTGGGTCACACGAGGCAATTTTCCTTTCTTGTCGCGTGCCTCATCCTCCTCTTGGGCTTCACGAGCCCTTGCAAGCTTTCTTGCCCTCTCCTCTTCACGAGCAATCTTCTCCTTGCGTGCCCTCTCCTCCTCATGCTTCTTTCGCTCCATCTTCTCCTTTTCACGACGCTCTTCATCCAAGCCTCTCTGAAATGCTTCTTCAAACAACTGCTGCCTCCTTAGACAATCTCGATGTTGATCTTTTTTAACATCTTCTGGCACATCTTGATCTATCCATGTGAAGTACTTACAAAGTGGAGGCGGCGACTACGTAGGAAGAAAGAGCAAATTTGGTTATTAGTAAGATAGGTTCAAGTTGAAGCAACGGTTGAATACTCTTTGAACTTTAACAACTTACCGCCGGTACATCATAGGCGTGAGTTGGACGAGGACGATCATAGGCATAGTTGGGACAAACAAAATATCTTCTTCCTTCTGTCCATGATTTCTTGCGGTCGGTGGATACCTTCACTTTGCAAACATCTCCACACCAGCATGATGGAGTTCTCATATCTTTGTCCTTCACCTTATCCAACTTGGCGTCTGTCCACTTGTCCGGCATGTCCTCGCGGTTAGCACATGGGGGCCTCGTCATGGAACCGGAAGAAGCCATGCCTATAAAGAAAATTTTGGTTGTTAGTAAAGTAAATAAACATGTATATATGCAAGAAAAACAAAAAACAAGACCGGATTAAGCCAATAAATTTAATTACCATTCATATTATTTCAACCATCCGGGTTAAGCAAGATGTCAATAGGCCTTCCTCTATCAACCCTTCTCGTCCTACGACCACGGCCACCGGCTCCTCTAAGACTCGACCGTCCTCCACGCCCTCCAATAGTGCCTCCTCGTCCACTACCGCCAAGATTCGTCCGTCCTCCACGCCCACCAATACTGCCTCCTTGTCCACTACCGCCAAGATTCATCCGTCCTCCGCGGCCACCAATCCTACCTCCTCGTGTTCCACCGGAACCTCCTCTTCGGGCACCCGTTTGACTAGTGGGAGAGTTGGCATCGGTCCGTGGCCTTTTGGTGCATTTCCTAACATTGTGTCCCGACTCGTCACATTGACCACAACTATTGATCTCTGGTGCCTCCATGAAATGGCCGCTACCAAATTGTTTCATTCCGGTGTATCCAGCTAGATCATCCATGTCACCCCTAAACCTCTTCTTTCTTCTTCTTCCCTTAGTAGGCACCATGAGTTCGGGGTCGGGGACGATGTGTGGCCCAACATACTCAGGCCACTGTGACTGATCGAGGAAGGGATGAAACCTAGGAGCCCATGTCAACCTCGTTTGTTCCAATGTGAACTCATGCAACCGCACGGTGGTACCATCGGATACGTTCAAGTTTCTGAACCTTGCCGCGGTCATCACGTGCGAGCAAGGCCAATGATACCTGTGAGGTCTCTCACACTGACACCACCGGTTCTTGAGGCGCACCTCGTACGCAACTCCACCGTACGTCACGCCGTCCCTTGTTGTGCCACCCGGCTCATCGACTTGGTAGATTTGTTCTTTTTCATTGAAACTAATGATTTGTTGACGCGAGGACTTGCGCGCTTGATCCTTCAACCAATCCTCAACTTTGAAGGGAAACTCCATCTTCTCACCTATCCATTTGGCGGTGACTTTGGAATGCCTCAGAAAATACTCGTTGAGCTTGAAGAAAGTATATTTCACTATTGCAGTGACCGGCAAGGAACGGACACCCTTGAGCACATTGTTGAAGCATTCCACCATGTTACTTGTCATGTCTCCGTATCGGAAACCTCCTTCATCGTAAGCACGTGACCACTTATGCTTCTCCGGAAGATGCCTTGTCAAGAATTCTCTCCCTCCTTTGTTCTTCTCCAACGCCTTGAATAGTTTATCATAGCGGCTTTGGAATGTGTCGGTGTTGAATGCCACACAAACATGGGTAAGATCCTTGCAAAACTCTTTACTCTTGCATGACCGGTAAAAGTTTGCCACGAAATGCCTCATGCACCAACGGTGTTGGAGCTTTGGATAGCCTGGAATGTCAACTTCTATTGCCTTGAGAATCCCATGGTGGCGATCTGATATGATGCACACCTCTCTTTTGGGGCCAATCACCTTCGTCCTCACATGATCCATAAACCACTCCCAATTATCATCGTGCTCGGAAGGCACCAACGCAAATGCCACCGGCAACACATTGTCATTGGACGAGTGGGCCATTTCCATCATCAACGTGCCCTTGTACTTGCCGGTCAAGAACATGCCATCAATTGACAAGACGGGGCGGCAATGCCTAAATGCATCGATGCATTGCCCAAAGCTCCAAAAAGCTTGATGAAACACTCCCTCAATTGACTCGACCCTATGGCGCATGCCCGGGTTCCGATGAGCAATGGCTCCCAACATTCTCGGAAGAATATTGTACGCGGCGACATAATCACCATGCAACATCCTTATAGCATTTGCCTTGGCCATCCACACCTTTCCATACTTGACCTCGTACCCGGATCGTTTGAAGACTGAACTCATGAGGAACTTCACCTTCACGGTTGGATCATGGGATATCTCATTCAACAATTTGTAGCCTAGATACTCGGACGTGAGTTGGCGGTGTCCCTTGCTTCAGTCCGCTTTCTCCGGCGGTATGCACTCGTGGGTGGCCACACAACTCTTCAACTCCCATTGCCCGGTTTCGTTGATCTTTCTTCCACGGACCTTCCATGGGCAACCTTCTTTGTCACATTTGGTGGTGTAGCGCACGTTTTGGTTGGAATGACCAACAACGAACGGCCTATGGTTCCGAATGGCGTAGTCACTCAACCATATCTTGAACTCTTGCAAACAACCAAACTTGATCCCTTTCTTCAAATGAGCATTCTCGTCCTCACCCGGTGGCCTTGGATCACCCATCCTCAGGCAAGTTGATGGTTCGACCAAGCACAACCTCATGCCACCATCAACAACGGCCTTGTCGGCAAGACTAAGATCACGAAACAAAGCGGGTCCTCTTTCCTTGCCATTGACCTTCTTGTAGACTTGATTTTCTTGCGCCGTGAATCCATCCTCGTCCAATTCTTCCGGTGGACCCTCATCATCCGACTCATACCTACACATACGGCTATAAGGGAGGTTTCGGTCCATGTCTTGTTGATGCACAATGACATCCAAGTCACCAATGGGATTGTAATGAATCTCTTCTCGTTCCGCATACACATCATCTTGAGCAATAGCATCTTCATCAACATGAGCAATGGCATCTTCATCAACATGAACAATGGCATGTTCATCAACATGAGCAATGGCCTCATCTCCAACATGATCATCACCTAGAAGAACTATGGCTCTAGCATTGATGTCCTCTTCATTTGGTTGGCTACTTGGTGGTTGGCTACCCGCATTGTGGTCATACACCATGACACCATCATGTATTGGGGAGGACACATTCCGGTTCAAGTCGAGTAGTAGCCGAGGAACTTCAACCTTTGTGGCAAATAACTCAAGTGACTTGTCTTGTGATCCCTCAACTTTATCCTTATACACATCCCAATGCAATTGAGAGGTGATGGGCATACTCTTTAATCGGGACTTTACTCCCACTCCCACATCATACCTCCCAATAAGCTTCACACCATCACTTGGGTTAATCCAATTGAGGACGCTTCTCACTTTCACGACAATATCATCATAGCTCGGGCTTGTGTCAAAAACCATGGCCTCCTCCCCTTCATCGGCATTTCCATCCATGAAAGCCGCCTTGTCCAAATAATGCACATTCACTAGTTTATCCATATAAAAACAATGGAACAAAATTGAGTCATCCATGGACCGGCCATTTCATATGGATGAACTATCTAAAATATGCATACTTTGAATCAAACAACTAGTATACCTTAATCATAGCATTAACCCTAACCCTAACCCTAACCCCTAACCCTTCCCTAACTAAACCACTAACCCTAACATATAAGCTAGCTTGCCACAACAAGGATTGACACAAAATACTTAGGCAAACCATAAATGCACCATAAATGCACAATAAATGCAAAACTTGAGCAAGACTAGGATTTGCAAAACTAGTTGATTCCAACAAAACTAGATGATTTCAACCAACCAAATGAAGGGGGGGTGGGAGAGATACCTTGGGTGATGCAAATGCCCCGGATCCACCGGACAAATCTCAAGCAATGGAGGGGGATCTAGTGGGTGCTTTGGTGGGGGAGAAGAGGGGGAGAGAGCTTTAGCTCGGGGAAGAAGATGAGTTGAGTGGGTGGGTGGTGAGTGGGCCCCACAAACCTTATCCTCCAGGACCCTACCGCCAGAGTCCCCGGCGGTAGGATGTTAGAGCCTACCGCCATAGTCTACGGCGGTAGGTCCCTTTGCCACGTCAGCGGCCGTTAACGGCCAGACGGCCGTCTAGCGCACCTACCGCCAGGGAGGGCGGCGGTAGCCTGTGTAACTCTACCGCCGGGGCCGGCGGCGGTAGCAAAAGGGTCAAATCCCGAAAATTTTCCAGACCGGGGTCAGATCCTGCTAAAGTACGTGAAAAGGGTCAAAACACGAAATTTTGCCCTGCCTCGCAGTGATCGAGTTGACCCAGCTCGCTTTTGTCCAGACGTGGTGGTACGGCGCGCGGTGGTGCTCACTGCTCACTGCCCAGGCCTCAAAGGCACACGAAGAAGCTTTGTCCTTGTCGTCGTCCACGGAGTAAAGCGAACGCATCTCCCACTCGGTTTCCCTTCGACGAGAAAAAGCGAGCACCGCTGGTATAGTCGGGGTTCCAGCTGATCGGGCAACATGTGTTCAACGCCGTTGAGGAGCTGAGCTCGGAGCGGAACACACCAGCGGGCAGCGGCGAATAGTCAGTGGCAAATGCAGAGCGCAGAGAAAGTGAAGAGCAGCGGAACGATAAAGGACGGACCCAGCTCGGCCGAAAGACGATGAGGAGGAGGCTACGGCTAGGTAGGTGGGCGCTGTCAGTCTGTCACTCACTACAGGTGCAGGGAACTGACACTTTGCAAGCCGACGGATATAACATGGGTTGTTTCATTGTTTGCTTCACGCTTGCTAGATTCCTATGTTGTATCACCATCTGCGCCACTAATCTAATGCGAGAGACGACAGTGTGTCTAGTCTAATAATCAAGCGAGAGAAGAGAAGAGAAGAGGAATGAATCTCCATGCTTCGTGCGTTCGTGAGGCCTCTCTTCGGTGCCATGCGCGTCTGACAGTATGCGTCATTAGCATGAGTGTAGATGTGTCATGGGGTGTTAAGAGCATCTAGGCGTCTCAAACTGGTCTCAAACGTCCGGGTGGATGGCCCGGTCAGTGACCGGTTAAAAAAGCAAACCCCGATCAAGAGTCAAGGTGGCAATATTCCCCGTGGGGACGGCTACCCGCGGGGATTTACCCATCATGGAGCGGGAATGGGGGACAAATTCACCCCATGGGTATTGTCTCGTGGGTACCCGTTAGTCTCGCGGAGCGGGGATGGGGATAAAATTCCCCCCGTGGGGACTCCATGGATACCCGAAAAACTATGCCATGCGTACTACAAATGCACAATATATAGATTAATACCTAGATATTTCACACAATTATTTTTTTCCACCTCTCCCAACAACCATGCTCTCTCCAATCTCACATATCCCAGTCAGTTTTGAGATCCCCATGGATACCCGACGGGTACCGGGTACCCGATATTGACGGGGATGGGGGGCGTTTTGTCCCCGCGAAGCTTCACGGGGCTCACGGGTATGGGGATTGGCGGGGATCGGGGCGGGGATGGTGGAGTCATCCCCGGTCATCCCCGTCCCCGTTGCCACCTTGAATCAAGACGGGCTCCTCATACCGGCCTGAAACGCCCGGGCTGACCGGCACCCCTCATATCCCGCCTAAAATTAGGGCGGGTATGAGGAGGCCCGGACGCGTTCGCCACGTCGGACTAGACAGCTAGACTCCACCACAAATTGCACCAAATCCCCCAAGTCCATCAAACTCACCACCCTCCTCCCGCTTCCGTCCACCATTTCCTGCGTTCGAGCCATCGACCCCCATGTGCCGCCCTAGATGTCGACCAACCCTTCCTACACCGCCGCCACGGAGGCTGCTTCGGTGTCGTCCGCGGGTGTCCCGTCCTCGGCTCCGGCGTGCAAGCTGCAGAACGTCGCACGTAGGAACCGATGACGGAGGCAGCGGGAGAGGGAAGCGGCGTCACAAGCAGCGGATGTGGACCTCGAGGAGCAGCTTTCCCCCTCACCCCCCGCGCTGCGCCCGGTCCCCTGAACCACGTCATCCAGCCGCCGACAAGGATCGCGTCGTACGAACCGGTCGTGTCAGAGGACGATCCGGCGGCCGGTTGGGAGGGCATTCCGGAGTGTTTTACGCCGACACAGAGGGCAGCGGATGATGTCTTTCAGTCGCCGCAGCTCCAACGGGCGCGGACAAGCACATGCATCGGCGACGCCCAGTCTGCCCACGTCCTATTCAACAAAATGACACAGCAGGACTCGCTACTTTTTTTTGCTCAATTCCGATCATTGCTTTGCATATATCATTGCAATTAGTTGCGTACTCATTCGTTTATTTGAAATCATAATAATTTTAGGAGAATATATTTTCGGACATGATCAATGATAATCAAGATCCGACCCAAATGGACTATGACTTGGGGAATCCAAAATGGAAGAGGCCTTCTCGGACGCTTTCCATGCGCTTATTGGAACGGCTCATGCCAGGGCTCACACTCTCGACATGGACTTCCTAGGAGTGGCCGGAATAGACCTGCATGATATCGAGGCCATCTTCACCGAGGAGGAGGTGTGGGCTGTGATCAAAGAGCTTCATCCGGACCGCGCCCCCGGACCGGACGGATTCATTGGAAATTTTATCAATGCGCATGGCCATTGATCAAGCATGACATCATGGCGGTAATCATGAAGCTCTTTGTGGGCGATGGGAGGGGCTTTGCTAGGCTGAATAGGGCCCTCACAGTTCTTATCCCTAAGAAAGCCAATGCGGAGCTTGTGAGTGACTTTAGGCCTATTAGCTTGCCACACAGTATGTCAAAACTTTTTTCAAAGCTCTTGGCAGTTAGAGTGAGACCACACATGAAGGATCTCGTTGCTTTTAACCAATCTGCATTCATCAAAGGACGATGTTTGCATGACAATTTCCAACTGGTCAGGCAAGTGGCTAAGAAGATCACGTCAAGGAAGTGCAAGGGCGTCTTTCTTAAACTTGATATCTCACGAGCTTTTGACTCCCTCTCCTGGCCGTTCTTGGTCGAGGTGCTCAAAGCAAAAGGTTTTGGACCGCGGGTGACCAAATGGCTGTCTATCCTCCTACAATCTGCATCCACTCGCATCTTGGTCAATGGGATGCCAGGTCGGAGTATCATTCATGCGCAAGGACTGTGACAAGGAGACCCAATCTCGCCTTTGCTTTTTGTCATTGCGATGGACGCTCTCACAGCTATTGTGGCCAAAGCTTCAGAGGTTGGTGTTCTGAGCTCTTTCAGAGGCATCTCGGTGGCTCAACGTATTTCGATCTATGTCAATGATGTTGCTTTCTTCATCTGCCCCACGCCCCAGGATCTACACTTTGTCCGGGAATCTCTACTGGTGTTCGGGGAGGCATCGGGCCTCAAAGTGAATTACGGCAAGTCGATGGCCACCATCATCAGAGGAGAGCAGATCGATAAGGACCGGGTTGCCAGCTTGCTGTAGTGCACTTTAAATGATTTCCCAACAAGATACCTTGGATTGCAACTTGCCATCCGGCAACTGACTAGGAATGAGTGGCAGCCTTTGCTTGATATGGTCAGGAAGTTTGTCCCGGGCTAGCAGAGAGGATTCATTCAAAGGGTCGGGCGACTGGTGCTGGTTAAATCAGTTATCTATGCAAGTTCGGTTCATCAGCTGTTGATCTTGGACGCTCCTGACTGGGTATTCGATGATATAAACACTTGGATGCGTTCTTTCTTCTGGGCAGGCAAAGAAAAAGAAAACGGCGGGCAGTGCTTGGTGGCATGGAACACTATATGTAGGCCTACTTGCTTCGGTGGCTTGGGAGTTAAAAACTTGAAACTGCAAGCACTGGCACTGAGGGTCAGATGGGAATGGTTAAGAAGAGTGGACATGGATAGACCTTGGAGTGGTCTCGCGCTTGTGGTTGATACCGAGGCCAGGGCTGTCTTCGATAGCTTGGTCTGCATAGAGGTCGGTTGTGGCGGCCGTGTCCTCTTCTGGCGAGACCGATGGATACATGGTTTCTCTGTCAAATATATTGCCCCAAGCATACATGTTCTGGTGGAAACACGGGTGATTAATCTCCGAATAGTTGAGCAGGCGCTTGTGGGCGAGCGTTGGGCCCAGGACATTCATGGAGGCATCTCCTTCATGGCCCAACTGCAAATGATGCACCTTAGGCACACCATTGCCACGGTACAAAGAGACCCTCAGGCGGCGGACAAGTTTACATGGCCATGTGCGGGTGAGAAGGGCTCATACTCGGCCAAGGCCACTTACGCTAGGCTCTGTCAAGGAATGATTCGTGCACCGGTGGCCTCGTGCATTTGGAGGAGCTATGCTCCTCTCAAGCTGAAGATATTTGCTTGGCTGGCCTCACAACATAGGATTTGGACCTCTGATAGAAGGGCGTGCCATGGCTTACAAGATCAAACCTCGGCATGTTTCACTTGTCTCCAGAGTGAAGACAATGCGGAGCACATTCTGGCTCAGTGCGTTTATGCGCAGGAAGTCTGGTTCAATTGTCTGGACCACCTTCAACTACCGATCACAGGACTGACGACTGATGACACCATTGTGGACTGGTGGATCCGACAAAGAAGAAGCTTCAGTTTGAATGAGAAAAGAGGTTTTGACAGCCTTGTCATCTGCACGGCTTGGGCTCTTTGGAAGCAACGAAATGCTAGAGTTTTCAACAGGAAGGAACAACAAGTGCATGCAACTAACCTCGCTCGAATGATCTTGGACGAGCATAGAGAGTGGAACTTTGCTTTCAACGGTGTAGGAGGTTTGCAACGTTTTGTGAGACAGTAGTTTTATAGAACTGTGGAGTGGGTGTTCCCACGTCGATGTTCGCATCGTCGTGCGGATTCTTGTAAATCTATTTCTTCTTCTATAAAGATACGGTACGCAATTGCGTACTCTCGAAAAAAAGTTGGCGCAACATCAAATCTCAATCCCAAGAAGAAAAGGAAGGCAAAAGTGCCCAAGGCAAGAGGTCCGGCATTCACAACTTTTGAGGATACCTTGTTGGTTAAAGCTTGGTTGGCCAAAACCTTGGACCCCATATGTAGCATGGAGCAAAAGGGCAATAGGTACTGCGAGAACATCCACAAGCACTATCATGAACACAAACACTATGTGGAGCCGCATCTTATCGTGACCACCCGCAATGTGGCATCTCTCCAACATCGATGGGGGATTGTTCAAGGGGAGGTGAACAAGTACGTCGACTATTATGCACAAGTGCCTGGCCGCCCTCAAAGTGGGATGTGCGTGGCAACACACGTAAGTTTTTTTTCATCATTTAAATTGCTAGTTATTTTGTCATCATTTCAATTGCTTGTTTTTTTGTTGCATTCTCATTGTTATACATACATTGTTTGCTAGACGATGGTGGCGGCCACTATGTATCAAGAAACGGAGAAGAAGACATTTGGTTTTAGCCAGTGTTGAGTGCTATTGAATGGCAAACCAAAGTGGACACAACTTGTGAAAGATTTCAAGGCTGGCAAGAGGAAGAATGATGGGTCAGGCTCCCACCAATCAATTGGGCTGAATGACGAAGAAGAAGATGTTGTATGGGAGAATGGAAGAGCCATCGTACCAAAGAATAACAGGCAATTGATGGGAAATAAGTGGGAGAAGGCGAGGGCCTCCCGTGACGCCGCGATGACAAAAATGTCCTCCACATGGACGAGCATTTTTCCCGTAAGGGAGAACAAGTAAGAGGAGAGGTACAAGCTCATGTTGGACGCGCAACATGAGAGGATGGATGGGGACAGGGAGAGGGCGAGCAAGAAACTACAAATTAAGAGGAGAAGATCGAGTTGGAGAAGAAAGAGGCGGTGATCAAATGGGAGCTCGAGAAGGTCCGAACATTTGGAGAGATGGAGCTTGAGAAGGATAGGTTGGAACTTGCTCGAGATGCGGACGACGTGAAGATCATGTTGACGAACGAAAGCCTCTTGTATGAGCAAGCAAAGAAGTGGCTTGTGGGGATGAAGAAGGATATCAATGAACGTAGCGAGTACAAGGCGGCGAGAGTGGCTATGCAGCAATGGAAGTGGAGGCAAGGATGCACGCAGAGCAGGCGGCAAGGATGCAGACGGAGTAGGAGGAAAGGATGGTCGCGGAGCAGGCGACACGGATGGCGTCCGACGAGTGATCCGGTCAGCTAGTGATCCATCACTCTCGGACTTGAATTTCATTTTGGCATGTCACTTTTTTTTACATTTTAAACTCACGTTCATGGTTTGTTTTATTCCCAATTGTTGCCCATGTGAAAAGCGGGTAGTCTCGGAGGAAAAGAAATTGCATGTGCCGAATCCATTACAAAGGGTAGACTTCCCCTCCAAACAATTCACGCTAAAATTGATTATTGCTGCTATCCAATTCGAACTATCTATGGAGTATTAGGTGTAAAAATTTGGATATTCGTAGACGAAGAATAACTAATCTTGTCTTCGGATTTTGTCCGATTGTTGAACTATGTTTTATATTGCTTTGTCGCATTGTTGAACTGTCGAATTTGTGTGCATAGATTGTCTGGATTTGAGGATCCATATTTGAGGTGTGTGGTTGTCTAGCAGGCCAAATGAGGGGTCGCGTCCGCGGGCGTATAGGGCGCCGGATTTGCCAAGTCCGGCTGTAAATGCTCTTAAGGTGCTTGATAACCCACAAGTATAGGGGATCAGTTGTAGCCTTTCTCGATAAATAAGAGTGTCGAACCCAACGAGGCGCTAAAGGTAGAATTAATATTCCCTTCAAGTTCTATCGACCACCGATACAACTCTACGCACACTTAACGTTTGCTTTACCTAGAACAAGTATGAAACTACTTTGTAGGTAATGCTAGAAATACTTTGCCAGAATAAAACTAGGAGTACTTTGCGAGAATAAAACCACAAGTAAATTGAAAGATAATAAAAGTTAGTTGTTTAGTAGAAAGCTTTTGTAACACAAGAGAAAGATTTGTCCCTAGGCAATCGATAACTAGACCGGTAATCATTATTGCAATTTTATATGAGGGAGAGGCATACGCTAACATACTTTCCATACTTCGATCATATGCACTTATGATTGGAACTCTAGCAAGCATCCACAACTACCAAAGATTATTAAGGTAAAACCCAACCATAGCATTAAGTAACAAGTCCTCTTTACTCCCATACGCAACAACCCCCTTACTCGGGTGTAAGCTTCTGTCACTCTAGCCGCCCACTATAAGAGAATTATGAACGTATTGCAAACCCGACAGCGGGAATCCCTCACGCTTGCACGACACGGAGGGCACCATAGGATAGCACCAAAATAAAACATACAACTCAAACCAATCACGATCATCAATCAACCCATAGGACAAAACGAATCTACTCAAACATCATAGGATGGCCACAAATCATTGGATAATGATATATAGCATTAAGCACCATGTTCAAGTTGAGAATTATAGTGGGAATAGAGAGGTTACACCGCTGCATAGAGGGGGAGAGAGTTGGTGTTGACAGCGGCGAAGTTGTTGGTGTAGATCGCCGTCACGATGGTTCCCCCGGCGGCGCTCCGGCGCCACTGGAAGAGAGGGGGAGAGAGCCCCCCTCCTTCTTCTTATTGTTTGGCCTCCCCCCTAGATGGGAGGAGAGTTCCCCCTCTGGTCCATGGCCTCCATGGCTCCCGGAGGGCATGAGCCCCTCCGAGATTGGATCTCTCTCTCTCTGTTTCTCTTCTGTTTTGCATTCCTGTTTTCTGGCCAAAAATCGTTTCTTATATTTCCGGAGATCCGTAACTCCGATTGCGCTGAACTTTTAACATGATTTTTTTTCTTGATATAAGCTTCCTTGCGGCCGAAGAAGAGCCCCAACCGACTAACGGTGTGCCCACAAGGCAATACCACGCGGCCTAGGGGGGTGTCGTGCCCGTTTTGTAGGAGATATGCCCTAGAGGCAATAATAAATGTTATTATTTATCCCCATTATCCTAATTATGTTTATGTTCCATGCTATAACTGCTATGGTTCTCGAGTCTACAATAACCACGAGGCTCAGAGGGAAACTCATATGCACGTGTGGAATAATAAACGGTAAAATGTATTCCTAGTCTGGCCTCTAAGACTAGCTCAAGTGTTGCATGATGGTTCTGTTTTCCTGATCATGGGCATGACTATGCTGGCAACTTTGAGGGCACAATGTTAGAAGAACATTTGTGTTGAATCGACCCGGTTGATGTTATGCTATGAGATACATTCGTCACAAGTTAATGGTTAATAACACAGAGATAGTTAACGTTTGCATAATTCCTTAGACCATGAGAGTATCGAGTTTCTTCATGCTTGCTTCATGAACTTTGGGGTTTGTTAAACGTCATCCGTAAATGGGTGGCTATTACGGCGGCTTACGGGTTCATGGAAAAGTATGTCAAGGTACTTGATAGCTCAAGATTGGGATTTGCTCCTCCGACGATGGAGAGATATTCTTTGGGCCCTCTTAGTGTTACGGTATCCATCATCGTCTGGCCAGACACATTGTGATTTGATCACAGGGATGCCGGAACACGGGAACGAGAAAAGAAAACAAAACCGATAACGAGGTAACTGGCATAGTGGACAAGTGTTGATCCACGGGGATGCCGATAAATCTCACCTCGGGTGTTTGTAACATATCACAAAGCAACAGGAATAGCACACGGCAATTGGAGGTTCACTCGAATATTTATTCGTGTGGGTATAGGGGTCAATATGGGTGTCCACGGCTCCGATGTTGATCATTGATCGGAAAGTGTTCCGGTCATGTCTATACTTCACCGAACCTATAGGGTCACACGCTTAAGGGTCATGTCTATACTTCACCGAACCTATAGGGTCACACGCTTAAGGGTCATCTATCTGCTGAATACTAGACATGGAGTTTGAGAGAAAGTCACCGGAAAAGTTTCGGAGACAACAGAAGAGTTCCGGAGAGAGAACACCGGAATAGTTTCGGTAAAACTGAAAAGTTGTTTCGGAGTATACCATTAAGTCAAATTGGTTTCGGCAAACGCCTGGAAATTCTTGGAGGGTGCCAGAATTGTTCTGGGAACTTCTGGGATTTTTCCGGGGAAAAAACCGGGAAATGTTCCGGAGCTGCCGGAACCGCTTTGGTTGCTTTTCGCTGATGAAAATCATTGATCTGAAAATGTTTCAGAACGCGTCCAAAATTATTTTAGTGGGTATTGGAATTATTCTAAGACCCACAGAAATATTTTCGGATTTATCGGACGCGAAAAATTGTCTTCGTGAATAATGAAAACGCATTCTTGTTTGCTTTTCGCTGATGAAAATCATTGATCCGAAAATGTTTCGGAACGCGTCCAGAATTTTTTTAGTGGGTACTGGAAATGTTCTGGACCTACAGAAATATTTTCGGATTTAACGGTCGCGGAAAAGTATTTTCATGAATAGTGGAAACACTATTTGGTAGCTTCTTTGGGAAGCCACCTTTGAGGGCATTTTGGTATTTCCAGGTGTCCTCTACCCCTTGGGCTTGGCCTATAAATAGGGGTGGAGGGGGCTGCCCAAACTCACTCTTTCTCTCATACATTATGCCATGCAATGATCTGGCTTCTTCTCTCCCTCACATGAAATAGTTTCGTAGAGCCGAAAGGTTGTCTGGGTTCCGGTGGGAACTAGTTCTGGACGGCGAAGCCCTGCCGGATAGATGACACCGTATGTGTGCAACCCCGTAGAGAGGTCGTAGGTTCGATCTTTTTGCCCGAGGGGCTGTTCGAGAGTGCCTCCCGAAGGGCTGTCCGAGTGACCGTCCGAGTTTCTGTGAGTGCCTCCCGAAGGGCTGTCCGTGACACCGTCCGGTGGACTGTCCGACCGCCTCCCGAAGGGCTGTCCGAGGGACTGACGAGGGAGTACATCCTCGCGGTTGGGAGGTTGTAAATCCTAGCTGCGGGGATCTGCACCGACGATCTACATCGACTCTACTTCCGCTGCGCTATGAGTCGGTAATGATCAGATCCAAACCTTGTATGCATCTTGAAAGGATCTAGATGACGACTAGAGGGGTGGGGGGTGAATAGGCGTTTTAAAACTTTTACGGATTTGGCTTTATCCTAATGCGGAATTAAACTAAACGGATACTTTTCAAGCATGAATCCTAAATATGCTAGGCTCAACTAAGTGCACCAACAACCTATGCTAAACAAGATAGGCACTTAAGGAAACTAGCAAGCACAAACTATATCACAAGATATGGAAATGTAGGAACAACTAAGCAATTCAACTAGCACAAGATATATCAATATGAGCAAGTATGAATTGCGGAAAGTAAAGGGTGTGGGTAGGAGATAACCACAAGTGAGTCGGTGACGCGGATTTATCCCAAAGTTCACACTCGTGAGAGTGCTAATCTCCGTTAGAGCGGTGCCGAAGCCAAAGCTTCGGGGCGCCACCAAGTGGCTCACCTTATTCTCCCTTTCGAGTCACCCCCAACGGATGAGCCTCGATTCACTCGGGGTTGGTCTTGAAGGCGACCACCACACCTTTACAAACTTCTCCGGAGCACACCATAAGCAAGGAAACTTCCAGAGGAACCTTGACCACCTAGGGCACTTCACACCCTTCCTCGGAGCACACCAGAAGAGGAAGCTTCTGGGGGAACCACGGCCACCTAGGCCTCTTCACAATCTTCTCAAGTATATCACCAAACCGTCTAGGAGGCGGAAACCTCCAAGAGTAATAAACTCACGGACGCTCACTCGAACTAATCGATGTGAGGAGCTCAAACCAATGCAACAAATGCAATGCAAGGTCAAGCAACAAATGCTCAACACACTCTCTCAATCTCACAAGATGCACTCTCGAAAGTAGGAGATTGAAGAGAGGGGATGCAATGGATAGGATCAACAAATGGCTCACAAATCCATCCACAAATCCCCCTTCACATAGAGGGGAGATAGGGGTTTGGGGAAGGTGGTATGAGGCTCAAAAAGGTGTTTAGAAAGTGTATGAACCAACCCCAAACCGGTGGGGAGGAAGGGCTCTTAAATAGCCAACTTCCAAAACTAGCCGTTGGGGCTCCAACGGGCTGATCCTGGGCACCCCGTGCCCACGGGGGTCAAGACCCCGTGCCCACGGGGTCCCGTGCCCACGGTACAAGCCCCGTGCGCACGGGGGGCCCGTGCCCACGGGGTACCCAGAACAGCCTGCAGTAGCCCACTAAAACATGCACAACTTTGGCATACGGGCTCCGAATTCGATGATCTTGGGCTCGTTTTGAAGCTATGGAAAAGCCCAAGGTCCTCACATAGAGAACCACCCAAGATCAACAAGAAAGAATAATGCAAATTATGCAAAGTTTTGAGCTCTCTACATGCGACGTGATCAAGCTACTCGTCCGAAAGTCCCTCTTGATAGTACGACTATCAAACCTATAATCCGGTCTCCCACCAAGCACTATGAGACCGGCAAAACTAGGAAAACCTAGCTAAGTTATACCTTTGACTTGCATATTCAACTTGAGCTTGATGATGACTTTAATGCTTGCCTCAAGTTGGAATCCCTTTCTTGTCCACAACCACTTGGTGAAGATACTCGAATTGCTTCCTCGTAATGCAATGAGGGAAGCCTTAACTTAAGCCCATCTTCACATGCACATTATCATGATGTGGACCGCAAGCTTCAAAGCATATAACCTCCGGCTTCTCATCTTGCACTAGGACTCCTCGAACCCGATGACCATCATCACTTGATGTCATCCACACATAGGCTACTTGAAATCTTTCCTTTTGATGCAAGCCCATGAGAAACACCTAACCCACATAGACATAACAAACAAATAGCATGGGTTAGGTAACAAAGCACAATTCAAAATTACTTACCATACCACTAGATCACTTGATCTCACGTGGTACAATGTTTGTGCTTTGTGAGTTGACCACTTAGATATAATCTTCAAGCTTCATCTTGGTCAACCAACATCTTTACTTTAAGCTCCATCTTGGTTTCTTGAAAGCCACAATGAACTCTTCATTTCCCTTCATTGCTTCAAGACTATATCACCAAAGACTCTTTCATGACCATATCAAGTTCCACTATGAATATCATCTTGGTCACCACTTGCCCTTCTAAAAACTCCATAACAAGCTCTTGAGAGGCACAATGAATTCTTCACTCTAGTTGCTTGCTTCAAGACTTGATCAACCGAAACCCAACACATGAGCTCACCATGATCTTGTCTTGAAACCATAACTTGAATTCTTCTCTTTGATTATTCTCTCAAGCCCTTGATCCTTAAAAGCCCAAATATGTCAATCTTTGAGATCCTCCAATGAACTCCACCATGAACATAAATAGATTAGGCATTGAAATCAATCTTGATGGCTTCAATAGAAATTCCCGAAGACCAACTTGAAACCTCACTGGACATGGGATCTCGAAAGCCAAAAACCTAGGCCCCGTTAACACGGGGTATCCAGAGAGTTGACACTCGACCCCGTGCACACGGTACAAGCCCGTGAGTACGGGGTATCCAGAGAGGGATACCATAAGGACTTCTTCGGATGCTTTGATGGCATTCTTCACAAAACAACCCAAAGCACTTCAAGCATCACTATGGAACATATCTTCATATAAGATTCAATGCACTTGATGCTCCATAGGAATTGTCATTTAATACCAAAGCTTAGAGCAAATATATCTTCATATATATGGACTTCATCCTTGATTCCATCCAATATCATTCTTCACAAAACAACCCAAAGCACTTCAAGCATCACTATGGAACATATAAGATTCAATGCACTTGATGCTCCATAGGAATCGTCATTTAATTACAAAGCTTGGAGCCAATATATCTTCATATATATGGACTTCATCCTTGATTCCATCCAATATCCTTGAGGCACCATCTATGGACAAAACCTTCAAATATATCTCACTGAAAACATTAGTCCATAGAGATTGTCATTAATTACCAAAACCACACTTAGGGGCTACATGCCCTTTCAATCTCCCCCATTTTGGTAATTGATGACAATCTCAACAAGAGGGTTTATATAATGAATTTAAAACAAGTTTGCAATTTATCCGAGAATAAATTGTATACTTGAGGTGGTTTCGATAGCCTCAAATATCACAAAGATAGTTGATGTTATCAAAACCGGTTGTACTACCATCAAAATACTACACAAGAATTTGATGCTAGTAGAACCACACTATATAGAGCAAACTCCCTCACAATATATGCACGTGAAAGAACTTGGTGGAGTTTTCTCTATATACACATCCATGCAACAAGCAAACACAACAAATGGTAGATATGCATGAATGAGAAGAACCAACCCACTTTTCCTAAACCCTCTAAACTTCTCCCCCATTGGCAAAAAGTTCCAAAATGGAGGAAAAATATAGAAGACCAATATAGTATGAGTTCCTCCTTAGTTTGTGCATTTCTCATATTGTGAGTGGAATCAAATGCACATATCCAGTTACGAACAAACGAAGAAATTCACACTATATTGAGGATCCATAGAATGCACCAAAAAGATATGACATGAGAATCAAACATGCAAAGGATCCAAAGAACATATTTTGGACAAGGGATAATGGAGATATCCAATATGATAATCATGCTAAGCATGGGTCCAAAATATATCCAAAAACCCATGAGTGCAAAGATATAAGAAATACATACAAGCACTCACTTCTCATCCTCTTACCGGATCCATCAAAGAATCAAAAAGAGATAATTCCAAGGACCAGCAAGGAAAAAAGGATAACAAAGAGGGATATGCATTTTCTCATGTGTATAAGTTTCTTATGTGGCCAATAATCATCAAGATGAGCATCCACAAAGAAACTTGCACACATAAAAAGATACAAAAGATAAGAGCATGCTATCCATGAATGAATCCGTCATTATACAAACTTGATCTTTAGCATAAGAGCTATGTCACATGGCACACGGCACAAGGCACATGGCGTAAATTGATCTCATTTGCATAAAAATGAATTACTAAGCATGAGAGAAAATACCACAACCAAATTGAGTGTTTTTGCAATTTTATCAATATTGCACATAAGAGCACTTTGAGGAATTGGTATGCAATAAATTGCTTAAATGGCATATTTGGGATAAGTGAACCATGAGCATGGTTTTATAGATCCCCATTGTCGGTACCAAAACCGGCTGATCTCGGGTAGGGGGTCCGAACTATGGGTCTAGGAATCAATGAGTAACAAAGATCGTGGGGGCGATGGTTTTACCCAGGTTCGGGCCCTCTCAAGGAGGTAATACCCTACGTCCTGCTTGATTGTATTGATGTAATTGTATGAAGGTTACAGAGTTGATCTAGCTCGAGATCGGATGGGCTAAACCCTATGTTATGAATATGATGATTCTCCCTCTCTACGGACTAAACCTCCTGGTTTATATAGACACCAGGGGATCCTAGGGTTACACATGGTCGGTTACCATCAGGGGATAAACATGCCGGTCACGCCGATTATTCCTTGGAGGTGACACCAAGTCTTCGGGGGTTTCCTTCTGGTGTACGTGGTCGTTCACAATCCAGCCTTCCATCGACGAGTAGAGGGCAGCCCACCGGTCCGGCCCATGAGAGATAGGCTGGCGGCCCGAGTACCCCCTAGTCCAGGACACCCTCAGTAGCCCCCGAACTAGTCTTCGAAGCCGAGGTAGGTGCCGAGCATCATCGGCTTTGTAGACCAGTTCCCTTTCTTCCGTGACACCGGTAACAGGCCCGAATCACTTCGAATTGTATTCTCAAACGATGCCCGGTCGTATATGCGCCGAGCTATATCTTGGTAACGAAGTATAATAATAACTTAGCCACGAAGGCTAGCCGCTTCGGTGTGAACAGTGTCCTCATTTGACAACTTTTACCGAAGGGTCACCCCTTGCCACGACCGTGAGTTGGTTTGTGAAAAACTTGATTCGCGGTTCGAGGCGGTTTTCATTGGCACGTCCCATCGATACGGAGATCGTGTCCTATTTTCAAGGGATATGATCAATAATCCACCTCACCCCACGCGCGCATAATGGCACGGTTACGTGGGTAAATGGCGAGGACTGCGGCGCAGTAAAGGGACCGTGGGTTTTACAGCCAATAAAAGGGGCACAGCCTTTGTTCCTTTCGTACGCTCTCATTTCCCCCCTTTGCCATTGCCTTCCCTATTTCTTCAGCTCCAGCGCCCAGATCCGCTCTCCCTTCCAAAAACCTTTCCAGCTGCCCGTTCGATCAAGCAATGGCGGGCTCCGGGTCCAAAGGCAAGTGGGAGGCGTCTGTCGTCACCGAGAGCGCCATCATGGAGCTGAAGGGCGCGGGGTATCTCCCCGCCAACGTCGCCCACCGTGCTCCAGAGGCCGTCCCCACGCCGTGCCAGGGCGAGAGGGTGGTGTTCATCCTCCACTTCCTCCGTGGTTTGGGATTTCCCCTTCACCCCTTTGTTAGGGGTCTCATGTTCTTCTACGGGCTCGACTTCCATGATCTCGCGCCGAACTCCTTCCTACACATCTCGGCCTTCATCATCGTCTGTGAAGCTTTTCTCTGGGTCCGGCCATACATCGGCCTGTGGCTGAAGATCTTCAATATCAAGCCGAAGATCATCGACGGCCAACAGGCGGATTGCGGGGGAGCGATGGTCAGCAAACTCCCCCGAGTGGAGTGGCCAGAGGGCACCTTCATCAAGACCATCAAGGTCTGGCAGAAGGAATGGTTCTACATCACCGGGCCAAGGAGTGCGGATTGGGGGGCGATTCCGGCTTTCCGATCCGGACCCCCTACAAGGCTGGTCTCATGGACCAAGAAGGGCCTAGACTGGGGGCCGAATAAGGAGGTGGAGCTGCTGCAGAGCCGGATCACCAAAATGATAGAGAAGGGCGTCAAGCTGGTCAACGTGATCCAGATCATGCTCGGCCGCCTACAAGCCCGAAGACCCGGCCACCGTGCGCAGCTTCTTCCGCACCTCCCACGCTCAATTATGGAAGGCACTGTTCAAGCCGCAGAAGGAGTGGCCGGCCGAAGAGGAGGACATCGGCCTCGACGCCGCGAACCCCCCACGGGAGGTATGACCAATTTCACTCTTATATCCGAACTGTTCCCTTTCAATAAGGTACTTAGCTGTTTCACTTCCCGTCCGCAGAACTGACTGAAGAAGGCCCAGCGGATCGACAGTCCGGCGCCGCTGCCAGAGGGACCTAGGACGCCCCTACAGACGGCCATGTTGGCCGTGGAGCCATACGAGGCGCCGGAGAGGAAGGAAAAGAAGAAGGATCAGGAGAGGGAGGCCAGAGAGGGCCTCCGCTCCCGAGGACCCCCGGATGCTAGATCCAGGGACACCAATGCTCCCTCCGCGCAAGAGGAGGAGAAGGAGCTGGGGGATGACGGGGAGGAAGACGACTCCTCCCGAACAGGGAAGAGGGCGGCGTCCGAGGATGCCGAGGAGGAGCCGCCTCAACCCGCTCCCAAAAGACCGTGCAAGGCCAAGGTAGCCTTGTTCGGCGATAGTTCGGCGTCTGCCAAGGACTCTGAGGCCTCCGAAGAGGTTCCTCGGAGGATCCCCAGGGCTAAGCCACTGGCTCAAAGGTACGCGTTCTAGTAACCGCTTGACCGTCCTTAGCCGAACTGGGTTTGATATTGATCACGTTTCCGTTTGTAATGTTGTAGCCCGCTGCACGATCTCCCCACCGACCGAGTCTCGGAGGGGGATTCTCCACCAGCGGCGCTAGCGGAGAGCGGAACCGAATCCCGCGCCTCGCCTCCCCCGATCATCGAGGAGACCGAGGAGGTTCTGTCGAGGAGGACCCCTCCGGTGCCGCATACAGGGGGAGGAGGCGACACTATCATGGCCGAGGTGAACACCTCGGTCGCCGAAGACCAAGAGGGGAGGGCCCCTCTGGTGAACGAAGAGGAGGAGGCCGGACAAGCCGAGTTCTCTTCGAGGACAACTCCGGAGACGTCAAGGCGTCCGGAGTCCGGCGCCCCGGATTTCGAGAGGGAAGGAGCCGAAGCGCCGCCGCCACCCCCGCCCGCCCCAGAGCGGGCGTCGACCGGGTGACCGGACGAGATGGAGGATGCTCTAACCAGCTCCTCTATCGCCGAAGAGCACCGTGCCCTCATGGGCGCGGTGTTGCAAAGTCTTCGGTCCGTGGACAACGGACTGAAGGAGGCCTTTAGTGGCCTTCTTACGGGCTTCAAGGTGAGCGAAGTAATGCTTTTCCCTGAGAAAAATTCGTTTATGTAAATGCATAGCCTCATACATAGTAGCCCCCGAGACGCTGACCGGTTTGAGCAAAGCCGGTCGGAGGATCAAAAATCTATATCTCGGATACTAACGTGCGTAGAATAACGCACATGCATCGTCTTCGGCCGCAGCCGCCAACGCCGAAGAGTTGGCCGAGCTGAATCGGAAGCTAAAGAGCTCCGAGGACGATCTGAGCCTGGTGAACAAGAGGTTCAACGAGGCGCAAGGTAAGTCCGAACTGTAATATGGAGTACAGCCGTTGTCCTGTAAGCAGGTTTCGAAGTATCCTAACGGATTTCACTTATGCTATGACAGCTGCCTCCGCAGAGGTGGAAAGCCTCAAGGCCGCACTGAAGACGGCTCAGCTGGAGCCGGCGGAGCAGAAGTTGGCGGCCGAGAAAGCGGCCGCCGAACTGGCCGTGAAGCGAACCATGAGCCAGAAGCACGAAGCCAGGGTGCTGGAAGTACAGCAAGAGCTCGCGGAGGCCGTCACGAAGTGTGAGGCTCTTGAGCAAAATAATAAAGAGCAGGCCGCCGAGCTAACCTCACTGGGGGCAGTGGGCAAGGAAGCGCGGACAGAGGCGCGCGGCTACCAGGAGGAACTCCGCCAAGTGAAGCTGATTGCGGATGGTAAGCCATATTTTCTACAAAGCATCTTTGGAGGTAACAGGTTCGCGTTGCTCACGCGGGTGTGGCGTTCCGCAGGTGCCTTTGCGGACCTCCCGAAGAGAGCGGCTGATGCGGCGAGGTACTTCGCCGCCCAGGAGGGCCGGGCTGAGCGGAGGTTGTTCTGGGCGCAGTTTCAAGCGCCTGAACACCCTCCCCTCCTCAACAACCAAATGAAGCAGCTAATGGAGCTGCATCGGATGGCGGAGCCGGTGATGAAGGACCTCTGCGTGAAGCTATGGCCGTCGGAGCCGCTGCCAAGCAGCTACTTCGGTCTGGTACGGAGGCTGTATGACGCCCCTGCTCGGATCGACGCCTGGAAGCGCTCCGCATGCATCGAGGGGGCTCGGATGGCCTTCGGCAAAACAATGGTACATTGGCCGAAGATAAAGCCGGCCGAGATGGCCATTGGACCTCCGCCGTCAGGGAAGGAGCATAGGCGCCCCGAGCAATACTTTCCCACTGTTATGGATGGTGCTCGGGCGATAGAGGCCCAATGCTCAAAAGATGTAATTTATGAGTAGATTTTGTTTCCTCGTAGCCAAGGAGTTGAAACTTTTGTCTTGTTGAAATGCAAGTTGTTGTGGCTGTGAATAAAGTGCCTACTGAAGTTAATTTTGACTCCTGTGCGGCCGTTTATAAACTGAAAGGTACCAGTCGTCCGCTTCAGCCCCCTTGCAGATACTGCATGGGGTTTTTTCGCGTAATACTTGAACCCTTAGCTGACGTCTCGGTGCCCGGAGGTGGTTGTATGTACGGAAAAACCAGGCAATCTGACTATACGGTTTTAGTGCTTTCACTTAGCCATAGGAGCTTGACTGCGGGGGCTGGTGACTAGCCCCCAGTGTTTGTGATATTCGGACGAGCCGCGGTTGACACCATCATCACATGGTTTCTGTAACAGAGAACCCTTCGTATAACACGGACTAACCTCCAACGATTTATGGTTTGACACAAGTCATCGGATCGCCGACCAGTTCTCGCTTATTGGGACAGACAGTTTTCGGCTTTCTCCACTGAGGTACTTAACTAGGCTAGCTAGAAGTACAATCGCAGTGGTTCTCCCTTTACCCTCTTAGCCGAACAGTGCGGAACGTAAGGGGGTAAACACAGGAGCCGGGCAACCCAACTATTGACCAAAGACCCAATTCGGAACTGATTCATATAATGCAATATCCATGATGCCGAGCACATAGAATGGGTGCCCGGATAAGTTTTGAGGCAAGATTTATGCTCGAGCCCCCGGTCTAGTAGCCGGTTACAAAAAGTGACGTATCGTAATAGTTTACTTCGGCCAAAAAATCGGAAAGGAATATGCAATGTGAATGAATGCACAATTACCAGAGAAAGATTGGTCTTTATTTCCTTTGAATATGTGACGTCCAACCGTACAATCCGGATTGCCGAAGTAACTTTGATAGATACTTGTGAAGAAGTAAATACATTAGAGTAAAGGTTTACACAGGGCCTTCATGAGTGGTTTGATGTCCCTACTCCGCCCTGCTGCACGTCTGCGCCTTTGCTCTTTAAGAAGCTTCCGTGTGAGCGAAGCTGTCGACCATATGATCGGCGGAGTAGTAATGTTCGGCGGACGAGCCCTTGTGAAAAGGGTTTTGAGAAGCCGCCGTGGTATATCAGTGTGACGCTGATCAGGCCCTAGATGGTGCCCGTTGTCGATGTTGAGTCAAAAGACATTTGTTGGCCATTGCTCGGTCGAGCCGGGCTCGCGGCCTTTGTGTCATGCGTCCCCATAGCCGCCCATGGAATTTTGAGCATGAAATTGTGCACTCGAGGTACGTACTTCGCGATTATGTGGGCCGTGCTGTGGGGCACGTACCCCTATTTGGAGTGAGCATGGGAATGCTCCAGGACCGAGGCTGCAGCTCGGGAGCGCTTGCGTGCATCCAGTGTCTTGACCATAGACTGGGCTTGCGACGCTTCTTCGGCTGCTTGGACCTCGGCGGCTAGGGCCGCCGTGTGTTCCTCTGTTCGGAGCGAGCGCTCGGTATTACCGTTGATGGTAATAACGCCCTTTGGTCCTGGCATCTTGAGCTTCAGGTATGCATAGTGCGGGACGGCGTTGAAGTGGGCGAACGCGGTCCGGCCGAGGAGTGCGTGATAACCGCTACGAAAGGGGACGATATCAAAGATCAAGTGCTCGCCGCGGAAGTTATCGGGCGAGCCGAATACAACTTCCAATGTCACGGACCCCGAGCAGCATGCCTCGACACCGGGTATTGCACCTTTAAAGGTGGTGTTGCTGGGTTTGATCCTTGATGGGTCGATCCCCATTTTCCTCACTGTATCTGAGTAAATCAGATTGAGGCTGCTACCGCCGTCCATAAGGACCCTGGTGAGGTGAAATCCGTCCACGATAGGGTCGAGCACCAGAGCTGCCATTCCTCCATGGCGTATACTGGTCGGATGGTCTCGACGGTCGAAAGTGATCGGGCAAGCCGACCACGGGTTGAATTTCGGGGCTACTGGCTCAAAGGCGTAGACATCCCGAAGTGCGCATTTCCGCTCCTTCTTCGGTATATGCGTGACGTAGATCATGTTCACGGTTTTGACCTCTGGAGGGAACTGCTTTTGGCCTCCGTTGTTCGGGCCACGAGGTTCGTCGTCATCCTCACTGCGGGGGCCCTTGCCCTGTTCTTCGGCTGTGGCCTTACCGGCCTGTTTGATTACCCAACAGTTACGGTTGGTGTGGTTGGCAGGCTAGTCAGGAATTCCGTGAATCTGGTAGGGCCGATCCAATATTCTATCCAGTGCAGACGGGCCGTCCCGGTTCCCTTTAGAGGGTTTTTTCCGCGGTCCCGACTTCGAGCCGCTGAATCCGGCGTTTACTGCTGTGTCATCGGCTTCACCGCCGTTGTTTGAGTGCCGGCGCTTATTGTTCCTATTACGCCGGGGTTTTCCATTCCCATCCCGGGTCTCTGAAGTACCGGGGTCTTCGGGGTGGCTAACCAGCTATCCTCACCCGCGCAAAAGCGGGTCATTAGAGAGGTAAGGGCCGACATCGTTCTCGGCTTGTCCTGGCCGAGCTGGCGGGCGAGCCACTCGTCCTGAATACTGTGTTTGAATGCCGCAATCGCTTCGGCATCCAGACAGTCGACGATCTGGTTCTTCTTGGTCAAAAACAGATTCCAGAATTGCCGGGCTGACTCTCCGGGCTGCTGAATGACAAGGCTCAGGTCATCGGCGTCCGGTGGCCGAACATAAGTGCCTTGAAAGTTAGCTCGGAATGCATCCTCGAGCTCTTCCGAGCTCTCGATGGAGTTCTCGGGTAGGCTGTTCAGCCAATGCCTTGCTGGTCCCTTGAGTTTCAACGGTAAGTAGTTAATGGCGTGGGGATCATCTCCTCGGGCCATAGGAATGTGGAGAAGAAAATCTTCAATCCACACGGCAAGGTCAGTTTTCCCATCGTAGGATTCAATATTCACGGGTTTGAACCCCTCAGGGAACTGATGCTGCATCACCTCATCGGTGAAACACATTGGGTGTGCGGCTCCCCTGGCCCGGGCCACATCGCGCCGAAGATCGGTTATCATCCGGGCACGGTGTTATTTCCGAGCTCTGTCGTTCCTGTCTCGCCAAGCTTGGTATCCGTCCCGTCCAGCGGGTGCATGTCCTGTGGATCCATAGATGGATCTCGACTGGATCCCTCTGGCGTTCAGGTCACGGCGCAGATCGTATTGGTCGTCCGGTTGAACCTGGTCTTTGCTTGCTCGGCGGGGAGGCGCAGGTGGGTGTTCGGCTTCCCCGGCCGCCTTATCCCGTCCACGAGGGGGCGCGGGTGGGAGTTCGGTTTGGACAGCCGGCCTATCCCGTCCTCGAGGGGGGTGGTCGGGCTGGTTTTCGTAAGTTCTTCTGGGAGGTATGGGCTCAAGGGCCTCATCCTCGAATTCTGGAAGTAGGCGCCGCCGTGGGTAGCTCTTATATTGACCCTGACGTTGATCGTCAAGGCCTTCTTCGGCAGCTAGGACCATTGTCCATCTGTCGTTGAGCGTATCCTGCTCTGCTTTTAGCTGTTGTTGTTTCCTCTTCAAGCTTCGGGCAGTGGCGATGAGTTGCCGCTTGAATTTCTCGTGTTCCAGGGGGTCCTCTGGGACAATGAAGTCTTCGGGCCCGAGGCTGTCCTCCTCTTCAGACGGAGGGAGGTAATTATTGTCCTCGGAATCCTCGGGGTCCTCGGGGTCACCCTGGTCCTCGTGCCCTTCAGGGGCATCATGGCGCTGCTCGGGGGTGTTGTCGCCGAGCTCCCCCAAGTTGTCCGGAGTCTCGTTATCTCCGGTGCCGTTTGTATCTGTGTGATTTTCCTTGCCCTTTCCTCGCCCTCTGGCTCGCCGTCGTCGGCTTCCGGGCGGTTCTTCGGCTGGATCGTCGCCGTCTTTCTTGGTCGCATCGCCGTCCTTCATGGGGGTATCGACCATGTAGATGTCATAGGTGGAGGTGGCGGTCCACTTTTCGGTGTTGGAAGTGGCAAGGGAGGGAGCCGTGTAGGGCGGGACGTCGATATCCTCGTCCGTGTCGTTAGCCTCCTCTGAGGCGTAGTCCAGCATGTCGGTTAAATCCTCGACAGTGGCTACCAGGTGGGTGGTGGGTGGGACGCAAAATTCCCTGTGGCTGGCCTCCTGTCCGACCTGCTCCTGGTCCGAGGACGGGCCGTCCGCAATATTCATCTTCTCGATCCGATCTAACACCTCGCTTAAAAACGAGAGGTACACCGGATCTGAGTTCGGGCAGCCATCGGAGTTGAGCTCTGGCACGCCGATACTGGGGGTGTGTTCGGCCAAGGGTGACCCTTGGTTTTCTAGAGCCGGGGTTGGATCCGAGCTCAAGGCCAGATTTGAACTGAGGCCCAGCCCACAGGCAGGGATGGGGAGGGAATCCGAGGTCAAGGCCTCGGGTTTAGTAGGCTTCTCGGGTAAAGCCGAGAACCCAGTGAAGACCAGATCGCCTCGAGCATCAGCGATGTACTCCAGGTTGCCGAATCTGATTTCCTGCTTAGGGGCGAAGCTGTCGACTTGGTCGAGGTGACCGGTCGGATCGGCGTGCAGCACGATGCTGCCGAACGTGAAGAGCTGTTCGGGGACGAAGATGTCCCCGCTGCGGATTCCGTCGCTGAAGAGAAGAGCTGTCCGGGGACGAAGATGTCCCCTTTGCAGATTCCATCGCTGAAGAGCTGTCCGGGGACGAAGATGTCCCCGTTGCAGATTCCATCGCTGAAGAGCCGTCCGGGGACGGCGAGTCATTGGTCCTTGGCAACCCACGATGGAACTCTCAATGCAAGCACCAATGTCGGTACCAAAATCGGCTGATCTCGGGTAGGGGGTCCGAACTATGGGTCTAGGAATCAATGAGTAACAAAGATCGTGGGGGCGATGGTTTTACCCAGGTTCGGGCTCTCTCAAGGAGGTAATACCCTATGTCCTGCTTGATTGTATTTATGTAATTGTATGAAGGTTACAGAGTTGATCTACCTCGAGATCGGATGGGCTAAACCCTAGGTTATGAATATGATGATTCTCCCTCTCTACGGACTAAACCTCCTGGTTTATATAGACACCAGGGGATCCTAGGGTTACACATGGTCGGTTACCATCAGGGGATAAACATGCCGGTCACGCCGATTATTCCTTGGTGGAGATGCCAAGTCTTCGGGGGTTTCGTTCTGGTGTACGTGGTCGTTCACAATACGGCCTTCCATCGACGAGTAGAGGGCAGCCCACCGGTCCGGCCCACAAGAGATAGGCCGGCGGCCTGAGTACCCCCTAGTCTAGGACACCCTCACCCATGATATGCTTCTTCTCAAATGTCTCATAGAAGCAATAAGGAGGTTTAAGCTATTGCAAGAAACACAAACTCAACAAGTACTAATCATGCCATGATGCAACATACACAATGATGACTCTAATTTAAATAAATGCTTGAAGTAAGTACTTGTTACCGAGAGAGCATTGGTTCAAGGGGCCCTTGATCCAGTACGTGAACATGAGGTTCTTGATCTTGTTCTTGGATAGGTACATGATCTCCCATAGCATCTTGCTCTTGTATTGGGGGTGATGACTTCCCTTGTGGTGGATCCACAAGAGGGGCTCTTACTCCTTCTTCTTCTACATGGACAAGGGGTGTTTCTTGTGGAAGAATATGACCAATCTCCATTGTACTTGTAGCTTGGGAAGGAGCCTCATCACCTACAACACTTGAAACAAATTGCTCCGCATGGAAGCCGTTATTCTCATCACACTCCACATTCACCTTTTCCTCAGTACATCCCGTGGATTTATTGAGAATACAGTAAGTGTGGGAGTTTGATGCATATCCAACAAAAAGACCCAAATTATGTTAACTGGGTTGTATTGATAAGAAAGAAACACTTACAACCATACTGGGTTTTCATTTATCTTCTCCCTCAAATTAAAGAATTAACCAAGCTTGGCTCTAATAATTTTCCATGGTGTCTCCACCTTCCTCATGAATAGGCGAAGCATCCAATGCTTATCCAAAAGAACCTAAAACACATTAAGGTACGATTTGGTCCCCAAACTTATTGGGTCCGAAGTAGTTAGTCCAACTACACTACATAGGGCAAACTCCACATTAAATATGTGCAAATGGATATGAAATTGAAATTCATGCACATCTTTAACCATTAAGGATATTATGGAGTTTACCCTATATAGAGGATCAAGTAGAGCAAGCAAGGCATGAAGAGGTATAAAAATAAATATGCATGCACATGCCTACCAAGATCCAAAGAGATACAATTTGGACAAAAGAACACATAAACGATGAATACTTCAATAAAATCACAAAGCATTCAAGTTGTCCAAATTATATCAAAGTGACGAATCCACACAGGACCGCACACAAAGTACAACATAAGAACTAAGCAAAAACCAATGAGCATATAGGATAAACAATACACACATGCTCAAAGGCTTATCTCACTCAAGTAGATAATAGATAGTACAAGCAGTGAGATACGGCAAGTTGAAGCACGAGCCGAGAAGAAGTTGATCATCAAGTTCTACCACATGAAGAAATACCAATTGTAAGAGAATACAAATGGTATTTGGAAATAACACTCGGTGGTAGATTCCAAAGAAGCACAAGATCAAAATCAACCACCACCCCGTGCGCACGGGGGTCAAAAGACCCCGTGCGCATGGGGTAACCAGAACTTCTTTGTTGCAACTTTCTGGATACCACGGCAAGCACACTACAAAGGCAAATAAAAGCCAACAAGAGATAATTAATGGATACTTTGAGAATTTGAATTTCAAATGAGCTTGACATACCACATAGTGACTAGATAATATTGAATATCAATACTATGTGGTATTTCTCATATTCACATTTTGGGTTTGTGATGTGCACAAAACATAACACTCCCCCATAATGTGATGATCCACTAATATCTCGCAAGAGCCAAACAAGATACAATAAAGGCTCAAGACTACAAACACCACTTATATGTTGTGCAATGCAACCTACACATGCTAGATAACACAAATCAAGCATACTAGGAAACACAACATATAAATGCACATGCTAGATACAAAACCCAAGCATGCAAGGGGCGAGTAACTTTCAATGTAAGCAATATAAATACACGTTACCGCAAAGAGGAACATTGGATAGATAATATGAAGATAATCCACATGATTTGGCTCGAACAAATAGATGGTGAATATTCTTTTCTTCATGAACTAGCCAAATCTCCAATGTCCTCCAAACACCTATTAATCACGTTTGAGCTTGATGGTCCCCAACCAAGTTGGGTCCTAAGAAGTTAGTCACAATAGGCTTGGCAACCCAAATGGCCTTTTACATTTCCAAACCACTTTGGGCGCCAACAAACTTGGCAAACAAATTGCCAACAACATCCTTCCTAAGCGAATAATGATCATTGACTAGAGGAGGCTTAGGGATGTTACCGTTGGGACAAGATGAGGATATGTGTCCCTTTTCACGACAATTATAGCAACATGTGCTCCCCCTTCTCTTCTTCTTTATTTTCTCAACTTGGGGAGCATTATCTTGGTTCCTCATTGGTAGTGGCCTTTCTTCAAGTTGAGGTTGACCTAGAGATTGAACTTGAGGTTTACCTTGAGATTGAACTTGAGGCCGCTTCCCTTGTTGCTTCACATTTGAAGCCTTCTTCTTCAATGGACAAGATCTCACATGGTGTCCAACATTCTTGCACTTGAAGCATGTAATGTTGGCCTCATTCTTAACTTGGTCTTGTCCCATCTTCTTGTTCTTGGACTTCTTGTTGTTGGAAGTGAAACCAAGTCCACCCTTGTCATGAGGGGATTTTTGAACACTCAAGATATTTTTGAGAGTGGAGTTCCCTTCATGACACTTCTCCAAGTCTTTCTTCAAAATAGTGACTTGGGCCTTGAGCTCTTTGTTTTCCTCTACAAGGTTAGTATCAACAAAAGTACTAGAGGAAGTAGAAGCTTCATTGTTAGAGCAACAAGGCAAGGAGAGCAATTCATCACAAGAATTGGCAATAATATGTCTAGATGAATCATTAGGACTAGCACATGTCAATAAAGCATTTTGAGTAGAAATAGTGCTAATGTCCACATGAGGCTCACGTGATGTTACCTTAGTCACAATAGCCTCATGAGCTAACTTTAGCCTTTCATGGGAGATTAGAAGGTCATCATGAGAGCCCGAGAGCTTTACATGACTTTCTTCTAATTTCCCATAATTGCTAGTTAGCAAAACAAGTTGAGCCCTTAGCTCAACATTCTCCTTCAAGACAGATGCTTCACAAGAAGTAGAGTTAGTAGCACAAGCATCATTGACAATATGAGAGGAGCTAGAAGAAACTAGAGACTTCACATGAGTAGCTTGAAGTTCCTCATAAGACTTAGAGAGTTTGGTGAGCTCTCCTTTGACATTCTTGTAGCGAAGGTCAAGGTGCTCAAAATCCTCTTTAAGTTGATCATGGGCAACTTCAATCTCTTCTTTGGAAGATTCTAAGTCTCTAAGAGTTTCTAGAGCATCAAGAAGGTTACAATCAAGTTTTTCATTTTGTTCTTGCTCTTTGTGAAGTAAATCATTACACTTTCCAAAATGAGTAATAAGATCTTTGAACATCACATAATTGTTCTTATTTACCCCACGAAGAGAATTACCAATTTCATATATTTCTTGACTCATATCCCTATCACATTCATCATCGCTCTCATCATTACCATTACTATGAGTAGATGATACCTCGGTAGTACCTCTTGCCATGAGAAACATGTGAACATCGGAGGTTGATGATGATTCGTTTGGAGAGGGAGATTCTTCACCGTCAAGAGTAGGATATCCATGTCCATCCTCTTGACACTCGTAGCATTTCCTCTCCAACATGGTGATGTCCTTCTTTGCTCTTCTAGTAATTTCTCCATTAATGATGTGTGCACTATTTTTCTTTATTTCCTCTACATTGTTAGTCAAACAACAACTAGAGGAAATAGAAGCATATAGATCATGGCAACACGGAATATCAAGCATATCATCACAAGATGTATTCAAGGAATCTCTATAAGAGATGTATGGACTATCAACACAAGAATGTATGTCATTTTTGCTAGATGTGTTCAAGTCCAAAGAAGCTACAACATTAGCATTTATGCATGAAAGATCATCAATGTTGAGCACAACATCATCATCACAAATGATATCTCCACTCACCATGTCATTACCTTGGGACATGCCATATGATGGTGAGGTGGAAGAAGTTGAAACGTCCAAGCACACGGAGGAAGAAGCAATATGGAGTTCTTCAAGATTTGAAGATGTGGAGAACTCCTCAATTGACTCCTCCAAAAGATGATGAACCACATCTAGATTGGACCCACCATATATTTCTTCAAGTTTGGTCCACATCTCATGAGCCGACACACAAGTCATAATTGACTCAAACACTTCGAGGGATATAAACCGGATTATGGCATTCTTAGCACCATACCCACAAAGCATATCATCATTTTCCTCAATAGTTGGAAAAAGTTCATCCTTCCACGGAGAAGCCCCTACAATAACAATTCACACAAAATTTGGACCCATGGCCCGGAAATGACAAAGCATGCGAATTTTCCACAAGTGATAGTTTGTGCCACTAAAACAAAAAGTGTCATCGTGCACTATACCACTAGTCGACATCTTTACTCTCTAGGCGATGAAGCCTAGCAAGGAGAGACCAAAACTCTGATACCAATTGAAAAGGATCTAGATGATGACTAGAGGGGGTGGGTGAATAGGTGTTTTAAAACTTTTACGGATTTGGCTTTATCCTAATGCGGAATTAAACTAAACGGATACTTTTCAAGCACAAATCCTAAATATGCTAGGCTCAACTAAGTGCACCAACAACCTATGCTAAACACGATAGGCACTTAAGGAAACTAGCAAGCACAAGCTATATCACAAGATATGGAAATGTAGGAACAACTAAGCAATTCAACTGGCACAAGATATATGAATATGAGCAAGTATGAATTGCGGAAAGTAAAGGGTGTGCGTATGAGATAACCACAAGTGAGTCGGTGACGCGCATTTATCCCGAAGTTCACACTCGTGAGAGTGCTAATCTCCGTTAGAGCGGTGCCGAAGCAAAAGCTTCGGGGCGCCACCAAGTGGCTCACCGTATTCTCCCTTTCGAGTCACCCCCAACGGATGAGCCTCGATTCACTTGGGGTTGGTCTTGAAGGCGACCACCACACCTTTACAAACTTCTCCGGAGCACACCACAAGCAAGGAAGCTTCCGGAGGAACCTTGACCACCTAGGCCACTTCACACCCTTCCCCGGAGCACACCACAAGAGGAAGCTTCCGGGGGAACCACGACCACCTAGGGCTCTTCACAATCTTCTCAAGTATATCACCAAACCGTCTAGGAGGCAGAAACCTCCAAGTGTAATAAACTCACGGACGCTCACTCGAACTAATCGATGCGGGGATATCAAACCAATGCAACAAATGCAATGCAAGGTCAAGCAACAAATGCTCAACACACTCTCTCAATCTCACAAGATGCACTCTCGAAAGTAGGAGATTGAAGAGAGGGGATGCAATGGATAGGATCAACAAATGGCTCACAAATCGATCCACAAATCCCCCTTCACATAGAGGGGAGATAGGGGTTTGGGAGAGGTGGTATGAGGCTCAAAAAGGTGTTTAGAAAGTGTATGAACCAACCCCAAACCGGTGGGGAGGAAGGGCTCTTAAATAGCCAACTTCCAAAACTAGCCGTTGGGGCTCCAACGGGCTGATCCTGGGCACCCCGTGCCCACGGGGGTCAAGACCCCGTGCCCACGGTACAAGCCCCGTGCGCACGGGGGCCCCGTGCCCACGAGGTCAAAACCCCGTGCCCACGGGCTACCCAGAACAGCCTGCAGCAGCCCACTAGAACATGCACAACTTTGGCATACGGACTCCGAATTCGATGATCTTGGGCTCGTTTTGAAGCTATTGAAAAGCCCAAGGTCCTCACATAGAGAACCACCCAAGATAAACAAGAAAGAATGATGAAAATTATGCAAAGGTTTGAGCTCTCTACATGCGACGTGATCAAGCTACTCGTCCGAAAGTCCCTCCTGATAGTACGGCTATCAAACCTATAATCCGGTCTCCCACCAAGCACTATGAGACCGGCAAAACTAGGAAAACCTAGCTAAGTTATACCTTTGCCTTGCATATTCAACTTGAGCTTGATGATGACTTTAATGCTTGCCTCAAGTTGGAATCCCTTTCTTGTCCACAACCACTTGGTGAAGATACTCGAATTGCTTCCTCGTAATGCAATGAGGGAAGCCTTAACTTAAGCCCATCTTCACATGCACATTATCATGATGTGGACCGCAAGCTTCAAAGCATATAACCTCCGGCTTCTCATCTTGCACTAGGACTCCTCGAACCCGATGACCATCACCACTTGATGTCATCCACACATAGGCTACTTGAAATCTTTCCTTTTGATGCAAGCCCATGAGAAACACCTAACCCACATAGACATAAAAAACACATAGCATGGGTTAGGTAACAAAGCACAATTCAAAATTACTTACCATACCACTAGATCACTTGATCTCACGTGGTACAATGTTTGTGCTTTGTGAGTTGACCACTTAGATATAATCTTCGAGCTTCATCTTGGTCAACCAACATCTTTACTTTAAGCTCCATCTTGGTTTCTTGAAAGCCACAATGAACTCTTCATTTCCCTTCATTGCTTCAAGACTATATCACCAAAGACTCTTTCATGACCATATCAAGTTCCACTATGAATATCATCTTGGTCACCACTTGCCCTTCTAAAAACTCCATCACAAGCTCTTGAGAGGCACAATGAATTCTTCACTCTAGTTGCTTGCTTCAAGACTTGATCAACCGAAACCCAACACATGAGCTCACCATGATCTTGTCTTGAAACCATAACTTGAATTCTTCTCTTTGATTATTCTCTCAAGCCCTTGATCCTTAAAAGCCCAAATATGTCAATCTTTGAGATCCTCCAATGAACTCCACCATGAACATAAATAGATTAGGCATTGAAATCAATCTTGATGGCTTCAATAGAAATTCCCGAAGACCAACTTGAAACCTCACTGGACATGGGATCTCGAAAGCCAAAAACCTAGGCCCCGTTAACACGGGGTATCCAGAGAGTTGGCACTCGACCCCGTGCACACGGTACAAGCCCGTGAGTATGGGGTATCCAGAGAGGGATACCATAAGGACTTCTTCGGATGCTTTGATGACATTCTTCACAAAACAACCCAAAGCACTTCAAGCATCACTATGGAACATATCTTCATATAAGATTCAATGCACTTGATGCTCCATAGGAATTGTCATTTAATACCAAAGCTTAGAGCAAATATATCTTCATATATATGGACTTCATCCTTGATTCCATCCAATATCATTCTTCACAAAACAACCCAAAGCACTTCAAGCATCACTATGGAACATATAAGATTCAATGCACTTGATGCTCCATAGGAATCGTCATTTAATTCCAAAGCTTGGAGCCAATATATCTTCATATATATGGACTTCATCCTTGATTCCATCCAATATCCTTGAGGCACCATCTATGGACAAAACCTTCAAATATATCTCACTGAAAACATTATTCCATAGAGATTGTCATTAATTACCAAAACCACACTTAGGGGCTAAATGCCCTTTCACATCTCCATAGTGATCCTGGGCGTGCTCATAGTGCGGAAATTTTTTGTTTTCTGACGCGTTCCCCTACAGTGGCATCATGAGCCGTGCTATGCGTAGATGCAGGTTACGATCTAGAATACATAGAGATGTATGGGTATTGCATAATATAATTTTGTAGTAGATGAGATCTATTGCTGAAAATTATTTATGCGGGTAGCAGATAAAATCTATTACCCGATGTTCTTGTTGCTTCCCTGAAATTTGCGCATTTCTGATCTTGATAACGGCATGGTGGAGTTTCAATGTTCTGACAATCCGCGATCCTGATTGATCAACGAAGTGCTAACTGTTCGTTGAATTCCACCATAGTGAAAATAAAGATGCAATTTCGCAAACAAAAGGGCAATGCAGATATTATCTGCACGGTGGTCATGCGTATGACGAAGTTCAGTATGGGGTTCGATATTTTATTATCTCGTGTTTCATACACCCCGCAAAGTTAATCTAGCGACTTGAATAATCATACTTGATGATAAACGTTGGTAACTGCGGTTAAGTCAAAACCTTAGAAGCCACGTAAAATAAATTTTTGCATAAACCGATTAGAGGCGTCTAACTTTGTTTTGCAGGATGACATGAGATGTGCATGTGATGTGGTATAGCAGTTCTCATATTAATTTGATTATGTATGAGATGACTATATGATGTAAAATTAACATGACCTGCATGTCATGATTCGGCATGATGGCTGGAGCCATATGATTGTCACTTTAATGACCTGTGTGTCAACCTTAAGTAATGCACTTATTTTATTAGCTATAGAGATAGCAATATTATCTGGTGCATCGACAAGGTGGTGGCAATCTTCGCAAAGGTGAACACCGACGGGAATGCCGAAGACGAAGAAATAAAAGACTTCTCCGTCAGAAAGGGCTATACCATATCATGCTATTATGAATTGCCTGAGATGTTTGTCCCTTTGATGCACCCTTCTTGATTGCGCGGTAGTTGCTTTTTATTAGGGTGATCTCTCACTAAAAATATCAAGTAGTTAGTGTTCTCCCAAGTGTAGCACCGTCACGGCACCTATCTCTTCGGGGTATCACATGGATGTATGGGTACGAACGATTAGAGAAGTGTGAGGCGGGTGAGTTGAGGCCTCGCAGCAAGATCACTTGGTTGTCTTAACGTTCCGGAGGATCGTCCTGAGCTCGGAACACGCCCATCGAAAGATGAACAAGAGTCACATAGAGATGTGATTGGCAAGTTGGCCTACCAAATGAAATTCTCGTCACTTCATATGGATGCATCCTTGGCGTTGAATTGAAATTTGGGTCTTGTATCACTCACAATCAATTATGAGAGATATTGATTTGAGTGGGAGCGCACTGTAGAATTAACTTGTTTAATTCTCTGTGCAATTAATTATGAACATTGTCTAAGTGTTATATGCATAATAGTTATAGAAGAATGGCTCGCGTTTCCCCCTTCCCTGTTGAAATTGAATAAGCTGTTAAATATTTGGTTAAAAATTTACGGTTGGTAACATAATGTGAGGATTGTCCTTAAGAGTGCCGATAAGGACTTTGTCCTATCGCATGCTTTCGGTATTCTCCCGCTAATGCTATGGATGATGTGACTCTCGTCCTTCGATCCAAAAGCTAGAATTCCGTTATGGTTAAGTGCAATATGTTTGCTTCCATGAGACCCGAACTTCAAAAGTTTGGGATAGTTATATGATATTCATGGAACTGAAAATTATTTTCAGATGCAGACAAAGGCTAAAAGATATGAGATATCCAAAGCAATGTTTGTTTGCAAACTATTAGTAAAAGTGTTTACTATGCATTAGACTAATACAAGAGGGATCCAGAAGAACGCCTGTCATGAAATGAAGGTGAATAAAACAACAACTTAAAGAGAAAGGAAGTGTCCGAAGGGTGTTAGTGAAACTTACGCGCCTAGAAAGTCTGAGGCTGACACCACTCTCAAAGTTGGGTGGTTCTTCTGAGAGTAGGAGAAATATTGGAAGTAAAACTATTAGAAGTATAAAGGCAAAAAGAGAGAAGACTGGAATATCCAGCTCATGTTTGAAAGTCATACAAGCTATTGATTTATAAAAGGCTGGTCAAAGAAATAGTTCTTGGGAATTATGATTAAACATGTTAATCACTGATTCTTGGGTATTGTGAGTTGATCACAGAGATACCCGCTCGATTGCATTCTGTTGCGACTCGATGCAAGAACTACTACGGCCTAAAAGACTTACCAGGAATGAGGTTTAGATACGCGCTGGGAACATAGTAAATGTTACTATACCTTCCATCGGTGTATTACCTATGTATTTATTTTCATAATTCATTTTTGGAGTTTCATACACTGTAGCCCACTGCATAAAGTAACTTGCAAGAAGGTTGTTCATAAGAGAACTTTTGATGTTCGGTGTTATGAATAACATAAGGGCCATACTTTTGTTATGAATGAGATGTATGTTATGAATATTGATAATAATACATTACCTCTGTATTTACTTTCATAATTCAGTTTAGAGTTTTATACACTCTAGCCCATTTGCATAATGTTTGTTGCAAGAGTGTTGTTCATAAAAGAACAATTGTTGTTCAGTATTATGAATAACATAAGGGCCATACTTCCATCAAGGATGGGGTGTATGTTATGAATATTGATGGTAATATGATACATCCATAATACTGATGCTAAATGTTGCAAGACTAAAAATAATACCACATATGTGTGGCACTACATTTGGTCACATTGGAGAAATCCGCATCGAGAAATTCCATAATGATGGATTTTGAATCATCTCACACTTGCAACTTTCATCCGAAAAGTGAAGTGTCGGTGTATAAAACATGGGTATTTTATACCCTGACTTATGCACAGACAGTAGCAGCCTCCTTGCCGGCCAGGCCTTGCCGGGAACCGCCAAGACCAAAATTCAAGGCCCAATTACAGAAGCTCAAGACAAAACATCAACAAACACTCAACTAGTACCGAAGATGAAGACATCCCTTACCGGCAAGGCTAAACCGGCAAGGTGAAGACCCGGCAAGCTCCGTACCGGCAAGCTTCTGGCAGCCCTCCAGCGCTCCACCTCACCGCACAGATGTTCACTAGTGGATGAGGTGTCGACCGCGCAGGCTGGTTGGTAAGGCTTGTCGGGCACGTGTCAGCACACTGGGACAGGATTTGCCTTTAATGACACCCGTCCAGGAGGCGTGTCAGAAAAATACGAGGTAGCTGGGCGAGCGGTGCAGAAACCTTGCCGGGACTACCTCTCCACATGACACCTAACGATGCATTTAATGCTTTTGTCCTAAACTAGCAGAATTAGGTATGATGGCACTGTTTGCTATCTAATCGCTATGTAATTACTGTTTTGCCACTGTGGTGACCCCTTGAGCTATAAAAGGAGGGCCAAGGCAACAGTTAAGGGGATTCGGACCCTTTACACAACTCGCATGCGCAGCCGCCTCTCCGCATCCTGCCGGGGAAGCGCTCCTTGTCATCATGTTCAGACACTCCCAATATACAAAAGCAGGAGTAGGGTTTTACGCTTCACAAGCAGCCCGAACCTGGGTAAAAATCGCCCTGCGTCCTCTGGTGATTCTGCTCTTTGTGCTTGCGTCTCCCCTCACCGAACCACAAGGGGCTGGATGGGCCCCGTAGATGGTCATTCCACCACGACATCTTTGGCGCGTCAGGTAGGGGGGAAGGCTGGTGCGAACCTGAATTGTCAGAGTGCGTGTCGATATCATCAGCTTCATCATCTTCTTCATCGTCGATGGCACCTAAAAAGAAGGGCATCACGATGACAGCTCCTTCCGCCTCCAAAGCTCCTTCACGCGCATCTGCAGGCGGCGCAGGCGGCGTAGCTAATGCGGGCGGCGCGGACACCACGGTTGGCATGACCAGTGCAGGCGGCGCGGTCGCCATGCCCACCACGGTCGGAGCAGGAGATGGGTGCGCTAGGGGTAGTCGGCTTCCTCGACCCTCCAGCGAACAAAGCCGAGACGGGGCGGGCATGGCAGATGGACGACTACCTCCTCCTCACCGCACCGATGAACGCAGCCACCGGGGCAACGATCCCCGGGCCGGCGCGAGCCAAGACCCCGCCGTGGCAACATTTAGGGACGCTGCGTCGAGACACACGCTGCGCCCATTACGGGATAGGTGCAGCGCAACCCCAAGCGACATCAACGACCCTGGGCGGCGGCGTCCACACGGCAAGACTCCAGTTGATCAAATCCCAGATCCTCAGGCACCGCCTCCGCCGCAGCGACCCGCTGCTGACCATGTGCTACGGCAGCGAGACCGCGATGGCGCTCCTGCTGGCTCAGCCAGGAGTAGAGCGACGTCGCGCTCTTCACTTTCGGCCATGCCAGCCACAACAGCGGAAGCAATGACGCGAGCCCAGCTGCTGCTAAATTTCCCTCCAGCGGCAGAGAAGATGGATGAGTGGAGAGCCACCATCCAAACCTTGATTGGATTTACCGAGGCCAGCAAATCACAGCAAGCGGAGCCCTCACGGCATCTGCAAGCAGCACCGAAAGCTCCAACCGGTGGCCGTGTTGACGGTGCTGCGCTAACGGTGCAATCACCCCAGCGGCAACAGTCTCAACAGCAGCAACGCCAACAACCGCAGCAAGCTCGACCATCCTTCGAGCCCGGCGAGGTGTCGATGGCATCATCGGATCCGCGAGCACGACAAGATCAGCAGCAAGTGCTGCGAGACAGGCGGGCAGAAGACGCCCGCACCACCATTGAACGGCGTCGGGAGGCGCGCCGTCAATCTGACGCGCGCAACGGCTCCGTCGTTGATGAGCCTGCGCCAGGGGTTGGTGGATACCTACCTTACGAGGTTGGGTGTCCTGCCTTCACTCATGAGTTGCAGCAAGTCCGATGGCCGTCCGTCCGGGCCTTCAAGCCGGAAGTACCAAAAAAGTACGACGGCAAGCTGAACCCGGCAGAATTTCTGGGCATTTACACGATTGCCGTGCAAGCCGCCGGAGGAAGAGATGAGAAGATCCTCGCCAATTACTTTTCGTTGGTACTGAAGCCCAACGTGAGATCTTGGCTGACGAACTTGCCAGAGAACTCCATTTCTTCATGGTCAGATCTCTGCAATGAGTTTGTTGGTGCCTTTACCGGAGGCCACAAGGCCCCCGGGCAGCCCAATGACCTGCAGGTGATCCCGCAAAGAGATGGTGAAACTTTGCGCAAGTATATCCAGAGATTCAGCCGCATACACCGCAATATCCCAGATGTGCACCCCACAGCCGTGATTGCCATCTTTCACACGAATGTGCGCAATCGGAGGAAGCGGGAGAAAATGAACGTTAAGTTGCCCAAGACCGTCAACGAGCTCTACACGTTGGTGGATAAGTGTGCACATGCTAAGGAAGGAAGAAGGCTTCCCGGGGAGGACGCTGGTGCCGAGGTAGATTCTAAGGACGATGATGCTGCCACCCCGAGGAAGAAAGGCCAAAAGCGTAACAGGAAGCGCAAAGGCAAAACTGTTATGGCTGTCAAAGGCTCCGGCAACTCTGAGCCCGCCAAGAAAGCCAAGACTGAAAACTCCGGCCAGGAGGCTGCTGTATGCGCCGCTTGCCAGGAGGCGGCGGCAAACGAGAAAGCCGGCAAGTCTGATGGACCGTACTGCAAGATTCACCATACCAAAGGCCATGATCTCCAAGAGTGCCGGCAAGTCGAGCACCTTGTTGAGAAACAGAAAGCTGAATACGAAAAGCGTGACAAAGAGAAAGGTCAAGATGGTACCGGTGGATCCGGCAAAAAGGGCCGTGGTGGTCGAGGAGGCTGCCGCGGCAAGGCCAAGCAGCAGAAAGAGAAGCCTGCTTGAGGCCGAGACAAGAAAGAGGAAGATGGTGGGAGCGAAGAAGAGGATGATGATGAGACCAGCGAACAAGAATTCCAGAAGGCAACCGACGCCATGTGCATCGACGGAGGAGCATCTTTGCACTCCTCTCACCGCCAGCTTAAGCAGTGGATGCGTGAGGTTAATGCGGTGGAACCGGTAATGGGCTCTCAAAAACCACTCAAATGGTCACACACGCCTATCATTTTTGATGCTGAGGACCACCCTGATCGCATAACTTGCGGTCGGGTGTTTGCCGTTGTTGGTTTCACCAACAATTCGCAATCTCCAAGTAACAAAGATGTTAGTTGATGGTGGGGCCGGTCTGAATCTGATCTCTCCGGAAGTTATCAAAAGGTTGTAGATCCCCGACGAGGAAGTTGAGAAAACAGGCACGTTTCAAGGAGAGAACCCGGGAAGAAGCCAGCCCAAGGGAAAGATCACATTACCGGTGACGTTTGGTGGGGAACTGAACTACAGAACGGAAAAGATTGTGTTTGACGTTGTCAAGATCCCCTTGTCGTACAATGGAATTCTTGGCCGCCCAGCCTTGGCGAAATTCATGGCAGCATCTCACTATGCTTACAACACATTGAAGATGCCAGGGCCGATGGGTGTCATTTCCATCAACTCCGACAAGAAAGATGCAGTCATTTGCGTCGACAAGATGTACGGAGATGCGGTTGCAGCAGAGGCCGCCAAGACGCCAGCTCCCGCCAAGAAGAAGGAAAGCAGGAAGTCCGGCAAGACCTCTAGCAAGGATTCCGGGAAGCGCGCCTCTTCGGAGTGCTGCGCGCCTGTTGAAGACTTGCCGGAGCGATCTGCCGGTAAGAAATCCAAAGCTGCTTCACTGGCAACCAAAAAGGTGCCGGCGAGGGAGGACGACACTAACGGTACCTTCACCATCAGTGCCACCCTTGACAGCAAATAGGAAAGCGCGCTCGTTGCCTTCCTGCGGGTGAATGTCGATGTGTTTGCATGGCGACCATCTGACATCCCCGGCGTTCCCAGGGAGGTAATTGAGCACCACCTTGCTGTCTGTCCCCACGCTCGGCCCATCAAGCAAAAAGTCCGAAAGCAAGCGTTGGAGCGGCAACAGTTCATTGTCGAAGAAATCAAGAAGCTTGAAGCAACAGGATTGGTTAGAGGTGTACTACATCCAACTTGGTTGGCAAATCCAGTTGTGGTACGCAAAGCAAACGGAAAGTGGAGGCTTTGTATTGACTACACTGATATTAACAAAGCATGTCCAACGGATCCTTTCCCTTTGCCGCACATTGATCAAATTGTAGACTCTACTTCCGGCTGTGATTTGCTCTCCTTCCTTGATGCATACTCTGGATACCATCAGGTATTCATGGCCAAGGAGGATGAGGAGAAAACCGCGTTCATTACTCCATATGGCACGTACTACTTCGTGCGTATGCGTTTCGGATTAAAGAGTGCCGGTTCAACATTTGCAAGGGCAGTCCAGATTGGTTTTGAGCCCCAGCTGCACAGGAATGTGGAAGCATACATGGATGATATAGTAGTCAAGACCAAGGACAAATCTACCCTCATTCAAGATTTAGAAGAGACATTTGCAAACTTGCGCAACATCAACTTGAAGCTCAATCCCGAGAAGTGTGTGTTTGGTGTTCCATCCGGCAAACTTCTCAGATTCTATGTATCTCAACGAGGAATTGAAGCAAGTCCCGACAAGATCAAAGCAATCGAGCACCAAAAACCGTCAAAGATGTGCGGCGTCTTGCCGGCTGTGTTGCTGCTTTAAGTAGGTTCATTTCAAGATCTGCTGAGCGCGCCCTACCATTTTTCAAGATTTTGAAAAAGGCAGGTCCGATGAAATGGACTCCGGAAGCGGAGGCCGCGCTACAGGACCTGGAAAGATACCTCTCCTCTGCGCCAACACTAGTTGCACCTAGACCACAAGAGCCGTTGCTGCTATACGTAGCGGCAACAAATCAAGTGGCTAGTGCTGCATTAGTGGCACAGAGAGAAGTCGATAACAAAGAAGCAACCACGGCAAGCCCGTCCAGCGGCAAACCGGAATCTTCTCCGGCATGGCCTGTGTTGGAAATATGCCCTAGAGGCAATAATAAAATTGTTATTATTATATTTCCTTGTTCATGATAATCCTTTATTATCCATGCTATAATTGTATTGGTTGGAAACACAAATACATGTGTGGATAGGTAGACAACAACATGTCCCTAGTGAGCCTCTACCGGACTAGCTCGTTGATCAAAGATGGCCATGGTTTCCTGGTCATAGACATGAGTTGTCATTTGATAATGGGATCACATCATTAGGAGAATGATGTGATGGACAAGACCCAAACTATGAACGTAGCATATGATCGTGTCAAGTTTATTGCTATCGTTTTCACATGTCAAATATCTGTTCCTATGACCATGAGATCATGCAACTCACTGACACCGGAGGAGTACCTTGTGTGTATCAAATGTCGCAACGTAACTGGGTGACTATAAAGATGCTCTACAGGTATCTCCGAGGGTGTCTATTGAGTTGGCATGGATCGAGACTGGGAATTTGTCACTCCGTATGACGGAAAGGTATCTAAGGGCCCACTCGGTAATACAGCATCACAATAAGCTTGCAAGCAATGTGACTAAAGAGTTAGCCACAGGATCTTGTATTACGGAACGAGTAAAGAGACTTGCCGGTAACGAGATTGAACTAGGTATGGAGATACTGACGATCGAATCTCGGGCAAGTAACATACCGATGGACAAAGGGAACTGCATACGGGATTGACTGAATCCTTGACATCGAGGTTCGACCGATAAAGATCTTCATAGAATATGTAGGAACCAATATGGGCATCCAGGTCCCGCTATTGGTTATTGACCGTGGAGGTGTCTCGGTCATGTCTGCATAGTTCTCGAACCCGCAGGGTCTACACACTTAACGTTTGGTGACGATATAAGTATAGTCGAGTTATTATGTTGGTGACCGAAGGTCGTTCGGAGTCCCGGATGAGATCCCGGACATGGCGAGGAACTCCGGAATGGTCCAGAGGTGAAGATTGATATATAGGACGAAGGGTATCGGAGTCCGGAAGTGTTCCGGGGGTACCGGGGTTTTCGACGGAGTGCCGAAAAGGGTTTCGGGGGGGCCCCCGGCAAGTGTTGGGGGGGGGCCTCATGGGCCAAGGGAGGGGGCACACCAGCCCACAAGGGGCTGGGCGCCTCCCCTCACCCAAGCCCACTCGGCCAGGGAGGTGGCGCACCCCCTAGGGCAGCCGCCCCTATACTTGGGAGGCAAGGCGCCTGGGGGGGCACCCAAACCCTGGCCGCGCCCATCTGTGGCCGCCGGCCCCCCTAGGGGAAACCCTAGGGCGCCTCCACCCCTCCCTTCCCCCTATATATATAGAGGTAGAGAGAGGGCAGCCGCACCCATCTGTGCCACGGCGCTGCCCTCCCTCTCCCTCGTAGTTCCTCTCTCTCTCCGCGTAGCTTAGCGAAGCTCTGCTGAGATTGCTCCACCACCACTGCCGCCACGCCGTCGTGCTGCCGGAGGAATCGAGCTACTACTTCACCATCGCTCGCTGGATCGAGGAGGTGAAGGCGTCATCAAGCCGTACGTGTGTTGAACGCGGAGGTGCCGTCCGTTCGGCACTTGATCGGGAGTTCGCGGGACGGATCGTGATTGGATCGCGAAGACGTTCGACTACATCAACCGCGTTTCTTAACGCTTCCGCTTAGCGATCTACAAGGGTATGTAGATGCAATCTCTCCTCTCGTAGATGTTCATCTCCTAGATCGATCTTGGTGAGCGTAGGAATTTTTTTGTTTCCCATGCAACGTTCCCCAACAGTGGCATCATGAGCTAGGACTTTGCGTAGATAAAATCACGAGTAGAACACAAAGGAGTTTGTGGGCGTTGATATTCAGATTGCTTCCTTCCTTGGTCTTTTCTTGATTCAGCGGTATTGTGGGATGAAGCGGCCCGGACCAACTTTACATGTCCACGTACATGAGACCGGTTCCATCGACTGACATGCGACTTTGTTGCATAAGATGGCTGGCTGGTGTCTGTCTCTCCCACCTTAGTTGAATCGGATTCGACGAAGGCGGTCCTTGTAGAAGGTTAAATAGCAACTTGCATATCACCGTTGTGGTTTTGCGTAGGTAAGAATCGTTCTTGCTAGATACCCAAAGCAGCCACGTAAAACATGCAACAACAAATTAGAGGACGTCTAACTTGTTTTTGCAGGGTATGTTGTGATATGATATGGCCAAAGACATGATGAAATATATTTGATGTATGAGATGATCATGTTTTGTAATAGTTTATCTCGGCTTGCATGTCGATGTATACGGCAACCGGCAGGAGCCATAGGGTTGTCTTTAATTATTGTATGACATGCGTGTCAATCATTAAGCGCTATGTAATGCTTTACTTTATCGCTAAATGGTAGCAATAGTAGTAGAAGCATGGTTGGCGTGACAACCCCGATGGCGACGTGATGATGGAGATCATGATGATGGAGATCATGGTGTCATGCCGGTGATGATGGAGATCATGGTGTCATGCCGGTGATGATGGAGATCATGCCGGTGCTTTGGATATGGAGATCAAAAGCACAAGATCATGGCCATATCATGTCACTTATGATTTGCATGTGATGTTAATCCTTTTAGGCATCTTATTTTGCTTAGGACGACGGTAGCATTATAAGGTGATCCCTCTCTAAAATTTCAAGATAAAATTGTGTTCTCCCCAAGTGTGCACCGTTGCGAAAGTTCGTCGTTTCGAAGCACGACGTGATGATCGGGTGTGATAGACTCTACGTTCACATACAACGGGTGCAAGCCAGTTTTGCACATGCGGAACACTTGGGTTAAACTTGACGAGCCTAGCATGTATAGACATGGCCTCGGAACACAAGAGACCGAAAGGTCGAACATGAGTCATATAGTAGATATGATCAACATGGAGATGTTCACCATTGAAACCACCTCATCTCACGTGATGATCGGACTTGGGTTGGTGAATTTGGATCATGTTACACTCGGACGACCGGAGGGATGTCGATTTGAGTGGGAGTTTTTAAGTAAACTAAACTCATTATCTTGAACAATAGTCTAAGTTGTCTTTGCAAATTTATGTTGTAGATCAATGGCTCGCGCAGTAGCTTCCCTGAATTTCAATGCGTTCCTAGAGAAAGCCAAGCTAAAAGATGATGGAAGTAACTTTGTAGACTGGGCCCGTAATCTGAGGATTATCCTCACGGTTGCTCAAAAGGCTTATGTCCTTGATGCACTGCTTGGTGAGCAAACCCCTCCAGCGTCTGTGGACGTTATGAACGCCTGGCAGGCGCGTGTTGATGACTACTCAATAGTTCAGTGTGCCATGTTGTATGGCTTAGAACCGGGACTTCAAAGGCGTTTTGAACGTCATGGAGCATATGAGATGTTCCAGGAGTTGAAGTTTATTTTTGAGAAGAATGCTCGGATCGAGAGGTATGAGACCTCCGATAAGTTCTATGCTTGCAAGATGGAGGAGAACGGGTCTGTCAGTGAACACATACTCAAAATGTCTGGGTATTACAACCGTCTGGCTGAGTTGGGAGTTGTGCTCCCGCAAGAGGCGATCACTGACAGAGTTCTTCAATCGCTACCACCTAGCTACAAGAGCTTTTTGTTGAACTATAACATGCAAGGGATGAACAAGTCAGTCGCCGAGCTGTTTGTGATGCTGAATTCGCTGAGTCAGACATCCAGAAGGAGCATCAAGTGTTGATGGTCAATAAAACCACTAGTTTCAAGAAGAATGGCAAGGGCAAGAAGGGAAACTCCAAGAAGAGTGGCAAAGTAGTTGCCCCTCCCGTGAAGAAACCCAAGGCTGGGCGCAAGCCGGAAACTGAGTGCTTCTATTGCAAGGGAACTGGCCACTGGAAGCGGAATTGCCCCAAGTATCTGGCCGACAAGAAGGGGGCCAACGCCAAACAAGGTATATATGATATACATGTTATTGATGTGTACCTTACCAACTCTCGTTGTAGTGCCTGGGTATTTGATACCGGTGCGGTTGCTCACATTTGCAAATCACAGCAGGAACTGCGGAATAGACGGAGGCTGGCGAAGGACGAAGTGACAATGCGCGTGGGAAATGGTTCCAAGGTTGATGTGATCGGCGTCGGCACGCTCGCTCTTCGATTACCATCGGGATTAGTGATGAACCAGAATAATTGTTATTTAGTGCCTGCGTTGAGCATGAACATTATATCTGGATCTTGTTTAATGCGAGACGGTTACTCATTTAAATCAGAGAATGATGGTTGTTCTATTTATATGGGTAATATCTTTTATGGTCATGCACCCATTGTGAGGTGTTTATTCTTATTGAATCTCGATAGTGATGATACACATGTTCATAACATTGATGCCAAAAGATGTAGAGTTGATAATGATAGTACCACTTTCTTGTGGCACTGCCGCTTAGGTCATATTGGTGTAAAACGCATGAAGAAACTCCATGCTGATGGACTTTTGGAGTCACTTGATTTTGAATCACTTAACACATGCGAACCATGCCTCATGGGCAAGATGACTAAGACCCCGTTCTCCGGAACAATGGAATGGGCAAGTGACTTGTTGGAAATCATACATACTAATGTGTGCGGTCCAATGAGCATTGAGGCGCGCGGTGGATATCGTTATTTTCTCACCTTCACCGACGATTTGAGTAGATATGGGTATATTTACTTAATGAAACACAAGTCTGAAACGTTTGAAAAGTTCAAGCAATTTCAGAGTGAAGTTGAGAATCATCGTAACAAGAAAATCAAATTCCTACGATCTGATCGAGGGGGAGAATATCTGAGTTATGAGTTTGGCAGGCACTTAAGACAATGTGGAATTGTTTCACAGTTGACGCCACCTGGAACACCACAGCGTAATGGTGTGTCCGAACGTCGTAATCGAACCTTATTGGATATGGTGCATTCTATGATGTCTCTTGGCGATCTGCCACTATCATTTTGGGGTTATGCGTTAGAGACAGCTGCATTCACTTTAAATAGGGCACCATCTAAGTCCGTTGAGACGACACCGTATGAACTGTGGTTTGGCAAGAAACCAAAGTTGTCGTTTCTTAAAGTTTGGGGATGCGATGCTTATGTCAAAAGGCTTCAGCCAGAATAGCTTGAACCCAAAGCGGACAAATGCGTCTTCATAGGATACCCAAAAGAGACGGTTGGGTATACCTTCTATCTCAGATCCGAAGGCAAAGTGTTTGTCGCTAAGAACGGGTCCTTTCTCGAGAAAGAGTTTCTCTCGAAAGAATTGAGTGGGAGGAAGATAGAACTTGATGAGGTTGTGAACCTTTACTTAAACCAGAGAGTAGCACAGCGCAGAAAGATGTTTCTGTGGAACCTACGTCAGTTGAAGAGGAAGCTGATGATGGTGATCATGAAGCTTCGGATCAAGTTACTATCGAACCTCGTAGGTCGACAAGGATACGTACTGCTCCTGAGTGGTACGGTAACCCTGTCTTAACGGTCTTGTTGTTGGACAACGATGAACCTATGAGCTATGGAGAAGCGATGGTGGGCCCAGATTCCGACAAATGGTTGGAGGCCATGAAATCCGAGATGGGATCCATGTATGAAAACAAAGTATGGACTTTGGAAGTATTACCTGGAGGGCGAAAGGCCATTCAGAATAAATGGATCTTCAAGAAGAAGACGGACGCAGACGGTAATGTCACCGTCTATAAAGCTCGACTTGTGGCAAAGGGTTGTTCACAAGTTCAAGGAGTTGACTACGATGAGACTTTCTCACCCGTAGCGATGCTTAAGTCCGTCAGAATCATGTTAGCAATAGTTGCATTTTTTGATTATGAAATTTGGCTGATGGATGTCAAAACAGCGTTCCTTAACGGTTTTCTTAAGGAAGAGTTGTATATGATGCAACCAGAAGGTTTTGTCGATCCAGAGAATGCTGACAAAGTTTGCAAACTCCAGCGATCCATTTATGGACTGGTGCAAGCGTCTCGGAGTTGGAATCTTCGCTTTGATGAGGTGATCAAAGCGTTTGGGTTTATACAAGTTTACGGAGAAGCTTGTATTTACAAGAAAGTGAGTGGGAGCTCTATAGCGTTTCTAATATTATATGTGGATGACATATTGCTTATTGGAAACAATATAGAACTTTTGGAAAGCGTGAAGGAATATTTGAACAAGAGTTTTTCAATGAAGGACCTAGGAGAAGCTGTTTTCATATTAGGCATCAAGATCTATAGAGATAGATCGAGACGTTTAATAGGACTTTCACAGAGCACATTGTTGGGGAACGTTGCATGGGAAACAAAAAATTTCCTACGCACACACAAGATCTATCCATGGTGATGAGCATCTACGAGAGGGAGAGTGAATCTACATACCCTTGTAGATCGCTAAGCGGAAGCGTTAAGAAACGCGGTTGATGTAGTCGAACGTCTCCGCGATCCAAATCGCAAGTCGTCCCTCGATCCGATCACGAACTAGTGCCAAACGGACGGCACCTCCGCGTTCAACACACGTACGGCTTGATGACGCCTTCACCTCCTCGATCCAGCGAGCGGTGGTGAAGTAGTACATGAGTTCCGGCAGCACGACGTCGTGGTGATGGTGGTGAGGAACAATCTCTGCAGGGCTTCGCCAAGCACCACGGAGATTATGACGGGAGAACTAGAGGGTTAGGGTTGCCGACACACGGCTTGGGAAATCTTGATATGTCCCGTGTGCTAGCCCTGCCCCTCTATTTATATGTTGAGCCCTGGGGTCTAAACTTGGAGAGAAAACCTCCACAAGGTCGGTTTTGCCCTCACAAGGTCGGTATGGCCCGCACGGAAAGAGTCCAACTCGGATTCCAGCAGTATCGCGTACAAGCGGTAGTACCGCTTACGATAAGCGGTATTACCGCCTGTAGCGGTAGTACCACTTACGATGAGCGGTATTACCGCCTGTAGCGGTAGTACCGCTTACGATAAGCGGTATTACCGCCTATAGCGGTAGTACCGCTTACGATAAGCGGTAGTACCACCCCAGACGCCAGCAAAACTTCCTTTTGCACCTTGCCTAAGCCTCGTGGGCTTTACCCCTTGGCCCAAATAAAGTGTTCTCGTACCCGAACATTTCGGGAAACATCCGGAACCCCTTCCGGTGAATTCCGGAGACCAAACACTATTATCCCATATATCAATCTTTACCTCCGGACTCTTCTGGAGATCCTCGTCATGTCCGGGATCTTATCCGGGACTCCGAACAACCTTCGGTCACCAACAAAATAACTCAACTATACTAATCGTCACCAAACGTTAAGTGTGTAGACCCTGCGGGTTCGAGAACTATGTAGACATGACCGAGACACCTCTATGATCAATAACCAATAGCGGGACCTGGATGCCCATATTGGCTCCTACATATTCTACGAAGATCTTTATCGGTCGAACCTCTATGTCAAGGATTCAGTTAATCCCGTATGCTGTTCCCTTTGTTCTTCGGTATGTTACTTGCCCGAGATTCGATCGTCGGTATCTCTATACCTAGTTCAATCTCGTTACTGGCAAGTCTCTTTACTCGTTCCGTAATACAAGATCTCATGGCTAACACTTTAGTCACATTTCTTGCAAGGCTGATTGTGATGTTGTATTACCGAGTGGGCCCTGAGATACCTCTCCGTCACACGGAGTAACAAATCCTAGTCTTGATCCATGCCAACCCAACAGACATCCTCGGAGATACCTGTAGAGCACCTTTATAGTCACCCAGTTACGTTGCGACATTTGATACACACAAGGTACTCCTCCGATGTCAGGGAGTTGTATGATCTCATGGTCATAGGAACATATACTTGACATGCAGAAAACAATAGCAATAAACTGACACGATCATATGCTACGTTTATAGTTTGGGTCTTGTCCATCACATCTTTCTCCTAATGATGTGATCCCGTTATCAAATGACATCTCATGTCCATGGCTAGGAAACCTTCACCATCTTTTGATCAACGAGCTAGTCAACTAGAGGCTTACTAGGGACACAGTGTTGTCTATGTACCCACACATGTATTTGAGTTTCCAATCAATACAATTATAGCATGGATAATAAACGATTATCGTGAACAAGGAAATATAATAATAACTAATTTATTATTGCCTCTAGGGCATATTTCCAACAGTCTCCCACTTGCACAAGAGTCAATAATCTAGTTCACATCACTATGTGATTTACATTGTAATGAATCGAACACCCATGCAGTTCTGGTGTTGTTCATGTTTAGCCCTTGGAAGAGGTTTAGTCATCGGATCTGCAACATTTAGATCCGTGTGTACTTTGCAAATATTTATGTCGTCCTCCTTGATGTAATCGCGGATGGAATTGAAACGTCGCTTTATGTGTCTGGTCCTCTTGTGAAATCTTGGTTCCTTGGCTAGAGCAATGGCACCAGTATTATCACAAAACAGAGTCATTGGGTTAAGCGCACTAGGCACTACTCCAAGATCTGTCATGAACTCCTTCATCCAGACACCTTCCTTCGCCGCCTCCGAGGCAGCGATGTACTCCGCTTCGCATGTAGATTCAGTTACCACGCTTTGCTTGGAACTGCACCAGCTAACCGCACCCCCATTAAGAATAAATACGTATCCGGTTTGTGACTTAGAGTCATCCGGATCAGTGTCAAAGCTTGCATCGACGTAACCCTTTACGACAAGCTCTTGATCACCTCCATAAACGAGAAACATGTCCTTAGTCCTTTTCAGGTACTTCAGGATATTCTTGACCGCCGTCCAGTGTTCCATTCCTGGATCACTTTGAAACCTTCCGACCATACTTATGGCAAGGCTGACATCGGGTCTTGTGCACAGCATTGCATACATGATAGAGCCTATGGCTGAAGCATAGGGGATGACACTCATCTTTTCTCTATCTCCTGCAGTCACTGGGCATTGAGTCTTACTCAACTTCACACCTTGCAAAACAGGCAAGAACCCCTTCTTGGACTGATCCATTTTGAACTTCTTCAAAATCTTATCAAGGTATGTGCTTTGTGAAAGTCCTATTAAACGTCTTGATCTATCTCTATAGATCTTGATGCCTAATATGAAAGCTGCTTCAACTAGGTCCTTCATTGAAAAACTCTTGTTCAAATATTCCTTCACGCCTTCCAACATTTCTATATTGTTTCCAATCAGTAATATGTCATCCACATATAATATTAGAAATGCTATAGAGCTCCCACTCACTTTCTTGTAAATACAAGCTTCTCCGTAAACTTGTATAAACTCGAACGCTTTGATCACCTCATCAAAGCGAAGATTCCAACTCCGAGATGCTTGCACCAGTCCATAAATGGATCGCTGGAGTTTGCAAACTTTGTCAGCATTCTCTGGATCGACAAAACCTTCTGGTTGCATCATATACAACTCTTCCTTAAGGAAACCGTTAAGGAACGCTGTTTTGACATCCATCTGCCAAATTTCATAATCGAAAAAGGCAGCTATTGCTAACAAGATTCTGACGGACTTAAGCATCGCTACGGGTGAGAAGGTCTCATCGTAGTCAACTCCTTGAACTTGTGAAAAACCCTTTGCCACAAGTCGAGCTTTATAGACGGTGACATTACCGTCCGCGTCCGTCTTCCTCTTAAAGATCCATTTGTTCTGAATGGCCTTACGCCCATCAGGTAATACTTCCAAAGTCCACACTTTGTTTTCATACATGGATCCCATCTCGGATTTCATGGCTTCTAACCAGTTCTCGGAATCCGGGCCCATCATCGCTTCTCCATAGCTCGTAGGTTCATCGTTGTCTAACAACATGACCTCTAAGACAGGGTTGCCGTACCACTCAGGAGCAGTACGCGTCCTTGTCGACCTACGAGGTTCAATAGCAACTTCATCCAAAGCTTCATGATCATCATCATTAACTTCCTCTTCAGCTGTTGTAGGCTCTACAGAAACATCTTTCTGCGCTGCGCTACTTTCAGGTTGAAGAAAAGGTTCAACAACCTCATCAAGTTCTATCTTCCTCCCACTCAATTCTTTCGAGAGAAACTCTTTCTCAAGAAATGTTCCGTTTTTAGCGACAAACACTTTGCCTTCGGATCTGAGGTAGAAGGTATACCCAACTGTCTCTTTTGGGTATCCTATGAAGACGCATTTCTCCGCTTTGGGTTCCAGCTATTCAGGCTGAAGCTTTTTGACATAAGCATCACATCCCCAAACTTTAAGAAACGACAACTTTGGCTTCTTGCCAAACCAAAGTTCATATGGCGTCGTCTCAACGGATTTCGATGGTGCCCTATTTAAAGTGAATGCAGCTGTCTCTAATACATAACCCCAAAACGATAGTGGCAAATCAGCAAGAGACATCATAGATCGCACCATATCCAATAAGGTTCGATTACGACGTTCGGACACACCATTACGCTGTGGTGTTCCAGGCGGTGTTAGTTGTGAAACAATTCCACATTGTCTTAAGTGACTGCCAAACTCATAACTCAGATATTCTCCTCCTCGATCAGATCGTAGGAATTTAATCTTCTTGTTACGATGATTCTCAACTTCACTCTGAAATTGTTTGAACTTTTCAAATGTTTCAGACTTGTGTTTCATTAAGTAAATATACCCATATCTACTTAAGTCATCAGTGAAGGTGAGAAAGTAACGATAACCACCGCGCGCCTCAATGCTCATCGGACCGCACACATCAGTATGTATGATTTCCAATAAGTCACTTGCCCGTTCCATTGTTCCAGAGAACGGCGTTTTAGTCATCTTGCCCATGAGGCATGGCTCACATGTGTCAAGTGATTCAAAATCAAGTGACTCCAAAAGTCCATCAGCATGGAGCTTCCTCATGTGTTTTACGCCAATATGACCTAAACGGCAGTGCCACAAGAAAGTGGTATTATCATTATCAATTCTACATCTTTTGGCATCAATGTTATGAACATGTGTATCATTACTATCGAGATTCAATAAGAATAAACCCCTCACATCGGGTGCATGACCATAAAAGATATTACTCATATAAATAGAACAACCATTATTCTCTGATTTAAATGAGTAACCGTCTCGCAATAAACAAGATCCAGATATAATGTTCATGCTTAACGCAGGCACTAAATAACAATTATTCAGGTTCATCACTAATCCCGATGGTAATCGAAGAGCGAGCGTGCCGACGGCGATCACATCAACCTTGGAACCATTTCCCACGCGCATCGTCACTTCATCCTTTGCCAGCCTCCGTCTATTTCGCAGTTCCTGTTTTGAGTTGCAAATATGAGCAACCGCACCGGTATCAAATACCCAGGCACTACAACGAGAGTTGGTAAGGTACACATCAATAACATGTATATCACATATACCTTGTTTGTTGTTGGCCGCCTTCTTGTCAGCCAAATACTTGGGGCAGTTCCGCTTCGAGTGTCCAGTTCCCTTGCAATGAAAGCACACAGTTTCTGGTTTGGGTCCAGCCTTGGGTTTCTTCACGAGAGGAGCAACTGCTTTGCCACTCTTCTTGGAGTTACCCTTCTTACCCTTGCCATTTTTCTTGAAACTAGTGGTTTTATTGACCATCAACACTTGATGCTCCTTCTGAATTTCAGACTTAGCGGCTTTCAGCATCGCAAACAGCTCGGCGACTGACTTGTTCATCCCGTGCATGTTATAGTTCAACACGAAGCTCTTGTAGCTAGGTGGCAATGATTGAAGAACTCTGTCAGTGATAGCCTCTGGCGGAAGGGGCATCCCCAATTCAGCCAGACGGGTGGAGTACCCAGACATTCTGAGTACGTGATCACTGATAGACCCGTTCTCCTCCATCTTGCAAGCATAGAACTTATCGGAGATCTCATATCTCTCGATCCGGGCATTCTTCTGAAAGATAAACTTCAACTCCTGGAACATCTCATATGCTCCATGACGTTCAAAACGTCTTTGAAGTCCTGGTTCTAAGCCATACAATATTGCACATTGAACTATTGAGTAATCTTCAGAACGAGCCTGCCAGGCGTTCACAACGTCTAGAGACTCAACTGGAGCGGGTGGATCACCAAGCGGTGCATCAAGGACATAAGCCTTCTGGGAAGCCGTAAGGATAATCCTTAGATTACGGGCCCAGTCCACAAAGTTACTTCCATCATCTTTCAATTTAGCTTTCTCTAGGAACGCATTAAAATTCAGGGGTGCTACTGTGCGAGCCATGATCTACAACATAAATATAGCAAAGACAACTTAGACTATTGTTCAAGATAATGAGTTTAGTTAATCATATTACTTAAAAACTCCCACTCTAATTGACATCCCTCCGGTCATTCGACTGTAACATGATCCAAATCCACCAACTCATGTCCGATCATCATGTGAGTTGAGGTGGTTTCAATGGTGAACATCTTCATGTTGATCATATCTACTATATGACTCATGTTCGACCTTTCGGTCTCTTGTGTTCCGAGGCCATGTCTGTACATGCTAGGCTCGTCAAGTTTAACCCGAGTGTTCCGCATGTGCAACACTGGCTTGCACCTGTTGTATGTGAACGTAGAGTCTATCACACCCGATCATCATGTGGTGTCTCGAAACGACGAACTTTCGCAACGGTGCACACTCGGGGAGAACACAATTTATCTTGAAATTTAAGTGAGGGATCACCTTATAATGCTACCGTCGTCCTAAGCAAAATAAGATGCATAAAAGGATTAACATCACATGCAAATCATAAGTGACATGATATGGCCATGAACTTGTGCTTTCGATCTCCATCTCCAAAGCACCGGCATGATCTCCATCGTCACCGGCATGACACCATGATCTCCATCATCTTGATCTCCATCAACGTGTCGCCATGAGGTTGTCGCGCCCACTGTTGCTTCCATGACTATTGCTAACTCATAGCGATAAAGTAAAGCAAAATGGCGAAAATAATTAAAGACAACTCTATGGCTCCTGCCAGTTGCCGTACTCATCGACATGCAAGTCGTGATATTCTATACAACACATGATCATCTCATACATCACATATATCTCATCATGTAATTGGCCATATCACATCACAACATACCCTGCAAAAACAAGTTAGACGTCCTCTAATTGTTGTTGCAAATTTTACGTGGCTGCTACGGGTTTGCAAGAACCGTTCTTACCTACGCAAAACCACAACGTGGTGTAGTGATTGCTTTTTGATCTTCTAAAAGAACCCTCTTCATTGAAATCGATTCAACTAAAGTGAGAGAGACAGACACCCGCCAGTCACCTTTATGCAACGAGTGCACGTAGCGGTGAAACCTGTCTCGCGTAAGCGTACGCGTAATGTCGGTCCGGGCCGCTTCATCTCACAATACGGCCGAATCAAGTATCAACTAGTAACGGCAAGAAATATGTATACACCCATAACCGACAGGTCCCAGGATCGAAACCTGGCTCTGATACCACTGTTGGGGAACGTTGCATGGGAAACAAAATTTTCCTACGCACACACAAGATCTATCCATGGTGATGAGCATCTACGAGAGGGAGAGTGAATCTACATACCCTTGTAGATCGCTAAGAGGAAGCGTTAAGAAACGCGGTTGATGTAGTCAAACGTCTCCGCGATCCAAATCGCAAGTCGTCCCTCGATCCGATCACGAACTAGTGCCGAACGGACGGCACCTCCGCATTCAACACACGTACGGCTTGATGACGCCTTCACCTCCTCGATCCAGCGAGCGGTGGTGAAGTAGTAGATGAGTTCCGGCAGCACGACGGCGTGGTGATGGTGGTGAGGAACAATCTCTGCAGGGCTTCGCCAAGCACTACGGAGATTATGACGGGAGAACTAGAGGGTTAGGGTTGCCGACACACGGCTTGGGAAATCTTGATATGTCCCGTGTGCTAGCCCTGCCCCTCTATTTATATGTTGAGCCCTGGGGTCTAAACTTGGAGAGAAAACCTCCACAAGGTCGGTTTTGCCCGCAAAAGGTCGGTTTGGCCCGCACGGAAAGAGTCCAACTCGGATTCCAGCAGTATCGCGTACAAGCAGTAGTACCGCTTACGATAAGCGGTATTACCGCCTGTAGCGGTAGTACCGCTTACGATAAGCGGTATTACCGCCTGTAGTGGTAGTACCGCTTACGATAAGCGGTAGTACCGCCTGTAGCGGTAGTACCGCTTACGATAAGCGGTATTACCGCCTGTAGTGGTAGTACCGCTTACGATAAGCGGTAGTACCGCCTGTAGCGGTAGTACCGCTTACGATAAGCGGTAGTACCGCCTATAGCGGTAGTACCGCTTACGATAAGTGGTCGTACCACCCCAGACGCCAGCAAAACTTCCTTTTGCACCTTGCCTAAGCCTCGTGGGCTTTACCCCTTGGCCCAAATAAAGTGTTCTCGTACCCGAACATTTCGGGAAACATCCGGAACCCCTTCCGGTGAATTCCGGAGACCAAACACTATTATCCCATATATCAATCTTTACCTCTGGACTCTTCCGGAGATCCTCGTCATGTCCAGGATCTTATCCGGGACTCCGAACAACCTTTGGTCACCAAAAAAATAACTCAACTATACTAATCGTCACCAAACGTTAAGTGTGTAGACCCTGCGGGTTCGAGAACTATGTAGACATGACCGAGACACCTCTATGATCAATAACCAATAGCGGGACCTGGATGCCCATATTGGCTCCTACATATTCTACGAAGATCTTTATCGGTCGAACCTCTATGTCAAGGATTCAGTTAATCCCGTATGCTGTTCCCTTTGTTCTTCGGTTTGTTACTTGCCTGAGATTCGATCGTCGGTAGCTCTATACCTAGTTCAATCTCGTTACTGGCAAGTCTCTTTACTCGTTCCGTAATACAAGATCTCGTGGCTAACACTTTAGTCACATTGCTTGCAAGGCTCATTGTGATGTTGTATTACCGAGTGGGCCCTGAGATACCTCTCCGTCACACGGAGTAACAAATCCCAGTCTTGATCCATGCCAACCCAACAGACATCCTCGGAGATACCTGTAGAGCACCTTTATAGTCACCCAGTTACGTTGCGACGTTTGATACACACAAGGTACTCCTCCGATGTCAGGGAGTTGTATGATCTCATGGTCATAGGAACAGATACTTGACATGCAGAAAACAATAGCAATAAACTGACACGATCATATGCTACGTTTATAGTTTGGGTCTTGTCCATCACATCATTCTCCTAATGATGTGATCCCGTTATCAAATGACATCTCATGTCCATGGCTAGGAAACCTTCACCATCTTTTGATCAACGAGCTAGTCAACTAGAGGCTTACTAGGGACACAGTGTTGTCTATGTACCCACACATGTATTTGAGTTTCCAATCAATACAATTATAGCATGGATAATAAACGATTATCATGAACAAGGAAATATAATAATAACTAATTTATTATTGCCTCTAGGGCATATTTCCAACACACATACCTTGATAAAGTTTTGAAGAAGTTCAAAATGGATCAGTCCAAGAAGGGGTTCTTGCCTGTTTTGCAAGGTGTGAAGTTGAGTAAGACTCAATGCCCAGCGACTACAGAGGATAGAGAAAAGATGAGTGTCATCCCCTATGCTTCTGCCATAGGCTCTATCATGTATGCGATGTTGTGCACAAGACCAGATGTCAGCCTTGCCATAAGTATGGCCAGAAGGTTTCTGAGTGATCCAGGACTGGAGCACTGGACAGCGGTCAAGAATATCCTGAAGTACCTGAAAAGGACTAAGGAAATGTTTCTCGTTTATTGAGGTGATCAAGAGCTCGTCGTAAAGGGTTACGTCGATGCAAGCTTTCACACTGATCTGGATGACTCTAAGTCTCAAACCGGATACGTATATATTCTAAATGGGGGAGCGGTAAGCTGGTGCAGTTCCAAGCAAAGCGTGGTAGCTGATTCTACATGCGAAGCGGGGTACATAGCTGCCTCGGAGGCGGCGAAGGAAGGTGTCTGGATGAAGCAGTTCATGACAGATCTTGGTGTTGTGCCCAGTGCACTGGACCCGATGACTCTGTTCTGTGACAACACTGGTGCCATTGCTCTAGCCAAGGAACCAAGGTTTCACAAGAGGACCAGACACATAAAGCGACGCTTCAATTCCATCCGCGATGCGATCAAGGAGGAGGACATAAACATTTGCAAAGTGCACACGGATCTGAATGTTGCAGATCCGTTGACTAAACCTCTTCCACGGGCAAAACATGATCAACACCAGAACTCTATGGGTGTTAGATTCATAACCATGAATGCTAGATTAATGACTCTAGTGCAAGTCGGAGACTGTTGGAAATATGCCCTAGAGGCAATAATAAAATGGTTATTATTATATTTCCATTTTCATGATAATCGTTTATTATCCATGCTATAATTGTATTGGTTGGAAACAAAAATACATGTGTGGATACGTAGACAACAACATGTCCCTAGTGAGCCTCTACCGGACTAGCTCGTTGATCAAAGATGGCCATGGTGTCTTGGTCATAGACATGAGTTGTCATTTGATAACGGGATCACATCATTAGGAGAATGATGTGATGGACAAGACCCAAACTATGAACGTAGCATATGATCGTGTCAAGTTTATTGCTATCGTTTTCGCATGTCAAATATCTGTTCCTATGACCATGAGATCATGCAGCTCACTGACACCGGAGGAGTACCTTGTGTGTATCAAACATCGCAACGTAACTGGGTGACTATAAAGATGCTCTACAGGTATCTCCGAGGGTGTCTGTTGAGTTGGCATGGATCGAGACTGGGAATTTGTCACTCCGTATGACGGAAAGGTATCTCAGGGCCCACTCGGTAATACAGCATCACAATAAGCTTGCAAGCAATGTGACTAAAGAGTTAGCCACGGGATCTTGTATTACAGAACGAGTAAAGAGACTTGCCGGTAACGAGATTGAACTAGGTATGGAGATACCGACGATCGAATCTCGGGCAAGTAACATACCGATGGACAAAGGGAACTGCATACCGGATTGACTGAATCCTTGACATCGAGGTTCGACCAATAAAGATCTTCGTAGAATATGTAGGAACCAATATGGGCATCCAGGTCCCGCTATTGGTTATTGACCGTGGAGGTGTCTCAGTCATGTCTGCATAGTTCTCGAACCCGCAGGGTCTACACACTTAACGTTTGATGACGATATAAGTATAGTCAAGTTATTATGTTGGCGACCGAAGGTCGTTCGGAGTCCCGGATGAGATCCCAGACATGGCGAGGAACTCTGGAATGGTCCGGAGGTGAAGATTGATATATAGGACGAAGGGTATCGGAGTCCGGAAGTGTTCCGGGGGTACCGGGGTTGTCGACGGAGTGCCGAAAAGGGTTTCGGGGGGGCCCCCGACAAGTGTTGGGGGGGGGGGTCATGGGCCAAGGGAGGGGGCACACCAGCCCACAAGGGGCTGGGCGCCTCCCCTCACCCAAGCCCACTCGGCGAGGGAGGTGGCGCACCCCCTAGGGCAGCCGCCCCTATACTTGGGAGGCAAGGCGCCTGGGGGGGGGGGCACCCAAACCCTGGCCGCCCCCATCTGTGGCCGCCGGCCCCCCTAGGGGAAACCCTAGGGCGCCTCCACCCCTCCCTTCCCCCTATATATATATAGATGTAGTGAGAGGGCAGCCGCACCCATCTATGCCACGGCGCTGCCCTTCCTCTCCCTCGTAGTTCCTCTCTCTCTCCGCGTAGCTTAGCGAAGCTCTACTGAGATTGCTCCACCACCACCGCCGCCACGCCGTCATGATGCGGGAGGACTCGAGCTACTACTTCACCATCGCTCGCTGGATCGAGGAGGTGAAGGCGTCATCAAGCCGTACGTGTGTTGAACGCGGAGGTGCCGTCCGTTCGGCACTTGATCGGGAGTTCACGGGACGGATTGTGATTGGATCGCGAAGACGTTCGACTACATCAACCGCGTTTCTTAACGCTTCCGCTTAGCGATCTACAAGGGTATGTAGATGCAATCTCTCCTCTCGTAGATGTTCATCTCCTAGATCGATCTTGGTGAGCGTAGGAAATTTTTTGTTTCCCATGCAACGTTCCCCAATAGCCTGGTACCGACAAGTCAAAGGTAGCGCACGCAAGTGAAGTTGATCAACTAGAGATGCCAAAGAAGAAGGTGGTGCAGCAACCTGTGTATTTTGTTAGTTCCCTCCTGCAGGGGGCTAGATCAAGATACTCTGGAGTGCAGAAATTGCTTTTCGGCCTCCTTATGGCCTCGAGAAAGTTGCGCCACTACTTCCAAGCACACGAAATCACCGTCGTCACTCGCTTCCCGTTGCAACGCATTTTGAGAAATCTAGAGGCAACCGGTAGGATAGTGGAGTGGGCATTGGAATTGTCAAGCTTTGCACTTAATTTTGAAAGCACTTCAACCATCCAGAGCAGAGCCTTGGTGGAGTTCATTGCTGAATGGACGCCAACGCAAGACGAAGAGACTCAAGAAACAGCTCTCCCCGGCAAGGAGACAACCAAAGAATGGATCATGTACTTTGACGGTGCCTTCTCGCTGCAAGGCGCCGGTGCCGGAGTGCTGCTTGTCGCACCCACCGGAGAGCACCTCAAGTATGTGGTTCAAATGCGCTTTCCCAGGGAGCAAGCCACAAACAACACTGCTGAGTACGAAGGACTCCTTGCCGGTCTTCGGATCGCAGTGGACCTTGGGATCAAAAAATTGATCATCCGCGGTGACTCGTAGCTCATTGTGAAGCAAGTAAACAAAGATTACCAGAGCCCGTTGATGGAAGCGTATGTGGAAGAAGTGAGGAAATTGGAAGAACACTTTGACGGGTTACAAACCGAGCACGTCCCTCGTGCGGAAAACAGCATTGCTGATAGCCTGTCAAAATGTGCCGCTCAAAAGCTTCCCGTGGAACCGGGAACGTTTGTGCTCCATTTGAATCAACCAACAGTCACTGCATCAACGCAGGCTAGTAAGAGAAGGAAGTTGAATACCGGCAAGTACTTTCCGGCAGAGCTCCCTGAAGCCGCCAGCAAAGATGTTGCCAGGAACAACGACATGGTTGTCGGTGAGCAACAGCTTCGCACAGAACCCCAGGTTCTTGCCGCCGAGGCAAGCACTCCCACGGCCGAAGAAATGCCTTTAGTCCTTGTCGTCGAGCCGCAGGCTCCGGCATGGGCACAGTGAAAAGTTCGTTTCCTTCAAACAGGAGAACTTCCCGATGAGCAAGAAGAAGCTGAGAAAGTAGCCCGTCAGTCAAGTATGTATCAGTTTGTGGATAACATTCTATACAGAAAGCGACCAAACGGTGTGAAATTGAAGTGTATCTGCCGGGAAGATGGACTGAAGCTGTTGGCAGAGATACACGGAGGCATATGTGGCTCTCACATAGGATCAAGGGCCCTTGCCGGCAAGGCTTCTATTGCCCCACTGCCCTCCAGGATGCAACTGAGCTAGTAACCATGTGTGAAGCATGCCGGTTCCATTCAAAGAACATACATTAACCAGCTCAAGCTCTCCAAACAATCCATCTCTCCTGGCCCTTTTCGGTCTGGGGGCTCGATATCTTGGGCCCCTTCCCCCGTGCTGCCGAGGGCTTTGAGTTCTTCTGCGTAACCATCAACAAGTTCACAAGGTGGCCTGAAGTGGAGCCAGTGAGAAAGGTGACAGCGCAATCAGCCGTCAAGTTCTTCAAAGGATTAGTTTGCCGTTTCGGGGTTCCTAACAGAATCATCACCAACAATGGCACACAATTAACGAGCCGCACCTTCATGCAGTATATCCAAGACCTTGGCGGCAAAATCTATTTTGCGTCTGTTGCTCACCCGAGAAGCAACGGCCAGGCGGAAAGGATGAATGCTGAAGTGCTGCGTGGCCTCAAGGCAAGAACCTTTGACAAGCTGCGCAAGTGTGGAAGACACTGGATTGATGAGTTGCCGGCGGTTCTTTGGTCACTCAGAACGACACCAAATCGAGCTACCGACCAAACACCCTTCTCCCTAATCTACGGTGCAGAAGCGGTGCTCCAGACAGAACTCATATACGGGTCACCTCGAGTGCTCGCTTATGATGAAGCTGAGCAAGAGCAGCTGCGGTAAGACGACGCAACGCTCCTTGAGGAAGATCGTCTTCGGGCGGCTGTGCAAGCTGCACGCTACCAGCAAGCCTTGCGCCGCTACCATAGCCGCAAAGTGCATGCCCGAAGCCTTGAGGAAGGCGACCTTGTTCTTCGACGCGTTCAATCCGCCAAGGGATCAAACAAGTTGACGCCGAAGTGGGAAGGCCCTTACCGGGTAGTACGAGTCACCAGACCTGGCGCAGTCCGTCTGGAGACCGAAGATGGCACCCCAATGCAGAACTCATGGAATATTGAGCATCTTTGCAAGTTCTACCCGTGAGGCGCAGTTGCCGGGCCTCCCGGCAACCCCTTTTGTACAAGCTTTGTCGACCAGACATGTAATCCTTTGTACAAAGCCAGGCACAGATCCTGTGCATAATAAAGCTAAGTGTTTTCACAACTCCTCGTACATATTCGTTTATATGTGGATGCATGCGATGTTGTGATTTACACTTTAATTTGTATGAAATAACTGATGAACCGCCAAGGTTCCCAACCCACTCTTTTCTCTTCTTTCTTTTTCTTAAAAGGACAGAAGGATCCCTCGCGTGCAAGTTCCCCGGGGGGGAGTGGAGATGGGGTTCCATTTTAATGACGTTCAAGTGATCATTTTATATAACGAGAGAAACAGTGCAAGGAAAAGCTAAGTTGAAAAACTTTGAAATTTTTTCCTTGTTACATTCGAGTTTTCCCTTGAACGATTCTGTGCTTTGTATTAGGAACCTGCACGCGAAAGGAACCTTGTCGCGATCGGTCTGCGCTCTAGCTTGCCCCGAGTCCGCTCGACAAGCCTAGCAGCCGCATTCTGTCCCGGCAAGTTGCCTTGCCGGCAGCGGCACTTCCAGCAGGCTGCTAAGGACCCATTCCTCAAAGCGCTCGCGGCAAGTGTGTGCACCGGCAAGTTTCCAAACAAGCGTAGGGAACACGATCATACAAAGGCAAAATAAAGCAAGGGGAACAACATGCATTCGTTTAAACCCGACAACAATAGATATTCATTAAAAGAAACTGCTCGATTACATTTTATTGGCCCTTCCCCAGGGTTTACATTGAGTGCAAGGAGGGTAAAAGGGGCGCCTAGGCGAAGCCCGGCTTGTTCCCGGAAGGCCAGATGATGGTGCTGCCGGTGATCAGCCAGACTCATTGTCGTCGTCTTCAATCTTCACGCCCGGAGAGCCGTCGTCATCGCCGTCATCATCGTCATCCTCAGCGCCGCTGGAGGAAGCGGTCGCTGTCGCTCGAGCTCTCCGCGCAGCACTCCAGACGGAAGTGAAGGAGGTGTCCTTACCCTAAGCAACGGGCACGGGCAAAGGATTTCCACCCGCGCGTGAGGTACATATTGCCATTGTTGGAGGTGTCAACAGTTACCCAGAACGGGCCGTTGCAGCAACCATCCACGCGCAGCCATAGGCCGCGCAGGTGGCGGCCTTCCATCTCCCTAGCAAAAGGGCGAGGGAGCCGCAGCCAGCTCCGCGGCTGATCGCGCAGCTCCAAGACGAACTCTTGCGCCGTGTCCTCCGTGTGGCCTTCCGCCGGCAGAGGAGGGGCCGAAGACGGAGCTGCGAGCGCCCCGCCATGGCCGCCTCGACCGCGGGCACAGCGTCGTCCGCGACCACGGGCCGCGGCCCTCCCTTGAGCGCTGGAGCCGGCCTCTGCGGCTACGGCCGAAGCATGAGCATGGAGCCGAGGAGAAGCTCTCGCCGCGGCAGCGGAGACATGGCCATGACCTCTCCCTCTCGCCATGTCGTCGTCAGGTGCGGGGGAAGAGGATGAGAGAAATAGACGACGGTTGCTGAGGATCAAGGCAGAAGGAGATGAATGAGCATCGCATCCCGCAGTCCCCTCTTCATAGGGGGGGTGCGGGGGGCTGCCTCCTCACCGTCTTCGGGCGGCCACCCACATTTGCCAATCCCGCGCCCTACGCTCTGGCCGGGAGCATTACTCTAGCAACCGCCCACGTTCGCCAATCCCGCGCCCTGCGCCCCCTGGCCCGGCGCGTCACTCCAACGGCCGCCCTTCTCCACCAATCCACTGCCCTGCATGCATGCAGACGCGCGTGATGGAGGGGCGCAGAAAAAGGAGAAGTAAAGGCAGACATGACAGTTATCCTTTGCCACGCGTGGCTATGCGCCTGTTCGATTCGAACCAACGGCGCCCCGCATATGAGCATACTCCTGGTCTGAGCACACCTACGGGCCGTCCCCCGATGACAAGGTTTGCTGGGAGGTGACCAAGACTACACCCAAGACCAGAGTAATGAAGAAGCAAAGAAGATCTCAAAAGATGATAACCATCATGACGAAAAACTACAACAGTAGTTTTCCCGCCGCGTGTATGTGCATTGTTTGGGCCTAGCCCAACGACGCTTCGGACGCGCGTATGGCCCAGGCCCGGGGGCTCCTGTCAGTGTATAAAACATGGGTATTTTATACCCTGACTTAGGCACAGACAGTAGCAGCCTCCTTGCCGGCCAGGCCTTGCCGGGAACCGCCAAGACCAAAATTCAAGGCCCAATTACAGAAGCTCAAGACGAAACATCAACAAACACTCAACTAGTACCGAAGATGAAGACATCCCTTACCGGCAAGGCTAAACCGGCAAGGTGAAGACCCGGCAAGGTCCGTACCGGCAAGCTTCTGCCAGCCCTCCAGCGCTCCACCTCACCGCACAGATGTTCGCTAGTGGATGAGGTGTCGACCGCGCAGGCTGGTTGGTAAGGCTTGTCGGGCACGTGTCATCACACTGGGACAGGATTTGCCTTTAATGACACCCGTCCAGGAGGCGTGTCAGAAAAATACGAGGTAGCTGGGCGAGCGGTGCAGAAACCTTGCCGGGACTACCTCTCCACATGACACCTAACGATGCATTTAATGCTTTTGACCTAAACTGGCAGAATTAGGTATGATAGCACTATTTGCTATCTAATCGCTTTGTAATTATTATTTTGCCACTGTGGTGACCCCTTGACCTATAAAAGGAGGGCCAAGGCAACAGTTAAGGGGATTCGGACCCTTTACACAACTCGCATGCGCAGCCGCCTCTCCGCACCCTGCTGGGGAAGCGCTCCTTGTCATCGTGTTCATACACACCCAATATACAAAAGCAGGAGTAGGGTTTTATGCTTCACAAGCGGCCCGAACCTGGGTAAAAATCGCCCTGCGTCCTCTGGTGATTCTGCTCTTTGTGCTTGTGTCTCCCCTCACCGAACCACAAGGGCCTGGATGGCCCCGTTGTTGGGGAGCGCTGCATGGAAAACAAAAAAAATTCTACGCACACACAAGATCTATCCATGGAGATGCATAGCTACGAGAGGGGGAGTGTTTCTACGTACCCTCGTAGACCGTAAGCAGAAGCGTTAGAACAACGCGGTTGATGTCGTCGAACAACTTCACGATCCAACCGACCGAGCACCGAACGTACGGCACCTCCGCGTTCAGCACACGTTCAGCTCGGTGACGTCCTCGACTTCTTGATCCAGCAAGACGGCGAGGTAGTGGATGAGTTCCGGCAGCACGACGGCGTGGTGACGGTGATGGTGATGCTATCTCCGCAGGGATTCGCCCAAGCACTGCTAAAATATGACCGAGGGACGGAACTGTGGAGGGGGGCGCCGCACACGGCTAAGACAATGTTGTGTTCTCCTTTGGGGCGCCCCCTCTCCTCTATTTATATATGTGTAGGGGCTTGGAGTAGAAGGAATAGTTCCACGAAGATCTTATCGGTCGAACCGCAATGACAACATACGTAATTCCCTTTGTCCGTCGGTATGTTACTTGCCCGAGATTCGATCGTCGGTATCTCCATACCTAGTTCAATCTCGTTACCAGCAAGTCTCTTTACTCGTTCCGTAATACATCATCCTGTAACTAACTCCTTAGTCACTTTGCTTGCAAGCTTCTTATGATGTGCATTACCGAGAGGGCCCAGAGATACCTCTCCGAAACACGGAGTGACAAATCCCAGTCTCGATCCATGCCAACTCAACGGACACCTTCGGAGATACCTGTAGAGCATCTTTATGATCACCCAGTTACGTTGTGACGTTTGATAGCACACAAGGTATTCCTCCGGTATCCGGGAGTTGCATGATCTCATGGTCTGAGGAACATGTATTTGACATTGAAGAAAGCAGTAGCAATAAACAGAACGATCATATGCTAAGCTAACAGATGGGTCTTGTCCATCACATCATTCTCCTAATGATGTGATCCCGTTATCAAATGACAACTCATGTCTATGGTTAGGAAACCTTAACCATCTTTGATCAACGAGCTAGTCTAGTAGAGGCTCACTAGGGACACGGTATTTGTTTATGTATTCACACATGTATTTAAGTTTCCGGTCATATACAACTCTTCTTTGAGAAAACCATTAAGGAATGCAATTTTGACATCCATTTGCCAGATCATAAAATGCGGCAATTGCTAACATGATTCAGACAGACTTAAGCATCGCTACGGGTGAGAAAGTCTCATCGTAGTCAACCCCTTGAACTTGTCGAAAACCTTTCGCAACAAGTCGAGCTTTGTAGACAGTGATATTACCATCAGCATCCGTCTTCCTCTTAAAAATCCATTTATTCTCAATGGCTTGCCAATCATCGGGCAAGTCCACCAAAGTCCACACTTTGTTCTCATACATGGATCCTATCTCAGATTTCATGGCCTCAAGCCATTTGTCGGAATCCGGGCTTATCATAGCTTCTTCATAGTTCGTAGGTTCGCTGTTGTCTAACAACATAACTTCCAGAACAGGATTACCGTACCACTTTGGTGCGGAACGTACTCTGGTCGACCTATGAAGTTCAGTAGTAACTTGATCTGAAGTCTCATGATCTTTATCATTATCTTCCTCTCTTATTGGTGTAGGCATCACGGGAACGGTTTTCTCTGATGAGCTACTTTCCAATTCGAGAGAAGGTACAATTACCTCATCAAGTTCTACTTTCCTCCCACTCACTTCTTTCGAGAGAAACTCCTTCTCTAGATAGGACCCATTCTTGGCAACAAAGACCTTGCCTTCGGATCTGTGCTAGAAGGTGTACCCAATTGTTTCTTTAGGGTATCCTATGAAGACGCACTTCTCCGCTTTTGGTTCGAACTTATCAGGTTGAAGCTTTTTCACATAAGCATCGCATCCCCGAACTTTAAGAAACGACGGCTTAGGTTTCTTGCCAAACCATAGTTCATATGGTGTCGTCTCAACGGATTTAGACGGTGCCCTATTTAACGTGAATGCAGCTGTCTCTAATGCATAACCCCAAAACGATAGTGGCAAATCGGTAAGAGACATCATAGAATGCACCATATCCAATAAAGTACGGTTACGACGTTCGGACACACCATTACGCTGTGGTGTTCCAGGTGGCGTGAGTTGTGAAACAATTCCACATTTTCTTAAATGAAGGCCAAACTCGTAACTCAAATATTCGCCTCCGCGATCAGATCGTAGAAACTTTATTTTCTTGTTACGATGATTCTCTACTTCACTCTGAAATTCTTTGAACTTTTCAAATGTTTCAGACTTGTGTTTCATCAAGTAGATATACCCATATCTACTCAAATCATCTGTGAAGGTTAGAAAATAACGATACCCGCCGCGTGCTTCAACATTCATCGGACCGCATACATCGGTATGTATTATTTCCAACAAATCAGTACCTCGCTCCATTGTTCTGGAGAACGGAGTTTTAGTCATCTTGCCCATGAGGCATGGTTCGCAAGTATCAAATGATTCATAATCAAGAGATTCCAAAAGTCCATCCGCATGGAGTTTCTTCATGCGCTTTACACCAATATGACCTAAACGGCAGTGCCACAAGTATGTTGCACTATCATTATCAACTTTGCATCTTTTGGCATCAATATTATGAATATGTGTATCACTACGATCGAGATTCAACAAGAATAGACCATTCACAAAAGGTGCGTGACCATAAAAGATGTTACTCATACAAATAGAACAACCATTATTCTCTGACTTAAATGAATAACCGTCTCACAATAAACAAGATCCAGATATAATGTTCATGCTCAACGCTGGCACCAAATAACAATTATTGAGGTCTAAAACTAATCCCGAAGGTAGATGTAGAGGTAGCGTGCCGACGGCAATCACATCAACCTTGGAACCATTCCCGACGCGCATCGTCACCTCGTCCTTAGCCAATCTTCGCTTATTCTGTAGCTCCTGTTTCGAGTTACAAATATGAGCAACCGAACCAGTATCAAATACCCAGGCGCTACTGCGAGCATTAGTGAGGAACACATCAATAACATGTATATCAAATATACCTTTGCTCACTTTGCCATCCTTCTTATCCGCCAAATACTTGGGGCAGTTCCGCTTCCAGTGACCAGTCCCTTTGCAGTAGAAGCACTTTGTTTCACGCCTGGGTCCAGCTTTGGGTTTCTTCGTGGGAGCGACAACTTGCTTCCCGTTCTTCTTGGAGTTCCCCTTCTTTCCCTTGCCCTTTTTCTTGAAACTAGTGGTTTCGTTAACCATCAACACTTGATGCTCCTTCTTGATTTCTACCTCCGCTGATTTCAGCATCGCGAAGAGCTCGGGAATTGTCTTCTCCATCCCTTGCATATTATAGTTCATCACGAAGCCTTTATAGCTTGGTGGCAGTGACTGAAGAACTTTGTCAATAACACTCTCAACCGGAAGATCAATTCCCAGCTGAGTCAAGTGGTTGTGGTACCCAGACATTCTGAGTATGTGTTCACTGACAGAACTGTTCTCCTCCATCTTACAGCTAAAGAACTTGTTGGTGACTTCATATCTCTCAACCCGGGCATTAGCTTGAAATATCAATTTCAGCTCTTGGAACATCTCATATGCTCCGTGGCGTTCAAAACGCTTTTGCAGTCCCGGTTCTAAGCCGTAGAGCATGGCACACTGAACTATCGAGTAGTCATCAGATCGAGCCTGCCAGGCGTTCACAACGTCTGCAGCAGCTCCTGCAGCAGGTCCATCACCTAGTGGTGCATCAAGGACATAATTCTTCTGTGCAGCAATGAGGATAATCCTCAAGTTACGGACCCAGTCCGTGTAGTTGCTACCATCATCTTTCAACTTAGCTTTCTCTAGGAACGCATTAAAATTCAACGGAACAGTAGCACGGGCCATTTATCTACAACATAGATATGCAAAGAAACTATCAAGACTAAGTTCATGATAAATTAAGTTCAATTAATCAGATTACTAATGAACTCCCACTTAAATTAACATCCCTTAAGTTAACTAAGTGATACATGATCCAAATCAACTAGCCCATGTCCGATCATCACGTGAGATGGGATAGTCATCAATGGTGAACATCTCCATGTTGATCATATCTACTATATGACTCATGTTCGACCTTTCGGTCTCCAGTGTTCCGAGACCATGTCTGTACATACTAGGCTCGTCAAGTTTAACCCAAGTATTCTGCTTGTGTAAAACTGGCTTACACCCGTTGTATGTGAACGTAGAATCTATCACACCCGATCATCACGAGGTGCTTCGAAACGACGAACTTTAGCAACGGTGCATACTCGGGGAGAACACTTTTATCTTGAAATTTAGTGAAGGGATCATCTTATAATGCTACCGCCGTTCTAAGCAAAATAAGATGCATAAAGGATAAACATCACATGCAATCAAAATATGTGACATGATATGGCCATCATCTTGTGCTTTTGATCTCCATATCCAAAGCATCGTCATGATCTCCATCGTCACCGGCTCGACACCTTGATCTCCATCATTGCGTCGTGGTCGTTTCGCCAACTATTGCTTCTACAACTGTTGCTAACGCATAGCGATAAAGTAAAGCAATTACATGGCGCTTGCATTTCATACAATAAAGAGACAACCATAAGGCTCCTGCCGGTTGCCGATAAATTACAAAACATGATCATCTCATACAATAACGTATATCACATCATGTCTTGACCATATCACATCACAGCATACCCTGCAAAAACAAGTTAGACGTCCTCTACTTTGTTGTTGCAAGTTTTACGTGGCTGCTACGGGCTTCTAGCAAAAACCGTTCTTACCTACGGCACAAAACCACAATGGTGATTTATCAAGTTTGCTGTTTTAACCTTCAACAAGGACCGGCCGCAGTCAAATTCGATTCAACTAAAGTAGGAGAAACAGACACCCGCCAGCCACCTTTATGCAAAACAAGTTGCATGTCTGTCGGTGGAACCGGTCTCATGTACGTGGACATGTAAGGTTGGTCCGGGCCGCTTCATCTTACAATACCGCCGAATGAAAATAAGACGTTGGTGGTAAGCAGTATGACGATCACCGCCCACAACTCTTTGTGTTCTACTCGTGCATATCATCTACGCATAGACCTGGCTCTGATGCCACTGTTGGGGAGCGTTGCATGGAAAACAAAAAAAAATCTACGCACACGCAAGATCTATCCATGGAGATGCATAGCTACGAGAGGGGGAGTGTGTCTACGTACCCTCGTAGACCGTAAGCGGAAGCATTAGAACAATGCGGTTGATGTCGTCGAACAACTTCACGATCCAACCGACCGAGCACCAAACGTACGTCACCTCCGCGTTCAGCACACGTTCAGCTCGGTGACGTCCTCGACTTCTTGATCCAGCAAGACGGCGAGGTAGTGGATGAGTTCCGGCAGCACGACGGCGTGGTGATGGTGATGGTGATGCTATCTCCGCAGGGCTTCGCCCAAGCACTGCGAAAATATGACCGAGGGACGGAACTGTGGAGGGGGCGCCGCACACGGCTAAGACAATGTTGTGTTCTCCTTTGGGGCGCCCCCTCTCCTCTATTTATATATGTGTAGGGGCTTGGAGTAGAAGGAATAGTGCCATGTGAACAGTAACCATGAATAGTACATACGTGGACTTGGACTCCAAAGTCCAATCCTATTCCTACTAGGACTCTCCCTTTTTTCTTCCCTAGCTGCGTGGGCTTTTGAGGACTTGGTGCGCCTGGCCCAATAAGGCCAGGGTGCCTCCCCTTAGCCCATGCCAGCCCTTGGGACGTGGTGGACCCACTTGTGGACTTCCGGACCCCTCCGGAATCCTCCGGAACCTTCTGGAAGCTTCCCGGTACAATACCGAAAAAACTGCACCTTTTTCCGAAAACCAAAATATGACTTCCCATATATAAATCTTTACCTCTCGACCATTCCGAGACTCCTCGTGACGTCCGGGATCTCATCCGGGACTCCGAACAATATTTGGTTACCAATTCACATAACTCATATAACACTATATCGTCAACGAACGTTAAGCGTGCGGACCCTACGGGTTCGGGAATGATGTAGACATGACTGAGACGCCTCTCCGGTCAATAACCAATAGCGGAACCTGGATGCTCATATTGGTTCCTACATATTCCACGAAGATCTTATCGGTCGAACCGCAATGACAACATACGTAATTCCCTTTGTCCGTCGGTATGTTACTTGCCCGAGATTCGATTGTCGGTATCTCCATACCTAGTTCAATCTCGTTACCGGCAAGTCCCTTTACTCGTTCCGTAATACATCATCCTGTAACTAACTCCTTAGTCACTTTGCTTGCAAGCTTCTTATGATGTGCATTACCGAGAGGGCCCAGAGATACCTCTCCGAAACACGGAATGACAAATCCCAGTCTCGATCCATGCCAACTCAACGGACACCTTCGGAGATACCTGTAGAGCATATTTATGATCACCCAGTTATGTTGTGACGTTTGATAGCACACAAGGTATTCCTCCGGTATCCGGGAGTTGCATGATCTCATGGTCTGAGGAATATGTATCTGACATTCAAGAAAGCAGTAGCAATAAACAGAACGATCATATGCTAAGCTAACAGATGGGTCTTGTCCATCACATCATTCTCCTAATGATGTGATCCCGTTATCAAATGACAACTCATGTCTATGGTTAGGAAACCTTAACCATCTTTGATCAACGAGCTAGTCTAGTAGAGGCTCACTAGGGACACGGTATTTGTTTATGTATTCACACATGTATTTATGTTTCCGGTCAATACAATTCTAGCATGAATAATAAACCTTTATCATGAACAAGGAAATATAAAATAATAACAACTTTATTATTGCCTCTAGGGCATATTTCCATCACCCGTAGATGGTCGTTCCACCACGACATGAAGTGACTGAAATACCGTTCACAGGCCATAAGGAACGAGCAACGAACTTATTGGTGATCATACATTTTGATGTGTGTAGTCCGATAAAGGTTATTGCTAACAGTGGATTTATCTATCTTAAGAAATGACTCAAGTAGATATATGGATATTTACTTGATGAGACGTAAGTCTGGATCTTTTGAAATTTTTCAAAAGGTTTTCAAAATGAAGAAGAAATTATTGTAACAAGAAAATTATGTGTCTGCAATTGGATTGCGAAAAGAAATTTTGAGTTACAAGTTTAGCGAATGTCTGATGAGTTGTGAAAAGAGTTTCATAACTTACACCTCCCGGAGCACCACTGTGAGTGGAATGTCCATGAAGATGTAATCAAACCATTTATGACATGGTAAGATCAAAGATGACATAAATCAATTTGCCATTATCCCTTTTAAAGTAATGCTTTAGAGACTGCGGCTTTTACACTGAAAAGAACGCCATCGGATCTGTTGAAATAACACCATGGTATGGTAACCCCAACCATGTTATGTATTTTCTTAACATTTGGAATATGGGGATTGTGTAAAATATTTACAAACCTATTCCAAATCAGACAAGTGCTACTTTGTAGGTTATCCAAAATTATTGGGTATTCCTCCGTCACTATACCGAGGCAAAAGTTTGCCACAAAGAACGGTATGATTTTGAAAGAAAATGTTTCTTGCAAAAAGGTGAGTGGGAGGACAGTGCAACTCGATGAGATAACAGTATCTTCGTTATCATGACAAAGGAAAGAAAGCGCGGAAGCAATTCCAGAGTTTCCTCCAGCGACTGATACGGAAGCCTCTACAATAAAATGTATGGACTTCGATCGAACTTGCAGCTGAACCACGTAGGCAAAACTCGTGCAAACCTCTCAGGTGCGCAAACGAGATGTTGTTGTTAGACAACAGTATACCTACGAGAATCAAGGAAGCATTGATGGGCCCTGACTCCGGAATTGGCTAAATGCCAACACAATCCGAGATAGTTTCCATATAAATGATTCAAGATTAAATCTTGATGAACCCATCGGAAGACTTAGAGTCTAACGAACATTAATGGAACTATAAACTGATGTGGATAAAAATGTTTTATCCATAAAGCTCAACTTGTTGCAATAAACAAGTTCAAGGAGTTGACTACGATGAGGTTGTCTCACCGTAGCGATGCTTAAAGTCGGTTCGGGTTAAAGTAGCAATTAAATCATATTTCAATCATGATATATGAAACATGGATGACAAAAGGATTTCCATGAAATGGGAATACATACTAGGACGTGTATGTGATACAGTCCAAAGTATTTTGTCGATCCGGAGGATGCTAGTGAGTGTGCAAACTTTAGAGTTCCAGCAATGGACAGAAGAGAGAAAAATGGAGTTGGAATCTTCGTTTTTGATGAAATAGTCAAAAGAGTTTGATTTCATCAATGGATAGCAAAGATGCTTGTTGTTACAAGAAAGTAAGTGGGAGCATAATAATATTTCTGAAAACTTGTGTGCTCAACACATTGTTGATTGGAAATAATATAAATTTCTTGACACGAATCAGGACTTCATTGAAAAATAGTTTTTTGATGAAGTGCTTGGGCTAGGTAGCCTTGATATTAGGCATAATTATCTACGGAGATAGAATTGCATAATAGGGCAAAGCCAAAATACATATTGACAAGATGCTAAAATAGTTTAGCATTAAAATGCCAAGGAGGGATTGTTGCCGAAGTCACATGGAAAGAGTTTTTGCAAGACTCGGTGTCCCAAAACACTGATGAGCAAAATACATGATGGATATTCCACAAACCTTTGTGTTTGGATTAATCATGTATTGCATGGTATGTAAAACAACCAGATATGTCCAATACTCCCAAGTTGTTGCGAGTATAGATACTAAAGTGATCAAAGTACTGATCATGGGACAACAGTGAAAAATGTCATTGAGTACTAAAGTAGCACTGATGACATTTTTTCTCGCAAGCGTAGATTATCAAGAGTTCATTGTAAAAGGTTACATCGATACAGTTTTCATCAATGCTCCATGCGATTTTTGATTTAAGTTAAGGATTTTGTGTAATACACGATATGGTGACACGGTAGTTGGAAATTGTTCCAAACAGGTTACTATGGCGAATTCTATAACAAATGCTAAGTATGTTGACGCTTTGGAAGCAACAAAGAAGATGTTGAATCATATAGTTCATTCATGAACTTAGTATGGTTCCAAGATGACTTTGGTCAATGGGACACTATTGTAGATAGTTGCTCCATAGCTAAGTCTGAGGAATCAAGGTTCGACCAGTGATTCAAATATATACAAAGCCAAGTCCACACAAAATATGAATTTTGTGAAAGCATGAAAACGCGAGGATATGCAAAGATACACATGGCCCTGAAGTTGTCAGGCCCGTTGGAAAAAGACTATACCACAAGCGAAGCATATTTTACACCGGTATGCCATAGGTGTAAAGTGCATTAGCATTGACTAGATTATTGACTCTAGTGCAAGTGGGAGTCTATAGGAGATATGCCCTAGAGGCAATAATAAATGTTATTATTTATCCCCATGTTCCTAATTATGTTTATGTTCCATGCTATAACTGCTATGGTTCTCGAGTCTACAATAACCACGAGGCTCGGAGGGAAACTCATATGCACGTGTGGAATAATAAATGGTAAAATGTATTCCTAGTCTGGCCTCTAAGACTAGCTCAAGTGTTGCATGATGGTTCTATTTTCCTGATCATGGGCATGACTATGCCGGCAACTTTGAGGGCACAATGTAGAAGAACTTTTGTGTTGAATCGACACGATTGATGTTATGCTATGAGATACATTCGTCACAAGTTAATGGTTAATAACACAGAGATAGTTAATGTTTGCATAATTCCTTAGACCATGAGAGTATCGAGTTTCTTCATGCTTGCTTCATGAACTTTGGGGTTTGTTAAACGTCATCCGTAAATGGATGGCTATTACGGCGGCTTACGGGTTCATGGAAAAGTATGTCAAGGGACTTGATAGCTCAAGATTGGGATTTGCTCCTCCGACGATGGAGAGATATTCTTTGGGCCCTCTCGGTGTTACGGTATCCATCATCGTCTGGCCAGACACATTGTGATTTGATCACAGGGATGCCGGAACACGGGAACGAGAAAAGAGAACAAAACCACTAATGAGGTAACTGGCATTGTGGACAAGTGTTGATCCATGGGGATTCCAATAAATCTCACCTCGGGTGTTTGTAACATATCGCGAAGCAACAGGAATAGCACACGGCAACTGGAGGTTCACTCGAATATTTATTCGTGTGGGTATAGGGGTCAATATGGGTGTCCACGGCTCCGATGTTGATCATTGATCGGAAATGTTCCGGTCATGTCTATACTTCACCGAACCTATAGGGTCACACGTTTAAGGGTCATCTATCTGTTGAATACTAGACAGGGAGTCTGAGAGAAAGTCACCGGAAAAGTTTCGGAGACAACGGGACAGTTCCGGAGAGAGAACACCGAAATAGTTTCGGTAAAACTGAAAAGTTGTTTCGGGGTATACCATTAAGTCAAATTGGTTTCGGCACACGCCTGGAAATTCTTGGAGAGTGCCAGAATTGTTCTGGGAACTTCTGGTATTTTTCCGGGGAAAAAACCCAGAAATGTTCCGGAGCTGCCGGAACCGCTTTGGTTGCTTTTCGCTGATGAAAATCATTGATCTAAAAATGTTTCAGAACACATCCAGAATTATTTTAGTGGGTACTGGAATTATTCTAAGACCCACAGAAATATTTTTGGATTTATCGGACGCGAAAAATTGTCTTCGTGAATAGTGAAAATGCATTCTTGTTTGCTTTTCGCTGATGAAAATCATTGATCCGGAAATGTTTCGGAACGCGTCCAGAATTGTTTTAGTGGGTACTGGAAATGTTCTGGACCTACAGAAATATTTTCAGATTTAACGGTCGCGGAAAAATAGTTTCATGAATAGTGGAAACACTATTTGGTAGCTTCTTTGGGAAGCCACCTTTGAGGGCATTTGGGTATTTCCAGGTGTCCTCTACCCCTTGGGCTTGGCCTATAAATAGGGGTGGAGGGGGCTGCCCAAACTCACTCTTTCTCTCATACATTATGCCATGCAATGATCTGGCTTCTTCTCTCCCTCACACGAAATAGTTTCGTAGAGCCGAAAGGCTGTCTGGGTTCCGGTGGGAACTAGTTCTGGACGGCGAAGCCCTGCCGGATAGATGACACCGTATGTGTGCAACCCCGTAGAGAGGTCGTAGGTTCGATCTTTTTGCCCGAGGGGCTGTTCGAGAGTGCCTCCCGAAGGGCTGTCCGAGTGACCGTCCGAGTTTCTGTGAGTGCCTCCCGAAGGGCTGTCCGTGACACCGTCCGGGGGACTGTCCGACAGCCTCCCGACGGGCTGTCCGAGGGACTGACGAGGGAGTACATCCTCGCGGTTGGGAGGTTGTAAATCCTAGCTACGGGGATCTGCACCGACGATCTACATCGACTCTACTTCCGCTGCACTATGAGTCGGTAACGATCAGATCCAAACCTTGTATGCATCTCCATAGTGATCCTGGGCGTGTTCGTAGTGCGGAAATTTTTTGTTTTCTGTCGCGTTCCTCTACACGTTTGCCTTGTGGAGGCTGTGGGCCTCCGTTTGCATTGATTCTAGTTCCCAAAAATCACATATATTCCAAAATAATTCTCCGTAAAATTTTATCGCGTTTGGACTTTGTTTGATATGGATTTTCTGTGAAACAAGAAACAAGCAGAAAACAGGAACTGGCACTGGGCACTAGGTCAATATGTTAGTCCAAGAAATCATATAAAATGTTGCCAAAAGTATGTGGAAATTGTAGGATATTGGCATGAAACAATCAAAAATTATAGATATGACGGAGACGTATCAGCATCCCCAAGTTTAATTCCTGCTCGTCCTCGAGTAGGTAAACGATAAAAAGATAATTTTGATGTGGAATGCTACCTAACATAATCTTGATCATATTATCTAATCATGGCATGAATATTAAGACACGAGTGATTCAAAGCAATAGTCTATAATTTGATATAAAGACATCAATACTCATGCATACCAACAAACAGTCATGTCTTTCAAAATAAAAATGCTAAAGAAAGTTATTCCTACAAAATCATATAATCCTGTCATGCTCCTTTTTCTTAACATAAAGTATTTATCATGCACTACCCCGATGACAAGCCGAGCAATTGGTTCATACTTTTTAACGCGCTTTAGCTTTTTCTACTCCCACACAATACATGAGCGTAAGCCATGGATATAGCACTATGGGTGGAATAGAATATAATGGTAGAGATTAATAAGGAGAAGTCAAAAAGGGAGAAAGTCTCGCATCTACTAGGCGGATCAACGGGCTATGGAGATGCCCATCAATCAATATCAATGCGAGGAGTAGGGATTGCCATGGAACGGATGCACTAAGAGCTATATGTGTATGAAAGCTCAAACTGAAAACTAAGTGGGTGTGCATCCAACTTGCTTGCTCATGAATACCTCGAGCATTTGAGGAAGCCCATCATCGGAATATACAAACCAAGTTCTATAATGAAAAATTCCCACTAGTTATATGAAAGTGACAACATAAGAGACTCTTTATATGAAGAACATGGTGCTACTCTGAAGCACAAGTGTGGAAAAAGGATAGTAACATTGCCCCTTCTCTCTTTTTCTCTCATTTTTTCTCATTTTTTTCTTTTTTTTTGTGGGATCCTTTTGGCCTCTTTTTTTTAGAACAGTCTCATGGACCTCATCCCCACTTTTTCGAGGACTCATTAGTCTCCACCATTCTTTCCTCACTGGGACAATGCTCTAATAATGATGATCATCACACTTTTATTTACTTACAACTCGATATTACGACTCTATATGAATGCCTCTGTGATGTAGGGTGGAACCCTAGATGGCGATCTTTTCACACTTAGGAGGGGGAAAAGGAGCAAATCCAAGAAGAACACAAGAAGAACACTCAAATGACACAATCCAAATCACACATGCACTAGATCCACATACACATAGTAGAGATACAAGATCCAAAGTCAACACAAGAGGATACACGGTAGCTAGTTCATCCCAATCCGTAGAGGAGTTGAGGTCTTGAATCCGGAGTGGATCTTCTCACATGGGTCTCATGGAGGTCTTGATCTCCATGGGAGAGGTATAGATGAGCAAAGCTCTATCTCAAAGAGCCAACTACTTTGCTAACCCTAGAGGGAGGAGGGAGAGATCCTTATATAGTGCTAGTACAAGTTAGGGCGAGATGGGGGAGGATACAGGGCCTGTGGGCCGAATACACGCGGGCATCGGGCCGGATGTCCGGGCGTAAGGCCGGATGTCCGGCGGTTCGTCAGGGTGCCGGATGTCCGGGCTTGAGGGCCGGATGTCCGGCCGAACACTGGCTGGGGTACTGTACTCGGTCGCCGGATTTCTGGGGAGGGGGCCGGATGTCCGGGCTGCACGGGCCGGATGTCCGGGCTGCCGGCCGGATGTCCGGCGCCTATAGCCTCTCGGTTGTAAGGCTGCTTCTGCTACTGCTTCCAGGGGCCGGACGTCCGAGCCAGGGGCCGGATGTCCGGGTCCTGTAGACCTCCGGTGACCTTCTTCTTTGGTCCTCTTCATCCGTGAACTTGGCGACTTGGTCTTCGTTCTGAGCATTCCCGAGGCGGTCTTCTTCATACCTGAACACGCATAGCACTTCGGCTTGAGGTAGTAGCCATGTCTCACTCGAGTCGAATGGAAGTTCACTAAGGAGAGATGTCACCTCGGTTTCGAGAGCTCTCGCACGTGCTCGTGTCATTGGTCCTCTTGGTACTTGGGGAGACGTAGGTGGGTCCATGGGGATGACCGTAGGATGCTCCGCATCACTCTGGTAGTGTACCAGGATGTGCAATGATCTAGCGTAGCAAAGATATCAAAAAATGGACAAGCCATGAAAATATCATGCTAGCTATCTTATGATCATGCAAAGCAATATGACAATGAATGCTCAAGTCATGTATATGATGATGATGGAAGTTGCATGGCAATATATCTCGGAATGACTATGGAAATGCCATAATAGGTAGGTATGGTGGCTGTTTTGAGGAAGATATAAGGAGGCTTATGTGTGATAGAGCGTATCATATCACGGGGTTTGGATGCACCGGCGAAGTTTGCACCGACTCTCGAGGTGAGAAAGGGCAATGCACGGTACCGAAGAGGCTAGCAAATTGCGGAAAGGTGAGAGTGCGTATAATCCATGGACTCACATTAGTCATAAAGAACTCACATACTTATTGTGAAAGTTTATTAGCCCTCGAAGCAAAGTACTACTACGCATGCCCCTAGGGGGATAGATTGGTAGGACAAGGTCCATCGCTCGTCCCCGACCGCCACTCATAAGGTAGACAATCAATAATAAATCATGCTCCAACTTCTTAGCATAACGATAGACCATACATGCATGCTTCAGGAATCACAAACCTTAACACCAATATTCTTACTAAACCACAATTATTCACTAGTACCTCCCACATATTACCATCTTAATATCGCAAAACTATTGCAAGGAATCAAACTTATCATATTCAGTGATCTACAAGTTTTATGTAGGATTTTATGACTAACCATGTGAATGACCAATTCCTGTTGACTCTCTAAATAGATATAAGTGAAGCATGAGAGTTTAATTCTTTCTATAAAAGACCACACTCTAATAAATATAAGTGAAGCAAAAGAGCATTCTACAAATAACGGTTTTCTATATGTAGAGAAACAGGCATCCAAACTTCAAATGATATAAGTGAAGCACATGAAGCATTCTATAAAGCAACCATGGACTATCTCATACCAGCATGGTGCATAAAATAAAAGGGAAAAATAAACATAAAATACGCTCCAAGAATTTACGCATATCATGTGAACGAAACAAAAACCGAGACATACCGATAATTGTCGAAGAAAGATGGGATTCCTTCCGGGGCATCCCCAAGCTTAGACGCTTGAGTCTCCTTGAATATTTAATTGGGGGCATCCCCAAGCTTGAACTCTTGCCTCTCCTTATTCTCCTCAAATCGATACCTCCTCGTTCTTCGAACACTTCATCCACACAAAACTTAACCGAACTTTTTATTAGAGGGGTTAGTACATATAACATCAAATCCCATCATGTGCTGCTGTAACATTATTGTATAATTATAATCAAAAATTACCCAGTGTATGCTATCACAATTTTATGGCTCCCAAGTCAATGGAGCTCAACAAGATTTCAAACGTACGCAAATAAAGAAACTATAACAGCAATCTGTGAAAGCAGGACAGTCTGTAAAGATGCAGATGGTACGTATACTTCTGTAACTCAAAAAATTCTGAAAAATTAGGACAAAATAAACAATTTTCATATCAGTACTGTGTAAAAATTTCAGAATTTTTTCACATTCCAGTAAATTATCAAAATTCAAGCACTACAGCAAAAGTTTCTGTTTTTTCACAGCACAGACCAAACAAGCAATTTAAACATCCTAAAGGGAAATCCTGGCACATAATTTTTATAATACAATGGATTTGTACAAGGGGATAATTATTTTTGTGAGAAACTTCCATGAAAAATTCTACATTGTTTCCATGAGCATGAACACCAGTGTTCAAGGTCGACCCTCACTTCTCCAATGCATAACCTTCCAATCGCTTCTCTTTTTGAAAAAGTTTTTAGGTTCCCCTCTATATTTTTTGTTTTTAAACTTTTTAAAAGCACACAAAAGAATAAAATGACTCTCTAAAACTTCTGGGTTGTCTCCCAGGCAACACTTTCTTTAAAACCATTAAGCTAGGCATAAAGTGCTCAAGTAATCGATCCACCCAGATCCCAAGGTATATCAAAGCCAATTTTTATTAACAATGATTTATAATTTTGTAGTGAGCACAAAGCAACATATATCATATAATGACGAATTCTAACTCTGTTCCTATGCATCGGCATGTCATAAAAGAACAATTCATGCACATCAAGTAAAGGCCAATGCATAGTATAAACAGTTTCTTGCAATTTTATCGTATTGGAAGCATAGAGAGGTAGAGATGTAGTTCCTCTCTCATAATAATTGCAATTAGGAGCAGCAAGCACATGCATATTATATCCATCAAAATCATCATCTGCAACGGTAAAACGCAACCCATCAATACAATCCTTAAAAAGCAGAAACTTCTTCGATATAGTGTAGTTGGGAGAATTCAAAAAGATAATAGGACTATAATGTGTGGGTGCAATAGCAACAATTTCATGTTTAACATAAGGAACTATAGCAAATTCATCTCCATAAGCATAATTCATATTGGCATCATGGCCACAAGCATAGCAAGCATCAATTTCATCAAAAAGGGATATTTCAAACGAATCAAAGGGATCATAGCAATCATCATAGCATTCATCCTTCGGCAAGCACGAAGGGAAATTAAACAATGTATGAGTTGAAGAGTTACTCTCATTAGAAGGTGGGCACGGGTAGCTGATACGTCTCCAACGTATCTATAATTTTTTATTGTTCCATGCTGTTTTATTATCAATCATGGATGTTTTATATGCATTTACAGCAATTATATATCATTTTTTGGGACTAACCTATTAACTTAGTGCCCAGTGCCAGTTGCTGTTTTCTGCCTGTTTTTGGTTTTATAGAATATCAATACCAAACGAATTCCGAATGCCACGAAACTTTTTGGAGATTTTTTCTGGACATAATAAACACTAGAAGCTTCGGGAGAAGGACAGAAGCCCCAGGAGGTGGCCACGAGCCACCAGGGCGCGCCTGGCGGGGGGGGGGGGGGGTCAGGCGCGCCCTGATGCCTCATGGGCCCACCTCTGCCTCTTTTGACCTAATTCCACCACTATAAATTTCCAAAAATCGGGAAACCATCAAGAGAGTCCACGAAATACTTTTTTCCGCCGCCGCAAGTTTCTGTTCTTGAGACATCCCATCTGGAGGCCTTCTCCGGTACTCCGCCGGAGGGGGAATCGATCACGGAGGGGCTCTACATCAACCTTGCTACCCTTCCAATGATGCGTGAGTACATTACCATAGACCTTCGGGTCCATAGTTAGTAGCTAGATGGCTTCTTCTCTCTTTTTGATCTTCAATACAATGTTCTCCTCGATGTTCTTGGAGTTCTATCCGATGTAATCACTTTTTACGGTGTGTTTGTTGGGATCCGATGAATTGTGAGTTTATGATCAGATTATCCATGAATATTATTTGAGTCTTCTCTGATCTCTTTTATGCATGATTATTATAGCTTCGTATTTCTTCTCTGATCTATTGATTTGGTTTGGCCAACTAGATTGATTTATCTTGCCACGGGAAGAGGTGCTTTGTAATGGGTTCGATCTTGCGGTGCTCAATCCCAGTGACAGAAAGGGACATGACACGTATGTATCATTGCTATTAAGGGTAAAAAGACGGGGTTTATTCATGCGTGAGTTTACTTTGTCTACATCATGTCATCTTGCTTAAGGCGTTACTCCGTTCTTTATGGACTTAATACACTAGATGCATGCTGGATAGCGGTCGATGTGTGGAGTAATAGTAGTAGATGCAGGCAGGAGTCGCTCTACTTGTCTCGGACATGATGCCTATATACATGATCATTGCCTTGGATATCGTCATGATTATTTTCTTTTCTATCAATTGCCCAACAATAATTTGTCTACCCACCGTATGCTATTTTCTTGAGAGAAGCCTCTAGTGAAAACTATGGCCCCCGGGTCTATCTAAATCATATATTAAAAACCCTAAAAATATCTTGCTGCACTTTTTCTTTATTAATTTTATTTTGTATTTTTGTTCGAATCTATCTATCTATCACTTACAATTTAATCTTGCAACTTACCGCCGAGGGATTGACAACCCCTCATTTGCGTTGGGTGCAAGGATTTGTTGTTTGTGTGCAGGTACTGCTAACGAGGTGTTGCGCAATTCTCCTACTGGATTGATAACCTTAGTTTCATAACTGAGGGAAATACTTACATCTACTGTGCTGCATCATCCCCTCCTCTTCGGGGAAAATACCAACGCAAGCTACAAGTAGCAGGAAGAATTTCTGGCGCCGTTGCCAGGGCGACATCATCAACATCTATCAAGTACCTTTGCATAAACTCTCATCTCCTTGCATTTATTTTATTTGCCTCTCATTTTCATCTCCCCCACTTCTAAAAAGTTTTTACACAAATACAAAAATATTTTCCGTTTGCCTTTTTCTTGTTTGCTTGTTTGCTTGCTTTTATTGCCTTTATGAAACACACAAGAATAGAAAGTAAAAGCAAAAATTTAAGACCACTATGGATCCTCATCCACTTGCTAATCTTTTCGAAATATCCAATTATAATGAACCAATTGCTAGTAATTTGAGTGCTCTTGATTTTCTCTATGAAGTTTTGCTTGAAAATCATGAATCTCAAAATTGTGATGAAGTTTTAGAAGAAGAAATTTATAAAGTGATTCATTATAGCTCCTTGATTGAAAAGCATGATGTTACTATAAATTATATTAATGTGAATTGTGCTAATAATATGCAAAACTACAAGCTTGGGGATGATAATTTTATCATGTCCACTACTTATTGCAATGATCATGATTGGGGTGATAATGCTTTTTCTGATCTTGAAAATTTATTTAAGCATCATGATGAATATGATATTGATAATAATGCTTGCAATAATATTGAAAGTGGGTTTGGAAGAGTGTCAACTCTAGGTAAAAATAATCCCACATATTTGTAGAATGTTCAATCTTATGAAATTTTTGATAAAAGTGGGTTTGGAGAGGTCATTACTTTCGTTGATGATAATCCCACTATTTCGGAAGATTATAAAAAATTTATGCATGTGGATCATAAAGAGAGTATTGTTTATGATAACTATATTGTTGAATTTGAGTATGATCCTACATGTAATTATTATGAGAGAGGAAAATATGGTTGTATAAATTTTCATATCACTAAATTACCTCTCGGTATGTTGAAATCATCAATGTTTTATTCTTCTCCTTTGCATATGCTAGAAATTGCTTGCCTTGATAATTTGTTTGCTTATAAAATGCCTATGCATAGGAGTATGTTATACTTAAATATGTTTTTCACATGCTACATGATGCTCTCTTTGTGTTTCAATTATTATCTTTCATGTGAGCATCATTGAAATCTCAAGCCTACCTTAATGGCTATAAAGAAAGAGCTTGTTGGGAGACAACCCAATGAATAAAATAAGTTTTTGTGTGTTTTCACAATTATGCTACTGTTATGATTGTGTTTTTATGTTTTTAATTAGTGTTTGTGCCAAGTAAAGCCTTTAGGATGATTTGGAAGATAGTATAATAGATGTTGTTTGGAAAACAGAAAGTTTTGCGTCCAGCGCTGGAATTTTGGTTCTATACAGGAGCGTCAAAAAAATCTGAAATTTTTACACATTATTGGTATATGAATTTTCCACGTTGTCCTAATTTTTCCGAATTTTTGGAATTACAGAAGTATGGCTTTTAAATAGATTGCTACAGACTGTTCTGTTTTTGATAGATTCTGTTTTTGATGCACTACTTGCTTGTTTTGATGAAACTATGGATTGTATCGGGGGGTATAAGCCATGGAGAAGTTAGAATACAGTAGGTATAATGCAAAAATAAAATATGAATGGGTTTGCAACAGTACTTAAAGTAGTGATTTATTTTGTTATACTAACGGATCTCACGAAGGTTTTGTTCAGTTTTGTGTGATTGAAGTTTTCAAGTTTTGCGTGAGATCACGATGGATGAAGGAATAAGGAGTGGCAAGAGCCTAAGCTTGGGGATTCCTGAGGCACCCCAAGGTAATATTCAAGGAAGACTCAAGCGTCTAAGCTTGGGGATGCCCCGGAAGACATCCCCTCTTTCTTCTACCAACCATCGGTAATTTTACTTGGATCTATATTTTTATTCGTCACATGATATGAGTTTTGCTTGGAGCATCGTGTATTATATGAGTCTTTGCTTTGTTTGCTTTTTAGTTTGTCACAATCATCTTTGCTGGACACACCAATTCGAGAGAGCCACACGTTCATCATAATTTGTTAGAATACTCTATGTGCTTCACTTAAATTTTTTGAGCTAGGCAGTTGCTCTAGTGCTTCACTTAAATCTTTTTGAGCACGGCGGTGATTAAATTTTGAAGAAATATTTGATCTCTCATTCTTCACTTATATTATTTTGAGAGTTGACAAGATTAAAATTTTGAACAAATAAACTCTCATGCTTCACTTATATTATTTTGAGAGTTGATAAGATGAAAATTTTGAAGAAATATTTGCATTCTCATGCTTCACTTATATCTTTTTGAGAGTTGATAATAGTAATGGTAATTTGCAGAGGATATGAATTTGGTCCCAAAGTGATGAATATTCAAGAGGGATATAATAAAAACCTTCATATAGATCATTGGATATGATAAGTGTGATTCCTTGCAATAGTTTTGTGATATGGAGATGATAATATGTGAGTCATGTTAGTGAGTAATTGTGATTTAGTAAGAATATCCGTGTTAAGGTTTGTGATTCCCTATGCATGCACATTAAGTCAATAGTTATGCAAAGAAATTATATCCTACTTATGGTGCATTATTCGGTGTTAGTTATGTTCAATGCATGTTTATGACCATTTTCGCTTTTTGGTTGGTTGCTTCTCAATCTATATGCTAGCCTTCATTTGTACTAAGTGGAAATACTGCTTGTGCATCCAAAATCCATAAACCCAAGTTGTGCCAAATGAGTCCACTATATCTACCTATATGCGGTATTTCCATGCCGTTCCAACTAAATTTGCGTGTGCCAACTCTAATTTTCAAAATAATTTTTCCGTTTTGTGTGCCCATACTGCTCATGAAGCGGCAGGGGGTGGCCAATATTTTCCATGCTAGGTGTGTTATTCTCACGATGAGTGTTTATTCACTTGTCATTGTACGAGAGAGTGGCTGGTAATAGGGATGCCCGGTCCCACAATGAAATCAAAAATTAATAACAAAAAAATTCCTTGGAAAGTGTTGGTATGGAGGGCACCCGTGGATACGGCTAGCCATGGATTGTGAAAGAATGGTGGAAAGGAAATAAACTTTACTTTCTGTTTGGGAACCGCCTATGATGTGTCTAGCATGGAAAATATTGGGAATTCTCGGTCGTTTTCGTTGACAGGAAAAGCACGCCTCTCAAAATAATTTTATCTCTCTAATTTAAGCTTTGAGCTCTGGCACATTAGCAAATCTCTGCCTCCCTCTGCGAAGGGCCTATCTATTTACTTTTATGCAATTTTTATTTTTATTTGAGTCTCCATCTTCTCTTATAAAGCACCAACTAGAGAGCATTATTGTCATACTTGTGCATTGGATGTAGCTAATATGGAGTGTGTTTCCTGAATGGATCAATGATTGAGCATAATGGGCTAGGGATAACTTTCTTTAGCATTGATATTTTGAAAGACATGATTGCTTGTTAGTATGCTTGAGTATTTATATCTTCATGTCAAATTATAGACTCCTGTTTTGAATCATTCAAGTCCAATGTCCATGCTACAAAAGAAAACAATAGATGATGAATATGATAGGCAGCATTCCACATCAAAAATTCTGTTTTTATCATTTACCTACTCGAAGACGAGCAGGAATTAAGCTTGGGGATGCTGATACGTCTCCAACGTATCTATAATTTTTGATTGTTCCATGCTGTTATATTATCAATCTTGGATGTTTTTATATTCATTTACAACAATTATATATCATTTTTTGGGACTAACCAATTAACATAGTGCCCAGTGCCAGTTGTTGTTTTCTGCCTGTTTTTGGTTTTACAGAATATCAATACCAAACGAAGTCCAAATGCCACGAAACTTTTTGGAGATTTTTTTCTGGACATAACAAACACTATAAGCTTCGGGAGAAGGCCAGAAGCCCTAGGAGGTGGCCACGAGCCACCAGGGCGCGCCTGGGGGGGCAGGCGCGCCCTGGTGCCTCGTGGGCCCACCTCTGCCTCTTTTGACCTAATTCCACCACTATAAATTCCCAAAAATTGGGAAACCATCAAGAGAGTCCACGAAATACTTTTTCCGCCGCCGCAAGTTTCTGTTCTCGAGAGATCCTATCTGCAGGCCTTCTCCGGTACTCCGACGGAGGGGGAATCGATCACGAAGGGGCTCTACATCAACCTTGCTGCCCTTCCGATGATGCGTGAGTACTTTACCACAGACCTTCGGGTCCATAGTTAGTAGCTAGATGGCTTCTTCTCTCTTTTTGATCTTCAATACAATGTTCTCCTCGATGTTCTTGGAGTTCTATCCGATGTAATCACTTTTTGCGGTGTGTTTGTTGGGATCCGATGAATTGTGAGTTTATGATCAGATTATCCATGAATATTATTTGAGTCTTCTCTGATCTCTTTTATGGATGATTATTATAGATTCGTATTTCTTCTCCGATCTATTGATTTGGTTTGGCCAACTAGATTGATTTATCTTGCCATGGGAAGAGGTGCTTTGTAATGGGTTCGATCTTGCGGTGCTCAATCCCAGTGACAGAAAGGGACATGGCACGTATATATCGTTGCTATTAAGGGTAAAAAGATGGGGTTTATTCATGCGTGAGTTTACTTTGTCTACATCATGTCATCTTGCTTAAGGCGTTACTCCGTTCTTTATGGACTTAATACACTAGATGCATGCTGGATAGCGGTCGATGTGTGGAGTAATAGTAGTAGATGCAGGCAGGAGTCGGTCTACTTGTCTTGGACGTGATGCGTATATACATGATCATTGCCTTGGATATCATCATGATTATTTTTTTTTCTATCAATTGCCCAACAGTAATTTGTCTACCCACCGTATGCTATTTTCTTGAGAGAAGCCTCTAGTGAAAACTATGGCCCCCGGGTCTATCTAAATCATATATTAAAAACCCTAAAAATATCTTGCTGCACTTTTTCTTTATTTATTTTATTTTGTATTTTTGTTCCAATCTATCTATCTATCACATACAATTTAATATTGCAACTTACCGCCGAGGGATTGACAACCCCTCGTTTGCGTTGGGTGCAAGGATTTGTTGTTTGTGTGCAGGTACTGCTAACGAGGTGTTGCGTGATTCTCCTACTGGATTGATAACCTTGGTTTCATAACTGAAGGAAATACTTACCTCTACTATGATGCATCATCCCTTCCTCTTCGGGGAAAATTCTAACGCAAGCTACAAGTAGCAGTAGCTAATCCGCTCTTCCTCCTTTTGTTCTTCGATCTCCTCGTCCTCTTTTTCATCTAATGAGCTCACAGTTTCATCAATTTCTTCTTCCATAGACTCCTGCAAAATGTTAGTCCCCTCTTGGACAGCGGGGACTTCCTCAATATATTCTTTAACATAAGCATTAGAAGCATAGTTTTCATAGCAATATTTAAGTATGGCAAAATTTTCAGATTTGTAAAGAGTAGCATCACACTTTTCAATCAAAGAAGCAATTTCATAGGCACCCTTAAAAGAAACAAATTCTTCAATTTTTTCAATATCATAGTAACTATAAACACCTTTGGCATAAGAAGATAAGATTCTATTATCCTTAAACTCACATTGGTATTGAAGGTGTTTTTTAGGGTCTTCAGAACAAGAAGTAAAATCATATATTTTGCATAAATTCGAAGCATAGCATTGCAAACAATTAATTTGATGCCTTAAGAGTTTCCCTTTTTGAGACAAGCGGTGTCGCACAAACAAGCATGCTCATCTAATGATTTTCCCTCAACTAAGCTAGTTGGGTTTTCAGCACGAGCACAAAGGGATCGAAGATGATCCAAGTAGAAAGCTTCAGCAGTATGATAGATTTTGGGTGGTTATTCAATCATTGGTTTAGCAAGTACAACTAATTTTTTTGGTATTTTACGTTTCCTAAACATAACTAAAGATAGAAAACAAGAGCACAAAATAAAAAGTACTTAGTGATAAAGCAAACAAGCACACACGAGAATATCAACCCCACGCTATTGCTCCCCGGCAACGGCGCCAGAAAAAGGTCTTGATAACCCACAAGTATAGGGGATCAGTTGTAGCCTTTCTCGATAAATAAGAGTGTCGAACCCAATGAGGAGCTAAAGGTAGAATTAATATTCCCTTCATGTTCTATCGACCACCGATACAACTCTACGCGCACTTAACGTTTGCTTTACCTAGAACAAGTATGAAACTAGAAGTACTTTGTAGGTAATGCTAGAACTACTTTGCAAGAATAAAACTAGGAGTACTTTGCGAGAATAAAACTACAAGTAAATTGCAAGATAATAAAAGTTAGTTGTTTAGTAGAAAGCTTTTGTAACACAAGAGAAAGATTTGTCCCTAGGCAATCGATAACTAGATCGGTAATCATTATTGCAATTTTATATGAGGGAGAGGCATACGCTAACATACTTTCCATACTTTGATCATATGCACTTATGATTGGAACTCTAGCAAGCATCCGCAACTACCAAAGATCATTAAGGTAAAATCCAACCATAGCATTAAGTAACAAGTCCTCTTTACTCTCATACGCAACAACCCCCTTACTCGGGTGTAAGCTTCTGTCACTCTAGCCGCCCACTATAAGAGAATTATGAACGTATTGCAAACCCTATAGCGGGAATCCCTCATGCTTGCGTGACACGGAGGGCACCATAGGATAGCACCAAAATAAAACATACAACTCAAACCAATCACGATCATCAATCAACCCATAGGACAAAACGAATCTACTCAAACATCATAGGATGGCCACAAATCATTGGATAATGATATATAGCATTAAGCACCATGCTCAAGTAGAGAATTACAGCGGGAATAGAGAGGTTACACCGCTGCATAGAGGGAGAGAGAGTTGGTGTTGACGGCGGCGAAGTTGTTGGTGTAGATCGCCGTCATGATGATTCCCCCGGCGGCGCTCCGGCGCCACCGGAAGAGAGGGGGAGAGAGCCCCCCTCCTTCTTCTTCTTGCTTGGCCTCACCCCTAGATGGGAGGAGAGTTCCCCCTCTGGTCCATGGCCGCCATGGCTCCCGGAAGGCAGGAGCCCCTCCGAGATTGTATCTCTCTCTCCGTTTCTCTTCTGTTTCGCGTTCCTGTTTTCTGGCCGAAAACCGTTTCTTATATTCCCGGAGATCCGTAACTCCGATTGCACTGAAATTTTAACACGATTTTTTTTCTCGATATAAGCTTCCTTGCGGCTGAAGAAGAGCCCCAACCGACTTATGGTGTGCCCACAAGACAACACCATGTGGCCTGGGGGGATCATGCCCGTTTGCCTTGTGGAGGCTGTGGGCCTCCGTTTGCGTTGATTCCACCTCCCAAAAATCACATATATTCCAAAATAATTCTCCGTAAAATTTTATCGCGTTTGGACTTTGTTTGATATGGATTTTTTGTGAAACAAAAAACAAGCAGAAAACAGGTACTGGCACTGGGCACTGGATCAATATGTTAGTTCAAGAAATCATATAAAATGTTGCCAAAAGTATGTGGAAATTGTAGGATATTGGCATGAAACAATCAAAATTTATAGATACGATGGAGATGTATCAGTGCTCTAACATGCGTACTGCATGCGAGGTGTTAGACATCCTATCTTTTTTTATGTAAAGTTAGACATCCTATCTATATCACACTGACAAGAGAGTTGCTAGTCTAACAACCACACCCTGGGTCCGAGCACCACTACATACACCTTTTTTGGTTTTTAAACTTTTGTGCCTATTTCAAATTTAGTAGCTCAGACTGTTGTTGTGCGCCGCCGCCTCTTTAGTATCGTCACCGCACTACACGAGAAAGGGGAGGAAAATAGTGCGGCCAGATGGAGAAACCCCGATAGAGGATTTGGTGACCGGCAAGGCCTCCCTGTTGGTCCATCCATGGCGCCTGTTCGTCGGGGCAGAGACGATCCAGGTATTTACATGATTTGGGCCTTTCGATTCATGTGTTCGATGCACCGCTGATGATTTTAAGGTGGATGGGCAGAGGGGGGGGACGCTGGATCTTATGTCCCCATGATTTCACTTGTTCATCATAGTGCATTAACTCATATGTCTAAGTATGCTAGATTTTTTTTATTAATGATGTATAATACGGTAGCTCCAAAAATAAACAGTTCAGTGTACAAGTGAAGTACGAAGGGTGAATTCTTGGTCATGGGAAGAACAAGTATTATGTGGGTGGAAAATCAGTGTTCTATCATTTCCTTAACAAGGAGTAGTGGACAACAGAAGCAGTTCATGACTTGGTTAAGGAAGTAGAGTATGACAAGTCATCAAATATACTAGTTTACTATTGCAGACCATGTCAAAGTGTCAACCTCTAATGAACTGATCTAATTTTGATGCATGACATAGAGGACATTATGTATTATGTACTGCTACTTGTAGCTTGCGTTGGTATTATCCCCGAAGAGGAAGCGATGATGTAGCATAGTAGAGATAAGTATTTCCCTCAGTTATGAAACCAAGGTTATTGAACCAGTAGGAGAATCATACAACACCTCGTTAGCAGTACCTGCACACAAACAACAAACCCTTGCACCCAACGCAAACAAGGGGTTGTCAATCCCTCGGCGGTTAATTGCAAGATTAAATTGTATGTGATAGATAGATAGATAGAAATAAAAATACAAAATAAAATAAATAAAAGAAAATGGCAGCAATATTTTTAGGGTTTTAGTAATATGATTTTGATACACCCGGGGGCCATAGTTTTCACTAGAGGCTTCTCTCGAGAAAATAACATACGGTGGGTAGACAAATTACTGTTGGGCAATTGATAGAAAAGCAAATAATCATGACGATATCTAAGGCAATGATCATGTATATAGGCATCACGTCCAAGATAAGTAGACCGACTCCTGCCTGCATCTACTACTATTACTCCACACATCGACCGCTATCCAGCATGCATCTAGTGTATTAAGTCCATATAGAACGGAGTAATGCCTTAAGAACGATGACATGATGTAGACAAGATAAACTCACGTATGAATAAACCCCATCCTTTTACCCTTAATAGCAACGATACATACGTGTCATGTCCCTTTCTGTCACTGGGATTGAGCACCGCAAGATCGAACCCATTACAAAGCACCTCTTCCCATGGCAAGATAAATTAATCTAGTTGGCCAAACCAAATCAATAGATCGGAGACAAAATACGAGGCTATAATAATCATGCATAAAAGAGTGCAGAAAAGATTCAAATAATTTTATGGATAGTCTGATCATAAACTCACAATTCATCGGATCCCAACAAACACACCACAAAAAGTGATTAGATCGGATAGAACTACAAGAACATCGAGGAGAACATTGTATTGAAGATCAAAAAGAGAGAAGAAGCCATCTAGCTACTAACTATGGACCCCGAAGGTCTGTGGTAAACTACTCACGCATCATCGGAAGGGCAGCAAGGTTGATGTAGAGCCCCTCCGTGATCGATTCCCCCTCCGGCGGAGTACCGGAGAAGGCCTCCAGATGGGATCTCTCGAGAACAGAAACTTGTGGTGGCGAAAAAAGTATTTCGTGGACTCCCGTGAGGGTTTCTGATTTTTTTTCTGAATTTATAGTGCTGGAATTATGTCAAACAGAGCAAAGGGGGGCCCACGAGGCACCAGGGCGCGCCTGCCCCCCCCTCCCAGGCGCGCCCTGGTGGCTCGTGGCGACCTCCTGGGTCTTCTGGCCCTCTCCCGAAGCTTCTAGTGTTTATCTTGGCCAATAAAATATCTCCAAAAAGTTTCGTGGCATTTGGACTTCATTTGGTATTGATTTTTTGTAAAACAAAAACAGGGCAGAAAATAGCAACTGGCACTGGGCACAAGTGCTCCAAGTGTTCTTTGTAGGTCTTGCTGAAAACAAGTATATCATCAAAGAAAACTAGTACACAGATCCTGAGAAGTGGCCCCAGTGCTATGTTCATTAACTGTTGGAATGATGGGGGACCATTGGTTACACCAAAGGGCATAACAAGGAACTCACATAAGCCCAAATGTGTGTTGAATGATGTTTTCTCAATATCTTCAGATCTCATCCTGATCTGATGATATCCACTTCTCAGATCAATCGTAGTAAAAGTTGTGGCTCCAGGTAACTCATCTAGTAGATCTTCAATTATGGGAATGGGGTATTTGTTTTTTATAGTATAAGCATTCAGTTTCCTGTAATCCACACACAATCTCCAAGTGTTGTTCTTTTTCTTGACTAAGATTGCAGGAGAAGAGTAAGGGCTCTTGCTCAGTCTGATGATATCTTTCTGAATGAGCTCCTTAATGATTGGTTCCATTGCATTCTTCTGATGATGAGGCATTCTGTAGCATCTTTGATTAATTACAGGTGCTCCAGGTTCTAGATTAATGGCATGATCACAAGTTCTCTTAGGTAGTAGGCCTGAAGGTTCTTGGAAGAGATCCTGATAATCTTCCAGTAGTTTTGACATCTCTGGTTTATGCACAAGTAATTGTTCAGGGTCAATTTTGACAAGTTGCATCCACATTAATGCTCCAGAAAGGATATCATCCAAGATCTGGTCCATATCTTGGACAATTGGTGAACAGGGGCTTGTGGGCAAGCTTTCATCTTGAAAAGTGGTCAAGTTTCCTGTGTCATCTTTGATTGTCAGTATCATTTTGGGCAGATCAAATGTGACAGGATTGTGCTTGTACATCCAATCAGCTCCCAATATCATATCATGGCCAGTGAGCTTAAGAACTCTAAAGTCAGAGCAGAAGGAAGTCCCTTGGATGTTGTATTTTGTGTTGTGACAAGAGAAATCACTAGTTAGTTTCCTTCCATTTGCAACAGTGACCTTGACTTGCTTGACTGGTGTCATGTCACAACCTACTTTTAGAGCTAAGATAGGTGACAGGAAAGTAGTTGTGCTACCACTGTCAACTAGTGCTAGGGCCATAGTTGAGCCAACGTGGACTTGCAAAGTGAAAGTAAGATTTGGTTGTTCCTCAGGTGTCCCATTTGCAGCATGCATAGATATTTTTAACTGTTGAGTGTCAGGGATTTATTCTTCAGTGTCAGACTGTTCTTCCTCTGCATCAACAATGTATATGACATCAGGATTTACTGCAGTTTGCTCTAGCAAGGCTTGAATTTGGTCCTTCTGGGACATTTTGCACACTTGTTTCTGTCCAGGAAACCAGGGTTCTCTACACTTGTCGGGGATATAACCCCTGGATATAACCCGCCAGGATATAACCCGCCCATTTAGGGCCGGGTCATCATGTGGCGACTTAAAAGAAGGCTTCTACAAGTGGGCCGCGACGATCCAGAAGATCGGAGTCCAGAGGGTAAGCCGCCCAGGAGATGCCGGCTCACGGCCCAGAGCCTTTCCATCTAAGGCGTCCGAACAGTTTCCTAACTTGTGAAACAAGATGAGTAGGAATTAGAGTATGACACGGGTTGTGTCTTCGACCCGGACTCTGTTGTAAACCCAGGGCCTCGACCTGTATATAAAGGCGAGCCCCTGAGGCGAAAAGACTAAGTTACAAGCTCTCGAGTACTAGGTTAGCCAAGTCGCACCCTTGTAATCGAGATCATCATCAATACAACCAAAGTAGGACGTAGGCTATTACCTCCATCGAGAGGGGCCGAACCTGGGTAAACCCTTGTCTCTCGATTCCGATCAACCCCGTTCAAGCTACCACCTAGCTGCGATGGCCTCACGACTAAGTCCTTTCACGAGGACATCTGCCGTGACAAAACCACGACAGTTGGCGCCCACCGTGGGGCTATCGCTCGGTGGTGTTGAGTACTTGAAGGGAACTCCGCTGGGATCGAGGGATACGCGATCGGCCGCATGACCAAGAGTCGCCGCGGCAAGCTCTACATCGATGATTCAGGCTCGGGCCCCGAGGCCGACTCAATCGAGTACGGGTACCGGGTCCCCTTCGGCAACATCCACGTCTTCATCGGCAAAGCCGATGGATCTGAACCCGAGCCGGACATCTGCACCGACATCGTCGAGCCGGCTCGGCGTGCGCAACCCGCCTAGGCTCAAGCCGCCTGGAAGCACGTCTTTGTCGGTTTCACCCAGGGGGTGGACCTCGCAGATAATTCTGCGTCCGGCGGCGAGACCCTCGTCTACTCTGATGGCGAGTCCTCGGTAGGCGAAACTGAGTCGATCCTCCTGCTTTACGATGGCGGGCTTGGGAGCTACCCTGACGACCAGCCGGCTCAGGACTCCTTCAACACGCCCCCCCCCTCCCCCCCCCGGGTTGCTGTTTATATGGCCAGCTCAGCCCCGGCCCTTAACTCAACGTTGGCGGGCGCAACGACGGGAACCGGCACCATAGGGACCCACTCAGCCGTGCCACCGGCTCAGGCCTAGACGGAATTGGCAACCGCCCTGGCGACGCTCCTTGCAACACCGGTGACCGCAGAGAACCAAGCGGAACGCAACACGGAGGTAACTAAGCTCTGCGACCAGATGGCTAAGGTACAGGCAGATATCAACGCTGAAAACACTCGCATGGCGGAGTTGCAGTCTCAAGTCCAAGCCGAGGTAGAACGCCTGAAAGCCGAAGCCTGGCGCATGGGGTTCCGTCAGAATGCCTCAGAGGCGGTTCATCAGAGGCGCCACATGAGTCGTCTACCGCCCAACTATGAGCCCATGCGTCTGTTTAACACGCCGCAGGATGCGCCTGTTCAGGGGGCTGGGGCAGGCACCCCGGAAGCTCTGTTTGTACCCCCGAGCGGAGGCAGGCAGCCGTCGCCGGGTCAACCACATCGACCGGCTCAGCAGCGCCCGCAAGAGCCGGCCTAGCCTGTTCAGACGCCTCCTCATCGTTTCCTCACACCTGCGGGTCACTTCACCAACCCTTTGGATAACTTAGTGGCAGCAGCGACCAACCTGGCCGCGCTCCCAATCACGGGAAACTCGCCGGTTGAGATTGAGGCCCGGAATTCCATTGAGATGTTAAAAACTGCGGTTGCCCAGTAGGCGAACTACTCCTACAGTCGGCAACGAATTCACTCTACCCCGCTTCCGAACCGGAGCCGGAGCCGCCATGATGAGTCGCCGGCCGTCTCTAGCAGTGCTCGTCGACATCGTGAGCAACCTCATGACCCGCCGCGTCGTGAGCCCCTTTGCGCCCAGGAGAGATCATTGACACGGCTCGGGCTCAGCGGGCAGCAGAAGCGGCGAATGCGGTGGCTCAAGCGCCGCTTGTCACTACCCAATTGACTTCCAGTAGCAGGACCATCGGGATACCGTGTTTGGTGCCAGCTTTACGCAACGAGCGCATGCCCAAGGACTTCAAAGGCCCTCGTAAGGTTCCAAATTACACGGCTGATCTTGAGCCGGCTGCTTGGATTGAGAGCTACGAGATAGCCATGGACATGCTGGATGTGAGCGACGCTGTCTGTGCCAAGTACCTGACGATGATGTTGGAAGGGCCGGCTCGTACATGGTTGAAAAACTTGCCCCCTAACTCCATTAACACCTGGGCGGAGCTGAAGGACCATTTCATCAAGAACTTCCAGGGAACCTGCAAGCGTCCAATGACGATCGTCGATCTTCAGCACTGCATCCAACGTGAGGGTGAGTCGGCCCATCACTGGACGCGCCGGGTCGCGGACATTATTCACGCCTCTGACAGCATCACATCGGCTCAGGCAGTGCTGATCCTGGAGAAAAACTGTCACTTCAAGCCCCTCGTGCAGAAACTTGGCCGGCTCAAGCGGAAGGTTCAGGATATGGGCGAGCTCATGGACGTCCTCACTAGGTATGCCGAGTCAGACACCACGAAGGATCCTAACCTGGATGATGACCAGACCGGCAAGGGAAAGAAAAACAATGGTGGCAAGGGTAACCAGCAGAACTATTCAGGGAACAATGGAAACCATGGTAATCAAGGCAATGGAGGGAAGCGCAAGTATCAGGAAGGAGGATCAGATTTGGTCGCTAATACCAACACTGGTTACAAATACCCGAAGGGGAATAATCCGGGAAGGTCCTATAGTGGCAACAAGCCCCGTAATTTTGCGGAAGCCCTCAAAGCCCCATGCCCAAAGCACAGCCTCCCTAATAAGCCGTCAACCCACTCCTGGGAGAACTGTCACATAATGCAGGCTTTCAGCGAGCAGTTCTTTCAGAGCCGTCAAGGCGGCGGCGGAGGCGACCCGGGGCAACCTGGAGCCGGCTCGTCTGGTGGTTTTCATAACCCGGGGTTCCATGGCCTGGGCGGCTCGGGAGCAGGTTATCAGGGCTCTGGCAACAACGGTGGCAATCAGCATTCAGGGCCGGGAAATCAACAGCAGGGCGGTCATCAGCATGGGAATCAGTCTGGTTTTCAGAGCAATCCTAAGTAGTTGAATAGTGGGCAGTACCATGTGTTCACGACTCATACTGACAAACGAGATCGCAAACTCCGGAAACGAGCAGTCAATGCCGTTGAGCCGGCGGTCCCGAAATATCTACGTTGGTCCGAACAACCCATTACATGGAGCAGAGAGGATCACCCTCCCCGGGTTGAGAATCCGGGTTGTCTGGCCCTGGTGGTGGCGCCTCAAGTGGGCGGTTATTCACTCACGAAAGTGCTCATGGACGGGGGAAGCAGTATAAACATCTTATACTACGACACTTTCCGACGGATGAATCTGTCTGAAAAACAGCTCCAGTCGTCTTCCACCGTGTTTCACGGGATTGTTCCCGGAAAGTCTGCATATCCTATCGGGCGGATCAAGCTAGACGTCGCGTTTGGCACTGATGATAACTACAGGTGTGAGTCATTGACCTTTGAGGTGGTCAAAATCAAGAGCCCTTATCACGCCCTGTTTGGGCGGCCGGCTTACGCTCGCTTTATGGCTCGACCCTGTTATGTCTACCTCAAGCTCAAGATGCCTGGACCAAACGGCACTATCACAGTTAATGGAGATCGACATATCGCCCTTTAGTGCGAGGAAGGGGATGCAGCCTACGCTGAGACGGCTTGCGCTACGGAAGAGTTGAAATATTACACTGCAAACGTTGACCCGGCCGATATGACGCCCTTGAAGAAACCCACCGCGGACTCTGACCCGCCACTCAAGTTTAAGTCGACCGAGGACACCAAGCAGGTTGAGTTTGTCCCTGGTGACCCGTCCAAAACGTTCACTATTGGGACTGGTATGGATCCCAAATAGGAAAGCGCGCTCATCGAGTTCATCCGTGAGAATCGGGACATCTTCGCGTGGAAACCTTCTCACATGCCAGGGGTACCGAGAGAACTCGCTGAGCACCACCTTAATGTGGATCCGAAAATGAAGCCTGTTCGACAATTCCTCCGTCATTTTCACGAGGAGAGACGCAAGGTTATTGGGGAAGAAGTAGCCCGGCTCCTAGCTGCCGGGTTTATCGTTGAAGTTTTTCACCCTCAGTGGTTGGCCAATCCAGTGCTTGTTCTAAACAAAAATGGCACTTGGCGCATGTGTGTTGACTACACAGATCTCAACAAGGCTTGTCACAAAGACCCGTTTGCCCTCCCTCGCATTGATCAGATCATTGATACCATGGCGGGTTGTGAGAGTTTGTGTTTCCTGGATGCTTACTCCGGCTATCATCAGATAAAAATGGCCGTCGAGGATCAGGAGAACACGGCTTTCATCACACCCTTTGGGGCCTTCTGCTATGTCTCTATGCCTTTCGGGCTCAAAAGTGCAGGGGCGACTTACCAGCGCTGTGTCCAGAATTGCTTCCACAAACAGATTGGGCACAACGTTCATGCTTATGTGGATGATATCGTGGTCAAGTCAGTGAAGAAGGAGACGTTGCTGGATGATCTCAAGGAAACTTTCGCTAATCTTCGGACTTACCAGATGAAGCTTAACCCGGATAAGTGTGTTTTTGGTGTTCCTGCAGGCAAATTGCTGGGTTTCCTAGTGTCGGAGAGAGGCATTGAGGCCAACCCGGATAAAATCAAAGCCATCACCTCACTTGTGAAGCCAAAGAATATCAATGACGTTCAGCGCATGGCGGGTCGTATTGCAGCCCTAAGCCGGTTCATAAGCCGCCTTGGTGAGAAGGCTATCCCCCTGTACCAGATGCTGAAAAAGACTGATGACTTTGTCTGGAGTGATCCAGCTGATGTAGCTTTCGAAGCCCTCAAGAAGCAGCTGGTTGAGCCGCCTGTCCTCACTGCCCCTATTGCTAAAGAGCCTATGCTCCTGTACATTGCTGCTAATAATAAAGCGGTAAGTGTTGCAGTTGTGGTCGAGAGGAAAGAGGCAGGGAAAGAATATCCAGTCCAGAGGCCAGTCTATTATGTCAGCGAAGTTTTGTCTGAGTCCAAGCAGAGGTACCCACATTGGCAGAAACTGGTGTTTGGTGTCTTCATGGCTAGTCGCAAGCTCAGACATTATTTTCTGGAGCACCCCATTACTGTGGTCAGTTCAGCACCCTTGGGAGATATTATCCAGAACAGGGAAGCGACTGGCCGGGTTGCTAAGTGGGCAATTGAGCTTGGCCCACATCATCTTAAATACGTGCCTCGCACGGCCATCAAGTCCTAGGCACTTGTTGATTTCATCAATGATTGGACTGAACTCCAAGCTCCGGAAGAGAAGCCTGATAACACATATTGGACTATAAATTTTGATGGTTCCAGACAGCTAGAAGGCTCGGGGGCTGGAGTGGTCATATCTTCTCCTTGAGGTGATAAATTTTGTTATGTCCTGAGGATCATGTTTACCTGTACTAACAATGCAGCTGAATACGAGGCTCTCCTCCACGGTCATCGGATGGCCAAAGAGATGAATCTCAGCCGGGTCAGGTGCTTGGGCGACTCAGATCTAGTCGCACAACAAGTTTCAGGAACGTGGGATTCCAAGGACCCACTTATGGCGGCTTATCGGCAGGCGGTAACCACTGTGGCAGGACACTTCAAAGGGTATCAAGTTGATCACATTGATCGGCGGCTCAACGAGGCGGCTGATGCATTGTCACGACTCGGCTCTCAACGTAAGCCGGTCCCTCCCAATGTTTTCCTTGACGTGCTACATCATCCCTCTGTCAAATTGCCTTCCGAGGAAGATCTCGCTATTCCTGACCCGGAGGCACTATTGGCGGCGGCTCTTCACGCTATTCCGGACTGGACACTTCCTTATCTGGATTATCTGACTCGAGGCAAGCTTCCTGCTGATGAACTCATGGCTCGTCAGATCGTCCGCCGTCCAAGTCTATGACAATCGTCAATGGCGAGTTACACAGAAGAAGCATCACAGGGGTTTTTCAGCGTTGTGTCTCCCCTGACGAAGGACGAGAGATTCTCAATGAGATTCATGCTGGTGATTGTGGTCATCATGCCGGCTCAAGATCCTTGGTGGCAAAAGCTTTTAGGCATGGTTTTTACTGGCTTACACCTCACGCTGATGCTGAGGATATCGTACAAAAGTGTGATGGTTGCCAGAAGTTTTCACGCCAGGCTCATATTCTGGCTCAAGAGCTCCGGATGATTCCTATCACATGGCCTTTTGCAGTCTGGGGGCTCGACATGGTTGGCCCGTTTAAACTGTCCAAAGACAAGAAGACCCATCTTTTGGTTGTTGTTGATAAATTCACCAAGTGGGTTGAGGCCGAGCCAATCAGCAATTGTGATACAGCCACAGCAGTCAAGTTCTTGAAAAAGTTGATTTTTCGCTTTGGTTATCCACATAGCATCATCACTGATAATGGCACAAATTTGTCAAAGGGAGCTATGAAGCAATTTTGCCAACGAGAGCATATCCGGCTTGATGTTTCCTCAGTTGCACACCCTCAGTCCAATGGCCAAGCAGAACGTGCTAATCAAGAGATTTTACGCGGTATCAAGCCAAGGCTTATGGTCCCCCTCGAGCGCACGCCGGGTTGCTGGGTTGAGGAGCGCCCTTCTGTCCTTTGGAGCATACGGACTACCCCTAACAGATCAACAGGCTATACGCCTTTCTTCATGGTCTACGGTGCAGAAGCTGTCCTACCCAACGATATTCGCCATAATTCCCCCCGGGTCACCGCCTACGTCGAAGCAGATAACGAGCATGCTCGTCAAGATTCTCTCGATGCATTGGAGGAGGAACGGGACTTAGCAGCAGCACAATCTACAATCTATCAGCAAGACCTACATCGCTATCACAACCGTCGGGTTCGCAGCCGTACTTTCCAAGAGGGCGACTTAGTACTCCGTCTGATTCAAGAACAGGCGGGTATGCACAAGCTTTCCCCTCCCTGGGAAGGGCCTTTTGTCATCAGCAAGAATCTCAACAACGGTTCATATTACCTGATGGATATACGTGAGCACCATAAGTCACGTACGTTGGAGGAGGAGACCAACAGGCCTTGGAATATCGCTCATCTCCGTCCTTATTACACTTAGAGCCACCGGCTCAAGTTACTTGTGCATACCTTTGTATATATTATGATCAATAAACATAAGCTGGCACCCTCGAAACTCGGGGCCTCTGTCGTTTCATCTCCAATATTGTGCATGAGTCTTTTTGTTTTTTGATCATTGGTCACTTGGGGGCTTCCAACTCACTGAGTTTAGCTATCTCACCCTCTTGACCCGGCAATTAATGCCACATTATCTTGGTTAAACCTGCCTGTCTGCTTGATGCTACTCCGATTAGGTGACCCGGTGTACTATTGACAAGTCAATCTTCTTTATGACCCTGAACTTGTCTTGGTTAAAACATCGGATGTCACGTGAGAGCCGGCTTACAGAGAGCGAGGATAAACCATGGGCTATCACACCAGCTTCCTTGAAGCAAGACTCGAGCCTCGAAAGCCGGTCTATATTGTCGTGCCTCGAAAGCCGACTCAACATTAATATCTACTCATGATTTATGTTCCATTTTTACATGGGTTACAATTGTTTCTCATTGGCCATGAGCCGCCGGATCATGGATGAGCCAGGTTAAACAAAAATCCTAGCAGGTTATTTCCGACTTGTGCTAACCACAAGCCGGACAGCTATTAAGCGCTCCGGGTTATTCTATGCCTGTTTTCTGCAATGAAGGATAAGTTACTGCTGGTTCATACAAATATAACTCGCTATATTCAACGAAGCAGTTTCTTCAAAAGGAGACTGGGCGGGTTAATATATCATCACACTAGTGCAGGTTTTTCATCCACAATACTGCCAAATTTTTAAGTGCGCGAAGGCATGTCAGAGCACCCAAGTGTTTTACCTATCCTATTACAAAAAGCCACAATTGGGCTCCATGATGTCAAAGAGTTTTGGCGACCTACTCCTGAGGACCAGTTGCTGTGCTCGCCGGGTTATCAGTTTCCGGGTTAGCTCTTTCTTGATGTTCGTCGGCGGCTTGGGCGTCCGGGTCATCCTGCTCCGGCTCCGCTCTTCTTCCGATCTGAAGATTGTCCAGATCCCAGTCGATCGTTGTCAAAGCTTGGAAAACGGCATCCTCTTTCAAGATAATAGACGGGTCAACGTCAGGAGCAAAGATATGCTTACGCCATGCTGGAGTTAAGTCAATGGGCGTGTAAGACGGTGGGGTGACCCGCATGTTCTCTTCATTGTAAGCCGGTTGATACCTCTTGAAGTCCAATTCCTCCACAAGTTGACTCGCCAAAACACGGGTTTCCTTGATGCACCGGGTGTAGTCTTCTGCAGTGAATTCGCTGCCGTCGGTGTTGAACTCTGGAAACCCGCCAGCCATCTCGGACGGATCCATATCTGGAACATAAGCTTTGACCCAGCTTAAGGCTAACATGGCGCTTGCTCGGGCGGCTGATTTCTTCAACTCTTCAATTTGGGCAGACACAGTTGAAAGTTGCTTCAACACGTCCTTTATGAAATGTGGCGGCTCTTTGTGACCCATAACAGACATAATGGTAAACAGGCTCCCTGCATACAGTTGCTCCACGAAAGTGTAAACCGCCTTAAGCTTAACACGGGGTCTTGACGCAGATTGCTGCTTCTGCTACCTGCAAATTTGAGGACACTTGGTTACAGAATTCCCATTCAAGATATTACAGATTTTGGACGAGTTATTACTGACTAGTTGGCGGATCACTTACCAAAGATGGCCTGGGTCATATCAGTAATATAGCGCTTCAAGCCGCTTAATTCGTCAGTAACAGGCTTGAGCTGTTTCTCTGCTTCTTCAGCACGTTTCAACAGCAATGATTTCTCTTTCTCATGAGAGGTCGTCAACGCTCTCAGTTTTTCGACGGTTGTTGATGCTGATTCTTGTAGAGACACGGCTGCTGACTCGGCATCAGATCGAAGTTTCTTCTCCGCCTTAAGTTGCTCTTGCAAGCCGGCTGCTCTTGACTCGGCACCATTCAACAGATCCTGTCATAACCAGGTCACATCAGTACAACAATATATAATCCTGAAGTCCCAAGCAGTTGCTAGCAATCTACATGGCACTTGGGGGCTAATGCAAGTTCATTTTTTCACAAATATCAAGGGAAAGCTCCAACTCATCTCAGTACAATGAGTCGGCCCTTGGCGGCTATCACAGTCAATTTTCTTCTACATACTGAATCAATATTATGAAGACCCGGCTGTTTCACAGAAACAAGCCGGCCCTTGGGGGCTACACATCAGTTTGCTCTATAATTGATGAAGACCCGGCTGTTTCACAGAAACAAGCCGGCCCTTGGGGGCTACACATCAGTTTGCTCTATAATTGATGAAGACCTGGCTGTTTCACAGAAACAAGCCGGCCCTTGGGGGCTACACATCAGTTTGCTCTATAATTAATGAAGACCCGGCTGTTTCACGGAAACAAGCCGGCCCTTGGGGGCTACACGTCACTTTTACAAAGGACACTTGTCAAAGATCCGGCTCATCTTATCAAAATGAGTCGGCCCTTGAGGGCTACACGTCACTTTTACAAAGGACAATTGTTGAAGATCCGGCTCATCTTATCAAAATGAGTCGGCCCTTGGGGGCTACATGTTGCTTTTCAGACATATGTTAAAGAACCGGCTTGTTATATACATAACAACCCGGTCCTTGGGGGCTACAGTTCCGCACCGAAGTATATCATCGTGGAAGTCTTACACACATTCATGCTGACCTCTGTCTAAGACTTGGCGGCTACACAAGATATATAAGTATGGAAAGGACAAAATTCTATTTACCTCATATTTCCTTTTCAACATATTGACCAAGTTGGCTTCCATCTCCCGGCTTGTAGATAGCTGAGTCAGATATAATTCATGAATATCAGCTGCGCTGAGTCCTTCAAGCATTAGGAGTTCAAGTTTGTTTTTCCCTTTCTCAGCCGCCACCGGGTCATCTTTTGATACAAGTTTGGTCAAAACAGTCGATGGCTCTGGAGCTTTAAAAGAAGCCCATGTGATGGTAACTTCGTCGGCAGGTTGCGGAGGTGATAAAGCTACAACTTCAGTCGCCTTCCTTGGACTAGAAGGGTGAATAGGACTTGGAGGGTTAAGATCCTCCATCGTGTCAGATGCGCCTACTTGAGTATTCACCTTTTCAGTAGTTGGCGGCTCGTTTTGCTTGGGCGGATCAACATTTGCACCAGCTTGATCCTTCGCCGTCTCATGTTGTCCTACAGGGGTCACCAAATTTGGATCTTCCGGTTCAAGGTTCTCTGGGGTCGAAGATGACTCGCCAGTTTTCCTCTTCTTGGCCTTGGCCCTGCGAAAGCACAAGCAGATTCAGATCAATAATACGACACGTATAACCAAGCATGACTCATCGACAAGCACTTACCCTGGTTTGATGATCAAGGGTGTCAATTGAGTGGCAGATGAGTCGCCAGATGATGGCGGCGACTCCTGATAATCCGAATCAGACGGGTTAAGTGGTTGTTTAAAAAGACCGGCAAGCGGGTGAGATGGAGTGGGACTATGAGGCACCTCATTTCGACGTTTGCGGGAATTTGGCGTATCAGATAAGCCGCCCAAAAGCTCTCCAGAGCCACTTCGAGTCTGGCGCCTTATTGATTCGGCATGCTGTGATTTCTTTAAAGAAAATTTTTGGTCTAAGTAAGCAAGTGGATGAGAAAAGGGCACTTTCCTCACAGTTTTCTTAGCTTTTGGGGAACAAAGTTATCTGAATCGGAAGAGATAGAAATTACCTCAACGTCATCAGCCCGGCTTACATCAACATCGTCCTGGAAATAAGAGGCGTCAGCCAGTTCAACGAAAAGACAGCCAAGGGAGTCAAGTTCTACCTCTGATTCATCATCAGCCAATGGCGACTGGCCCCTAGCTGCCGGCTCATGTTCAGCGGCCGGCTTGTTCTTTTTCCGAGCTGGCACAGCTTTGGATTTGGCGACTGCCTTCTTCGTCCTCCTGTTCCAGAATGAAGAGTTGACCTGCAGTTTACCGAGATCAACAAGTAAGCTTAATTTATGGATTGATAAGTCGGATGAAACAATTACAAGAATGCTTACTGGAGGAGCTTGGTTGAGGGCATAAAATGGCTTCAGTCCGGTCTTGTTGCATGCTTCTTGAGTTTCCCCGAGTAGCTTCTTCGTAGCCTTATTTATGTCATCAGCTGACATATCAATGGGACTGAACCGTTGTGGGTCGGTTGACTCGCCAGAATAATTATACATTAAGTCGCCTCGGCGGCTTAAGGGCAGGATCTTCCAGGTAAGCCAGCACCGGGTCAAGTCAACACCAGTCAGACCGTTGACTAGCAAAGCCCTCAACCTTGGATATACGTCGGCGACTTGCGCACGTTCTTCTTGTGAAGCCCAGCCATGAAGTTCAAAAGTTGGGGGAAGGCGTTCAGGTCTATAACCCGACAGAGGGTTTTCATCAGCTGGAGTTGTGTTCTTGCAGTAGAACCATGTTTTGTTCCAACCTTTAGGGTGACTCGGCAGAGCAGCTGCAGGAAAAGGGACGTCTCTTCGTCTTTGAATTGAGACCCCGCCAAGTTCCAGGTAGGGGCCATCAGCGCACTCAGTTTGCCGGTTGAGATAGAAAAACTCTCTGAAGAGAGGAACGGTGGGCTCTATTTGCAGATATACTTCACACAAAACTTGAAATTGGCACAGATTGGATACAGAGTTTGGACCAATGTCTTGAGGATGAAGGTTGAAAAAGTGTAGAACATCCCGGAAATTTTTTGACCCGGGTGGAGAAAACCCCCTGAGGAGATGGTCTGTAAAAATCACGACTTCCCCCTCGCGGGGGTGAGGGGTGTCTTCTGCTGCTGAAGGGGCTCGATAGCCAATTACTTCTTGAGCCGGCAGGAAGCCTTGCTCTTTATAATCGTTCAGTACAAGATCAGAGACTTGAGAACACGCCCAGTTGCAGACTGTGGTCTTCGCCATAGCAAGTCGCCTAAATATGAACGAGGAATACAAAAACATAAATGGCAGGATTACTCATGTTCATGATAAACTCGCATCACATGATCAAAGGTACAGGGGCGAGTCACCATGTTCAGTAAGTCGCCCGACTGGGATTTCAGCTATGATTATCAGAATTGGGCGGATCATAATAAGTGGACGTGAGTCGCCAAGAGTAAGGGCGGCTTACCAAATGCTAAAATTTCTAGTTTTTGCTAAGTGTTGCACAAACAGGTTTCACACAGACCGGATGATATTTCATATCTATAAAATCAGTTTAAAGAAGAATATTTACTATACCTAGTTCATACAGTGGAAGCCGAGTCTGATCTACACCGGATTTCTAGCAAAGGTATGAGGCTCCTAGATGCAAAATGGTACTATGGATAGCGGAGGAACATCATTGCGAAGAAAAGCATGTAGAAACAGATCTAAATAGCGGCAATGGCGATGCAGCCTGGGCAAGAACACCGACGAACTCGGGTAGGCTATTGCTACAGATTTAAGGGGGCAATGAAGCATACTTGGGCGCGATGAATGGTCTTGAGATGATCCCGAGCAGTATCGATGACGGCGCGCGCGAGGAAAAGGTTGCGGTTCAGGTCGCCGGCGCGCGTTGAGGTCGTACGGCGGCGGAGCTCCAGACACCAGTAGATGCGTCGCGAGGAAGAAGAAGTAGTGTGGCGGTCAAAGTGGAAATGAAGACCCCTTCGGGAATATTTATAAGTGAAAGAAAGAAGAGGAAACGGCAAGCGCGAGAATCAAGGCGGCACAGTGATAAAAGGCGCCTCGTTTATCGGGCCTGTCAGATCCACTCAAAATTTGGAATGACGTCACGCAAGATTTGCAGATATCAGTTGAAAGGAGTCATAGATTTCAAAGGGAAGATATGACAAGTATGAAGCATATTAAAAGCCGGCAACTATAAGCCGGCCACGACCCATAAGATCAGTCCGGGTTATTCTTATTTTGAAGGTTGACATGAATAAATTCAAATCAACCTGGGGGGCTAATGTCGGGGATATAACCCCTGGATATAACCCGCCAGGATATAACCCGCCCATTTAGGGCCGGGTCACCATGTAGCGACTTAAAAGAAGGCTTCTACAAGTGGGCCGTGACGATCCAGAAGATCGGAGTCCAAAGGGTAAGCCGCCCAGGAGATGCCGGCTCACGGCCCAGAGCCTTTCCATCTAAGGCGCCCGAACAGTTTCCTTACTTGTGAAACAAGATGAGTAGGAATTAGAGTATGACACAGGTTGTCTCTTCAACCCGGACTCTGTTGTAAACCCAGGGCCTCGACCTGTATATAAAGGCGAGCCCCTGAGGCGAAAAGACTAAGTTACAAGCTCTCGAGTACTAGGTTAGCCAAGTCGCACCCTTGTAATCGAGATCATCATCAATACAACCAAAGCAGGATGTAGGCTATTACCTCCATCGAGAGGGGCCGAACCTGGGTAAACCCTTGTCTCTCGATTCCGATCAACCCCGTTCAAGCTACCACCTAGCTGCGATGGCCTCACGACTAAGTCCTTTCACGAGGACATCTGCCGTGACAAAACCACGACAACACTTGTAGCAGATGCCCTTTTCTCTTGCTTGTTGGATTACAGTAGCTGCAGAAATAACAGGAGGCAGAGGGGTTTTGCTACTGTCCACTGTTACTTGGTTTTTGTAGTAAGGTGTAGGATTCCTTGAGCTGGTTACAGGAGGGCAAGATTTTTCTATCCTTCTTGCAAGCCACATTGCCTTCTGCATATTGACTGGTTGGTGACATTCCAAGTGACTTTGGATATATGGATTTAATTCTGATATGAAACTATGCATGTAGTAGCTGTCTAGAACTGCAGGATTATCTCTTCTCATGAGATTCATATTCTGCTCAAAAGTAGTGATGTACTGGGCCACAGTACCAGTTTGTGTGAGACTATGAAAAGATTTGACATTTTCACACACAGAAGTAATGGCAAATCTCTCTGTGAGATTGGAACAAAACCTATGCCAGGGCATGTTTGAGACCAAAAACCCTGTTCCTCTCCACCACTGGATAGCTTCACCTTTGAGGTAGGAAACAACAATCTCAGTTCTTTGGTCAAGTGGTGTTATGGAAGCTTCAGAGAACTGTTCAATATTTTGTATCCAAGAGTCTGCATCAACTCCCTCAAATTCAGAGATGTTTAACTTGGCTGGCTTAACACTGAGTATGTTCCTCCTAACATCAATGTTAGGAGTTCTTGCTCTAATTTCTTCCTGTCTGTTGAGGTCTTCAGGTAGTTCTGCAATTGGTACTGTTGCTGTTGCCTGTAGGCCCACTCTGCTCTGGGGTGTGCTTACTTCAGGTCTGTTTGCATTGTGGTTGGGATGTTTGTAAGGTCCTTTTGGTGTGCCATCCAAATTCAGTTCCTTTCCAGTGTTCTTGTCAATCAGAACAGCAGAACCTGCAGTGTTGTTTGCTGTTGGGTGTTGAGCATGTAATTGCTTCGGGCGTTCAAGAGGATTGTTAGGTGGTGTTGCTTGAGTGCTGGCCTGTGCCGAAGGGGGCTCATCTTCTTGCTCCTCTTCTTCTATCTTGTCTTCCCGCGTCAGTTTCTACAGGCTGGCCTGGATTTTCTTGAAATTCCTGTCGATACTAGCAAAGTTCCTGTTGACAGTTTTTGTAAAGTCATATAATTCTTGCGTTTCTTCCTCTCGATTTTGTCTCAGGGTCTTGATATCTAGCTGCAAAGATTCCAGCTCCAGATTGTGTGTATCTTGGGTTTCATCTGGGTTGGCCATCTGCTCTGGTCGGGGTTTTCTCAACACAGCAGGTGTTGCACCGCGTCCAGGAGGGTAACTGGGTGGGAGACGGAGGGATTTACACCGGTTGCCCGGCAACCAGACCTCACTTACCAATTCTTCCGCCGCCTCGCCGACACCAACGCTGCCCGCCGCCGGAGAGTAGCACTGGAAGGGTGGGCTGGGTGGGATTTTACTCTGAAGAGGTGTTCTTCAGAAACCGCCGACACAACCTTTCCTGCTACCGAGCTGTCTACCGCCGCCGCCGTCAGTCGAAGTCCAGATCTGATCTGGAGCTCCAATTCGCCTCCGCCAAGGACTAAAATCTTTCTCTGAATACCAATTGACAGGACCTATCTTGGAGTGTCACTAAGATTCAGACGAACAGATGAAAAACACTCGATTTCACGATGGAATTTGAGATCGAATTCATGCCAGATCTGAGAGTCGCTAGCTAGGGTTCGCCAGCCGGAACACGGCGCCTTCAAGGGCAAAGCCCAGATACATTCAGAATGCCCTCTCCACAAGCCGGAGGGGGGTTAAAAAGGTGTTCAACGAAGCAAAAAGAAGATAGCGACATGTTTAGCAAGCTACAGTGCTTGGGGTGAATTTAAAGTAACGTTACATCCACGTGAACCGTTCATCCGGAGATTTCCGGCTGAGGATGCGTGACTTGAGCGCGAAGCGGTATGCTACTCCAGCTCCCGTTAGATTGCAGATCGACGGCTGATACGCGCTTGGACAACTGAACCGGTACTGACGCTTGTCAAGACGGCTACAGTCCTCACACCCCGTTACAAGAGTATGCTAGTTGCGGATTTTCGTTTCTCAGTAGGATGTTTCGCCTTGTGAAACTGCGTGCGGCTGGACTCGGAACACACGTACGGGACTGCATATTTTGAGATGAGCAAACAAAAAGATTTGACCATCATCTCCAAACCCACTGCCACAATAGACCACCAATCAGACGATGTGCCGACATGGACGGGGTTTCAGCACGAAGCCCCGCGCCGCGCCGGGATCGGTTTGAGGCCTGAACTGAACCAGCAGCGGGATAATTGACGGGGAGAGCTAGCGCGCGTGGGAGCCGCGTCGGTAGGCGCTGCGGCCACGCGCGGGGCGAGGCACGCGTGAGCCCGCTCCGGCCGACACACCTTTCTGCGGTGGTCGCGAGCCCCGACGGGCGTACGTGCGCGCCGGCCCGCCATGTGGCGGGGTCGGTGGCCACGGCGATCCATCTCGCTTGCCTGGCCCCGCGCGGACTCTGATGCAGCCAAGCACGAGCCTTGATTTAATTAAGCTTCTATCATTAGTGGTTGATCCTGAAAAATAGACTCTCGGCCTTCGCGTCGCCCCTCGGGCGACTCGGGGGAGATTAGGGATCCGCCGCGCCGCCACCCCTTCAGCCTTCCTTCCCTCCTCGCCGCCACCGATGACGGCCGCCGGGAAAGCCCGCGCGGGCGCCGGGGAAGGTGGCGGCGGGGATCTCGGCGCTCGGATCGATCTCGACGGCCTGCGGACCAGATCGCATCGGAGGCGTGCGGTTCCTGGGGCGGCGGCGTCGTCCGGCGGCTGGCGACGTCCGCAGGAGACGCTGGCCAGTGTGCTCGGCCGCGCGGGTGGCGGGTCGCTGGTGGAGTTCGGCTGCGGCGCGGTGCTCTATTGCGTCAGATCTGGAGGTTCCCCTCTGTCCTGCTGCCTCTCTCGACGTCCCGGTGGCTTGCGTCTGCTGGCTCCGGTGGTGGTGAGCCCTGGTGGTGTACTTGGGGTCCGGGGGAAACCTTGGCCGGTCTGGCCGGCCCGGCGGCGGCGACGCCCAAGGCGCCGCTTTCCTTCATGGAGGCGCAACTGAGGTCCCAAACTACCCATCCCGATCCCCTGCCCGGGTGAAAAGCTTCAATCCTCTTCGGATCTGGCGGCGGCGACGCTGTTCGCATCGTGACCTTCCTGGAGGCGTCGTCAGGGGCCTTGGGGCTCGGTTGGGAGTGCAGAGGAACTGCAGGCGGAGGGGATGGGACCAGTGGCAGCAGGTGGTGTTCGCGAAGGAGGAGCGGCGTGGCATCTGGCACGTCGACAACGGCGGGTCTCGACGGCATGGAGTAGCGGGGTCTCGCCGCTGGGCGTGTGATGATGGACAAGCGCAGGATGGTGGCGTTGTCTGGCGTCGTGGTGGCGTCGACGGCAGCTAGGCCAGGCAAGGTCGATGCGTCAGTACAGCTCTGAAGATGGATCGGGGGCAGTTGGCGGCGACGGCCTCTGAGAGTGCGCCGGACCCGTGTGTGCCCCATACCCGGCAAGTGGCTTGGTTGGGGCCTCCGGTCTTAGATGTTAGGCTTTGCTGCCAGGTCTGTTTGGTATTAGGCTCGGACTATCAGCATCCCTTTATCAACTGGATAGGAGTAGCGACAGATGTTGCTAAGACGGTGGCTTTAGACTTACTGGTGTATCACTTTGTAAGGTCTTTGTGAATAATTAATAAAGTGGCTGCATGCATCGCCCAGATGCAGAGGCCGGGGGTCTTCCTCCTTTTCTAAAAAAAAAATCATTAGTGGTTGATACGGCCTTATCTGACGCTTTCAAGCAACCATGTCAGAGAGCTTGCTCGGACGCCGCGCGGGCCCGCCGGATGTAGATTTCTCGTGCTTGAGGAGGTGCGCGCACAGAGAGCCGCGTCGCCGTACCCTGCGTGCGCGCGAGCGTCCGACGCAGCGGCGCGCTGCCGTCCGTCTTGCTAGGACATACGGATGGGCTAGTGCTTCTTGGCAAAAGGAAATTGCACAAACCGCTAGCGCTATTCGGGATCGCATTTGCACATAACACCTATTCTTTGGGTTTGCTACAAAAATATTGATGTAACTAGAAGATACCCCGCGCGTTGCGGCGGGAATCCTTGAAAGCCTTTGTAGATATTTTGAGTTGAGAAACAAACAGAAGTTCACCGCAAAAGGAGAGGAAAACAAAGGAAAGTTTAACATGCATAGTGTAATATTTGCAACATGAAATATATTTTGTTTTAGTTAACTCTCGATATATTATGGCTATGAAGAAATCATCCAGAGATTAATTAGAGGGACTAACCCGCATAAATAATTTTTAATCATGAGAAAATGTCTGATTATCTGTGATGGTTACATTGATCAAACATACTCAATAGAATATGCCAATGAATAGATAAAATACATCATAAACAGGAGGTTAGGGGAGAAGACGAAGTGTTGATGGACCTGGTAGTTTCAATTGCGATGATGTGCAAGATTGCATGGGAAGGAAGGAGTCGGGATCAATCTTAATTACAGTTTATAGGATAGGATACGGGTCATGTAGTGTCATAAAAAAAATGAGATGTATGCACGTACGAGTGCATTATGGGATGTTTGCTCTCCAAACGGTTTAACCAAAGAGACCTTAACCAATTGACCGGTACAAATGAAGATAGATACAGGTATGAACATTCCCTAAAAAAATACAGGTAAGAACATTCTCACCTTGCTCTCTTTCTTTCTGGATCATTTTATTCTGCTATTAAAAAATGAACTGCAGTCTATGATCCGAAAGGAAAATAACAAACACTGGGCACATCATTAAAGAAACAAACATTACGAATGTTAAAAATGAGGATAGTTGATCGAGAGGTAAGAACAATCTCACCTTGTATCCTTGTTTTTTTTCTGGCCATGAACTGCAGTATATGATTCCAAATGAAAATAACACACATTGTGCACATAGTAAAGAAACGAACTTCTATCAACGCGCGACAAATATGAGCTGATATCTGCATACATATGGCATTAGATGTTAGAGCTTATTAAAGGTAACAAAATGATCTACTAATTTTACCTGTCAATAACTGTGCAGCAACGTAGACAAAATATAAAAGGTTGTGATAAACTGTAGAATATTAAGGTCTGAGAAGAAAACGGTCAGGTCTGTACTTTCAGACTGAGAATATGTGCTAATAATTGTGCATCAATAGGTATTCAGGCCCACAAAAGATGAAACCGTGAAAGACTAAATCAACAATATATAAGCATTAATTATTGAACAACACTCTTTTCTTGCTATCTTCTGCTGCGATTGCTCCGGATTATTAAGTCATGTAATATCTGATATATAGAACATACGCACACATTAAACACCTTCTACCTCTGTGTCCCTGGTATTGGTTGGCTGCCTTATGGGACAGTGAAAACTACAGTCTGAATCGCCCAAAAAAGACATATCCTTGGAGATCTCTGATTTCAGGCCAATCTCCTTAGTCCACTCAGCCCCAAAGCTGCTCACCAAGGTTTTGGCCATCAGGCTACAAAGCATCATTGGAGAGTTGGTTCATCCACTGCAATCTGGATTTCTGCCAGCAAGATCTATCACAGAGAACTTTGCCCTTGCTGCTGAGTTGGTTCAGTGTGCGCACAAGTGGAAGTTACCTATGATGGCGTTGAAACTCGATTTCAGAAAGGCTTTTGACAGCGTTAGTTGGCCTGCGCTGCTTGCTATTCTTCAGGCCAGAGGGTTTGATGCTCGATGGATCAAGTGGATTGATATGCTGCTCTCTTCCAGCTCATCTCAAATTGTGATTAATGGTGAGGTGGGGGAATCTTTTAGCCATATGTGTGGTTTAAGGCAAGGCGATCCCATATCCCCGTACCTCTTCATCCTGGTTGTGGACGTTCTTCAACGGCTCTGCTGCAAGGCTTACCGAGAGGGCATCTTATCGCACCCGCTGAATGTGGACTCTTTCTTCCCAGTGTTGCAGTATGCCGACAATACGCTGATTCTTTTCAAAGGAGATGTTAGTCAGGCCAGAGTGATCAAGGAGATACTAGACACGTTTGCTGATTTCACAGGGCTACAGATTAATTTTCACAAAAGCACTCTTGTGCCTATCAGTGTAGAGCAATCCCAAGCGACATTGATTTCTCAGATCTGGGCTGCCCTTTATCCACTTTCCCGTGTACATACCTTGGCCTGCCTCTGTCTATTTACAAGATTTCACATGGGTTGTTAATGCCTGTTATTCAACTGGTGGATAAGAGGCTGTCAGGGTGGCTAGCTACACTTCTTTCTTGGGGGGGTCGGCTAACTTTAATCAATTCAGTGTTGGCAGCAATCCCAAACTACTTCATGGCCTGCTTCTTGTGGCCTAAAGAATCACTGGAAAAGCTTGAGCGCTTGTTGAGGGCCTTCCTCTAGCAAGGAAAAGGATCTGTTCATGGAGGACAATGCCTGGTTGCCTGGGATCAAGTCATTACATCTAGGGAAGCCGGAGGCCTTGGGATCAGAGACCTTAGTGCTCACAACATTGCACTGATATGTAAGTTTGCTGCAAAGATTCTGCAAGGATCGGACCTCCCCTGCTATTGGTGGTTTGCACAACGTTACTGTCGGCGAAGGATCTCTAACAACACGACTAGCAGTGACACTGTGATGTGGAGAACGATCAAGTCGTGCATTCCTTTGGTCCTACAGTCCTCTTCTTGCTCCTTGGGTACTGGTTCACTTATCTCTTTCTGGCATGACAAATGGTCTCACTTGGGGAGGCTATTCTTGTCTTACCCTACACTCTACACGTTTCCACAGGATGCTGCCTGTAACATCTCTTCTCAATATGTGCAAGGAGTATGGGAGGTCAAACTTCACTCGAATTTGTCCCTCCAGGCCTCCAGAGAACTAGATCAGCTACTCCCCGGTTTGGAAGCTTACCAGCCCAATGATAGTATGCAAGATCAGCATTTATCCTCAGTTACTGCAACTGGCTTGGGCACACGTCACTTTTATCACTTGCTGACGTTCAGAGGAGTTACCTGGGAATTCTCAGCTTACGTCTGGAATAGCATTATTCCACTCAAACATAGGGTCTTCTTATGGTTAGCTTTCAGAGGCCGTCTGAATACTTTTTTTTTGACCGGAACAGCAGGAGCTCTGCATTTTCATTATAGTAGGGGGAAAACTGTACATAGACTGATTAGGGAGACAGCCAGAAAGGGAGAAAGGGAAGAAAAGAGAAGAAATTTGATGGCAGCCCAGCTGCCATGCCTAACAGAACTACTCCCAGGCCTCCATTAGGAGGCTAATTTCATCTTTTGCCAGCATCACCACCGTGGAGCTCGTGCTTGTTTTTGCCTTGAAAATCCTACTGTTTCTCTCAAGCCACAAATTCCAAGCAATGTAAACAGCCGCAGTGCACTCATCAGAATCTCTTCCCTTTTTCTTCAGGATTCTTACCTTGCTCCACCATGACAAAATAGAAGATGCACTCATTGCAGCCTGAGCAGCAAGTGGGAAATCAGAACTGGCTCTGAACCATACCTCTTTTGCAAAGGGGCAATCAAGGATTAGGTGTTTGGCAGATTCCAGAGTTTGATCACAGCCCGAGCATGTATCATTGTGGTCCCAATTCCTAGCTAAAAACCTGTCCGCAGTCCGCAGTCCATAGTCTGTTCTGAAGAAGAGTCCATACAAAGAATTTGATTTTCCGCTCGGCCTTGATGTTCCAAACCTTCTGAAGATGTGGTTGAGGGATCCTAGTAAGGAACTGCACTAGGTAGGCAGATTTAGCCGAGTACTCCCCATTGGCCGAAAGGTTCCAGGAGATTTTGTCTGGCCTTGGGTGGAAAACAGTGCCCTGCAATCTCCACCATAGTTCAATGAACGAATCCATTAGAATTGCAGAGTTGATATTCCTTAACCCTCGCATCCAAGCCCCACTGGATAAAGCCTCGCGAACTGTTAGCTGTTTCGATCTGGCCAGCTGGAACAGCCCAGGAGCTAACTCCCTCGGTGCTAGCCCACAAAGCCACTTGTGAGACCAGAACTTGGCAATTGTGCCATCACCCAGCGAAACCGAGGTGCAGGCCGCGAAGAGGTTTAGATCAGCCAGCTCGCAGGGGACAGGAGTTCCTTTCCAAGGCCTGTCCAGGTTGTCCCATTCATACCACGGCCATCTGAGACGAAGAGTTCTACCAAAAGCCTGAATATCTTTGATGCCCAGGCCCCCCACACTCTTTGGGGCACAGATCCGCTTCCAGTTAACAAGGCACTTGCCACCATGGGCCTCTTCGTCAGCATTCCAAAGAAAATTTCTCCTCAATTTGTCAAACTTCTTAGTGAACCAGCCATTTGGGGCGAAAGAGGTAAGGAAGAAGGTGATCGTAGCCGAGAGAACAGAGTTGATCAGATCAAGACGGCCTGTCCTGTTCAGGAGCTTTCCTTTCCAAATGCTCATCCTTCCAGCACCTTTGTCAAGCAATGGATGTAGATCGATTCTTCGTAGTCTTCTGAAAGAGAGGGGGAGCCCCAAATATTTGCAAGGGAAAGAACCGACTAATCCCCCAAAGTTCGCAAGTAGGTTCTGCACTTCATCATGATGGCAGCGGATCGGGTACACGACACATTTAGCAGGGTTGAATCTTAGGCCAGAGATGTTTCCAAAAGCATCAAGAATTCTGAGAATGGCCTGAATTTGCGAGGGGTCCGGGGAAGCAAAGATAGCAGCATCATCCGCATATAAACTTGCTCTCATTCTAACAACATTTCGAGGAATTGGCTCCAGCAGACCACGATTCGTAGCACCATCCAGATACTAAGGATAACATGTTTCGCAAACAATGGACTGTTGTTTCTTCGGTCCCTGATTGTGATATATGCCCAGCCACAGAGACTATCAGCCATATTATCCTACGTTGTCGCTCCAGCCAAGCTCTTTGGGAAAAACTGCAGGTGGCTGGCACCGCAAATGCTGCTATTAATATCGCAGAGTTCGTCACTACCATTTCTCAAAACCATGCTTCTGGGCATCTATGGTGTATCGTCTTCGCTGCTTGTGCAGTCTCGGCTTGGTAGGCTAGGAATGACCGGGTTTTTAATAATAAGTGTTGGACGTAGCGATTCACTTGCCTTAACACAGCTGAACTGTTGAAGTTGTGGAGCTCACGCTCACGGAAGCCTGCAGAAAGAGTGGCGATCCTTTTCTGGGCAGAAAAATTCAGAGCTATAGTTGATACACCCTAGTGCTAGTTTTGTTATGCTTGCCCTTCTTTTCTTGCTCGCTATGCTCCCTCTTTTGTAGCTCTTCCATCTTGGTTTGAAGCTCCCTGCTTCAAACAAACTAAGCACATGTAATTGGCCTTTGGTCACCCGAGCTATGGCTCATTTTGAATGCATAAGGCAGATCATGATTTGCCTTCTCTTTCAAAAAAAAATCTTCCATTAACTCCTAGGTAAGACTACTCTGAACAAAAAGCATAGTCCAAACACGAAGATTTTCTCTATAGGAAAAGTCTCTTCCTGTTCGAGAAACCAACAAAATACTTAAAAAGTTATGGGGAGAGAGACGCATGGCCTGGAAGAGGCTGTTGTTCCTCCCGTGACGGATGTGAGTCAGAGATGACCAATATATAGGCCAGTACGGCTAGAATCCAGCAAAGCTCTTGGGGACCAGACCAATGCAGGCGGCACACTCTGTGGACTAAAACCTAATATATATATAGATGGGACTTGGGAGTGGGGAGGAAGTAAGAGTACCTGAGGGAATCGACATTGGGGGCGAGGAAGAGGAAGAGGTTGACAGGAAGCAAGTATGGCGTTGGTGATGTTCTGATCGGGAATCAGGCAGAGGGAGAGCGCCTCTCTCTGCCGGTGGACAACGTCGTAGCCAGCGCGCCACTTACGGCCGCCGCCGCAGCCACAAATTGAGGACTGCTGATGCAAGCATTAGCAACCTGCAGATGATTTCCTGACATAAACATAGGCATGATGCAGTTGTGGTGGCTTGCCATCTGCGTGGTGGAGATGAAAGGCGAGCAGAAAAACCGATGTTGGGGGAGCGGGAGGCAACGGGCGAGGAGACAAACAATCGATGGATTGCTATGACGTAACGGGCTTGCATCAATAGGTGGGGGGAGTCCAGGAGTAGTGGAGATGTGGAATCATTTGTTGCGTGAAAAGAGTTAGTGGAGGAGACGATCAGATGAAGAAAAAGACGGTCAGTTCAAACTTGAGAGAGGGCTCAAACGAAACAGATGATGTGGGTGCTGATGTGGCACATCGCTGATGTGGACGGTGTGCTTGATTAGAGAATAGGGAGTAGTGGGGAGCAACTTCTTAAGAATGGTAGATTTGTTGCACTTAGCTTTAATCCATCAACTGATTATGTTCACATGATTTCTAACACGTGCGTTCCTCTTGTAAGTGCACACGTGCCCAAAAAACATGCTACATTAGCAAGCTCAGATCTAATAAAATTTCTAATGGTGGATATTGTAATAATGATCTCTTCCCCACCCCCTCTCTCCCTCCCATGGTGCCCCCGCGGGCGACGCAGGAGGAAACCCTAACCAGCCGCCGCCGCAGCTCCCACCGTGCCCCCCTCCTCCTCCGCTGTCGGAGGGCATCGCCGGGCAAAGCCCGCGCGGCGGCGGCGGCGGCGGGGCCTGTTCTCCTTTCCACGTGCTTCGGACGGGGCGGCGCGGGATGCCAGATCCGGCGGAGGCTCGCGGGCGGCTGGGTGTGCACCTGGCGTCGATCGTGAGCGCGGGGCGGCTTGGGCAGGAGGAGTGGCACTGGCGGTGGTCCAGGCGGAGGCAGCGTGGCTCGAGGGCTTTCCTCCCATCTGGATCTGGGCCTTTTGCAGGAGCGGCGGCTCGGCTTGCCGTGGCCGCAGCTGGAGGATGGAGGAGGTCGCTGCCCCATGAAGAGTGGCTGGTAGTGGGGTGGATGGCGGAGTCTGGTGGTGCCACCCCCGTCGGCCTGGCTCGACGCGCCGTGGAGGTGGAGGAGCTGTGCTTGGCCATGAGGGCGCGATGGCACACTGCCTCTTCTCGGTTGTTGGTGGTCTTGGTGCTGGTGGCCTGGGTCCGGTGGGCGTGGTGGCTTGGTTGGCCGGTTGTGGTTCTGGCAGCGAGCGGCTTCGGCTCCGTGTGTGAGGTGGTGGCAGAGATGGTGGAGGTGGTTGTGTTGCGTGATGCGAAATCTCCCGCCATGGTGGTCGGCTTGATTGAGCAGCTCCGGAACTTTGGGGTTTGTGATCTGGGCTGGGAGAAATCCCTGCTTCACGACGTTGAGGCTAGCAACGGCGACGTCTGTGGACGCCGTCCCCTCCCTGGAGGCATTGCTTTTGGCCTCGATCAGACTCCCCCCCCCCCCTCGTGCTCAGGGGAAACCCCTGGTCCGGCCTCCGGACCGGGTGGCGGCAGCGTCATAGCGTCGTTCCCTCTTTGGAGGCGCCGTCTTGTTGCTTGAAGAGTCCCGGTGGCACGGCTCAAGTCGGTGTCGGCTACTACTCCGGGCGTGGGCCTCCGGGGCGCAATGTACACCATCACCAGCGGTCTCTCGACGTTGTCGTCTCTTGGTCCGCCTTGGCCCTGCCATCCACTTGCCGACTTCCTCTTGGCGCAATGGGTGGGGTACGTTGGTCTGTGTTGTCCTCGAGTCTTGGTCTTGTTGTAGAGGTCTTCGGCATCGGTGTGACGCGGCTTGGTTGCTCTGTGGCTTGCCTCATCGCCATTGGCATGAGCTTGGCCTAGGTGGAGCATGTATCATAGTACGTGTGGTGGGTGTGTTTGGTGAATGTGGGTGCTAATCCTTGGGATTGGCATTGTAATGGCCAAAAGGCGTGGTACAGGCTTCTTTGCCGCTTCTTCTTCAATATATGATACTCGTGTTGATGCGTATTCTAGAGAAAGAAAAATCTAATCTCTTCCCAAACTATGTTCAAAATGTCGAAAATTTTCCGGATCAATACTTGGTACATATATGATTTACTCGATTTTCTTTGTTTTTTTCTTAAAATTTTGAATTTTGAAAAGAAAAAACGAAGCAAAAAAACTGCCAACATCTCCAAAACATGTGTGTGTATACACGATTATTTTTCTAAATGTTAAGTTTTAAAGCAAGAATTGTAATGAACAACTAAAACTATTAATATTGGCATTTTTTTATTGGCCAGCTAATGTCATGATCGTTTTTGCCACATATGCATTTACTAGCGGGAACAAATCACCGAGAAATCATGTACACCTAGTGAAATGTTGGATGGTTAGGAGGACAGTGATATCCCCAGCTCACCAGGGTTCAAGTCCTGGTGCTCGCATTTATCCTGGATTTATTTCAGGATTTTCGGCAATGCACGTTCAGTGGGAGGAGACGTTCTCGTCGACTACGAGGCACCTACGGTGACTTTGTAAAATCTCAAGATGATATGCCGGCTCAGTCTCTCGGAGGTGCTCATCGGGGTAGGGTGTGCGTGTGCGTTCATAGGGGTGAGTGTATGCGCGTATATATAAGCGTTTGCGTCTGTACATTGTTAAAAAAAATCTTGCTGCGACATAACATCAATAGATGGTCTTGTGTGCAACAAATCTTAAAAGTAAGTGTTCTATGCAAAAGCAACACTAGTAGTTGATGGTTTGTGCAGTTCCCTCTCCTTGGCAATATGCTCGGAGTTTCATAAAGAAAATTGCCCAAGAATCAAAAGCACCCAATTCCTTTTTATTTTTATTTTTTGTTATTATAAAGCTTTGTTTGGTTCATAAGAAAATTATGTACATATAAATTTTTGCTTCAGTTGGATGTGGATTATCTGCTCTCGAGCTCAAATGCTCCCTGATGAATAGTAAAAAAATAGTAAACAAATTAAAAAAACTATTTTTTTGTAAACTTTGACAAATGTTTTGTGTGATTGCAAAAATTTATTATGAAAGGACATTCGTGGAAGTCATGGCAAAAAATGATGCTCCAAAAATGCAATTTTTGAAAGCATTTTGGAGTGCTGATTTGTTTTGCCATGACTTCTACGAATGTCATTTCGTGATGAAATTTGTCAAGCATACAAAAAATTTGTCGAAGTTTGCCACACAAAAATTCAGAATTGTTTTTTTTTTGAATTTACTGTTCACCCCGAGCTCATTTGAGCTCGGGAGCGGAAGAGGACTTTCAGCTTCAATATCATTATTCATTTGTTTGGTTCCAAAAACTAAGCAAAGGAAATGTAAAGAAAGTTCTCATTTGGTCGGATATGGTCATCGTTCATCTATGTTCGTGGGTCTTCAGGTTAGATCCTTCTGATCTACGCTACTCTTCATCTGCGGCGGTTGTTGTTCTAGTGCGTTGGTCCTATGGGGCTTTAGCACGACGACATCCCAACTGTCTACTACAACAAGTTTTGTCCGGCTCCGACGAGGGAGGGGCAATGACAGCGGCGCGCCTTTGGCTCACTTCAGTGCTTATAGTCGTCGCTAGGTGGTCTACGGATCTGGATGTAATTTTTATTATTTCTAGTGTTAGTAAACCTACCATGATTGTAAATGAATAGATCGGAAGTTTTCTCGGAAAAAAAAGAAATGTAAAGAAAGTTTTTATTTGGTCTCACGCTTGTAACACCCCAAAATATTTTCTTTGGATTTTCAAATCTTTTCTTTAAAAAGAAAATACTTTGAATTATTATGGCCTTTTTCTTCTTCTGCATCTTCTGTTCTGAAAATCATTTTTTAATTTTTAATTGGGTTTCAAAATTTTAAATGGTTCTGTTTTGGATGGTTTATTAATTGAGTAATTATTTTTGAAATATCAAAAATATTTTCATTTAGAAAAGTTTTTGGAATAAATAAAATTATTCCATGGAAATGGTCATTTCACTACTTTCTAGCACTTCTAAATTCTTCTAATAATTTTTCTGTCACCTCTAAATTATCCCTCAAGTCATTCTCACATTCTAGGACTCCACAAAAATATTTATCTTATTTTAAATAAATTCCAAAGCTGGAATTTATATTTATCCTAGTTTCTTTGGTTTACAAAGGAACCATATTTTATCTAATTCTTCTACACCCACAAAAATTATCCTAGCTACTACGCAGTACCCACAACCCATTTCACCGAAAACTTTGGGTTCCACAGTTCAAAATTGTCAAATTCTATCCAGTTCAAATTTGGACCAGATTCAAACTCCATGATCAAAACCCAATTTAAATTGCTCCAAAAATTCTGAAACTTTGCCAGACTCTCTTTTATGCATCAACACCTCACCACAAAATTTCCCTAAAATTTCTAAAATCCCTAGCACCCTCTGGCATTTCATCATACACATGGTGGGCGTACTGTTCACACTGTCGAAAAATTCAGTTATCTGAATCAAGTTCAGAGAGAGGGAGAAGAGGCGCCGTGCACTGCACTCCATCGCGTTTTCTCCTCATCCACGCCTCCCTCGTTCATCAATGAGCCTCCCCGGACCCTCCTCGTCAGTGCCTCGCCACCGACAGCACAGGAGGTGGCCGGTGCACCTGCCATCGTCCTCGGCTGCGGCGAACCAAACGGATCAGCATGGCGCCTGCCACCTTCACTCCTCTCTGCTGCTCTCCCTCGCCTACCTCTCTCCACGCGTCGCCTCCCTCCGCATCCTCGCACGCCGTCCGCACCATCCCGGCCCCGCCTGGCAGTCACCGGAGACGGGCACGGCCGCCACACCCATACGGGCACCCCGCCGCGGATAAGGCCGTGGAGCTCGAACTCGTCCCCGCTGATGCTTCTAGAGTACTCCGTCAACCTCTCTTATCACTCACCGTCCATGACCACCGCCCCTAACTACTTCGTCGGCCAGAATAACTCCGGCGTCATCCGCTCCGCCTCGGCCATCCTCGGATCGCCTATAAAAGGCCCGCTCGAGCCCCGCAGATCACTCACACCACCTCCACACCATCTCAATCGACTCCCCACGCACCCAACCGACCTCGAGGAGGTCATCTTCCCCACCTCCGACCACCGATCCGCTGCCATCCTCCTCGATCAGCACGTCGCCGTTAGGCCACCTCCACCTCCAAAACTCCGCCAGTAGCCTCTCATCACTCCCTCTCGTCGAAGCCGCGCATCAATTTGGTGATTCCACGTCTCCCCGGCGAGATCCAATCTTACCGGACGCCGCCGTCCGCCGGAGACGACCTCGCCGTCGTTCTGGTGCTCGCCGGCGACCACCACCACCCACCGACGCGGAAGTCCACCCCGAGCACATCCCGACCATCTCCGCCCGCTGGAACCCCGGCGATCGTCGCCGGTGATCGCCGCTTCCCTTCTGTGCACGCGTGCGAGGCGTGTTCAAATTTAAACCTGACGGGTGGACCCCACCCGTCAGCGTTTTCTTTTTTTATGGTTTTAAACCGAAAGGGTATTTTTCCTTGTTATGCTTTCTGCGCTGGAAAACGTACTTTCGCCCGAACCGTTTTCTGTTTAAACCGTGCAAGGACCTGCTGTTTTGTAGAAAAGCCCCTGGTTTTAAAAGTTTAATAACTTTTTAACCACAACTCTGTTTGAGTTGATTCTTTTTTTGAAATTCTTATTTTTCATTCTAGTTTTTTTTAGTATTTATTTGAAAATATTTTGAGACAAATTTTGGTACTGTTGCAAAAAAAAATAATTTGAATTTGAATTTGTTTTTTCCAGAAAAAGAAGAGGGGAACTTTGCCGGGAATTTCAAGGGATCACTTTCTGACTACTTTGATCAAGGCAAGCATTTTGGAACTTGGGATATGGTGAATTGCACGCATGGTTGCATCGGTTTGGATTTCACCATATATGTAGTAATAGTAAGAGCATGCATGGGTCATGTCATTTTGAGCACTATTGCATGCATTCAAGGAATCCATCTAACGTGAAGTGTGTGGTGAGAAACCAGGAGTATATCTCCTGCCTTGGACGTGCCGGTGGGCACGGGCTGCGTTATGACACGACGGTGTCACCGTGGCATGTGAGACATGCCAGTCATAATAACAACACCTCCTGAGTCGACCTAGACCGAGTCTTGTTCCGTCACACCTAGCTAAATACCGTGCTGCCACGGGTCTTCCCGCGAGGGAAGTACGGTTTAGTAAGTTGCTAACCCCTGTCCGTGTACACACCACATAGAGGGGCATGATGAGGGTTTCCATGGCCATGGACTAATGCCAGTCATCTGGTCAGGGGGCATGGGTGTATCCGGCTGGGCCGAGAGGGGGCACCCCTTGTAATCCGCGCATATGAATAGTGATCCCATGCTAGTCGAGACGATGGTCTCCCCGATTCAGAGTTTTTCTTGAACGATGCTGTGGGTGATTCCTGGCATCCGAAAAGTTAATCTGGTGTGTGCTGGTCAGGCCTGTTTTCAACCCAAAGACCGTAATGGGAATTAGTCAGTATCATGGTGCTGACTAAAGAAATCTCATACACGTGGGTAAAGAGTACACCCTCTGCAGAGTTATATCTATTCAAATAGCCGTGTCCACGGTCAAGGACGTTAGCTGGGCAGGGTCAAGTGTCGGTCCCGGTGTCGGCCTTCGGAGGAAATAATTAAATTGAGCATGAATTATTTTGCAGGATAATTATTGCCACTACTGATATTGTCATGAATATTATTGATGATATGAAGATTATTATGGACTAACCCTGTCATTTTATTTTATTTTCTGAGTGTCTCATGGGCTGGCTAGACTACCCGGGACACTCATTTTATTTTATTTTCTGAGTGTCTCATGGGCTGGCTAGACTACCCGGGATACTCATTTATTTTCAAGACCTCTCGAGGCGTCGCTTTTAGACACTCGTTTGGCATTTCTTTTCAGGACCTCTCGAGGCGTCGCTTTTAGACACCCGTTTGGCATTTCTGTTCAAGACCTCTCGAGGCGTCGCTTTTAGACACCCGTTTGGCATTTCTTTTCAAGACCTCTCGAGGCGTCGCATTTAGACACCCGTTTGGCATTTCTCTTGGATTCTCGGGCGGTCCTGTCTCACCCGATTCTCCACGTTATATTTTTTCTTTTGGATTCTCGGGCGGTCCTGTCTCGCCCGATTCTCCATTAACTCTCTTTGTTTGTCACTAAAATTATTTATTACTTTCCCCGCACCATGTTAATATTTATCATGCCATGATTATATTCTGAACAGCATAAGCATATCATTAATCCAGCATAAGCATATGCATTCGGTATATCTTTTGTTCATAATGTTTGCGAGTACATTCCAACGTACTCATTGGCTTGTCCCTGGCTATTTTATTGGCCAGACTTGGAGGAGGACGAGCTTGTGGAAGAAGATTGCGCTAGCGAGCCTGACGCTTAGAGGTGTCCCAGTCAGTCAACCTGTGATCTTGGAGTCTACCACATGTATCATCCGCTGTGTTTCCGCTACACCAATAAAATAGCCAAGCCTCACACTGATGCTTGACTTTATTTTATTGTACCAGTGTTGTACCACCACCACACCACTGTGTTATTCCACCACCGTAGTATATTGGCAAGTTTGTAATAAATTGTTGAGCACTCTGACTCAACCCTGTGTAATATTATGTATGTACTGGTTATCTATATCAAGGAAGTCCAGCAGTTGTTCTGATCTTGTGGCTGGTGTGACTTGAGGCTATTCTGTGATTATCCCAGAAATGGGCCTGACAACGCTGCAATTTGACAATCTACTTGGAGCTCCTCTTAGGATTCTTATCTACGAAAGTACAAAGATGTATCCTTTTAGGGACATAATGACATATTAGTATGCTTTTTCATGTACTTTGACTTTAATTTTACCGTTCTTGTAAGATTCTTGTGTGTTTTCTGTTCCTGTGAACTAAATACCACTGTTCAAGAATTCATCTGATTAATCAGTTAATGGGCCAGTTAATCGCTACTCCTAGGCTGACCGAATCAAATAGCAACTATTCACCGCATTAACTTGTCAGGCCGATTAATTGGCCTGTGAGACCGATTAATCAGTTGTCAGGCCGATTAATCGCTGCTGGCCCATTAACTTATGGGCAAACAAAGCCTAATTTTGTGGCCCGTAACCCCTCCCATCCCCCTCTTGCTCCTCAATAGGTAGGGTTCGACCAAACCATAACATATTTTGGTATATTACATAGTTCAGAGCATGAGAGTATGGTATAATACATAAGAAAATTAGATATATGTTGGTAGATTCCTATTTAATCTACCGATTGATGGTCAGCCGATTCACCGATTAATCGCTACTCCCAAGCCGACCGAGCAGGTACCAGTTACCGTTTTCCTGAACAATGCTAAATACACACTCTCTTCTTTCCGGTTTAAAAAACCCACGCTTATCTCTAGATTGACAACTTGATCAATGTAATAGAAATTAAATGTCACAAAAGTTATACCATTAGAATAACATTTGTAGTTTCTAAAGGTATATTTATTGTGACATATAGCGCATGTTATGTTGGTCAAATTATTGACCTAGGATACACTTGAGCCTTTTAAATCGTAAAGGAGGTAGTAACTTTCTAGAATCATGTACTATCGAACTCTTTATTTTACACCTGCGTCCTATCATATGCCTATGTTTTACTTTTTTCTTTATTGAGAAAGGACGATTTATTAACTTATAATGGCACATCAACACCAAGGCCCACCATTGTTTGTGCGTTAAACTTGTGATTTATACCATATAGCCAATTATTTTCATTTTTTCACAATCATGTGAACCAAACAAGTTTCAAAAGTTCAGCAGTGTCATTATGGGCCTAACGAGGATGATTAGGCCTTGCTTTTTGTGGCGACGACAACATATTGCATGCCTTTCTCAGCTTGGATGACATGTTCGTATGATCACAATCTGCTATCTTCACACTTGTTGTCCACCATAAGGATGACAGTAACTTTTTATTTTCACTATGAACGATAAAAGCTTGCTCTTTTATATAACAACAAGTTTATTTCACACCTCCTCCAAAACCACTCTCTCAAACCGTTGTCCCACCCTTTTCCCCGCCAATTTATCATACCCTTACCCCTCCTGTCCCCTTGCCCCCTCACTTATTTATCAGGCTCATTCTTTGTCTGTGGAGCATATATAAATCCTCATCGTCTCTCCCTCTATTTCATTTGAGAAAGTTCTCACGGAGCCACCTTGCGTTTAGGCAGAAAGAGTAGAAACAAAGATAATTAACTATTAAGCATTCTTCTATATTATTTTCATATTATTTTGCATGGATACATTTCTCGTGAAATTGGTTGTAGTTATTTTTTGAAAATTGATTTGTGTATGTTTCTTTTACGTTAGGTGTGGCTTCTTCCAACCCTGGTAAGATGACGAAAAAGAAGATGTATTTGGTTATGCCCTAAGAGGCGGAAATTCTGATCACGGTGTAGTGACCTTGTACGATCCATTTCATGGTGTATTGTGCTAGTCTTTGGTGTACCGCTAGGAAGATCACGTTTCACCAAAAATATGTTGTACTTGTTGCTAACCCTACTTATTATATAAAAAGTCAGTGGGAGCCCTGCCCCACTATCATTAACCTTTCAAAAAAAATATGTTGATCAAAGTACTACAACAGTAGCATTATAGTGGTGCATGTATGGATGTGAAGTTTCAACTCCCAAGCACAGATGATCGCTATTGTGTCGTTGCATGGAGTCTCGTGACATGGTCCTATTCCCTTTTCAGGGAAATACGAAAATCTAGTAAATGTGCTTTTGTCTAGGCTACGTACGGTGGTGTGTTGTTCTGTGGACTAGGAAAACGGCAGACATCCATGATGGAGAACGTTGCAGGGAAAAGAAAAAAAATTCCTACGAAACACCCAAGATCTATTCTATAGAGATGCTACGAGAGGGGGAGTGTCTACATACACTTGTAGACCAAAAGCGGTAACGATCTAGAGATCGTGGTTGGCGTAGTCGTACTCCCTTCGCGATCCAATCTGATCGAGCGTTGAATGGACGGCACCTCCGAGATGTGCACACGTACGGCTCGGTGATGTCTCCACCTTCTTGATCCAGCAAGGGAGGGTGGAGAGGTAGATGGGATCTATGCCAGAACGATGGCATGGCGGTGGCGGTGGCAGCGGAACAACGGCAGGGCTTCGCCAAGCGCTACGCGGAGGAGGAGGAGGAGGAGTAACGAGGGGGAGAGGCGCCACGGGTGGAAGGGGCGCTGCCCCATGCGCCTCTCCACCTTTATATTGGCGTGGGGGGGGGGGGCTGGTGTCTTGCCCTCCAAGCCCCTAGGGTCGTTGGGCAAGGGGGGAGGAAGAAAATCCCTCCTTTCCTTCCCCATCGATCACTATCCCCCCTTTTAGGGATCTTGATCTTATCCCTTCGGGATATGATCCTATTCCTTTTAGGGGGGATCTTGGTGCGCCTTGACCGGGGGTGTGGGGCCTTGCCCCACTACCCATGTCAATGTGGGTCCCCCCATGCAGGTGGCCCCACTCCGAAAACTTCTAGAACCTTCCCGGTACAATACCGAAAAATCTCGAACATTTTCCGGAACCCTAAATATGACTTCCCATATATAAATCTTTACCTCCAGACCATTTTGGAGCTCCTCGTGATGTCCCGGATCGCATCCGGGACTCCGAAGAATATTTGGTCTTGCCATTATTAATATCCCAATTACCGAACGTTAAGTGTGTGAACCTACGGGTTCGAGAATCATGCAGACATGACTGAGACACCTCGCCGATCAATAATCAATAGCGGGACATGGATGCCGATATTGATTCTCACATATTCAATGAAGATCTTTATCGATTTGAACCACGATGTCGAGGATTCAGTTAATCCCGTGTACAATTCCCTTGTCCGGTGATATGTTACTTGCCCGAGATTCGATCGTCGGTATCTCCATACCTAGTTCAATTTCGTTACCGGCAAGTCTCTTTACTCGTTCCGTAATACAAGATCTCCGTGACTAAACTCATTAGTCACATGATTGCAAGCTATTCATGATGTTGTATTACTCAGAGGACCTAGAGATATCTCTCTGACATGGAGCGACAAATCCCAGTCTTGATCCATGCAAACCAACAAACACTTTCTGAGATACCTGTAGAGCACCCTTATAATCACCTAGTTATTAAGTGATGTTTGATAACCCACAAAGTATTCTTTCGGTATTTGGGAGTGGCATGATCTCATGGTCTAAGGAACAGATACTTAACATGAAGAAAGTTGTAGCAATTAAACTAAGTGACACGATCAGATGCTAAACTTACGGTTGGGTCTGTCCATCACATCATTCTCCTAATGATGTGATCCTATTATTAAATGACAACTCATGTCTATGGTTAGGAAACCTTAACCATCTTTAATCAACGAGCTAGTCTAGTAGAGGCTCACTAGGGACACGGTGTCTGTTTATGTATCCATACATGTATTTAAGTTTTCGGTCAATACAATTCTATCATGGATAATAAACATTTATCATGAATAAGGAAATATGATAATAACATCTTTATTATTGCCTCTAGGGCATATTTCCAACAGTATCCCACTTGCACTAGAGTCAATAATCTAGTTTACATCGTAATGAATCTAACATCCATCAAGTTCTGGTGATGATCATGTTTTGCTCATGGAAGAGGTTTACTCAACGGGTCTGCCATATTCAGATCCATATGTACTTTGCAAATCTCTATGTCACACGTAGATGCTGCTACGACGCTCTGTTTGGAGCTACTCCAACTGACTGCTCCACCATTCAATATAAATACGTATCCGGTTTGAGACTTCGAGTCATCCAGATCAGTGTCGAAGCTAGTATCGACGTAACCCTTTACAACGAGCTCTTCTTCACCTCCATAAACGAGAAATATCTCCTTAGTCCTCTTTAGGTACTTAAGGATATTTTTGACCGTTGTCCAGTGATCCACTCTTGGATCACTCTGGTACCTCCCAGCCAAACTTATGGCAAGACACACATCAGGTCTGGTACACAACATGGCATACATGATAGAGCCTACGGCTGAGGCATAGGGGACGACTTTCATCCTTTCTCTTTCTTCTGTCGTGGTTGGGCTTTGGGTCTTACTCAACTTCACACCTTGCAACACAGGCAAGAACCCATTCTTCAACCGGTCCATTTTGAACTTCTTCAAAACTTTGTCAAGGTATGTACTTTGTGAAAGTCCTATTAGGCGTCTTGATCCATCTATATAGATCTTGATGCCTAATATGTAAGTAGCTTCACCGAGGTCTTTCATAGAAAAACTCTTGTTAAAATAACCCTTTATGCTTTCCAGAAATTCTATATCATTTCCAATCAATAATATGTCATCCACATACAGTATTAGAAATGTTACATAGCTCCCACTCACTTTCTTGTGAATACAAGCTTCTCCATAAGCTTGGATAAATCTGAAAGCTTTGATCACCTCATCAAAGCAAAGATTCCAACTTCAAGATGCTTGCACCAGTCCATAAATGGATCGCTGGAGCTTGCATACCTTATCAGCATCCTTAGGATCGACAAAACCTTCCGATTGCATCATATACAACTCTTCCTTAAGGAAACCATTAAGGAACGCTATTTTGACGTCCATCTGCCAGATTTCATAATCGAAAAATGCAGCAATTGCTAACATAATCCTAACAGACTTCACCATCACTACGTTTGAGAAAGTCTCATCATAGTCAACCCCTTGAACTTGTCGAAAACCCTTTGTGACAAGTCGAGCTTTATAGACGGTGACATTACCATCAGCGTATGTCTTCTTCTTGAAGATCCATTTGTTCTCAATTGACTTTCGGTCATCAGGTAAGCCTACCAAAGTTCATACTTGGTTTTCATACATGGATCCTATCTCGGATTTCATGGCCTCAAGCCATTTGTCGGAATTCGGGCTCATCATTGCTTCTTCATAGTTTGTAGGTTCATCGCTGTCCAACACCATGACTTCTAGGACAGGATTACCATACCATTCTGGGGCGGTACGTGTCCTGGTCGACCTACGAAGTTCAGTAGTAGCTTCATTCGAAGTTTTGTGATCATTATCATTGGCTTCCCCTCCGGCTGGTGTACGCATAACGGGAACTTTTTTCTGTGATGTGCTACTTCCCAATTCGAGAGAAGGTACAATTACCTCATCAAGCTCTACCTTCCTCCCACTCACTTCTGTCGAGAGAAACTCCTTCTCTAGAAAGGATCCATTCATGGCAACAAAGATCTTGCCCTCGGATCTGTGGTGGAAGGTATACCCAATGGTCTCTTTAGGGTATCCTATGAAGACGCACTTCTCCGCTTTGGTTTCGAGCTTATCAGGCTGAAGCCTCTTGACATAAGCGTCGCATCCCCAAACTTTAAGAAACGACGGCTTAGGTTTCTTGCCAAACCATAATTCATACGGTGTCATCTCAACGGATTTAGACGGTGCCCTGTTTAAAGTGAATGTTGCTGTCTCTAATGCGTAAACCCAAAACGATAGTGGCAAATCGGTAAGAGACATCATAGAACGCACCATATCCAACAGAGTACGATTACGACGTTCGGACACACCATTACGCTGTGGTGTTCCAGGTGGCGTGAGCTATGAAGCAATTCCACGTTGTCTTAAATGCATACGAAACTCGTAACTCAGATATTCACCTCCACGATCAGATCATAGAAATTTTATCTTCTTGTTGTGATGATTTTCTACTTCACTCTGAAACCCCTTGGACTTTCAAATGTTTCAGACTTGTGTTTCATTAAGTAAATGTACCCATATCTACTTAAATCATCTGTGAAGTTTAGGAAATAACGATATCCACCGCGTGCTTCAACACTCATTGGACCGCATACATCGGTATGTATTATTTCCAACAAGTCACTTGCCCGCTCCATTGTGCCGGAAAATGGGGTTTTTGTCATCTTGCCCATGAGGCATGGTTCGCATGTATCAAATGATTCAAAGTCAAGTGATTCCAAAAGTCCATCAGTATGGAGTTTCTTCATGTGCATTACAAGAATATGACCTAAGCTGCAGTGCCACAAGTATGTGGTACTATCATCATTCACTTTGCATCTTTTGGCATCAATATTATGAACATGTGTATCACTATGATCGAGATTCAGTAAGAATAAACCATTCACATTGGGTGCATGACCATAAAAGATATTATTCATATAAATAGAACAACCATTATTCTCGGATTTTAAATGAATAATCGTCTCGCAATAAACAAGATCCAGATATAATATTCATGCTCAACGCGGGCACTAAATAACAATTATTCAAGTTTAAAACTAATCCCGAAGGTAGACGTAGAGGGAGCGTGCCGACGGCGATCACATCGACCTTGGAGCCATTTCCAACGTGCATCGTCACCTCGTCCTTAGCTAGCCTTCATTTATTCTACAGCTCATGTTTCGAGTTACAAATATTAGAGCATCTCTAGCAGACCCCTTAAAACCACGACCCTTATAACCGGGATAAGGGCCGAGAAAAGCGTGTTTTAAGGGCCGAAAGTGGCTGCGGCCGAACAGACCCCGCAAACCCGAGCGGTAAAAGAGAATATTCACGGATATTCTCTTTTATCACTCGGGTTTGCGGGGTCTGTTCGGCGCGCTGCCACTTCCGGCCCTTAAAACACTTGCTTTTCATCATTTTGCCACATATATGTCATATAGCAAATATATATAAACTAAAATACAAATATTGCTACCACCATTGATCCACGTCGTTTCTTCTTCTTCCTCTCCTCAAGTTCCTTCACGGCGAGAACCGCCACCACCATTTGCTGCCGATGGCTTTCGAGCAGCGTATCTATGTCCAAATCGTCGGACGAGGAGGAATCCTCAAGCAAAAATTCTGCAGCCGAGCTCAAATTCATCTACAAAACCACGAGAAAATAGATGAATCGGGGCGATGACTCTGTCGTGGCGGACGGGGAGCAAGCAAATACTCACGGGCGGATCCGGGGGATGGCGACTCGGTGGCGGCGCGTTCCCGCTGGGAGTGGTCGATCCGGCGCGGCGGCTGCACGGTGGGGGAGGCGGCGGATCCGGGGCTGCGGCGCGTTGGTAGCAACTTGCCGCCGCCAAAATGGCCGGAATCTGTGACGGCGGCGACGGTGGCGGCTGGGAGAGAAGGGAGGGAGAAGAAATCGCGCGCGTGAAATGTCCGCCGTGCCGACCGTTCTCCCCCGATACAGGGCACGCTCGGGTCGAGCCGCGAAACTAGGAGTTCTCGGGTCGAGGAGGGGATTTTTCTGCACCCCTCAATTTTTTTTACGGTTTCAGGGCGAATAAGGAGTCTGGTCGGGGCGTTTTTTGCTCGCGAAACCGTAAAGTGGTGGTTATTTTAAGGGTACGCTCGTTTTAAGGGGTCTACTAGAGATGCTATTAGCAACCGAACCAGTATCAAATACCCAGGCGCTACTAGAAGCACTAGTAAGGTACACATCAATAACATGTATATCAAATATACCTTTGTTGACGTTGCCAGCCTTCTTATCTGCCAAGTACTTACGAAAGTTCCGCTTACATTGGCCATTCCTTTCTCCTCTATGTGAGGGAAACCCTTGGATCTAGATCTATGTTTCCACCAATCACTTTCTCCTCTATGTGAGGGGAACCCCTTGGATCTAGATCTTGGAGTTCTTCGTGTTCTCTTCTTCGTTCTTCCTCTCATTTTCCTCCCTAGCATTAGTTGCTTTGGTGGGATTTGGGAGAGAAGGACCTGGGCACTCCGTGTGCCCTTGCCATTGCATTTGATGCATCGGTTTGAGTTCTCCACGGTGATACGTGGAAGTGAAGTTTGAGAAGCTTTTTACTCTTGGGTGCTTGGTACCCTAGAGCTTGTTCCTCTTGGGTGCTTGGGCGCCCTAGACGGTTGGTGGTGCCTCGGAGCTCAATCATTGTGGTGTAAAGCTCCGGTCAAGCATCGGGGTCTTCAATTAGGTCGCCGTTGGATAGTATTTGTCGTCATCTATCCAACAAGCTTGAGTTTGCTCAATTCGGAGCTCATTTGCAGAAGTTATGGCAGTTCTGGCTTTATTGTATCCTCTGTTCTTTGTGGCAGTGTTTTTGTTTGTACCGAGCGGTTGTACCGCTTGACCGGTTGTTCCGGCCCAGCACCGCTCCACTACCGGACTCCCTTCTGTAGTGGGGCTGTGGCTGGGCGGTGGTGACCGGTAGTTCCCGGATGGCTAAGGCGAACCGGTACTACCGGTGTCTGGAGTGGTTGTACCGCTCCGGACTTAGCCACCACAGGAGCGCTGGTCTGGCGGTTGCACCGGCACAACCACCGCCCCAACCACCGCTATGGGGTGAACCCCTTCTGTATGTGAGGCGGTTGTTGGGCGGTGGTGGAGCGGTAGTTCCTGGTTGGCTCCGGCCTACCGGTACTACCGGTGGCTCCTCCGGTTGTACCACCTGGTACTCTGCTTCAGGGGAACCCGCAAAAAGCGGTTGTACCAGTCCTTGGACCGGTTGTACCGCTCCTGTGTTTTTCTACAAAATAACGGGCAGATTCGTGGGGTCCTATAAAAGGGGGTCTTTTTCCCCATTGGACCCAATCCTTCTAGCTCGAGTTCTTCCCCCATTGTTGACCTTCTTCGAGCTTGCTATCTCTCAATCCCTCCAATGATTCTTGCTAGTTCTTGAGGGAAAAGAGAGAGGAGATCTCGATCTATGTTTCCACAAATCACTTTCTCCTCTATGTGAGGGGAACCCCTTGGATCTAGATCTTGGAGTTCTTCGTGTTCTCTTCTTCGTTCTTCCTCTCATTTTCCTCCCTAGCATTAGTTGCTTTGGTGGGACTTGGGAGAGAAGGACTTGGACACTCCGTGTGCCCTTGCCATTGCATTTGGTGCATCTGTTCGAGTTCTCCACGGTGATACGTGGAAGTGAAGTTTGAGAAGCTTTTTACTCTTGGGTGCTTGGTACCCTACAGCTTGTTCCTCTTGGGTGCTTGGGCGCCCTAGACGGTTGGTGGTGCCTCGGAGCTCACTCATTGTGGTGTAAAGCTCCGGGCAAGCATCGGGGTCTTCAATTAGGTCGCCGTTGGATAGTATTTGTCGTCATCTATCCAACAAGCTTGAGTTTGCTCAATTCGGAGCTCATTTGCAGAAGTTATGGCAGTTCTGGCTTTATTGTATCCTCTGTTCTCTGTGGCAGTGTTTTTGTTTGTACCGAGCGGTTGTACCGCTTGACAGGTTGTTCCGGCCCAGCACCGCTCCACTACCGAACTCCCTTCTGTAGTGGGGTTGTGGCTGGGCGGTGGTGGCCCGGTAGTTCCCGGACGGTTAAGGCGAACCGGTACTACCGGTGTCTGGAGCGGTTGTACCGCTCCGGACTTATCCACCACAGGAGCGCTGGTATGGCGGTTGCACCGGCACAACCACCTCCCCAACCACCGTTATGGGGTGAACTCCTTCTGTATGTGAGGCGGTTGTTGGGCGGTGGTGGAGCGGTAGTTCCTGGTTGGCTCCGGCCTACCGGTACTACCGGTGGCTCCTCCGGTTGTACCGCCTGGTACTCTGCTTCAGGGGAACCCGCAAAAAGCGGTTGTACCGGTCCTTGGACCGGTTGTACCGCTCCTGTGTTTTTCTGCAACATAACGGGCAGATTCGTGGGGTCCTATAAAAGGGGGTCTTCTTCCCCATTGGACCCAATCCTTCTAGCTCGAGTTCTTCCCCCATTGTTGACCTTCTTCGAGCTTGCTATCTCTCAATCCCTCCAATGATTCTTGCTAGTTCTTGAGGGAAAAGAGAGAGGAGATCTAGATCTATGTTTCCACCAATCACTTTCTCCTCTATGTGAGGGGAACCCCTTGGATCTAGATCTTGGAGTTCTTCGTGTTCTCTTCTTCGTTCTTCCTCTCATTTTCCTCCCTAGCATTAGTTGCTTTGGTGGGATTTGGGAGAGAAGGACTTGGGCACTCCGTGTGCCCTTGCCATTGCATTTGGTGCATCGGTTTGAGTTCTCCACGGTGATACGTGGAAGTGAAGTTTGAGAAGCTTTTTACTCTTGGGTGCTTGGTACCCTAGAGCTTGTTCCTCTTGGGTGCTTGGGCACCCTAGACGGTTGGTGGTGCCTCGGAGCTCAATCAATGTGGTGTAAAGCTCCGGGCAAGCATCGGGGTCTTCAATTCGGTCGCCGTTGGGTAGTAGTAGTCGTCATCTATCCAACAAGCTTGAGTTTGCTCAATTCGGAGCTCATTTGCAGAAGTTATGGCAGTTCTGGTTTTATTGTATCCTCTGTTCTCTGTGGCAGTGTTTTTGTTTGTACCGAGCGGTTGTACCGCTTGATCGGTTGTTCCGGCCCAGCACCGCTCCACTACCGGACTCCCTTCTGTAGTGGGGCTGTGGTTGGGCGGTGGTGGCCCGGTAGTTCCCGGACAGCTAAGGCGAACCGGTACTACCGGTGTCAGGAGCGGTTGTACCGCTCCGGACTTAGCCACCACAGGAGAGTTGGTCTGGCGGTTGCACCAGCACAACCACCGCCCCAACCACCGCTATGGGGTGAACCCCTTCTGTATGTGAGGCGGTTGTTGGGCGGTGGTGGAGCGGTAGTTCCTGGTTGGCTCAGGCCTACCGGTACTACCGGTGGCTCCTCCGGTTGTACTGTCTGGTACTCTGCTTCAGGGGAACATTGGGTGCATGACCATAAAAGATATTATTCATATAAATAGAACAACCATTATTCTCGGATTTTAAATGAATAATCGTCTCGCAATAAACAAGATCCAGATATAATATTCATGCTCAACGCGGGCACTAAATAACAATTATTCAAGTTTAAAACTTATCCCGAAGGTAGACGTAGAGGGAGCGTGCCGACGGCGATCACATCGACCTTGGAGCCATTTCCAACGTGCATCGTCACCTCGTCCTTAGCTAGCCTTCATTTATTCTGCAGCTCATGTTTCGAGTTACAAATATTAGAGCATCTCTAGCAGACCCCTTAAAACCACGACCCTTATAACCGGGATAAGGGCCGAGAAAAGCGTGTTTTAAGGGCCGAAAGTGGCTGCGGCCGAACAGACCCCGCAAACCCGAGCGGTAAAAGAGAATATTCACGGATATTCTCTTTTATCACTCGGGTTTGCGGGGTCTGTTCGGCGCGCTGCCACTTCCGGCCCTTAAAACACTTGCTTTTCATCATTTTGCCACATATATGTCATATAGCAAATATATATAAACTAAAATACAAATATTGCTACCACCATTGATCCACGTCGTTTCTTCTTCTTCCTCTCCTCAAGTTCCTTCACGGCGAGAACCGCCACCACCATTTGCTGCCGATGGCTTTCGAGCAGCGTATCTATGTCCAAATCGTCGGACGAGGAGGAATCCTCAAGCAAAAATTCTGCAGCCGAGCTCAAATTCATCTACAAAACCACGAGCAAATAGATGAATCGGGGCGATGACTCTGTCGTGGCGGACGGGGAGCAAGCAAATACTCACGGGCGGATCCGGGGGATGGCGACTCGGTGGCGGCGCGTTCCCGCTGGGAGTGGTCGATCCGGCGCGGCGGCTGCACGGTGGGGGAGGCGGCGGATCCGGGGCTGCGGCGCGTTGGTAGCAACTTGCCGCCGCCAAAATGGCCGGAATCTGTGACGGCGGCGACGGTGGCGGCTGGGAGAGAAGGGAGGGAGAAGAAATCGCGCGCGTGAAATGTCCGCCGTGCCGACCGTTCTCCCCCGATACAGGGCACGCTCGGGTCGAGCCGCGAAACTAGGAGTTCTCGGGTCGAGGAGGGGATTTTTCTGCACCCCTCAATTTTTTTTACGGTTTCAGGGCGAATAAGGAGTCTGGTCGGGGCGTTTTTTGCTCGCGAAACCGTAAAGTGGTGGTTATTTTAAGGGTACGCTCGTTTTAAGGGGTCTACTAGAGATGCTATTAGCAACCGAACCAGTATCAAATACCCAGGCGCTACTAGGAGCACTAGTAAGGTACACATCAATAACATGTATATCAAATATACCTTTGTTGACGTTGCCAGCCTTCTTATCTGCCAAGTACTTACGAAAGTTCCGCTTACATTGGCCATTCCTTTCTCCTCTATGTGAGGGAAACCCTTGGATCTAGATCTATGTTTCCACCAATCACTTTCTCCTCTATGTGAGGGGAACCCCTTGGATCTAGATCTTGGAGTTCTTCGTGTTCTCTTCTTCGTTCTTCCTCTCATTTTCCTCCCTAGCATTAGTTGCTTTGGTGGGATTTGGGAGAGAAGGACCTGGGCACTCCGTGTGCCCTTGCCATTGCATTTGATGCATCGGTTTGAGTTCTCCACGGTGATACGTGGAAGTGAAGTTTGAGAAGCTTTTTACTCTTGGGTGCTTGGTACCCTAGAGCTTGTTCCTCTTGGGTGCTTGGGCGCCCTAGACGGTTGGTGGTGCCTCGGAGCTCAATCATTGTGGTGTAAAGCTCCGGTCAAGCATCGGGGTCTTCAATTAGGTCGCCGTTGGATAGTATTTGTCGTCATCTATCCAACAAGCTTGAGTTTGCTCAATTCGGAGCTCATTTGCAGAAGTTATGGCAGTTCTGGCTTTATTGTATCCTCTGTTCTTTGTGGCAGTGTTTTTGTTTGTACCGAGCGGTTGTACCGCTTGACCGGTTGTTCCGGCCCAGCACCGCTCCACTACCGGACTCCCTTCTGTAGTGGGGCTGTGGCTGGGCGGTGGTGACCGGTAGTTCCCGGACGGCTAAGGCGAACCGGTACTACCGGTGTCTGGAGTGGTTGTACCGCTCCGGACTTAGCCACCACAGGAGCGCTGGTCTGGCGGTTGCACCGGCACAACCACCGCCCCAACCACCGCTATGGGGTGAACCCCTTCTGTATGTGAGGCGGTTGTTGGGCGGTGGTGGAGCGGTAGTTCCTGGTTGGCTCCGGCCTACCGGTACTACCGGTGGCTCCTCCGGTTGTACCACCTGGTACTCTGCTTCAGGGGAACCCGCAAAAAGCGGTTGTACCAGTCCTTGGACCGGTTGTACCGCTCCTGTGTTTTTCTGCAAAATAACGGGCAGATTCGTGGGGTCCTATAAAAGGGGGTCTTCTTCCCCATTGGACCCAATCCTTCTAGCTCGAGTTCTTCCCCCATTGTTGACCTTCTTCGAGCTTGCTATCTCTCAATCCCTCCAATGATTCTTGCTAGTTCTTGAGGGAAAAGAGAGAGGAGATCTCGATCTATGTTTCCACAAATCACTTTCTCCTCTATGTGAGGGGAACCCCTTGGATCTAGATCTTGGAGTTCTTCGTGTTCTCTTCTTCGTTCTTCCTCTCATTTTCCTCCCTAGCATTAGTTGCTTTGGTGGGACTTGGGAGAGAAGGACTTGGACACTCCGTGTGCCCTTGCCATTGCATTTGGTGCATCTGTTTGAGTTCTCCACGGTGATACGTGGAAGTGAAGTTTGAGAAGCTTTTTACTCTTGGGTGCTTGGTACCCTACAGCTTGTTCCTCTTGGGTGCTTGGGCGCCCTAGACGGTTGGTGGTGCCTCGGAGCTCACTCATTGTGGTGTAAAGCTCCGGGCAAGCATCGGGGTCTTCAATTAGGTCGCCGTTGGATAGTATTTGTCGTCATCTATCCAACAAGCTTGAGTTTGCTCAATTCGGAGCTCATTTGCAGAAGTTATGGCAGTTCTGGCTTTATTGTATCCTCTGTTCTCTGTGGCAGTGTTTTTGTTTGTACCGAGCGGTTGTACCGCTTGACAGGTTGTTCCGGCCCAGCACCGCTCCACTACCGAACTCCCTTCTGTAGTGGGGCTGTGGCTGGGCGGTGGTGGCCCGGTAGTTCCCGGACGGTTAAGGCGAACCGGTACTACCGGTGTCTGGAGCGGTTGTACCGCTCCGGACTTATCCACCACAGGAGCGCTGGTCTGGCGGTTGCACCGGCACAACCACCTCCCCAACCACCGTTATGGGGTGAACTCCTTCTGTATGTGAGGCGGTTGTTGGGCGGTGGTGGAGCGGTAGTTCCTGGTTGGCTCCGGCCTACCGGTACTACCGGTGGCTCCTCCGGTTGTACCGCCTGGTACTCTGCTTCAGGGGAACCCGCAAAAAGCGGTTGTACCGGTCCTTGGACCGGTTGTACCGCTCCTGTGTTTTTCTGCAACATAACGGGCAGATTCGTGGGGTCCTATAAAAGGGGGTCTTCTTCCCCATTGGACCCAATCCTTCTAGCTCGAGTTCTTCCCCCATTGTTGACCATCTTCGAGCTTGCTATCTCTCAATCCCTCCAATGATTCTTGCTAGTTCTTGAGGGAAAAGAGAGAGGAGATCTAGATCTATGTTTCCACCAATCACTTTCTCCTCTATGTGAGGGGAACCCCTTGGATCTAGATCTTGGAGTTCTTCGTGTTCTCTTCTTCGTTCTTCCTCTCATTTTCCTCCCTAGCATTAGTTGCTTTGGTGGGATTTGGGAGAGAAGGACTTGGGCACTCCGTGTGCCCTTGCCATTGCATTTGGTGCATCGGTTTGAGTTCTCCACGGTGATACGTGGAAGTGAAGTTTGAGAAGCTTTTTACTCTTGGGTGCTTGGTACCCTAGAGCTTGTTCCTCTTGGGTGCTTGGGCGCCCTAGACGGTTGGTGGTGCCTCGGAGCTCAATCAATGTGGTGTAAAGCTCCGGGCAAGCATCGGGGTCTTCAATTCGGTCGCCGTTGGGTAGTAGTAGTCGTCATCTATCCAACAAGCTTGAGTTTGCTCAATTCGGAGCTCATTTGCAGAAGTTATGGCAGTTCTGGTTTTATTGTATCCTCTGTTCTCTGTGGCAGTGTTTTTGTTTGTACCGAGCGGTTGTACCGCTTGATCGGTTGTTCCGGCCAGCACCGCTCCACTACCGGACTCCCTTCTGTAGTGGGGCTGTGGTTGGGCGGTGGTGGCCCGGTAGTTCCCGGACAGCTAAGGCGAACCGGTACTACCGGTGTCAGGAGCGGTTGTACCGCTCCGGACTTAGCCACCACAGGAGAGTTGGTCTGGCGGTTGCACCGGCACAACCACCGCCCCAACCACCGCTATGGGGTGAACCCCTTCTGTATGTGAGGCGGTTGTTGGGCGGTGGTGGAGCGGTAGTTCCTGGTTGGCTCAGGCCTACCGGTACTACCGGTGGCTCCTCCGGTTGTACTGTCTGGTACTCTGCTTCAGGGGAACCCGCAAAAAGCGGTTGTACCGGTCCTTGGACCGGTTGTACCGCTCCTGGGTTTTTCTGCAACATAACGGGCAGATTCGTGGGGTCCTATAAAAGGGGGTCTTCTTCCCCAATGGACCCAATCCTTCTAGCTCGAGTTCTTCCCTCATTGTTGACCTTCTTCGAGCTTGCTATCTCTCAATCCCTCCAATGATTCTTGCTAGTTCTTGACGGAGAAGAGAGAGGAGATCTAGATCTATGTTTCCACCAATCACTTTCTCCTCTATGTGAGGGGAACCCCTTGGATCTAGATCTTGGAGTTCTTCGTGTTCTCTTCTTCGTTCTTCCTCTCATTTTCCTCCCTAGCATTAGTTGCTTTGCTGGGATTTGGGAGAGAAGGACTTGGGCACTCCGTGTGCCCTTGCCATTACATTTGTGCATCGGTTTGAGTTCTCCACGGTGATACGTGGAAGTGAAGTTTGAGAAGCTTTTTACTCTTGGGTGCTTGGTACCCTAGAGCTTGTTCCTCTTGGGTGCTTGGGCGCCCTAGACGGTTGGTGGTGCCTCGGAGCTCAATCATTGTGGTGTAAAGCTCCGGGCAAGCATCAGGGTCTTCAATTAGGTCGCCGTTGGATAGTATTTGTCGTCATCTATCCAACAAGCTTGAGTTTGCTCAATTCGGAGCTCATTTGCAGAAGTTATGGCAATTCTGGCTTTATTGTATCCTCTGTTCTCTGTGGCAGTGTTTTTGTTTGTACCGAGCGGTTGTACCGCTTGACCGGTTGTTCCGGCCCAGCACCGCTCCACTACCGGACTCCCTTCTGTAGTGGGGCTGTGTCTGGGCGGTGGTGGCCCGGTAGTTCCCGGACGGCTAAGGCGAACCGGTACTACCGGTGTCTGGAGGGGTTGTACCGCTCCGGACTTAGCCACCACAGGAGCGCTGGTCTGGCGGTTGCACCGGCACAACCACCGCCCCAACCACCGCTATGGCGTGAACCCCTTCTGTATGTGAGGCGGTTGTTGGGCGGTGGTGGAGCGGTAGTTCCTGGTTGGCTCCGGCTTGCCGGTACTACCGGTGGCTCCTCCGGTTGTACCGCCTGGTACTCTGCTTCAGGGGAACTCGCAAAAAGCGGTTGTACCGGTCCTTGGACCGGTTGTACCGCTCCTGTGTTTTTCTGCAACATAACGGGCAGATTCGTGGGGTCCTATAAAAGGGGGTCTTCTTCCCCATTGGACCCAATCCTTCTAGCTCGAGTTCTTCCCCCATTGTTGACCTTCTTCGAGCTTGCTATCTCTCAATCCCTCCAATGATTCTTGCTAGTTCTTGAGGGAAAAGAGAGAGGAGATCTCGATCTATGTTTCCACAAATCACTTTCTCCTCTATGTGAGGGGAACCCCTTGGATCTAGATCTTGGAGTTCTTCGTGTTCTCTTCTTCGTTCTTCCTCTCATTTTCCTCCCTAGCATTAGTTGCTTTGGTGGGACTTGGGAGAGAAGGACTTGGACACTCCGTGTGCCCTTGCCATTGCATTTGGTGCATCTGTTTGAGTTCTCCACGGTGATACGTGGAAGTGAAGTTTGAGAAGCTTTTTACTCTTGGGTGCTTGGTACCCTAGAGCTTGTTCCTCTTGGGTGCTTGGGCGCCCTAGACGGTTGGTGGTGCCTCGGAGCTCACTCATTGTGGTGTAAAGCTCCGGGCAAGCATCGGGGTCTTCAATTAGGTCGCCGTTGGATAGTATTTGTCGTCATCTATCCAACAAGCTTGAGTTTGCTCAATTCGGAGCTCATTTGCTGAAGTTATGGCAATTCTGGCTTTATTGTATCCTCTGTTCTCTGTGGCAGTGTTTTTGTTTGTACCGAGCGGTTGTACCGCTTGACCGGTTGTTCCGGCCCAGCACCGCTCCACTACCGGACTCCCTTCTGTAGTGGGGCTGTGGCTGGGCGGTGGTGGCCCGGTAGTTCCCGGACGGCTAAGGCGAACCGGTACTACCGGTGTCTGGAGGGGTTGTACCGCTCCGGACTTAGCCACCACAGGAGCGCTGGTTTGGCTGTTGCACCGGCACAACCACCGCCCCAACCACCGCTATGGGGTGAACCCCTTCTGTATGTGAGGCGGTTGTTGGGCGGTGGTGGAGCGGTAGTTCCTGGTTGGCTCCGGCTTGCCGGTACTACCGAGGGCTCCTCCGGTTGTACCGCCTGGTACTCTGCTTCAGGGGAACTCGCAAAAAGCGGTTGTACCGGTCCTTGGACAGGTTGTACCGCTCCTGTGTTTTTCTGCAACATAACGGGAAAATTCGTGGGGTCCTATAAAAGGGGGTCTTCTTCCCCATTGGACCCAATCCTTCTAGCTCGAGTTCTTCCCCCATTGTTGACCTTCTTCGAGCTTGCTATCTCTCAATCCCTCCAATGATTCTTGCTAGTTCTTGAGGGAAAAGAGAGAGGAGATCTAGATCTATGTTTCCACCAATCACTTTCTCCTCTATGTGAGGGGAACCCCTTGGATCTAGATCTTGGAGTTCTTCGTGTTCTCTTCTTCGTTCTTCCTCTCATTTTCCTCCCTAGCATTAGTTGCTTTGGTGGGATTTGGGAGAGAAGGACTTGGGCACTCCGTGTGCCCTTGCCATTGCATTTGGTGCATCGGTTTGAGTTCTCCACGGTGATACGTGGAAGTGAAGTTTGCGAAGCTTTTTACTCTTGGGTGCTTGGTACCCTAGAGCTTGTTCCTCTTGGGTGCTTGGGCGCCCTAGACGGTTGGTGGTGCCTCGAAGCTCAATCATTGTGGTGTAAAGCTCCGGGCAAGCATCGGGGTCTTCAATTAGGTCGCTGTTGGATAGTATTTGTAGTCATCTATCCAACAAGCTTGAGTTTGCTCAATTCGGAGCTCATTTGCAGAAGTTATGGCAGTTCTGGCTTTATTGTATCCTCTTTTCTCTATGGCAGTGTTTTTGTTTGTACCGGGCGGTTGTACCGCTTGACCAGTTGTTCCGGCCCAGCACCGCTCCACTACCGGACTCCCTTCTGTAGTGGGGCTGTGGCTGGGCGGTGGTGTCCCGGTAGTTCCCGGACGGCTAAGGCGAACCGGTACTACCGGTGTCAGGAGCGGTTGTACCGCTCCGGACTTAGCACCACAGGAGCGCTGGTCTGGCGGTTGCACCGGCACAACCACCGCTATGGGGTGAACCCCTTCTGTATGTGAGGCGGTTGTTGGGCGGTGGTGGAGCGGTAGTTCCTGGTTGGCTCCGGCCTGCCGGTACTACCGGTGGCTCCTCCGATTGTACCGCCTGGTACTCTGCTTCAGGGGAACCCGCAAAAAGCGGTTGTACCGGTCCTTCGACCGGTTGTACCGCTCCGATGTTTTTCTGCAACATAACGGGCAGATTCGTGGGGTCCTATAAAAGGGGGTCTTCTTCCCCATTGGACCCAATCCTTCTAGCTCGAGTTCTTCCCCCATTGTTGACCTTCTTCGAGCTTGCTATCTCTCAATCCCTCCAATGATTCTTGCTAGTTCTTGAGGGAAAAGAGAGAGGAGATCTAGATCTATGTTTCCCCCAATCACTTTCTCCTCTATGTGAGGGGAACCCCTTGGATCTAGATCTTGGAGTTATTCGTGTTCTCTTCTTCGTTCTTACTCTCATTTTCCTCCCTAGCATTAGTTGCTTTGGTGGGATTTGGGAGAGAAGGACTTGGGCACTCCGTGTGCCCTTGCCATTGCATTTGGTGCATCGGTTTGAGTTCTCCACGCTGATACGTGGAAGTGAAGTTTGAGAAGCTTTTTACTCTTGGGTGCTTGGTACCCTACAGCTTGTTCCTCTTGGGTGCTTGGGCGCGCTAGACGGTTGGTGGTGCCTCGGAGCTCAATCATTGTGGTGTAAAGCTCCGGGCAAGCATCGGGGTCTTCAATTTGGTCGCCGTTGGATAGTATTTGTCGTCATCTATCCAACAAGCTTGAGTTTGCTCAATTCGGAGCTCATTTGCTGAAGTTATGGCAGTTCTGGCTTTATTGTATCCTCTGTTCTCTGTGGCAGTGTTTTTGTTTGTACCGGGCGGTTGTACCGCTTGACCGGTTGTTTCGGCCCAGCACCGCTCCATTACCGGACTCCCTTCTGTAGTGGGGCTGTGGCTGGGCGGTGGTGGCCCGGTAGTTCCCTGACGGCTAAAGCGAACCGGTACTACCGGTGTCTGGAGCGGTTGTACCGCTCCGGACTTAGCCACCACATGAGCGCTGGTCTGGCGGTTGCACCGGCACAACCACCGCCCCAACCACCGCTATGGGGTGAACCCCTTCTGTATGTGAGGCGGTTGTTGGGCGGTGGTGGAGCGGTAGTTCCTGGTTGGCTCCGGCCTGCTGGTACTACCGGTGGCTCCTCCGGTTGTAGCGCCTGGTACTCTGCTTCAGGGGAACCCGCAAAAAGCGGTTGTACCGGTCCTTGGACCGGTTGTACCGCTCCTGTGTTTTTCTGCAACATAACGGGCAGATTCGTGGGGTCCTATAAAAGGGGGTTTTCTTCCCCATTGGACCCAATCCTTCTAGCTCGAGTTCTTCCCTCATTGTTGACCTTCTTCGAGCTTGCTATCTCTCAATCCCTCCAATGATTCTTGCTAGTTCTTGACGGAGAAGAGAGAGGAGATCTAGATCTATGTTTCCACCAATCACTTTCTCCTCTATGTGAGGGGAACCCCTTGGATCTAGATCTTGGAGTTCTTCGTGTTCTCTTCTTCGTTCTTCCTCTCATTTTCCTCCCTAGCATTAGTTGCTTTGGTGGGATTTGGGAGAGAAGGACTTGGGCACTCCGTGTGCCCTTGCCATTGCATTTGGTGCATCGGTTTGAGTTCTCCACGGTGATACGTGGAAGTGAAGTTTGAGAAGCTTTTTACTCTTGGGTGCTTGGTACCCTAGAGCTTGTTCCTCTTGGGTGCTTGGGCGCCCTAGACGGTTGGTGGTGCCTCGGAGCTCAATCATTGTGGTGTAAAGCTCCGGGCAAGCATCGGGGTCTTCAATTAGGTCGCTGTTGGATAGTATATGTCGTCATCTATCCAACAAGCTTGAGTTTGCTCAATTCGGAGCTCATTTGCAGACGTTATGGCAGTTCTGGCTTTATTGTATCCTCTGTTCTCTGTGGCCGTGTTTTTGTTTGTACCGAGCGGTTGTACCGCTTGACCGGTTGTTCCGGCCCAGCACCGCTCCACTACCGGACTCCCTTCTGTAGTGGGGCTGTGGCTGGGCGGTGGTGGCCCGGTAGTTCCCGGACGGCTAAGGCGAACCGGTACTATCGGTGTCTGGAGCGGTTGTACCGCTCCGGACTTAGCCACCACAGGAGCGCTGGTCTGGCGGTTGCACTGGCACAACCACCGCTATGGGGTGAACCCCTTCTGTATGTGAGGCGGTTGTTGGGCGGTGGTGGAGCGGTAGTTCCTGGTTGGCTCCGGCCTGCCGGTACTACCGGTGGCTCCTCCGATTGTACCGCCTGGTACTCTGCTTCAGGGGAACCCGCAAAAAGCGGTTGTACCGGTCCTTCGACCGGTTGTACCGCTCCTGTGTTTTTCTGCAACATAACGGGCAGATTCGTGGGGTCCTATAAAAGGGGGTCTTCTTCCCCATTGGACCCAATCCTTCTAGCTCGAGTTCTTCCCCCATTGTTGACCTTCTTCGAGCTTGCTATCTCTCAATCCCTCCAATGATTCTTGCTAGTTCTTGAGGGAAAAGAGAGAGGAGATCTAGATCTATGTTTCCACCAATCACTTTCTCCTCTATGTGAGGGGAACCCCTTGGATCTAGATCTTGGAGTTATTCGTGTTCTCTTCTTCGTTCTTACTCTCATTTTCCTCCCTAGCATTAGTTGCCTTGGTGGGATTTGAGAGAGAAGGACTTGGGCACTCCGTGTGCCCTTGCCATTGCATTTGGTGCATCGGTTTGAGTTCTCCACGCTGATACGTGGAAGTGAAGTTTGAGAAGCTTTTTACTCTTGGGTGCTTGGTACCCTACAGCTTGTTCCTCTTGGGTGCTTGGGCGCCCTAGACGGTTGGTGGTGCCTCGGAGCTCAATCATTGTGGTGTAAAGCTCCGGGCAAGCATCGGGGTCTTCAATTTGGTCGCCGTTGGATAGTATTTGTCGTCATCTATCCAACAAGCTTGAGTTTGCTCAATTCGGAGCTCATTTGCTGAAGTTATGGCAGTTCTGGCTTTATTGTATCCTCTGTTCTCTGTGGCAGTGTTTTTGTTTGTACCGGGCGGTTGTACCGCTTGACCGGTTGTTTCGGCCCAGCACCGCTCCATTAGCGGACTCCCTTCTGTAGTGGGGCTGTGGCTGGGCGGTGGTGGCCCGGTAGTTCCCTGACGGCTAAGGCGAACCGGTACTACCGGTGTCTGGAGCGGTTGTACCGCTCCGGACTTAGCCACCACATGAGCGCTGGTCTGGCGGTTGCACCGGCACAACCACCGCCCCAACCACCGCTATGGGGTGAACCCCTTCTGTATGTGAGGCAGTTGTTGGGCGGTGGTGGAGCGGTAGTTCCTGGTTGGCTCCGGCCTGCCGGTACTACCGGTGGCTCCTCCGGTTGTAGCGCCTGGTACTCTGCTTCAGGGGAACCCGCAAAAAGCGGTTGTAACGGTCCTTGGACCGGTTGTACCGCTCCTGTGTTTTTCTGCAACATAACGGGCAGATTCATGGGGTCCTATAAAAGGGGGTCTTCTTCCCCCATTGGACCCAATCCTTCTAGCTCGAGTTCTTCCCCCATTGTTGACCTTCTTCGAGCTTGCTATCTCTCAATCCCTCCAATGATTCTTGCTAGTTCTTGAGGGAAAAGAGAGAGGAGATCTAGATCTATGTTTCCACCAATCACTTTCTCCTCTATGTGAGGGGAACCCCTTGGATCTAGATCTTGGAATTCTTCGTGTTCTCTTCTTCGTTCTTCCTCTCATTTTCCTCCCTAGCATTAGTTGCTTTGGTGGCATTTGGGAGAGAAGGACTTGGGCACTCCGTGTGCCCTTGCCATTGCATTTGGTGCATCGGTTTGAGTTCTCCACGGTGATACGTGGAAGTGAAGTTTGAGAAGCTTTTTACTCTTGGGTGCTTGGTACCCTAGAGCTTGTTCCTCTTGGGTGCTTGGGCACCCTAGACGGTTGGTGGTGCCTCAGAGCTCAATCATTGTGGTGTAAAGCTCCGGGCAAGCATCGGGGTCTTCAATTAGGTCGTTGTTGGATAGTATCTGTCGTCATCTATCCAACAAGCTTGAGTTTGCTCAATTCGGAGCTCATTTGCAGAAGTTATGGCAGTTCTGGCTTTATTGTATCCTCTGTTCTCTGTGGCCGTGTTTTTGTTTGTACCGAGTGGTTGTACCGCTTGACCGGTTGTTCCGGCCCAGCACTGCTCCACTACTGGACTCCCTTCTGTAGTGGGGCTGTGGCTGGGCGGTGGTGGCCCGGTAGTTCCCGGACGGCTAAGGCGAACCGGTACTACCGGTGTCTGGAGCGGTTGTACCGCTCCGGACTTAGCCACCACAGGAGCGCTCGTCTGGCGGTTGCACCGGCACAACCACCGCTATGGGGTGAACCCCTTCTGTATGTGAGGCGGTTGTTGGGCGGTGGTGGAGCGGTAGTTCCTGGTTGGCTCCGGCCTACCGGTACTACCGGTGGCTCCTCCGGTTGTACCGCCTGGTACTCTGCTTCAGGGGAACCCGCAAAAAGCGGTTGTATCGGTCCTTGGACCGGTTGTAGCAGTCCTGTGTTTTTCTGCAACATAACGGGCAGATTCGTGGGGTCCTATAAAAGGGGGTCTTCTTCCCCATTGGACCCAATCCTTCTAGCTCGAGTTCTTCCCCCATTGTTTACCTTCTTCGAGCTTGCTATCTCTCAATCCCTCCAATGATTCTTGCTAGTTCTTGAGGGAAAAGAGAGAGGAGATCTAGATCTATGTTTCCACCAATCACTTTCTCCTCTATGTGAGGGGAACCCCTTGGATCTAGATCTTGGAGTTCTTCGTGTTCTCTTCTTCGTTCTTCCTCTCATTTTCCTCCCTAGCATTAGTTGCTTTGGTGGGATTTGGGAGAGAAGGACTTGGGCACTCCGTGTGCCCTTGCCATTGCATTTGGTGCATCGGTTTGAGTTCTCCACGGTGATACGTGGAAGAGAAGTTTGAGAAGCTTTTTACTCTTGGGTGCTTGGTACCCTAGAGCTTGTTCCTCTTGGGTGGTTGGGCGCCCTAGACGGTTGGTGGTGCCTCGGAGCTCAATCATTGTGTTGTAAAGCTCCGGGCAAGCATCGGGGTCTTCAATTAGGTCGCTGTTGGATAGTATTTCTCGTCATCTATCCAACAAGCTTGAGTTTGCTCAATTCGGAGCTCATTTGCAGAAGTTATGGCAGTTCTGGCTTTATTGTATCCTCTGTTCTCTGTGGCAGTATTTTTGTTTGTACCGAGCGGTTGTACCGCTTGACCGGTTGTTCCGGCCCAGCACCGCTCCACTACCGGACTCCCTTCTGTAGTGGGGCTGTGGCTGGGCGGTGGTTGGCCGGTAGTTCCCGGACGGCTAAGGCGAACCGGTACTATCGGTGTCTGGAGCGGTTGTACTGCTCCGGACTTAGCCACCACAGGAGGGCTGGTCTGGCGGTTGCACCGGCACAACCACCGCTATGGGGTGAACCCCTTCTGTATGTGAGGCGGTTGTTGGGCGGTGGTGGAGCGGTAGTTCCTGGTTGGCTCCGGCCTACCGGTACTACCGGTGGCTCCTCCGGTTATACCGCCTGGTACTCTGCTTCAGGGGAACCCGCAAAAAGCGGTTGTACCGGTCCTTGGACCGGTTACACCGCTCCTGTGTTTTTCTACAACATAACGGGCAGATTCATGGGGTCCTATAAAAGGGGGTCTTCTTCCCCATTGGACCCAATCCTTCTAGCTCGAGTTCTTCCCCCATTGTTGACCTTCTTCGAGCTTGCTATCTCTCAATCCCTCCAATGATTCTTGCTAGTTCTTGAGGGAAAAGAGAGAGGAGATCTAGATCTATGTTTCTACCAATCACTTTCTCCTCTATGTGAGGGGAACCCCTTGGATCTAGATCTTGGAGTTATTCGTGTTCTCTTCTTCGTTCTTACTCTCATTTTCCTCCCTAGCATTAGTTGCTTTGGTGGGATTTGGGAGAGAAGGACTTGGGCACTCCGTGTGCCCTTGCCATTGCATTTGGTGCATCGGTTTGAGTTCTCCACGGTGATACGTGGAAGTGAAGTTTGAGAAGCTTTTTACTCTTGGGTGCTTGGTACCCTAGAGCTTGTTCCTCTTGGGTGCTTGGGCGCCCTAGACGGTTGGTGGTGCCTCGGAGCTCAATCATTGTGGTGTAAAGCTCCGGGCAAGCATCGGGGTCTTCAATTAGGTCGCTGTTGGATAGTATTTGTCGTCATCTATCCAACAAGCTTGAGTTTGCTCAATTCGGAGCACATTTGCAGAAGTTATGGCAGTTCTGGCTTTATTGTATCCTCTGTTCTCTGTGGCAGTGTTTTTGTTTGTACCGAGCGGTTGTACCGCTTGACCGGTTGTTCCGGCCCAGCACCGTTCCACTACCGGACTCCCTTCTGTAGTGGGGCTATGGCTGGGCGGTGGTGGCCCGGTAGTTCCCGGACGGCTAAGGCGAACCGGTACTACCGGTGTCTGGAGCGGTTGTACCGCTCCGGACTTAGCCACCATAGGAGCGCTGGTCTGGCGGTTGCACCGGCACAACCACCGCTATGGGGTGAACCCCTTATGTATGTGAGGCGGTTGTTGGGCGGTGGCGGAGCGGTAGTTCCTGGTTGGCTCCGGCCTACCGGTACTACCGGTGGCTCCTCCGGTTGTACCGCCTGGTACTCTGCTTCAGGGGAACCCGCAAAAAGCGGTTGTACCGGTCCTTGGACCGGTTGTACCGCTCCTGTGTTTTTCTGCAACATAACGGGCATATTCTTGGGGTCCTATAAAAGGGGGTCTTCTTCCCCATTGGACCCAATCCTTCTAGCTCGAGTTCTTCCCCCATTGTTGACCTTCTTCGAGCTTGCTATCTCTCAATCCCTCCAATGATTCTTGCTAGTTCTTGAGGGAAAAGAGAGAGGAGATCTAGATCTATGTTTCCACCAATCACTTTCTCCTCTATGTGAGGGGAACCCCTTTGTCAGGGAAGTATCTTTCGGTGAGACCCGCCCGTTGAGGGCCGGGTTCTGGGGATTTTTATTGAAGGTGGGCCAGGTGGGCCGGAGCGTTCTCAAGAGGCCCAGAAGAAGAGCCGCCCAAGGAAGGGCCGGCCCAAGACCCGCCGTGAGAGGCGGTATGTGCAAACCGCCTCGAGGTATAACTTAGGAAACAAGTAAAGGAGAGTTGGGCTCGGATCGCTATCCCGACCCGGACTCTTATGCAAGCCCCGGACATCCACCTATATATAAAGGGGGAGCCCTGGGGCTTGAGGGATCACGTTGAAACCTTTCGAGAGCTAGGGCTAGACAAGTTCCAAAACCCTTGTAATCTAGATCTTCAATACATCTAGCAGGAGTAGGCTTTTACCTCCACGAGAGGGGCCGAACCTGGGTAAACCTTGCCTCCCGTGTTCCTCGTTTAACCCCTTCGGTCTACTACTTACGCGATGGCTTCGAGATCAAGTCCTATGAGGACATCTGCCGTGAAAATACCACGACAGTTGGCGCCCACCGTGGGGCTATCGCATGGTGGTGTTGAGTATTCGAAGGGTCCTCCCCAAGGACTCGAGGGATACGTGATTGGCCGGATAACCAAGAGTCGTCGCGGCAATCTGCTCATCGACGACTCAGGCTGGGGCCCCGAGGCCGACTCTCTTGAGTACGGGTATCGGGTCCCCTTTGGCGGAATCCATGTCTTCATCGGGAAGGCCGGCGGCTCTAAGCCGGCCACCTCCACGGAGGTCGTTGAAACGGCCCGCCGCGCGCAACCCGCCGTAGCGAGAGCCACCCCTAGGCTTCCGGCTCCTGTTCAGGCCGGCGGATCTGGATCTGGGCCGGATATCTTCACCAACACCTTCAAGCCGGTCCAGGACACGCAGCCCGCCAGGCGAGAGCACATCTTCGTTGGCTTCACTCAAGGGGTGGAGTATTCTGGATCGTCGGCTTCCACGGAGGGCTCGGCGACTTACGTTGATGGTGGCTATTCCTCTGGCAGAGAGTCGCTTTATTCTCTTCACCAAGAGGGTCTTGGGGGCTTTCAGCAGAACTCGCCGGCGCAGGATTCTTTAGGCCCGCCCGCTCGCCCTGTTGTCTACATGGCGGGGGCGGCTGATATACCAGACCCGGCAGCGGATGCTGGAACCTCCAATGCGGTGTCAAGAGTTTCGCCAGCACAGACCCTGGTGGGATTGACGGCTACATTGACTAGACTACTGGGCACACAGGTCACTGCGGAAAATCAGGCAGAGCTCAATGCAGAGATCGTCAGGATCAAGGATCAGATGGTACAGGCTCAAGCTGGCATTGATGCGGAGAACGTCCGTCTGGCGACTCGTGAACGAGAATTATGGGAAGAATCGGCGCGTCTGCAACAGGAGAGTTATCATCTGGAGCAGCGCCGGGTGGAGTCTGACGCGGTTCATCACAGACGACACCGGAGCCGGCTTGCGGCCGAGGTTGAAGGTCAGGCCCTGCAGTTCAGCACCCCGCCAGGGGAACGTCTTCGAGGTCCAGCGACAGGAACTCCCTAGAGGTCGCCAGACCCGGGAACCCGACGCTCGGCGGGTCATGGGGAGCGGCCAGAGGTACCAATGCTTACGGCACAAGGGCACTTTACGAACCCTGTGGACAACCTCTACGCGGCTACCACGGCGCTGGCACGTCTGCCCATCAATGGAGACACGCCCCATGAGATCGAGGTTCGCAATGCAATTGCAAAACTGAAAACCGCCGTGGTCCAGCAAGCGAATTATTCGTACAGCCGGGAGCGACTGCATTCTACACCCGCTCCTAACAAAAGCCGCACTAGAAGCCGCCACGCTGAAAGCCCTGCGGAGTCTAGCACCCGCCATCATCGGCGTGCGCCTGGGGGCTTGCCGTATTCACCAAATCCCATGATCCCAGGGCACGGAGTACATGAGACTCACGCAGCACATACGGCGGCTCACGCGGCGAATCAGGAGGCGGCTCATGCGGCGGCTCTCGCGGCTCAGGAGGCGGCTCTCGCGCCAGTCGTGACTACAACAGTCACCCCAACAGGAAGATCCATTGGAGTGCCTTGCTTGAGCCCGGCTCTCCGCAGCGCACCCCTGCCCAGGGACTTCAAGGGCCCGCGGAAGGTGTCCAGTTATACACCAGACCAGGACCCGGCCCAGTGGATAGAAAGTTATGAGCTTGCCATGGATATGCAGGGGGTCAGCGATCAGGCTTGTGCAAGATATTTCACCATGATGTTGGAAGGAGCAGCGCGTACGTGGCTGAAGAATTTACCCCCGAATTCCATCAAGATATGGGGCGAGTTAAGGGAACGTTTTATCAAAAACTTCCAAGGTACCTGCAAGCGTCCGAAGACTATCATTGATCTTCAGCATCGTGTTCAGCGGCAGGGAGAGTCGGCTCACCATTGGGTCAGCCGAGTTGCAGAGATCATTCATTCTTCAGATAATATCTCCGCCCCTCAGGCAGTTTTGGTGGTGGAAAAGGCTTGCCACTACGAGCCTCTCACGCAGAAGTTAGGGCGGCTCAAACGGAGTGTCAAAGATATGGGGGAGCTCATGAATGCTCTCACCAAGTATGCTGAGTCTGATCCTACGAAGGACCCAGGAGGTGATGAGCCAGAGGTTCTTGATCCGAAAGGTAAAAAGCCTGTTGGTGGCAAGAGTCAGCAGCAGAACAATGATAAGAAGCGTAAGGGTCCAGAAGCCGGATCTGAGCTGGTGGCTAATACCAGTGCAGGGGCTAAGTTTCAGAAGGGTGGTTCTGGTAACAGACCTTTTAAGCCACAAAACTTCGATGAGTTCCTCAAGGGGCCGTGTCCAAAACACGGTACCAAAGAGAGACCAGCAAGGCATACTTGGGAACAGTGTCACATTATGGATGCTTTCGCTCAGCGCTTCCAGAACCCGCCGGGTGGCGGGGGTGGCGGATACGGACCGGGTTCCGGGCCCGGGTTCGGACCACCTGGTGGAGGCCCTCCTGGCGGCTTTCATCAACAGTCGCACCACCCGGGCGGGTCTGGTAGCGGCTTCCAGGGGAATAACAGTGGTCAGCAACCTCAAGGAAACCAATACAACAGCGGCCAACACTCTCAACAACAGCAGAACAATCAGACCGGGTTCCAGAGTAATCCTAAACAGTTGAATAGTGGACAGTATCATGTGTTCACTACATGTGCAGATAAAAGGGAGCGCAAGGTCAGGAGACGTTCTGTTAATGCGGTAGAGCCGGCTGTTCCAGAGTATCTGAAGTGGTCAGAGATGCCGATTACTTGGAGCAGGGAGGATCACCCGCCCAGAGTAGATAATCCGGGTCATTTGGCGCTTGTGGTAGCACCCCAAGTTGGAGGATATGCTCTCACCAAGGTTCTGATGGATGGCGGAAGCAGCATCAATATTCTGTACTATGACACTTTCCGACGTATGGGATTGACGGAGAAAGACCTTACGCCATCTAACACAGTTTTTCATGGGATTATACCTGGCAAATCAGCATACCCGGTTGGAAGGATCAAGTTGAACGTGGCCTTTGGGACATCAGAGGATAACTCCAGATGTGAATCATTGTCGTTTGAGGTAGTCAGGATCAAGAGTCCCTATCATGCTCTCTTCGGGCGGCCGGCTTATGCCAAATTCATGGCTAGGCCCTGTTATATTTATCTCAAGCTCAAGATGCCGGGTCCCAAGGGTCCAATCACAGTTCATGGAAACCGGAAAGTCGCCATGGAGTGTGAAGAAGGAGATGTTGCTTATGCTGAAGCGGCTTGTGCCTCGGAGGAGCTCAAAATCTACACAAGCAATGTAGACCCGGCGGATATGACGCCTCTCAAGAAGCCCTCTATAGAAGGAGAGCCGCCTCTCAAGTTTCAGGCTCACAGAGACACCAAGGAAGTGGAATTTACCCCTGGCAACTCTTCTGCTAAGTTCACTATAGGGTCCAACATGTACCCCAAATAGGAAAGCGCGCTTGTCGAGTTTATCCGTGAGAATCGGGACATCTTTGCATGGAAACCTTCTGACATGCCGGGTGTGCCGAGAAAACTCGCCGAGCACCGCCTTAATGTGGATCCTAAGTACAAGCCTGTCAAGCAGTATCTTCGCCGTTTTAATGAAGAGAGACGGAAAGCTATCGGGGAAGAGATAGCCCGGCTTCTGGCTGCCGGGTTTATCATAGAAGTCTTACACCCAGAGTGGTTGGCTAACCCGGTGCTGGTTCTGAAGAAAAATGGCACTTGGCGTATGTGTATTGACTACACGGATCTTAACAAAGCTTGTCCAGCTGATCCATTTGCTCTCCCTCGCATTGATCAAATCATTGATGCTACAGCGGGGCGTGAGAGGTTATGTTTCCTGGATGCATACTCTGGTTATCATCAGATCAAGATGGCAGTGGAGGACCAAGAGAAGACGGCTTTCATTACACCTTTTGGCGTCTTCTGTTATGTTTCTATGCCTTTCGGGCTCAAGAGTGCCCAGGCGACTTATCAACGTTGCGTGCCAAATTGTTTTCATGGACAGATTGGCCGCAATGTGCATGCCTATGTGGATGATATTGTGGTCAAGTCAGAAAAGCAAGAGACCTTGTTAGATGATCTCAAGGAGACCTTTGACAATCTCAGAGTTTACCAGATGAAGCTTAACCCGGACAAGTGTGTCTTCGGTGTTCCTGCAGGAAAGCTTCTAGGTTTCATGGTCTCTGAGCATGGAATTGAAGCTAACCCGGAGAAAATCAAGGCCATCACCACTCTGGCTGAGCCTAAGTGCATCAATGATGTTCAGCGCCTGGCGGGTCGTATTGCAGCTTTGAGTCGCTTCATAAGTCGCCTGGGGGAGAAGGCTATTCCTTTATATCAGATGCTGAAGAAAGCGGACGACTTCCAATGGAGCAAAGCTGCTGGGGAGGCCTTTGAAGCTCTGAAGAGGCAGCTGGCAGAGCCGCCCATACTGGCGGCTCCTATCACCAAGGAGCCGATGCTTCTGTACATTGCAGCAAATAACAAAGCTGTTAGTGTTGCAATGGTGGTGGAAAGAAAAGAGGCAAACCGGGAGTATCCTGTCCAGAGGCCGGTCTATTATGTTAGTGAGGTCCTGACTTTGTCTAAGCAGCGTTATCCACATTGGCAGAAGCTGGTCTTCGGAGTTTTCATGGCAAGCCGGAAGCTGAGACATTATTTCCTGGAGCATTCTATCACGGTGGTATCTTCAGCCCCTTTGGGGGATATCATTCATAACAGGGAAGCTACAGGGAGAATTGCAAAGTGGGCCATTGAGCTTGGACCTCATGAGATCAAGTATGTGCCTCGCACGGCCATCAAATCTCAGGCATTGGTGGATTTCATCAATGACTGGACAGAGCTTCAAGCCCCGGAAGAAAGGCCGGATAAAACATATTGGACCATACACTTTGATGGGTCTAGGCAGCTGGAAGGCTCGGGGGCTGGAGTTATAATATCTTCCCCTCGAGGTGACAAGTTCTGCTATGTTTTGCGGCTTATGTTCCCTTGCACTAACAATGCTGCAGAGTATGAGGCCCTGCTCCATGGGCTCCGGATTGCAAAGGAGATGAATCTCAGCCGGGTTAGGTGCCTAGGCGACTCTGATCTGGTGGCACAGCAAGTTTCAAGGACTTGGGATTCTAAAGACCCGCTCATGGTGGCTTACAGACAAGCTGTTACTAATGTGGCTGGTTGCTTCAAGGGTTATCAGGTGGATCACATTGATCGGCGGCAGAATGAGGCGGCTGATGCTTTATCACGACTTGGTTCGCAGCGAAAGCCGGTTCCTCCAAATGTTTTCCTGGATGTGCTCCATAACCCATCAGTTAAGCTGCCAACGGAGGAGGACCTTGCTGTCCCAGACCCGGAGGCCCAGCTGGTGGCGGCTCTCCATGAGATCCCGGATTGGACTGTCCCATACTTGGATTATCTGACTCGTGGCGTCTTGCCAGCTGACGAGATTGAAGCCCGCCTGATTGTGAGAAGGTCCAAATCCATGACCATTGTCAATGGCGAGTTGCACCGAAGAAGTGCCACAGGCGTCTTTCAGCGCTGCGTATCGCCTGATGAAGGCCGGAATATCCTCAATGAGATACACTCCGGCGACTGTGGTCATCATGCCGGCTCTAAATCATTGGTGGCGAAGGCTTTCCGCCACGGTTTCTTTTGGCTCACGGCTCATGCTGATGCAAAGGAAATAGTCAGGAAGTGTGACGGTTGTCAGAGGTTTGCCCACCAAACTCATGTGCCGGCTCAGGAACTTCGGATGATCCCTATCACATGGCCCTTTGCGGTCTGGGGGCTGGATATGGTGGGGCCTTTCAGAGCTTCTAGTGACAAAAAGACTCACCTTTTGGTGGCTGTTGACAAATTTACCAAGTGGGTAGAGGCAGAACCTATCAGCAATTTGGATGCAGAGACGGCTGTTAAGTTTGTCAAAAAGTTAATCTTTCGTTTCGGGTACCCGCACAGCATCATTACTGACAATGGTACAAACCTTTCGAAAGGCGCCATGAAGCAGTTCTGTGATGAGGAGCACATCAGACTGGATGTGGCGGCTGTTGCGCACCCACAGTCCAATGGGCAAGCTGAACGCGCCAATCAGGAGATCCTTCGAGGAATAAAGCCCCGGCTTATGGTTCCTCTTCAGCGTACACCCGGCTGTTGGGTAGAAGAACTTCCCTCCGTCTTATGGAGTTTACGGACAACTCCCAACAGATCAACGGGTTTCACACCTTTCTTCATGGTTTATGGGGCAGAGGCCGTTTTGCCAAGCGACATCCGCCATGACTCGCCCCGGGTCTCAGCATATGTTGAAGAGGATAATGAGTTGGCTCGTCAGGACTCTCTGGACGCCTTGGAGGAAGAGCGGGATTTGGCAGCCGCCCGATCTGCTATCTACCAGCAAGACCTGCGTCGCTATCATAGCCGTAGGATCAGAAGCCGGACTTTCCAAGAAGGAGATTTGGTGCTTCGTTTAATACAAGACCAGTCAGGCATGCATAAGCTTTCGCCTCCTTGGGAAGGGCCCTTTGTTATCAGCAAAAATCTTCATAACGGGTCTTATTATCTGATTGATCTCCGGCCTGGGAAGGAGTCTCGAACATCTGAAGAAGAGACCAACAGGCCCTGGAACATAGCTCATCTGAGACCCTACTACACCTAGAGTTCCGGCTCTGGGAATCTTGTACATACCTCTCATGTATATATTATCAATAATGAGTAAAAGCCGGCGGCCCTGAAATTCGGGGTATCTGTCGTTTTCCATCCAACATGATGAGTAAGTTTTATTACATTATTACTTGTGCTTTATCATACATATATTGTGAAAGTGCAGAAACAAAAGACCCACTTCGGATGAGCTTCCTGGTAATCCAGAAGCCTTCACCATCATGGGACACTTAACCCTATGGGTCGAACTTATTGGTAAGCCAGAAGTCGCCACCATATCGGGTCAAAGTCCTAATAAGCGGGCTGTGTTACTGGTAATCCAGAACCTTCATCCGTGTACAGGCACCTAATAAACGGGCTGTGTTCCTGGTAATCCAGAACCTTCATCCGTGTACAGGCATAAAAGACTCATATGGGTTGAGCCTCCTGGTAATCCAGAGGCCTTCACCATCTTGGGACCTTCAGCCCTTATGAAGCTAAACTTACTGGTAAACCAGAAGTCGCCATATTGGGAAAAAGACCTAACAAACGGGCTGTGTTACTGGTAATCCAGAACCTTCATCCGTGTACGGGCACAAACGATTTAGATGGGATGCTGCCTGCTGGTAATCCAGAAGGCTTTACCATCTTGAAATAATCAACCTTATGGGCCGAACTAACTGGCAAGCCAGAAGTCACCACCATACAGGAAAAGAAGTATCTGATCTGGTTGGGGGTGATCCAAGAGTCGCCACCATACTGGGGACTTTGCAATCTTTAGAAATTCGCTAAAGCTTTTATTTAAGATATACTGCTTTAAAGAGTTTTATGACCTCTCTTATGAGCTCTTTTTAATGTTCGTATTTGGTCAAGAGCCGCCAGCGTCAAAGGATTCAATTTCTTCCAGAAGCAGCCAGAATAACTTTTCATAAGGAAGCTTCGGGCAAAAGAAGCAGACTTGCTTCCCAAGGAAGCCAGTATGAATTTAAACAGAATTTTTTCTAAGTCTATTACAAAAGGCCACTAGAGGGCATTTCAGAATCATTGTTCAAGACATATATTACAAGCAGTTAAACAACTGGCGACTTTCAAGGTTCCGGTTTTACTCCCGGGTCTTGCTGCCTCCGGCTTGGGCTGCGTCTGTTGAAGGATCTGTCTTGGCTTGATCGGCAGCCCAGTCAACAGTGGCAAAGGCATCAAAAATTTCTCCATCATCAATAAGATCTGAAGAATCAATGTCCGGAGCAAACTCGTCCTTACGGCCTTCAGGAGTAAGATCGAGAGGCGGAAGAGGACCGGGCTTTACGCGTTTTCCGTCTTCGCTGTAGGCTGACTGAAACCTTGTAAGCTTCATCTCTTGGACCAACTGGCTTGCAGGGACAAAAGTCTCCTTCTTCAAAGCGTTATAGGTAAGCTGATCAAGAGCTTGCCCCTTATAAGTTTCGGGAAAGCCACCAACTAAAGTTGAAAGTTCTAAATCCTCGTAATGAGCTTTAGCGCGGGCCATGGTGTGCATAGTGGCGATGCGGGCGCTGGACTCTTTCATGATCTGCAGCTGAGCAGGCAGAGTGGATAAAGTCTTCAGGATTTCCTTGATGGTGGATGGGTTTTCTTTTCCATAGAAGGCAGCTTGAATAGCCCGCCGACTCCCAGTGTATAACTGTTCAAGGAAGTCATAAGCCGCCTTGAGCTGCATTACGGGTTCTTTCGCCAGTTTATCACTTCTAGGACCTGCAAGGGAAAAGTGTCAGAGTTATCATGATTATCAAAATAGGGATTATAAACAGGCGACTTACCAAAGATGGCGCTGCTCATTTGCTGGATGTGCAATTTTAATCCGCTGAGCTCATCGGAGGCAGTCTTCAGGCGGCCTTCAGCGTTTTTAGCACGTTGAACAAGGAGCTGCTTCTCCTTCTCATGCTCAGCGGTCAAAGCAGCCAGCTTGGTGGCCGCCTCAGACGCGGCTTCCTCTAATGTCTTCACCCTTTCTTCAGCGGCGACTCTCAGCTCTTGCTCAGTTTTCAGCTCTTTCTGACTGTCAGCCAGCTGGGTGTGAAGGGAAGTTATTTGAACCTGAAAGAAAGGAAAAGTTCAAGTTATTTATGCAGATGAAGTTCCATATTGATTACAAGTAATCCACATGGCACTTGGGGGCTAATGCAATCCTGAAGTTTTACAAAGGAATATTATCGAATAGCTGGAAGCATTTAAGACTTGGACACATGTGGTTCTTTGCTTCTAAGACCCGGCTGTTTCAAGAAGACAGCCGGCTCTTGGGGACTACATGTGGTTCTTTGCTATAAGACCCGGCTGTTTCAAGAAGACAGCCGGCTCTTGGGGACTACATGTGGTTCTTTGCTCTGAGACCCGGCTGTTTCAAGAAGACAGCTGGCTCTTGGGGACTACAATTGGCTCTTTGTTCTATATAAGCATGTGGTTCTTTGCTTCATGTAAGACCCGGCTGTTTCAAGAAAACAGCCGGCTCTTGGGGACTGCATGTGTGTATTTACGTATTTTCAAATATGTAAGCTTACAAACCTTCATACAACTATGAAATTACTAATATGCAGGTTTGGGCGACTAATAAGGGCCATAAGTAAATTATGACTCACCTTTGGTTTGTTGGCCAAGGTCTTGGCAATCTCCTGACTCTCAAGTAGTCGAGTCTAAAGGGCTTCATGAAGGTCATTTAAATCAGCACTCTTCAAGGAGGAGAGATCTAATTTATTCTTCTCTTTAGAAGACGTGGCTTCAAAGGAAGATTTGCCCAAAGCCGCCGATGAGTCTGGGGCGGTGGCAGTGGCAGTAGCAACAGTACCTTCTTCAATGTCGAAGGAGGGTATAATAGTATCCGGCTGTTGTTCAATGTTAGCATCCGGCGCTGCCATATCTGGTTCTAAAGAAACCTGAGTCTCTGGAGCGGTGGAAACATCTGGCAGAGGAGGATCATTGGCCCTTTCCTATGTGTCTTTGGCCGGGTCTTCAGAACCTTCAGGAGGCGGAGACGAGGCAGAAGTTGTGGGTTTTAGTTTCTTGGAGGTAACCCTGCATTTTTGACAAAGACCTCAATAAGTATTATCTTTTGCTTTATGTAAGAGGAGTGAGAATAAGGGTGATTGTATCTTTACCCTGCTTTAATAACAAAAGTCTGGCGACTCTGAGGCGGCATCATCAGAGGATGTTTCCTGATAGTCCGGATCTTCGGGATTAAGAGGTCGTTTAAACAAGCCGGCTTTGGGAAACAGAAGAGTCGGGTGAAGAAGTACCTCACGAGGGCGCTTATGAGAGCCGCCCGCATCGGCGTCAGATCCGCCCATACCAGTGCTAGAGCCGCCACAATCAGTTTGGCGGAGCTCGGCGTGCTAAGACGTTTTCCATGAATAATATGGGTCCAAACGAGCAAAAGGATGAGAAAAAGGATATTTTCTCACAGCAACTCTGTTTTTCCTAGGTTTATGAATATCAAAGTCAGGCAAGGTTGAAGTTACCTCAGTTTCATCCTGGTCTTCCTCTTCTTCTTCGTCCTGGAAAGGTACAGATTAAAGTTATCAGCAGAAAGTTGCAGATGAAAGACAGATTGATTCAAGTTATGTACTTGCCTCTGACTCATCTTTAGAGGATTCTAAGATGGACGGATCCACCTCTAAAGGATTGATGGTATTATGCTTCTTCTTCTTAGCAACGGTTTTTTCCCCGTCTTCTTCTGGCCCTTTGTAGCTATTTCTTTCAACATCGGCCTCGCTTGCCAGAAGGAGCTATCCGCCTGTGGTTTATCAGGGAAAAGGTTTTCATGATATGAAAGTTTAAGCAGAAAAATAAGAGATTGCTTGAAAGTTTCTTACTGCTGGTGGCGGGTTAGTTTTGGTGAAAGGCGCCAAGCCAAACTCGCCAGTGTATTTGTCTGGTAAGTTGACAATAATTCTCATCTGATTAATTACAGACGACAAGGAGATGTCTGTGGCACTGATCCTTTGCGGATCCTGTAAGCCGGAGTATTCATGCATCAGTTTATTCCGGAAACCTAGTGGTTGGATCTTCCATGACAGCCAGCAACGGATTAAATCGGCTCCTTCCAGGCCGTTGGCGGCCAAGGCAGATATTTTATCCATCCAAGGTTTCAGCTCTGCTTGTTCCGCTGGTGTAGGCCTGGGAGGGTATTTCTTTTTGTGATCCAAGCGCCCTGGCCTGAAACCCGGCAGTGGGTGTTCTCCTTCAGGAACCGGCGCCTTACAGTATATCCAAGACTTGCCCCAGCCCTTGGGGTGGCTTAGCAGATCAGCTCCAGGGAAGGTGACCCCTCGTCGCTTTTGGAAAGAAACGCCACCAAGCTCTTGATGACGGCCTTGGGCGGTCTCAGTTTGTTTGTTGACATAGAAGCATTCCCGAAACAATAGAACTGTAGGTTCTATCTGAAGATAAGCTTCACATATCACTGCAAATTGGCTCATGTTGACAATTGAATTGGGAGAAAGATCTTGTGGATGCAGCCCATAGAAGTTCAGAAGGTCCCTAAAGAACTTGGAGCCGGGAGGGGAAAATCCCCTCTCCACATGATCAAGGAATATAATAACTTCTCCTTCTTTAGGCGTTGGGGGACATTCGCCTCTTGCAAGTCGGCAGTTAGTAGCTCCTTTCAGTATGCCTGTCTGAATGGCATTTTTGAGAAAATCTTTGGTGATCTCAGAAGGAACCCAGTTGCATTCAATTGTTTTCTTTGTCATCCTAGTTAATGGAGCAAAGGGTTGAGTTAGCGGCTTTCGGCACAAAGTAAGGGATGTTACAAGAAATGAAAGACGGCAGTTTGATTATGTTTCTAGGGTCTGAGACATATGGTTGGAAAAATCATTAAATATATACGGCGGCTTACATAAGTCGCCACAAGTGAGGGCTGCTCGGCGAGGCGAAATTTTTTACTAAGTCTGCAATAACAGCTTTTTACCGTGGGAGGTGAAATTTTGGATCAAGAAGTCTGTAAAAATGAGGAAAAAAGCAGTTCTGGTTACTGTTCGTAAGGCAGCAGCAGGTCATCACAGATGGGTTTTTCTTAGATCTGTTTTTATGCAAGATTGACTCCTGAGTTTAAGGGGGAATCAACGGCGCTGTTTCTATGCCTTGGAAGCATCAAGATGTGGCCGGCGGCAGCGACCATGGAGAAACCGAGGCGGAGCTTGAGCTATGATAATGGCGGAACCCTAGGAGGAGGAGGAACAATGGGTACCTGAAATCTGATGGAGATGCGGCGCGGTTGCAGACGGCGACGGGGGTGCGTTGAAGCTGAGTCCCCTCCGGTGGCTGATGAGCTCGTGATGCAGAATGGGGCTGCGGCGGCTCGAGCAGAGAGAGGAGGAAGGCGAAGGGGAAAATGATAAAAGAATGACCCAGGGGGTATTTATAACAGGATGGGATGCTCAAGAGTCAGGGCGGAAATTATGGATCTACAGTATCCCGACGCCCCGATTTTCGCGCCTAATCGATTCATTTGAGATATGGATGATGTCATGGAAAGATCCGTTTTAAAGATTCGGTGACATCATAAGGCGAACAGGTTTAAAAGAAAAACAATTAAGAAATATTCAGAAGTGGCGGGTTCTGCGGAGACTCGCCAAATGTCAAAGACAGGTTTGTATGAAGACAAGGTTGTCCAGAACCAGTTCAAGTCAACCTGAGGGCTAATGTCAGGGAAGTATCTTTCGGTGAGACCCGCCCGTTTAGGGCCGGGTTCTGGGGATTTTTATTGAAGGTGGGCCAGGTGGGCCGGAGCGTTCTCAAGAGGCCCAGAAGAAGAGCCGCCCAAGGAAGGGCCGGCCCAAGACCCGTCGTGAGAGGCGGTATGTGCAAACCGCCTCGAGGTATAACTTAGGAAACAAGTAAAGGAGAGTTGGGCTCGGATCGCTATCCCGACCCGGACTCTTATGCAAGCCCCGGACATCCGCCTATATATAAAGGGGGAGCCCTGGGGCTTGAGGGATCACGTTGAAACCTTTCGAGAGCGAGGGCTAGACAAGTTCCAAAACCCTTGTAATCTAGATCTTCAATACATCTAGCAGGAGTAGGCTTTTACCTCCACGAGAGGGGCCGAACCTGGGTAAACCTTGCCTCCCGTGTTCCTCGTTTAACCCCTTCGGTCTACTACTTACGCGATGGCTTCGAGATCAAGTCCTATGAGGACATCTGCCGTGAAAATACCATGACACCCTTGGATCTAGATCTTGGAGTTCTTCGTGTTCTCTTCTTCGTTCTTCCTCTCATTTTCCTCCCTAGCATTAGTTGCTTTGGTGGGATTTGGGAGAGAAGGACTTGGGCACTCCGTGTGCCCTTGCCATTGCATTTGGTGCATCGGTTTGAGTTCTCCACGGTGATACGTGGAAGAGAAGTTTGAGAAGCTTTTTACTCTTGGGTGCTTGGTACCCTAGAGCTTGTTCCTCTTGGGTGCTTGGGCGCCCTAGACGGTTGGTGGTGCCTCGGAGCTCAATCATTGTGGTGTAAAGCTCCGGGCAAGCATCGGGGTCTTCAATTAGGTCGTTGTTGGATAGTATTTGTCGTCATCTATCCAACAAGCTTGAGTTTGCTCAATTCGGAGCTCATTTGCAGAAGTTATGGCAGTTCTGGCTTTATTGTATCCTCTGTTCTCTGTGGCAGTGTTTTTGTTTGTACCGAGCGGTTGTACCGCTTGACCGGTTGTTCCGGCCCAGCACCGCTCCACTACCGGACTCCCTTCTGTAGTGGGGCTGTGGCTGGGCGGTGGTGGCCCGGTAGTTCCCGGACGGCTAAGGCGAACCGGTACTATCGGTGTCTGTAGCGGTTGTACCGCTCCGGACTTAGCCACCACAGGAGCGCTGGTCTGGCGGTTGCACCGGCACAACCACCGCTATGGGGTGAACCCCTTCTGTATGTGAGGCGGTTGTTGGGCGGTGGTGGAGCGGTAGTTCCTGGTTGGCTCCGGCCTACCGGTACTACCGGTGGCTCCTCCGGTTATACCGCCTGGTACTCTGCTTCAGGGGAACCCGCAAAAGGCGGTTGTACCGGTCCTTCGACCGGTTGTACCGCTCCTGTGTTTTTCTACAACATAACGGGCAGATTCATGGGGTCCTATAAAAGGGGGTCTTCTTCCCCATTGGACCCAATCCTTCTAGCTCGAGTTCTTCCCCCATTGTTGACCTTCTTCGAGCTTGCTATCTCTCAATCCCTCCAATGATTCTTGCTAGTTCTTGAGGGAAAAGAGAGAGGAGATCTAGATCTATGTTTCCACCAATCACTTTCTCCTCTATGTGAGGGGAACCCCTTGGATCTAGATCTTGGAGTTATTCGTGTTCTCTTCTTCGTTCTTACTCTCATTTTCCTCCCTAGCATTAGTTGCTTTGGTGGAATTTGGGAGAGAAGGACTTGGGCACTCCGTGTGCCCTTGCCATTGCATATGGTGCATCGGTTTGAGTTCTCCACGGTGATACGTGGAAGTGAAGTTTGAGAAGCTTTTTACTCTTGGGTGCTTGGTACCCTAGAGCTTGTTCCTCTTGGGTGCTTGGGCGCCCTAGACGGTTGGTGGTGCCTCGGAGCTCAATCATTGTGGTGTAAAGCTCCGGGCAAGCATCGGGGTCTTCAATTAGGTCGTTGTTGGATAGTATTTGTCGTCATCTATCCAACAAGCTTGAGTTTGCTCAATTCGGAGCACATTTGCAGAAGTTATGGCAGTTCTGGCTTTATTGTATCCTCTGTTCTCTGTGGCAGTGTTTTTGTTTGTACCGAGTGGTTGTACCGCTTGACCGGTTGTTCCGGCCCAGCACCGCTCCACTACCGGACTCCCTTCTGTAGTGGGGCTATGGCTGGGCGGTGGTGGCCCGGTAGTTCCCGGACGGCTAAGGCGAACCGGTACTACCGGTGTCTGGAGCGGTTGTACCGCTCCGGACTTAGCCACCACAGGAGCGTTGGTCTGGCGGTTGCACCGGCACAACCACCGCCCTAACCACCGCTATGGGGTGAACCCCTTCTGTATGTGAGGCGGTTGTTGGGCGGTGGTGGAGCGGTCGTTCCTGGTTGGCTCCGGCCTACCGGTACTACCGGTGGCTCCTCCGGTTGTACCGCCTGGTACTCTGCTTCAGGGGAACCCGCAAAAAGCGGTTGTACCGGTCCTTGGACCGGATGTACCGCTCCTGTGTTTTTTTGCAACATAACGGGCAGATTCGTGGGGTCCTATAAAAGGGGGTCTTCTTCCCCATTGGACCCAATCCTTCTAGCTCGAGTTCTTCCCCCATTGTTGACCTTCTTCGAGCTTGCTATCTCTCAATCCCTCCAATGATTCTTGCTAGTTCTTGAGGGAAAAGAGAGAGGAGATCTGGATCTATGTTTCCACCAATCACTTTCTCCTCTATGTGAGGGGAACCCCTTGGATCTAGATCTTGGAGTTATTCGTGTTCTCTTCTTCGTTCTTCCTCTCATTTTCCTACCTAGCATTAGTTGCTTTGGTGGGATTTGGGAGAGATGGACTTGGGCACTCCGTGTGCCCTTGCCATTGCATTTGGTGCATCGGTTTGAGTTCTCCACGGTGATACGTGGAAGTGAAGTTTGAGAAGCTTTTTACTATTGGGTGCTTGGTACCCTAGATCTTGTTCCTCTTGGGTGCTTGGGCGCCCTAGACGGTTGGTGGTGCCTCGGAGCTCAATCATTGTGGTGTAAAGCTCCGGGCAAGCATTGGGGTCTTCAATTTGGTCGCTGTTGGATAGTATTTGTCGTCATCTATCCAACAAGCTTGAGTTTGCTCAATTCGGAGCTCATTTGCAGAAGTTATGGCAGTTCTGGCTTTATTGTATCCTCTGTTCTCTGTGGCAGTGTTTTTGTTTGTACCGAGCGGTTGTACCACTTGACCGGTTGTTCCGTCCCAGCACCGCTCCACTACCGGACTCCCTTCTGTAGTGGGGCTGTGGCTGGGCGGTGATGGCCCGGTAGTTCCCGAACGGCTAAGGCGAACCGGTACTACCGGTGTCTGGAGCGGTTGTACCGCTCCGGACTTAGCCACCACAGGAGCGCTGGTCTGGCGGTTGCACCGGCACAACCACCGCCCCAACCACCGCTATGGGGTGAACCCCTTCTGTATGTGAGGCGGTTGTTGGGCGGTGGTGGAACGGTCGTTCCTGGTTGGCTCCGGCCTACCGGTACTACCGGTGGTTCCTCCGGTTGTACCGCCTGGTACTCTGCTTCAGGGGAACCCGCAAAAAGCGGTTGTACCGGTCCTTGGACCGGTTGTACCGCTCCTGTGTTTTTTTGCAACATAACGGGCAGATTCGTGGGGTCCTATAAAAGGGGGTCTTCTTCCCCATTGGACCCAATCCTTCTAGCTCGAGTTCTTCCCCCATTGTTGACCTTCTTCGAGCTTGCTATCTCTCAATCCCTCCAATGATTGTTGCTAGTTCTTGAGGGAAAAGAGAGAGGAGATCTGGATCTATGTTTCCACCAATCACTTTCTCCTCTATGTGAGGGGAACCCCTTGGATCTAGATCTTGGAGTTATTCGTGTTCTCTTCTTCGTTCTTCCTCTCATTTTCCTACCTAGCATTAGTTGCTTTGGTGGGATTTGGGAGAGAAGGACTTGGGCACTCCGTGTGCCCTTGCCATTGCATTTGGTGCATCGGTTTGAGTTCTCCACGGTGATATGTGGAAGTGAAGTTTTAGAAGCTTTTTACTCTTGGGTGCTTGGTACCCTAGAGCTTGTTCCTCTTGGGTGCTTGGGCGCCCTAGACGGTTGGTGGTGCCTCGGAGCTCAATCATTGTGGTGTAAAGCTCCGGGCAAGCATCGGGGTCTTCAATTAGGTCGCTGTTGGATAGTATTTGTCGTCATCTATCCAACAAGCTTGAGTTTGCTCAATTCGGAGCTCATTTGCAGAAGTTATGGCAGTTCCGGCTTTATTGTATCCTCTGTTCTCTGTGGCAGTGTTTTTGTTTGTACCGAGCGGTTGTACCGCTTGACCGGTTGTTCCGGCCCAGCACCGCTCCACTACCGGACTCCCTTCTGTAGTGGGGCTGTGGCTGGGCGGTGGTGGCCCGGTAGTTCCCGGGCGGCTAAGGCGAACCGGTACTACCGGTGTCTGGAGCGGTTGTACCGCTCCGGACTTAGCCACCACAGGAGCGCTGGTCTGGCGGTTGCACCGGCACAACCACCGCCCCAACCACCGCTATGGGGTGAACCCCTTCTGTATGTGAGGCGGTTGTTGGGCGGTGGTGGAGCGGTAGTTCCTGGTTGGCTCCGGCCTACCGGTACTACCGGTGGCTCCTCCGGTTGTACCGCCTGGTACTCTGCTTCAGGGGAACCCGCAAAAAGCGGTTGTACCGGTCCTCGGACCGGTTGTACCGCTCCTGTGTTTTTCTGCAACATAACGGGCAGATTCGTGGGGTCCTATAAAAGGGGGTCTTCTTCCCCATTGGACCCAATCCTTCTAGCTCGAGTTCTTCCCCCATTGTTGACCTTCTTCGAGCTTGCTATCTCTCAATCCATCCAATGATTCTTGCTAGTTCTTGAGGGAAAAGAGAGAGGAGATCTAGATCTATGTTTCCACCAATCACTTTCTCCTCTATGTGAGGGGAACCCCTTGGATCTAGATCTTGGAGTTCTTCGTGTTCTCTTCTTCGTTCTTCCTCTTATTTTCCTCCCTAGCATTAGTTGCTTTGGTGGGATTTGGGAGAGATGGACTTGGGCACTCCGTGTGCCCTTGCCATTGCATTTGGTGCATCGGTTTGAGTTCTCCACGGTGATACGTGGAAGTGAAGTTTGAGAAGCTTTTTACTCTTGGGTGCTTGGTACCCTAGAGCTTGTTCCTCTTGGGTGCTTGGGCGCCCTAGACGGTTGGTGGTGCCTCGGAACTCAATCATTGTGGTGTGAAGCTCCGGGCAAGCATCGGGGTCTTCAATTAGGTCGCTGTTGGATAGTATTTGTCGTCATCTATCCAACAAGCTTGAGTTTGCTCAATTCGGAGCTCATTTGCAGAAGTTATGGCAGTTCTGGCTTTATTGTATCCTCTGTTCTCTGTGGCAGTGTTTTTGTTTGTACCGAGCGGTTGTACCGCTTGACCGGTTGTTCCGGCCCAGCACCGCTCCACTACCGGACTTCCTTCTGTAGTGGGGCTGTGGCTGGGCGGTGGTGGCCCGGTAGTTCCCGGGCGGCTAAGGCGAACCGGTACTACCGGTGTCTGGAGCGGTTGTACCGCTCCGGACTTAGCCACCACAGGAGCGCTGGTCTGGCGGTTGCACCGGCACAACCACCGCCCCAACCACCGCTATGGGGTGAACCCCTTCTGTATATGAGGCGGTTGTTGGGCGGTGGTGGAGCGGTAGTTCCTGGTTGGCTCCGGCCTACCGGTACTACCGGTGGCTCCTCCGGTTGTACCGCCTGGTACTCTGCTTCAGGGGAACCCGCAAAAAGCGTTTGTACCGGTCCTTGGACCGGTTGTACCGCTCCTGTGTTTTTCTGCAACATAACGGGCAGATTCGTGGGGTCCTATAAAAGGGGGTCTTCTTCCCCATTGGACCCAATCCTTCTAGCTCGAGTTCTTCCCCCATTGTTGACCTTCTTCGAGCTTGCTATCTCTCAATCCCTCCAATGATTCTTGCTAGTTCTTGAGGGAAAAGAGAGAGGAGATCTAGATCTATGTTTCCACCAATCACTTTCTCCTCTATGTGAGGGGAACCCCTTGGATCTAGATCTTGGAGTTCTTCGTGTTCTCTTCTTCGTTCTTCCTCTTATTTTCCTCCCTAGCATTAGTTGCTTTGGTGGGATTTGGGAGAGATGGACTTGGGCACTCCGTGTGCCCTTGCCATTGCATTTGGTGCATCGGTTTGAGTTCTCCACGGTGATACGTGGAAGTGAAGTTTGAGAAGCTTTTTACTCTTGGGTGCTTGGTACCCTAGAGCTTGTTCCTCTTGGGTGCTTGGGCGCCCTAGACGGTTGGTGGTGCCTCGGAGCTCAATCATTGTGGTGTAAAGCTCCGGGCAAGCATCGGGGTCTTCAATTAGGTTGTGGAGATCACCCCGAGCAATTTGACGGGTACCGGTGACCGCCCCCAAGGGTTGCCAAAGTGTACGGGTTCGGTGACCGCCCCCAAGGGTTGCCATTTGTACGGGTTCGGTGACCGCCCTCACGGGTCCCTTAGTGGAATCACGGCATCTTGCATTGTGCGAGGGCGTGAGGAGATTACGGTGGCCCTAGTGGCTTCTTGGGGAGCATTGTGCCTCCACACCGCTCCAAACGGAGATTAGCATCCGCAAGGGTGTGAACTTCGGGATACATCGTCGTCTCCGCGTGCCTCGGTTATCTCTTACCCGAGCTCTTCACTTATGCACTTTACTTTGTGATAGCCATAGTGTTTCATGTTATATATCTTGCTATCACTTAGTTGTTTATCTTGCTTAGCATAAGTTGTTAGCGCACTTAGATGAGCCTAGGTGTTGTAGGTTTTGTGCTTGACAAATTAACCGCTAGGTTTATTCCGCATTTGTTCAAGCCTAAACCGTAATTATTTTAAAGCGCCTATTCACCCCCACCCCCCTCTAGGCGACATCCACGATCTTTCAGCGTCGAACCTAACTAAGAGCAAAATAAATTGGTTGATGGTAAATAACAAGGTATCAATGTAAAATATGCAAAGAGTGTTTTGATTATTTGTTTGATCACAAAAATAGTTGCAAGAATGTAATTCGTACAAAAAGTCTAACGGTGTAGCAAGTTGTATTACTTATAGGGATCAAATCGTTCTCAATATCATTGTAAATTTCACCAAGTTGTTTTCACCTAGTTCTATTGAGTTTAACTTTCATTGCCCGTGTACTGTTGTGTGGTGGAGCCAGTGCTAATGTACTATCTCACTTGAACAACATACATACTCATGATTATAAATGCAAGCATCCGCAAATACAACAAGAGTCATTAAGGTAACTTATAAAAACAACATTAAATTCTAGGGTCCCATCAATTCCTCATGCAGTAGTTCATAAATTTAGGGTTTGGTAATATTTGTCACCCCAACCACCCAATAACACAATGCTCTCCTCTAGGCCCATAAAGGTGAAGTGACATGCACTCGATGTTCGCACATCACCACTAGAGAATCACACCACACCATAATATCAAGACATTGAACTTTATTCAATTCCACATAGTTACTACTCCCAAGTTCCCAAGACCGTAAAGGGTTACTCACAAGTCATCACATAGATCATGTTCAGTGGGGGTAATGACATGAAAAACAATTTGAACATGCAAATCTTTCACCAATTAAACTTCAAACAATCAACTACAAGCACTAATTAACACCAGGAAGTGATCTCAACAATAGTTCCGAGGTAATAGTTCATAGGTTGAAAAGTAAGGTTTGAGATGCATGGTGATGATGAAGGTGGTGCTATTGGTGATCAAGATGTCTCCATGATGAATGGAGTGTGGGTAGTGCAGATGGCTTCGATTCCCCCACCTTCATCTGCATATGTGGGATGGAATTTCGAGAGATTTGGAGGTAAAATAGTACCACGGGTATCGGGTCCCCAAAGGGCCTCCTTGGATAGGGTCTAGCCCTATCTATCTTCCCGTGAACACCTCCAATATTTTTTTACAATTTTTCTAGGCTTCGTACAAAATATTTCTTCAGTGGTCCTTTTTTTGATGCCTTTCTACAACTTTCCTACAATTTCACTCGCTAAGTAAAACATGCAAGCTTAGTGTAAAAATACAGTAGAATGATGTGATAATGTGCAACATATCATTAACAATGAGTAATTTATACTAAGTAATAGTGATGCAAAATGAAGGTATCAGCTCCCCCAAGATTAGACTCTTCCTGTCCCCAACTAATACCGAGCTTAGTAAACATGACCGTAGATTTATGGAGTGAGGTGTCGATAATAAAGAATACAGGCCTAACAACATCACTATTATTTTCAAGATCAAACATTCTGAACAACTCTTTCGTATAAAACCCCTTAGTCAGGAGGTCATGACACTCTACAAGCAAAAGTTTAACAGTCAAAACTTATTGAGTATATCAAACCATTTAACATGTATGCTGGTTCCACTTTTGGGAACCTTTCGGAAGGTTCCAGCCCCTATTCTTAACAGTTTTGGGGACCTTCTAGTGCTGGAACCTTCTATAAGCTTCCTAAACCGGTTTTTCTGAATTTTCCGGTGTTCTTGTTGTTTTTTTTTTGCTTTTGAGATTTCTTTTTTTGTCTTTTTGAAAAAATAACAATTTTTTTAAATCACAATTTTAAAAAAAAATTGCGTATTTTTTTCGTGTTTTTTCAAAAAAAATGAATCCGAAAACTGTTCATGTTTTAAAAAATGTTTGCATTTTTTAAAATAGCATTTTTGGACATATAAAATTTTAAAAATGTTCCAGTTTTCAAAAAAATGATCATGATTTCAAAATATTTGTAAATTTTTTCTTCCTATTTCATTTCTTTTTTTTTGCAAATTTGACAAAATATTCGTTTTTTCAAAAAATGCCCACAAGTTAGTAAATTGTGTTCGCGTTTCTAAAACAACGTTCAAAATTTGAAGAAATGTTCACGTTTTAAAAAATGTTAACAAATTTTACAAAAATTGTTTCCGTTTCCCCAAAAAATGTAAAAAAAAACTAAATTTGTTTGCTAGAGGAATCCGGTCGCTACAGTGCCAGGTCGATGCAACAAGCTGGTGCGCTACAGAAAAAACGGTCACCTATACTGTCACTAAAGGAAAAACCGAGTAGCTACGTGAGGAAACCAGGTTGCTATAGGAACCCATGTGTGCGAGTCGGCTGGCCTAGGCGGGTTTGCTCGGCAACTCGCTGTAGCGAGCGGCACTTTGGCACTCCAGCTTATAGGTGCGGTGCGTGTGTATATATGGGTGTGGCCGTGTCTCGTCTACTGTGGCATTTCCTATTCCGCGCTTTAGGCGTCCGTTTCTTCGTTAATTGTAAACGAGCGTACACTGAAACCACCATGCTATCTCACCCGCTTGTGCACAATTACTTCCTTTTTTTATTTTTGTCGTTTGGTTTGTTCTTTTTCTTTTTTCTATTACAATTTTCTTGTTCCTATACTTTTACTTTTTTAAAAAAAATCGTGAATTTATTTTCCAAAATCGATGAACGTTTTTAAAAATTAGATGATTTTTTTTTGTAAATTCGATGAATTTTTTTTCAAATTCGATGAAGTTTTTTCAAATTTGATGAACTTTTTTTCATATTCGATGAACTTTTTTTTCACACTCATGAACTTTTATTCAAAATTGCGAAATCCCCGAACTTTTTTCAAATCTGTGAACTGTTTTTAAAATTGTGACTCTTTTTCAGAGTTATGAACAGTTTTTCCATTTATGCTAACTTTTTTTTAACACAATACACACACAAGCACTCATATATACGCGCATACACTAACCCCTATGAACGCACACACGCACACCCTCCCCCTATGAGCACCTCCGAGAGACTGAGCTGGCATATCATCTTGAGATTTTACGAAGTCACCGTAGGCGCCTCGTAGTTGACGGGAACGCCTCCTCCCACTGAACGCGCATCGCCGGAAATCAGGAAATAAATCCAGGATAAATGCGAACACCAGGACTTGAACCTTGGTGGGCTGGGGATACCATTGTCCTCCTAACCATCTAACCACAGGTTGATTCGCAGCAACTTTCTTTCTTATCCGTGATATTTTTTGTTTAAAAGCCAATGGTCAACGGTCAGCTATAAACTGGTCAACTGGTAAATAGTCAACCGACCAGGAGGGACGACCGTGTGAACGGAAGAAGCGTTGCGCCAGCAAGCGAGCAGGGACTCAGCATGCAAGCGAGCCGGGAGTCAGCGAGCGTTGTTGGCCCAGCACAGCCACCCGTGCGCGTGAGCGCTGTGTCGCTAACCAGCGCAATGGGCGCTGACTAGGGGCTCGGAATTCCATAACGGACGCTCATTGCGTCGAACTGTCGCTGTTTCGCATAGGGACATCGAGCGATCGATCCGCTTGGGCCGGCCCGTTTAATCGATTTAGCGATCCTGGTTTTGGGAACCTTCTCGAGGTTTCCGGCCGGGTTTTTTCTGATTTTGGGAACCTTCTAGAAGGTTCCTGATCCGGTTTTTCTTTTTTTTCTTGTTGTATTTCTTCTTTGTTTACTTTTTTTTTCTTTTTTCCTGTTTCTTTTTCCTTTTCCTATTTATTTTTCTTTACGTTTTTCCTTATTAAGTTTCTTTTTTCTTTTTCTTTTCTTTAATTTTCATTTTCTTTTCCCAAGTTTATTTTCCTTTTACTTTGTGTTTCTTTTTTTTCCCTTTTTGTTTTTCTCTTTTTTTCTTTCCTTTTTTTCCCTGTTTATTTTGTTCACAAATTTCAAAATTTGTTTGGAATTTCAAAAAGTGTTCTATTTTTCAAAAGAAATTCACATTTTTCAAAAAAAATCGGATTCCAAAAAATGTTGAGGAATTTCAAAAAAGTTCTGGTTTTCAAAATTTTGTTCACAATGTCGAAATATATTCGTGTTTCAAAAAATGTTCAGAAATTTCATAAAATGTTCTCTTTTTCAAAATTTGGTTGACAAATTCAAAAAAGGTTTCTGTTCTTTTAAATTTGTTCACAATTCGAAAAATGTTCACGGTTTTGAAATTTGGTGACAAATTTTAAATATGATCGCGGTTCCAATTTTTTGTTCAGAATTTGTTAAAAAGTTCCATTTTTCAATTTTTGTTCATAAATTCTAAAATTGTTCATAGTTATAATTTTTTGTTAGGAATTTCATGAAATGTTCCATTTTTTTCAAATATTTGTTCGAAAATTCAAAAATGTTCGTGGTTTCAAAATTTCTTCACATATTCAAAAAAATATTCCTTTTGCCGAAAATTTGTTCAAAAATTCAACAAATGCTTGCACATTTTCAAAAAATACACTTTTTTCAAAAAAGAAACTATCACCAGAGTAACTTATTCTAGTTCGCTACAGTATCTGATTCAAATTCGCCTAGAGTAGAGCAGTTCGGTTCTACGCTACCGTTAGTTCTTTAGGTCACGCGCTGGAGTAGAAACCACAAAACTTGTATGGTAGAGTGGCTATGAGCTCGCAACCGCAAGCGGCAGGTCCTCCTGTTTGAATCCTCTCATCGCGCTATCCTCGATTTTTGCTATCTTTTTTCGTCCCGCAGTACAGCTCGATGGCCCGGCCCAGTCGCGCTGTCTCCTGTGCGTGGCGCCGCCATTTTGACGCAAAGAGCGTCAAATAGGGGCTCCCCACAGGAGCCTGTGAACTAGATGTAGCGCTCGCCTACCGCGCGGTCACAAGTGGGCCAGCCCATCGAATCATTTTTTCTGTGCAGTCTCAGCTCTCGCTGGAAGTAGGTTGGATTTTTTTTTTGTCTATAAAAAAGGTTGGATTTTTTTCTTCTAGTGCCATAGTATTAGTTTTTTTTAGCATATGCCATAGTATTTGTTCCATTGTGTGGTTCATTGTGTGGTGGACAGGATTAGTAATGTCTTTTTGTTTTTTTCTATTTTGTATATATTTCTGAAAATATTATAATATGTACATTCCAAAAATAAATTTACTTAAAAGTTTTATCTAAAAGCACGAATTTGTAAAATGTTAATGCAGGGTTAGCTTAATTCAGAAAAAAAATTATCGCACTAAAACAAAGTTGTCGTCGCATTTAAAAATGTTAGTGTATTTTAAAAAAAATGTACGCCACAGTTTAAAAAATGTGTATACAATGCAAAAACCTATTTGCTTAATTCAGAATAATGTTTTGCACCATTCAAAAGATGTATGTTCCATCTAAAAAAATGTTCATGCATTTTGAAAATATGATCATGATTTCATAAATATTCATACAATCTACAAACATGTTCGTGCAGTATTAAAAAAATGTTTCATATCATTCAAGAAAATGTATCAACATGTATATGAAAAATGTTTAACATGTATTCAAAAAAATGTTCAATGTCATCTATTTGAAAATGGTATACGTGGATGTATATAAAAATGTATAATGTGTATGAAAAAATGATATCAAGCATGTATTGCAAAAAAATCATATACTTGAAAATGTTAAACATGTATAAACAAATGCTCCTGGTGTAGAAAAAAATGTACAATGCGTACGAAAAATGTAGACGTGTTCAAAGAATAAACAATCTTAAGACAATTGACCCCCCCCCTCCCCTCTCCGGTGAAAACTGATAAAGAAACAGAAAAACCAACACTCAAGAAAACAGAAAAAACCACTACAAACAGTGAAGAAAGTGCTAAAGAAACCACATACTCCCTCCGTCCCATAATATAAGAGCGTTTTTGACACTACACTATTGTCAAAAACGCTCTTATATTATGGGACGGAGGGAGTAGAAAACACTCGCGCGCTGCTACGGTAATAGGATAGCCTCATAGTGCGTTCGTGAGAGGCGAGACGGTGCTCCATCTCGCAATGTCCGAGGGATTGCTCCCACGGTGTATATATTGCGGGAGCAACTAATCAAGGGGTACCCCTTGCGGGAGCCCCACAAGGGTCAATTTGGTGGGCTGAGAGCGCGCCACTTGGCGTGCTCTCAGCTGCCGCCACATGTCACATGTTGGGCACACCCTCAGGATTTTTTTTTTCATTTTTCTGTACACGTTTTCGGGGTTTAGATGTTTTTTCCTGGGGTTTTCGGTTTTTGTCCAGTTTTTCATAGGTTCTGGCGGGAAAAAAGTTTGAAAAAATAGCATGAAAAACACTTTTTTTTTTCTTCCGGGGGGGGGGGGGCAGATTTGCTTCCGCGAGAGGCGCACATTTTTTTTCTTCCACGGGAGGCACATATTTGCTCTTCGTGGAGGCACACATTTGCTTCCGCGAGAAGCATAGAGATTTGCTTCTCGTGGAGGTACAGATTTGCTTCCGCGAGAGGCATAGTCATGTCTCTCGGAAAAGAAAAAATAAATGTGTTTTTTTTGTAGGAGATATGCCCTAGAGGCAATAATAAATGTTATTGATTATCTCCCTGTTCATAATTATGTTTATGTTCCATGCTATAACTGCAATGATTCTCGAGTCTGCAAATAAAACGAGGCTTGGAGGGAAACTCATGTGCACGTGTGGGATAATAAACGGTAAAAAGTATTCCTAGTCAAGCCTCTATGACTGGCTCAAGTATTGCATGATGATCCTGTTTTCCTGATCATGGGCATGACTATGTCGGCAATTTTGAGGGCACAATTGTTGGTAGAACACTTGTGTTGAATCGACCCGAATTGATGTTATGCTATGAGATACATTCGTCATTAGTTAATGGTTAATAACACAGAGATGGTTAATGTTTGCATGATTCCTTAGACCATGAGAGTATCGAGTTTCTTCATGCTTGCTTCATGAACTTTGGGGTTTGTTAAACGTCATCCGTAAATGGGTGGCTATTACGGCGGCTTACGGGTTCATGGAAAAGTATGTCAAGTAACTTGATAGCTCAAGATTGGGATTTGCTCCTCCGACGATGGAGAGATATCTCTGGGCCCTCTCGGTGTTACGGTATCCATCATCGTCTGGCCAGACACTTTGTGATTTGATCACGAGGATGCCGGAACACGGGAACGAGAAAAGAGAACAATACCGGTAACGAGGTAACTGGCATAGTGGACAAGTTGTTGATCCACGGGGATGCCTACATGTCTCACCTCGGGTATTTGTAACATATCGCGAAGCAACAGGAATAGCACACGGCAACTGGAGGTTCACTCGAATATTCATTCGTGTGGGTATAGGGGTCAATATGGGTGTCCACGGCTCCGATGTTGATCATTGATCGGAAAGTGTTCCGGGTCATGTCTATACTTCACCGAACCTATAGGGTCACACGCTTAAGGGTCATCTATCTGCTGAATACTAGACGGGGAGTCTGAGAGAAATTCACCGAAAAAGTTTCGGACGAAACGGAAACGTTCCGGAGAGGATATCGGAATAGTTCCGGTGAAACTGAAAAGTTGTTTCAGGGTATTCCATAAAGTCAAATTGGTTTCGTCATATGCCTGGAAATTATTGGAAGGTACCAGAATTGTTCCGGTAACTTCTGAGATTTTTCAGAGACAAAAACCGGAAATGTTCCGGACTGCCGGAACCGCTTTAGTTGCTTTTCACAGATGAAAATCACTAAACCGAAAAGTTGTTTCAGAGTACACCATAAAGTCAAATTGGTTTCGGCACATGCCTGATAATTCTTGGAGGGTGCCAGAATCATTCTGGAAACTTTCTGGAATTTTCCGGAATGAAAACCGGAAATGTTCCGGAGCTGCCGAAACCGCTTCAGATGCTTTTCGCAGATGAAAATCACTAAACCGGAATTGTTCCGGCTCGCGTTGAAAATTATTTTGGTGGGTACTGGAAATGTTCTAAGCCCACATGAATATTTTCAGTTCGATCAGACGCTGAAAAATGTCGTCGTGAATAGTGAAATCAGATTTATGGATATGGTTGGATGTTGGCTTTCCACAAATATCTTCCCAAGATATTTTGGGATGACATGGCATTTTGGATATGCCCATCCTACCCCTTGTTTTTCCTATAAATAGAGGGGAGGAGGCAGCCCCATATGCTTCATCCTTGCTCTCACATACACATGCCATGACATTTCTGGCTTCTCTCTCCCTCCCAGCGAAATAGTTTCGTAGAGCCGAAAGGCTGTCTGGGTTCCGGTGGGAACTAGTTCTGGACGGCGAAGCCCTGCCGGATAGATGACACCGTATGTGTGCAACTCTGTAGAGAGATCGTAGTTTCGGTCTTAGTTCGAGAGTGCCTCCCGAAGGGCTGTCCGTGTGACCGTCCGAGTTTTGGAGGTCCTCCCGAAGGGTTGTCCGAGTGACAGTCCGAGTTTCGGAGGTCCTCCCGAAGGGCTGTCCGCGACACCGTCCGGGGGACTGTGCGACCGCCTCCCGGAGGGCTGTCCGCGGGGCAGATGAGGGTATACATCCTCGCGGTTGGGAGGTTGTAAAATCCTAGCTGCGGGGATCTGCACCGCCGTTCGTCATCGACTCTACTTCCGCTGCGCTACGAGTCGGTAACGAAAATGATCAAACCTTGTATGCAGTCTCCATAGTGGTCCTGGGCTGGTGCGTAGGTCGGAAATTTTTTGTTTTCTGCTGCGTTACCCAACAGTGGCATCAAGAGCCGTGCTATGCGTAGATGCAGGTTGCGATCTAGAATACATAGAGATGTATGGGTGTTGCACAATATAATTAGGTAGTAGATGAGATCTATTGCTGAAAATTATTTGTGCGGGTAGCAGATGAAGTCTGTTACCCGATGTTCTTGTTGCTTCCCTAGAATTTGCGTTTGCTCAATCTCGAGACAGTATGGTGGAATTTCACAAAGTTCTGGCAATCCGCGATCCTGATTGATCAACGAAGTGCTTCAGTTCTTTGGGTTCCGCCATAGTCAAAAGAAAGATGAAATTCGCAGATGAAAGGGCATTGCAGATATGATCTGCACGGGGGTCATGCGTATGACGAAGTTTAGTATGGGGCTCGAGATTTAATTATCTCGTGTTTCATACACCCCGCAATGTTAATCAAGCGACTTGGATTATCATGCTTGATGATGGACGTTGGTAGCTTCGGTTTGTTTCGAAACCTTAGAAGCCACGAAAAATAAAATTTTGCATGAACCGATTAGAGGCGTCTAACTTGGTTTTGCAGGATGGTTTGCATGTGCATGTGATGTGGTATAGCAGTGCTCATTATAATTTGATTATGTATGAGATGACTATATAATGTAAATTGATTAACATGACCTGCGTGTCATGATTCGGCATGATGGCTGGAGCCATATGATTGTCACTTTAATGACCTGCGTGTCAACCTTCAGTAATGCACTTATTTTATTAGCTATAGAGATAGCAATATTATCTGGTGCATCGACAAGGTGGTGGCAATATTCGCAAAGGTGAACACCGACGCGAATGCCGGAGACGAAGAAATACAAGACTTCTCCGTCAGAAAGGGCTATACCATATCATGCTATTATGAATTGCCTGAGATGTTTATCCCTTATGATGCACCCTTTTGATTGCGCGGTAGTCGCTTTTATTAGGGTGATCTCTCACAAAAATATCAAGTAGTTAGTGTTCTCCCAAGTGTAGCATCGTCACGACACTTTTCTTTTCGGGGTATCACATGGATGCATGGGTACGAACGATTAGACATGTGTGAGGCGGGTGAGTTGAGACCTCGCAGCAAGATCACTTGGTTGTATTGACGTTCAGGCATGAAAGTCATGAGCTCGGAACACACGCATCGAAAGATGAACAAGAATCACATAGAGATGTGATTGGCAAGTTGGCCTACCAAATGAAATTCTCGTCACTTGAGATGGATGCATCCTTGGCGTTGAATTGAAATTTGGATCTTGAATCACTCACAATCAATTATGAGAGATATTGATTTGAGTGGGAGCGCACTGTAGAATTACCTTGTTTAATTCTCAGTGCAATTAATCTTGAACACTGTCTAAGTGTGATTTGCATAATAAGTAGAATAATGGCTCGCGTTTCCACCTTCCCTATTAAAATTGAATAGCTGTTAAATATCTGGTTAAAACTTTACGGTTGGTAACGTAATGTGAGGATTGTCCTCAAGAGTGCCGAGAAGGACTTTGTCCTATCGCATACTTTCGGTATTCTCCCGCTAATGCTATGGATGATATGACTCTCGTCCTTCGATCCAAAAGCTAAAATTCCGTTACGGTCAAGTGAAATATGTTTGCTTCCATGAGACCCGAACTTCGAAAGTTGTGGGATAGTTATGTGATATTCATGGAACTGAAAATTAATTTTCAGATACAAACAAAGGCTGAAAGATATGAGATATCTAAAGCCATGTTTGTTTGCAAACTATTAGTAAAAGTGTTTACTAGGCATTTGACTGATAAGAGGGGATCCAGAAGAACGCCTGTCATATGATGATGGTGAATAAAACGACAACTTAAAGAGAAAGGAAGTGTCCGAAGGGTGTTAGTGAAACTTTCACGCCTGGGAAGTCCGGGGCTAACGCCACTCTTAAGTTGGGTGCTTCTTCTGAGAGTAGGAGAAATACTGAAAGTGAAACTGTTAGAAGTATAATGGCAAAAGGAAAGAAGACTGGAATATCCAGCTCATGTATGAATGTCATACAAGTTTTTGATGTATAGAAGGCTGGTCAGAGATATAGTTCTTTGGAATTATGGTTAAACATGTTAATCACTAATTCTTGGGTATTGTGAGTTAATCACAAAGATACCCGCTCGATTGCATTCTGTTGCAACTCGATGTAAGAACTACTATGGCTTGAAAGACTAGCCAGGAATGAGGTTTAGATACACGCAGGGAACATAGCAAATGTTACTATACCTTCCATAGGTGTATTCCCTATGTATTTACTTTCATAAATCATTTTAGAGTTTTACACACTCTAGCCCATTGCATAAAGTATCTTGCAAGAAGGTTGTTCATAAGAGAACTTTTAATGTTCGGAGTTATGAATAACAAAAGGGCCATACTTTCATTATGAATGAGAAGTATGTTATGAATATTGATAATAATACATTACCTCTGTATTTACTTTCATAATTCATTTAGAGTTTCAATACACTCTAGCCCTTTGCATAAGGTATCTTGCAAGGAGGTTATTCATAAGAGAACTTTTGATGTTCGGTGTTATGAATAACATGAAGGGCCATGCTTCCATCCAGGATGGGATGTATGTTATGAATATTGATGGTAATATGATACATCCATAACACTGACGCTAAATGTCGCAAGACTAAAAGAATACCACATATGTGTGGCACTGCATTTGGTCACTTTGGAGAAACCCGCATGGAAAATTCCATTATGATGGATTTTAAAGTCATTTGATTTTGAATCATCTGACACTTGCAACTTTCCTCCGAAAAGTGAAGTGACTGAAATACCGTTCACAGGCCATAAGGAACGAGCAAAGAACATATTGGTGATCATACATTATGATGTGTGTAGTCCAATAAATGTTGTTGCAAGTAGTGGATTTATCTATCTTCAGAAATGACTCAAGTAGATATATGGATATTTACTTGTTGAGACGTAAGTCTGGATCTTTTGAATTCATTCAGAAGGTTTTCAAAAATGAAGTAGAAATTATTGTAACAAGAAAACTATGTTTCTACAATTCGATTGCAGAAAGGAATATTTGAGTTACAAGTTTAGCGAATGTCTGATGAGTTGTGAAAGGGGTTTCATAACTTGCACCTCCCGGAACACCACTGCAAGTGGAGAGTCTGTGTAGATGTAATCGAACCATTCATGACATGGTAAGATCAAAGATGACATAAATAAATTTGCCATTACCCCTTTTAAAAAAGTGATGCTTTAGAGACTGCGGCTTTTACACTGAAAAGAGCTCCATCGGGTCTGTTGAAATGATGCCATGGTATGGTACGCCCAACCATGTTATATCTTTTCTTAACATTTGGAATATGGGGCTTGTGTAAAAGGTTACAAACCTATTTCAAATCAGGCAAGTGCTACTTTGTAAGGTTATCCCAAGTCATTGGGTATTCCCCACCACTATACCGAGGCAAAGGATTTTTCCGCAAAACGGTATGCTTTTAAAGAGAATAGTTCTTACAAAAGGCGAGTGGGAGGACAGTGCAACTCGACGAGATAACCAGTATCTTCGTCATCAGATCAAAGGAAAGAAACCTTGGAAGTGATTCCGGAGTTTCCTACTGCGACTGATACGGAAGTCTCTACAATAAAATGTATGGACTTCAGTCGAATTTGCAGCTGAACCACGTAGGCAAGGCTCGTGCAAACCTCTCAGGTGCGCAAACGAGATATTGTTGTTGGACAACAGTATACCTACGATACATAAGGAAGCGATGATGGGCCCTGACTCCGGAATTGGCTAAATGCCAATACAATCTGAGATAGTTTCCATATCAATGTTTCAAGATTAAAATCTTGATACACCTTTCGGAAGGCTTAGAGTCTAACGGATATTTATGGAACTAAAAACTGATATGGATAAAAATGTTTTATCCATAAAGCTTGACTTGTTGCAAAAACAAGTTCAAAGAGTTGACTACGATGAGATTGTCTCACCGTAGCGATGCTTGAAGTCGGTTCGGGTTGAACTAGCAATTAATATATATTTCAATCATGAGATATGAAACATGGATGACAAAAAGGATTTCCATCTGATGGGAATGAAACCTAGGACTTGTATGTGATACAGTCCAAAGTAATTTGTCGATCCAGAGGATGCTAGTAAGTATGCAAACTTCAGAGTTCCAGCGATGGACAGAAGAGAGCAAAGTGGAGTTGGAATCTTCGTTTTTGATGGAATGGTCAAAAGGGTTTTTTGACTTCATCAAATGGGTATCGAAGATGCTTGTGATTCAAGAAAGTAAGTGGGAGCATAATAATATTTCTAAAAACCTTGTGTACTTAACACATTGTTAATTGGAAATAAATTTCTTGACACGAATTAGGACTTCATTTGAAAATAGTTTTTCGATGAAGTGATTAGGCTAAATAGCCTTAATATTAGGCATGATGATCTATGGAGATAGATTTACCTAACGGGGCTAAGCTATGAATACATATTGACAAGGTGCTAAAACCTTTTAGCATTTAAAACGCCAAGGAGTGATTCTTGCCGAAGTCACATGGAAAGGGTTTTGCAAGACTCGGTGTCTCAAAACACTGATGAGCAAAATACATGATGGTGATTCCACACACTCTTGTGTTTGGATTAATCATGTATTCCATGGTATGTAAAAACAACCAGATATGTCCAATACTCCAAAGTTGTTGCGAGTATAGATACCATAGTGATCAAAGTACTGATCATGGGACAACAGTGAAAGATGTCATTAAGTACTAGAGCAGTACCGATGACATGGTTTCTCGCAAGTGGAGATCATGAAGAGTTCGTTGTAAAAGGTTACATCGATACAGTCTTCATCGATGCTCCATGCGATTTTCGATTTAAGTTGAGGGTTTTGTGATACACATCATGGTGGCACGGTAGTTGGAAATTGTTCCAAACAAGATACTGTGGCGAATTCTATAACAAAGGCTAAGTATGTTGACACTTAAGAAGTGACAAAGAAGTTGTTGAATCATATAGTTCATTCATGAACTTAGTATGGTTCCAAGATGGCTTTGGTCTATGGGACACTATTGCAGATAGCTGCTCCATAGCTCAGTCTGAGGAATCAGGTTTCGACCAATGATTCACACATATGCAAAGCCAAGTCCACACAAAATATGAATTTTGTGAAAGCGTGAAAACGCGGGGATATGCAAAGTTACACACGGAGCTGAAGTCGTCAGATCCGTTGGACATCAGGCTATACCACATGCGAAGCATATTTTACACCAGTATGCCATAGGTGTAAAGTGCATTAGCATTGACTAGATTATTGACTCTAGTGCAAGTGGGAGTCTGTAGGAGATATGCCCTAGAGGCAATAATAAATGTTATTGATTATCTCCCTGTTCATAATTATGTTTATGTTCCATGCTATAACTGCAATGATTCTCGAGTCTGCAAATAAAACGAGGCTTGGAGGGAAACTCATGTGCACGTGTGGGATAATAAACGGTAAAAAGTATTCCTAGTCAAGCCTCTATGACTGGCTCAAGTATTGCATGATGATCCTGTTTTCCTGATCATGGGCATGACTATGCCGGCAATTTTGAGGGCACAATTGTTGGTAGAACACTTGTGTTGAATCGACCCGAATTGATGTTATGCTATGAGATACATTCGTCATTAGTTAATGGTTAATAACACAGAGATGGTTAATGTTTGCATGATTCCTTAGACCATGAGAGTATCGAGTTTCTTCATGCTTGCTTCATGAACTTTGGGGTTTGTTAAACGTCATCCGTAAATGGGTGGCTATTACGGCGGCTTACGGGTTCATGGAAAAGTATGTCAAGTAACTTGATAGCTCAAGATTGGGATTTGCTCCTCCGACGATGGAGAGATATCTCTGGGCCCTCTCGGTGTTACGGTATCCATCATCGTCTGGCCAGACACTTTGTGATTTGATCACGAGGATGCCGGAACACGGGAACGAGAAAAGAGAACAATACCGGTAACGAGGTAACTGGCATAGTGGACAAGTTGTTGATCCACGGGGATGCCTACATGTCTCACCTCGGGTATTTGTAACATATCGCGAAGCAACAGGAATAGCACACGGCAACTAGAGGTTCACTCGAATATTCATTCGTGTGGGTATAGGGGTCAATATGGGTGTCCACGGCTCCGATGTTGATCATTGATCGGAAAGTGTTCCGGGTCATGTCTATACTTCACCGAACCTATAGGGTCACACGCTTAAGGGTCATCTATCTGCTGAATACTAGACGGGGAGTCTGAGAGAAATTCACCGAAAAAGTTTCGGACGAAACGGAAACGTTCCGGAGAGGATGTCGGAATAGTTCCGGTGAAACTGAAAAGTTGTTTCAGGGTATTCCATAAAGTCAAATTGGTTTCGGCACATGCCTGGAAATTATTGGAAGGTACCAGAATTGTTCCGGTAACTTCTGAGATTTTTCAGAGACAAAAACCGGAAATGTTCCGGACTGCCGGAACCGCTTTAGTTGCTTTTCACAGATGAAAATCACTAAACCGAAAAGTTGTTTCGGAGTACACCATAAAGTCAAATTGGTTTCGGCACATGCCTGATAATTCTTGGAGGGTGCCAGAATCATTCTGGAAACTTTCTGGAATTTTCCGGAATGAAAACCGGAAATGTTCCGGAGCTGCCGAAACCGCTTCAGATGCTTTTCGCAGATGAAAATCACTAAACCGGAATTGTTCCGGCTCGCGTTGAAAATTATTTTGGTGGGTACTGGAAATGTTCTAAGCCCACATGAATATTTTCAGTTCGATCAGACGCTGAAAAACGTCGTCGTGAATAGTGAAATCAGATTTATGGATATGGTTGGAAGTTGGCTTTCCACAAATATCTTCCCAAGATATTTGGGATGACATGGCATTTTGGATATGCCCATCCTACCCCTTGTTTTTCCTATAAATAGAGGGGAGGAGGCAGCCCCATATGCTTCATCCTTGCTCTCACATACACATGCCATGACATTTCTGGCTTCTCTCTCCCTCCCAGCGAAATAGTTTCGTAGAGCCGAAAGGCTGTCTGGGTTCCGGTGGGAACTAGTTCTGGACGGCGAAGCCCTGCCGGATAGATGACACCGTATGTGTGCAACTCTGTAGAGAGATCGTAGTTTCGGTCTTAGTTCGAGAGTGCCTCCCGAAGGGCTGTCCGTGTGACCGTCCGAGTTTTGGAGGTCCTCCCGAAGGGCTGTCCGAGTGACAGTCCGAGTTTCGGAGGTCCTCCCGAAGGGCTGTCCGCGACACCGTCCGGGGGACTGTGCGACCGCCTCCCGGAGGGCTGTCCGCGGGGCAGATGAGAGTATACATCCTCGCGGTTGGGAGGTTGTAAAATCCTAGCTGCGGGGATCTGTACCGCCGTTCGTCATCGACTCTACTTCCGCTGCGCTACGAGTCGGTAACGAAAATGATCAAACCTTGTATGCAGTCTCCATAGTGGTCCTGGGCTGGTGCGTAGGTTGGAAATTTTTTGTTTTCTGCTGCGTTACCCAACATTTTCTTGCTTCCACGAGAGGCACATATTTGCTTCTCGTGGAGACACATATTTGCTTCCACAAGAGGCACAGTTGTGCCTCTCGAAAGGGAAAAAATGTGGAGAAACTTGCTTCCTGTTCGGTTTTTTCTTTTGGTTTTTTCTAAAAAAAGTTCGTCGAAACCTATTAACTTTTCATCTAGTTTCGAAGATCTCGACACGAGAAATCCAACGGTAAAAGCGGTTCGGGATTTGGACGCACAGTTTAAGAGATAAAATGTTTTTAAATAAACGAATATACAAAAAATAAAAACTCCTAGGTTTGCGACAAGTGACGCACATGCAGTGCGCCACTTGTCAACCCCTGAGAAGGCGGGAGTGACCTTTCTAAGGGGTACCCCTTAATTAGTGATCTCGCTATATCGCCAGCCACGAATTGGATCACACGCTCACCTACATGGCTTCTTTGGTCGGCCGGTCCACCATAGTAAGATGTTTAACACATGTTGTTTCCAGCGTTGATTCCGTGGAGTTTTTCGCTAGTTGTTTAGTGCTAGCTCTTTGTTTCATTTTAAAGTTTTTTTATGTTCCTTTGTCATTTATATATTTTTAGTATGCAATAATTTCTTTCAAACACATAACATATTTAAAAATGTTTGTGTAATTTAATAAGTATTATCTATATGAAGAATTATTTGTGTAAACTTTTAAAATTATTTACCTATTTAAAATAATTGCTCATGGGTTTGATAAAAGTGTTCATGTCTTTAAAAAAGTTCATGTAATTATGAAGAGTGTTTGCGGATTTATAAGAGGTGAACATGTCATTTAAGAAGTTTTGTCATCTTTTAGCTATTCACACAATTAAATATTTGGGCATGCGTTTGACAATAAATGCTCATTTAGTTTAAAGAAAATGACTTATTTTGTAAATATTCGGCGAATACTAAAAAGTGTTCACGCGTGCTGAAAAATAGTCACGATGAATATTTTTGAAGTACAAGATGAATAAGTTTTTCATATTTGATAAATAATTTTTAAATACACGATGGATTTTTTGCAAAAAACATGATAAATATATGTTGAAAATATAGTATTGACTTTTCTAAAATACAAGGTGGGCCATCTTTTAAAATACAAGGTGGACCATCTTATATTTAAAAAAAAATCAGAATTTATAAAATATTTTCGCGCTCTTCAAAAAAATATTAATTTTTTCGACAAAAAATATTGTGTTTTCAGGAAATGATCAAATTTTTTTGCATCTTTAAAAAGTATTCGTAAATTTCAAATTACATTCAAAACTAAAAAAATCAAGATGCATTAGAAAATGTGCTGGATTTTTCAAATAGTTCGCATAGATACAAAGTGTTTGGAAATTTCATAATTTGATTGTTTTCTTTTAAATACTTGGAATTTTAAAAATGGTCAAAAATTCAAAAAAATACTCATAAGTTTCAAAAAATGTTAATATTTTTTCAAAAAATGACCGCGTTTTCAAAAATTGTTCACAAACTTTGTAAAATAAATGCTATAGTACTGGTTGAGTCGACAGTTTATGTCGAGCCGATGTGGTACCGGTCGTGTCGATACAGTTCCTGTCGAATCGCGACAATGCCTCCGGGTCGAGTTGGTGATGGGCCAGTCTATTCGGATGCGCTCTATGCGACACATCGACACTTTGATGCGGACCGGCTGAATCTATGCCTTTATTTGTTTTAAACCCGAAAAATGAAAAGTTGGACATGGGCTGAATTCGCCCTTGGTCAAGTAATATTTTTCAGGTTTCGTTGGAATTTGTCTCAAGAGAATGTTTCTGGGTCTGCTAAAAAAGAGAATGTTTCTGGGAAAATTAGGTATATATTTCTTGGGATCTCAAAAAGTAAAAATAATAATAATAAACAGCATTAGCCAGGGTTGGAACTTCTATCTACCTAAAATAGGACCTCAGAGAATTGACACCGGGTTCACGGCACGTAGGCGTGCATGTCCAGTTTGACTGCAGAAGTGGTTAGGTAACACTGCGGTGCTTGTTTCGTCTCTCGAAAAAGGAAAAATCACTTCGTTCGCCAAACTTTCATTAGGCTAGTCATAGTGGGAGTAACTTAGCTAATAACATAACGTAACCCAAGGTAAATTTGCTTGCGTGACAAGTAATTAATGCGGAAACAGGTGTTGTGTTAACATATTATAATATGTTACCACGCAGCACCGGCACGAGAATAAAGGTTTGAACTTTCATAGGCTACGTACAGACATGCATAGTCATCGGTTGAAAATTAATAAAAGCTTATGTGGAAATACTAACACATACACACGTTGTGGCTATATCATCACGTCTATTGACCAGGATGGTTTTTCCAGTCGTGGACTACGAACACCCGGTCAACGCAGCGCTCGCTCGTGAGGTACCAGTACTGTAGCAGCAGTCCAAGGAAATGACGTTGTGATCTAGTAATGGCCGATCTGGACGTACCCTGGTGCGCACGCACGCCGACTTGTGCTCTCTCGCGCCACGGCATCACAGAGCTCGACGAGAGTCGAGACCAGTCGACGCTGCTGCTGTTTGACTTTTGTTGGCCGTATCCCATGGAGAAACAAGACTCACGTCGGAAACCCCGGCTCCTCAGAGCTTAGCGACTCTCGGCCGTTCGATCGATTTGCTTGATGCGTGTAGAGCCTCAGCCGTCGGATCGAAGCAGCGCACTGTAGCAATGAATAGTAGTAGCAAACGCGTGCCACCGCGTGTAATTTCACAGCCCGCCCAGGGCATGGATGGAAATTCGCGTGATGGGTGTGTGTGTGGCGTGGTGTGGATGGCCAAGGGACGGATAAGGGCAAGGAGCGTCTTCGTCTCTCCTTCCCGTCCTCACTTCACCCGATTGGTTGAAACTCCCCATCGTGCAAACCCTAGCCGCCACTCCCTATCGTGCGCTTCCTGCAGCCGTCGCTCGTTCCTCTCCCGCTGGCGCTGCTCTCCCCATCGACCTCGCCCCTCGCCATCGCCGGGAGGAGAGCGCAGGCCGCCGCATCGCCTTCACCTCCTCCCCAACTGCTGACCTCACGCCGCACGCTCCCTCCCCTTCCCCCACTCGGTCCGCACCACACGAGGTGGGATGCGACCCATGCCCCCGCCATCTCCTCCGCCCAGCCGACCACCCCTCCTCTACGCGCCTCCCTCCTCCTCCTTCCCATCGGGATCGGGCAAAAGGATGAGCGCGGGCCGCAGAGACGACGAGGTGGCCGAGCTGTCCACGGCACCGTCGTTGTTCCTCCGGACTCGGCAGGAGGAGTGCCGGCCACAGGGATGGAAGAGGAGGCCAGCCATCCGCGGCGCCGTGGCCGCCGTCCAGATCGCTCGCCAGCGTGGATGTGTGGGGCGAGGCTGGGGAAGTCGTTCCGGCGGTGCTGGTGGAGACAGAGACCCGGTGGCCGGCCGACATGTACAGCGTCACTTGCAACTGCTTCCATGGCTTCCTCGGCCTCCCTGTCGTGTTCGAGATGGAGATGCCTCCCTGCTTCACCACTGCTAGGTACCTCTTCCTCCTCAGCTGCATATGCTTTTGATTATTTGGTTCCTTGCTTTATGTGGGATCTGATAACATTTTGTTTATATATTTGTTAGATGTACAAGCAGTAGAAGCAAACCTCCCCTCCGCTCATTGCTGGTGGTTCAGACTCAGGTTGTCGATGTAGATCGATCCAGTGCCCCCCTCTTCAGTTATTTTGCTTGGTGGTACGTGGATCTGCTGGTGCACTGGTGAGCCACCCGTTCTACTCCACCTTTTCCTCTGATATTCAGTGCAATTCATGCATTGCTTTGTGCTCAGTTGATGTGGAATGTGCTTAATATTTCCCAGTAGAAAGCTCAGTTTTGCTATGTGTTGTTCAGCATTGGCTCATGGTAATGAATGGTTCCTGTTTAGGACGAATTTATCACTCATTGTTTTTTCCAGAGTGAGATATAATCAATAATAATTGTTCCCTTTGTAAGTGAGCTTATTGTTATTTTTTTATTTGCATAATGGGGAGCTGATGAACCCGGGGTCCCAGCAGATATACCTCATCTTTCCGGCGGACAACACCTTCCGCGAGGAGGATGGCTCCAACTACTTCAGGTACATCACCGTGCTCGCTTGCACACCACAGTCCTACCTCTGCTCCGCCTCGAAGTCTCTTCGGGATTAACCGTCTCGTCCTCTGAAGCGCATTATCTACGGTCTTGTCCACGACGTGCACATCCCCTACCAGCAGAACCGCATGTTCGGGTTCGTCACCTTCGTCTACAAGGAGAAGGGCAAGGTCCCCGGCAAGTTCAGGCAAGCCCACGACGATCTTTGCCTCTTGCTTCCGGCGGCACTAACTAACAGCAACATCCCCATGACCCTTTATTTTCGTTGTTGCTTTGCAGGAAGCAGAAGGGCGAGAGGGTGGACTTCTCTAGTTGCGGGTCTCCCACAGGGCTGGACGCCAGGGACCCCTTCGATCCCCACCGGATTGGTTCGTCATTGTTGTAACCTCATGTTGATTGTTTATATGCATGATGAGTGATTGTGTGCTGAGATTCTTGTATTGGGTTGGATTCCGTGTACCTCACCTCTGTTTGATGTGTGACTTTGCCATCTTGCTGCAGGTGCTGCTCAATCCGTGAGTTGCATCTAATTATGTGTTGGACAACTCAACAAGTTGATTATGAGTCTATTCTGTTGCACGGTCGGTCAATGCTTTCTAATGATATACAGATCTTCTAATATTTGTAGAGGGCTAACGAAAAGACTCATGCTTCAAGTGCCAAGAAGATCATTTCTTGCAAGAGAAGGTGGTAAGCTTCTCCATCTGTATATCCATGTTTTTCCCCTAGAAACGATGGCTGCATGTTTATGCTGTTCTGTGTATAATATAGCTATATGTTAGTTTTACTCCATGACTATGATTTCATTGCTCGAAGAGTTCCTGATAAAATGATTAAAAGGAGCAGCATCATCATTGTGTTTTTCTTTCTTTCAGAGATTGAATGCATATTTGGTATGAGGCAGTGGAGGTGTTGTTGATCCCTAGAGGCCTAATACATTTTTCATTTCCTGGTGAGCTTACTTCTGAATCCCTTGCAGCATGTACAAGGTTGATGTCCATGCCCAGCCATGGGTCTCTTCTTTTATAAAGAGAATACCTGTTCTAGCTATTATCAATTTGTTTGTATATGTTGTAATATATTTCTAAAATGAAAAGCGCACAGTTTTAGTCAAGTGAAATTTCGTATTTGTACTGTGGTATATTTATGTGCTATTTCTGCCTCTATACCGAATAGAAAGTAGCGGTATATGTCTTTTGAGATAAAAAAATGGGGAGGAAAGGATTGTACTATGAGGAGATCATTACGGTGGCAGTGATGCAAGTATCCTATCATGTCGTGCTATTTCATATTGGGATCTTTAGATTTTCTTGCCATTTTCTTGCATTTTTTTTTGATTCATGTTAGATTGTTCGTAGTTTTATAACATGGTTAAATACTTGACATGTTGGGAGAGGTTGAGCTAGATCACTTTCAGTATGCCTCTCTACTTTCATATACCTATAATTGCTTTTTTGCTCAGTCAAATATATATCAAATAGTATACATGAGGGAATGTTAGTAATTTTTTCACAACTGGTTATCAATTTGTTTGTATATGTTGTAATATAGACAATTAGATCATTTGTTCCTTGAATATAGGCAATTGATACACTATTTCCATGGTAGGAGCTAATGTTTTGTTTACCTTTCCTTTCTCTTTCCTGAATATAGACAATTGCATCATTTGTTCTGTGAAGAAAGTGGCTTTTATCAATTGGTGCAAATATATATCTTGCCAGACCATAAATCCAGAAATGTTGATTTTTAAGCCTGGAAAAGTTATTCTGATCACCGTGGAGATGGGGGGTGGGTATATGATGGCCGGTGGCCCCGGGAGGCAGCGAGCTTGACAGATGGTAAATGCGAGAGGCGGTAACTGTATGACGAGCAGAGGCGGTAACCGTCGAGAGAGAAGGATCCCACAACCAGCTGATTGCAGGTTTGATGTAAATCGCATGTTCCCCTGTTATGTGTGTGCATGGCTAATTTAGATCTGATTTTTATTTGTCTCTACCCCTATAGTGTACCAGATTTAAATTTGGATTTACCACCTCGGCTCCAGTCTTTCCCGCCGGAGGGAGATGAAATCAATTCCAGCCGTCGATTTCCTCCTTTGTATCAACATCCACCCTCCATCACATGCTAATATGTCAAATCTGACGGTCCGTCTTAGCTGGATTCGCCCACCTCTTCCCACCTGTGTGGAGTTTTCTCGGACGTTCCTGATGCTCCTCACGTGACTCCTTCTGTTTGGAAAAATTAAAGCCACCCCGCGCGCGAAACCCATCCTGGGAAACAGCACGAGCCAGCGCGCCAAACATCAGCTTCTTCGTCACCCTCCACACCCCACTGTCACCTGCATCTGCTGTCTACTGCGATTTTTTCCATCTTCTTGGAATACTTCTGAATGGTTGCAACCCGTGGGATCTAGGTTGGGAGGAGCGGAAGTGTCGTAACCTACAGCCTACAGGTGAGTCCATTGTATACTATTTCTCTTTTTTTCCCTTGATTCTGATTTTCTGATTTTCTTGAGCGGAAGTGCAAGTTGATGTTTCTTGCAAAGAACTATCTATTCTCTACATGTTACAAATCAACGCGAAATGATGTCATTTTCTGTCCATTGTGGAGGATATGCATTTTTGTGCACACAAGGTGTTTGTGTATTTGCCCAAACTGTTATGAAGATATAGAGACGAGTGGAAGGCAAAGGATTAATGTGCGGTTGTGAAGCTGCATACCATAATCGGATTTATAAGTGGAATGGTCATAGTCATACTTTTGTATTCTTGTTAGCTGGTTCTTGGTTCCTTATATAATGTTTTGATATGTTCAGAAGTTATACTCATTTGATAAATTTACGTATGATCCCCACAGGTGATAAATGAAATGTTATATGGAATAAGAATGTCGTAAGTTTTTTCTTTTTCTTTTGTGGGGTATATTCTCTTTATTTATTGATGATATTAGAGACTAAAAAACTGCAGCTCCATAATTTCATCAGAGCTGAACTGAACTACAGTTCAGTCAGTACATGTCCCATAACTTTGTATGTCTACATGAGAGTATATATTGTCAGTCAAAGCATTAAATTTGCGAACTTCATGCTCTTAGTTTTAATTGATCTAATAACCTATTGTGTTGTTCAAACTTGTCCTGTAGATTTGAGTTGGCAACTTCGAACGATCAACCTCGCCGGCCTGCATGACTCTGTGTCGGCATTCTGTTGCAAATACCAGCCCATTTGCTTCTCCTTCATCAGTCCCAGGTACATAAGTTTTCCCCTAACATAGAGATACACAATATGTAATCATGTGGTTTCCTGTTCTAAATAGACAATATAAATACCTTTGTGATCTCCTCAGATGTATAAAAAAAGAATAGTAGAAACAAGGTTAATCATATGAAGGATACAAACAATTATGTATGCTCATCATATGAATGCAGATAACTATGGAGAACGATGCATGCAGTTGGAAGCACGGACTCCTTTTAAAAATATTACGAATGTCCCAGTGGTTAATTCGACGGCATCAGAAGCGAAACAAGGTTCTACATCTTTGCACTCAAATCATGTTCCTGAAGATTGATTAAGATTTATATTTACTTTGTATATGACATATCTTTTGGTTGCTAAATTTTCAGCGCTAAATAATTATTTTGTTGAACAAATAGATGTATCAATGAATCCTATACACCGTAAGCGTTTTCGTGATCGGAATAGATACTTGCAAATGACTCCTGTTCAAAGAGAAGCTTATTTACAGAGGAATCGCGAGTACAAACGGGCTAAGAGAGAAAACCATGCAAGTAGTAGTAGTGCGCAGTCCATAACTGGGCAGAGAAATATGAGCTGCAGTGACCACATACACAAGCTTATGGACTCTTCTCATGTGGCAGAAGGTACTTTATTGTGGTTTATAATAAATATAATTTAGTTACCACTATGTGTGCTTACTGAATGAATTTATATCTTTTCTTTTCAGGTTGCTGCATGGACAGTTCAGTGGTCGATCAGCATGGTTGCTCATCAAAGATGAAGCAAGGCTTGTTAAAAAAAACTGTATTTACCATCGGAATCTATTGTTTAGATGTATTACTACTAATAATATAAATCTATTTTTTGTGTATTTATCATGTCGCAGTGGCCACATTTGGTATTTTGGGGATATCTAAATTGGGTAAAGACATATCTGAATTGGACCAACATCCTATTCTTCAGCCAAATATGTGCCGCCAAGATCATGGAACTCGACTAACGGTCAGTCTATCTGGAGTATATACATCTTCTCTTTCTCTTAAAGATCAAGCTGTAGATAATGCATTGACAAACAATAGTCGACGTAAGCGGCAACGTGGCACTAAGTGGTATTCAAACTTGGCACCTGAACAAAAAGAAGCATACTTACAAAGGAATCGTGACTATAAGAAAAGAAGAAATTCTCATGGAGCGGGTTGTAGTAATGCACATGATACAACTGATCAGGCAAGTTGTAATACACAAAACGTAACTGGACAAAGTGGCAACTTGTTTCATTAACATATGCCTATGGAAATTCAAGAGCATATCGATCATGAATCTGAAGACACAATCTACATGCCAACTGATTTTTTCCCTGCTATCCAAGGTAGTTTCAGCATCTGATGGTAATGATTTTCTAATTAACTTATCCTCAGAAATATTAATTATGACAAATAATTTACTAAGTTGATTTAATACTCAACAGATAATATTGGGGAAACTGGAGATGATATAATAGGTTAATATGGGAAAACCCAATATATGCTTGAAGGTTATGATGAAGATTCTGATAGCTATTTATTCGGTGAAGGAGGCAAGTATTTTTAGTATATGTGTTGTAAAATGGAGGAAAAATATATATATTGGCATCGAGATAACTATTACATACAATTTTCTCACTTCCAAATAACAATGGACAGGTTTTGAATATGAATCATATCAAGAACCAGACCATGCTGTTTGTGAAACACAAGTTGATCCGTATGATCACATATATCAAAATTTACCAAGTGGTCATCATGTTTTGGAGGCAGTACCCAATTGCAAATATTGCACTGCAAAAAGATTTCAATATGAGAAACCAACTTTTTGTTGCATGGGTGGCAAGGTCAAGATAGTAACTCCACTTGTTCCTGAAGAACTGCATTGATTGTACACAAGTCAAGATCCAGAAGCAAGGTATTTCCAAGATAACATAAGGTACTTCAATTCACACTTTTCTTTTACCTCTCTTGGGGTTATGCTGGATCAACAATATTGCAATAAAAGGTCTGGAGTTTACACTTTCCGTGCACAAGGTCAGATTTACCACTGGATTGACCAATTGGTTCCAACAGGGGATGGCCCCAAGCATCTACAATTGTACTTTTATGACACAGATGTTGATTTGCAACATAGATTCCGATACTCTCCTAATCTTGATAAAGTTCTCATTCGGAAATTGATGCACATACTTTCACATAATCCTTATGCCCAGATATTTCGAAGCCTTGGTTCAGTGCCAAAACTTGATGAATATCAGATTGAGTTGAACACAGACATTTGTTTAGATCAACGAGTATATAATATGCCTACTACGTCCCAAGTAGCAGCGATTTGGGTAGAGGGAAATAATCATCAAGGTCACTTCAACAGGAGTATAATCATATATGGTAAATCAGATAAGCCACAATACATAAAAGCATACCAAGGCTGTTATGATCCACTATCATACCCACTTTTCTTTCCGCGCGGAGAAGTTGGATGGAACTTGAATATACTGAAAGTGGGAACAAATGCTAATATTTGGGTTAGTAGACATCGAATAAATGACCTCGAGGAAGAAGGTTAGTTCTGTCATATTTTGACTGTCATTTGTAATTGTTTTATTATATATTTGTATCTAAATCAATTTTCGTTGTATAGGTCAAGAGTACAACTCTGGTTCTTGTGTTTCACCAAGGGAATATTATTGTTTCAAACTGCAAATTCGAGCCAAAGAATTTAATGTGTTACTTTTTGGAAAATGACTCACTCAACAATATATTGTCGATATGTACATAAAGATTGAATCGATAAGATTGGCATTCTACTTAAAACCAGCAAATCAAATTCTCATACGAGCAGATCTATATCAAGGGCTGGTTGATAGTGTTATTGCTGGTGAGACACGTGCGTGCATGATTGGCAAGCGCATTGTGCTCCCTCCCTCTTTCATTGGAGGTCCAAGGGACATGCGTAGAAGGTATCTAGATGCTATGGCTTTGGTCCAACGGTTTGGGAAGCCAGATTTATTTCTAACAATGACATGCAACCCAAGTTGGGAAGAGATAATGAAAGAACTTGCACCACGCCAATCAGCACAAGATCGACCAGACTTGGTAGCACGGGTCTTTAAGGCAAAATTAGAGGATCTGAAAAAGCTTATATTCAAGAAGAAATTCTTTGGCGAAGTTGCTGCTTATGTCTATGTGATTGAATTTCAAAAAAGAGGACTGCCCCATGCACATTTCTTGATAATCCTAAAGTCAAATTACAAAATAAACAACCCTGACCAGTATGACCATATTATATCTGCTGAAATTCCTGATAAGGGTAAGTACCCAGTGCTGCATGATTTAGTTATTAAACACATGATGCATGGTCCATGTGGTGTTCTCAATAGTAGAAATTCATGCATGCAAGACGTAAATTGTAAATACCGCTATCCCCGCCCGTTCTCAGAGGTTACGTTGCAAGGAGAGGACTCATATCCGATCTATAGACGCAGGGATGATGGTCGCCAAGTGCGCATTAGGGGAGCTATTTTGGATAACAGATGGGTTGTGCCATACAATCCATACTTACTTATGAGATACAATTGTCATATCAATATTGAAGTTTGCTCCAGCATTAAGGCTGTTAAGTATTTATTCAAGTACATATACAAAGGTCATGATCGTACCTCTTTTATCCTAGAAGCCGCGAGAGATAAAGTCATTGTTGAAATTCGTGAATATAGAGATGCCAGGTTTATATCACCTCCGAAGGCAATATGGAGGATTTATTCTTTTAATCTCAGCGAGATGTCTCCTCCTGTTCTACAATTACAGGTTCACTTGCCAAATATGCATATTGTGCACTATAAAAATTCTGATAATTTGGGGAATGTGATAAATAGAGATTCATCTTCCAAGACAATGCTAACTGAGTATTTCAAAATGAACTCCATTGACAGTTATGCCAAAAAAAATTATATAAGGAATTTCCTGAATTTTATGTATGGCAAAGAAACCACAAAACATGGAGGCGTCGTACGCAGAGGATTCAAATAGGTAGACTTGTGGCTGCTCACCCTGCAGAGGGCGAGAGATATTACTTGAGAGTATTGCTAAACCATGTCAGGGGGGCTACATCTTTTGAGGATTTACGTACCGTTGAAGGCATAGTCTGTTCCACTTTTAGAGAGGCTGCAGAGAGAAGGGGTCTCATTGAAGCGGACAATAGTATTTCAGATTGTCTCACAGAAGCTGCAACATTTCAAATGCCTTATGCTCTTAGGAGGCTTTTTGCTACGGTTTTGGCCTTATGTGAGGTAACACATGTTCGTGCATTGTGGGACAAGCACTTTGAAGCCATGTCTGATGATTTTCGTAGGGAGGGCATAAGTAATGAAGCAGTTGAGCAGAGGGTGCTTAGAGATATTGGAGATTTGCTATACTCCATGGGTAAGGACATCCGAAGCTTTGATCTTCCTGATCTATTGGACACCGGTGATTTGCAAAGCTTAGAGCAGAGAGAATTAACTGAAGAGATATCTATTTTAGTTGATAAAGAAGACTTACAATTGTGTGAAACTTTAAACACTGAGCAACAGCTTGCCTTTGATGACATAATGAACCATGTTATACAAAAGAAGGGTAAGGTCTTCTTCGTTGATGGTCCAAGAGGCACAGGGAAGACATACCTTTACAAAGCCTTGTTGGCTAAAGTGCGGTCCATGGGATTAATAGCCATCGCAACAGCAACATCAGGCATTGCGGCTTCTATTATGCCAGGTGGTAGGACTGCCCATTCCAGATTTAAAATACCAATAAATATTCAAGAAGACACTATGTGCAACTTCAGTAAGCAGAGTGGAACGGCAGAATTACTTCGAAGATCATCTTTGATAATTTGGGATGAAGTTGCCATGACAAAACGACAAGCTGTCGAGGCACTTGATAGAACATTGCAAGATATTACAGGCTGTAGATCACCATTTGGAGGAAAGATAATAGTGTTTGGGGGTGATTTCAGGCAAGTCCTCCCTGTGGTTAGGCGTGGCACTAGAGCACAAATTGTTAATGCCACTCTAAAAAAATCTTATCTCTGGGAGGATATGATACAAATAAAACTCAAACACAATATGAGAGCAAAATCTGATTCATGGTTCTCGGATTTTCTTTTGAGAATTGAAAATGGTACTGAAGAATCAATTGGTGAAGACTATGTGTGGCTACCAGAAGAGATAGTCATAGGTTACACAAATTCAAAAGCTGCTGTTACTAAGTTGATCAATGATGACTTTCCATCACTTAATGAGAATGGTAGATCATCATCTTACATAAGTTCCCGTGCCATTCTTTCCACCAAAAATGAATATGTGGACGAACTAAATGCAATGCTTATAGACCAATTTCCTGGAGAAGAAAAGATATACTACAGTTTTGACTCTGCAGTGGATGATACACACAATCACTACCCACCTGAATACCTAAATTCTCTCACACCTAATGGCCTGCCTCCACATGTTCTTCGGTTGAAGATCAATTGTCCGGTTATCTTGCTTCGAAATTTAGATCCATCTAATGGGCTATGCAATGGCACAAGACTTATTGTTAGGGCATTTCAAGGTAATGTTATTGATGCAGAGATTATTGGAGGACAACATTCTGGAAAACGAGTTTTCCTTCCACGAATTCCTATGTACCCTTCTGATGATGACGTGCTTCCATTTAAATTCACAAGAAAGCAATTTCCTATTCGTCTTAGCTTTGCAATGACAATCAATAAAGCTCAGGGTCAAACAATTCCAAATGTTGGCATCTATCTTCCGGAACCTGTATTCTCTCATGGTCAACTTTATGTTGCTTTGTCTAGAGGGATATCAAGGGAAACGACAAGAATACTTGCCAAGCCAAACAAGGATATCGACCCATCAGGGAAAAGTACTAAAAATATTGTCTATAAGGATGTTTTGATGTGATAAATGTAACACAGATGTACTGTTGTGCTATAATGACCAACAGAGGTAATAACTCATTACTCTTTTTGAATCATTTGAATAACACCATGCCTTTTCTGCTCCTTTATATGGTTGTAATATTATGATATCAAAGTAGCATAATTAAGCCTATCTGTTGCATGTACAGGTTGAGCACCTTGTTTGGTTAATGCAAAATCATGAGTTTGCTTACCTTTTGCTATGCTAATAACTTTTGCTATCCATCAAAGATCCTGACACCCATGTCAAAGTTGCATTCTGGTCATACTTTAATGCGTTATTTTTCTATTGCCACCAAATGCATGTACTCTGATCATAAGAAGAGTGGCTTTGCTTTAGTTTTTCCCCATGCTTTGCTTTACCTTTTCTTTGACAAAGTCGAATTTGTTTTCCTTAACCTTGCCATGAACATAACCTTCCTATCTCGCATATATTATTTATATTTTGTTTGAAACTATGATTATGTCGATGCCCTATAATTTATTTAGATATTAGTCAATACTTTCCAGCAAGTAGTCCATTTGGTACTTATAATGTGTATTCCCGCATGTTTTCTACAGGAAGAGTCCAAAGCTGCACTATTTCCGTCTGTGTGGATTCAAGTGCCCTCATTCTGGCAATCTCCAGGAATAGGAGGGATCTCTCCTCCTTGTGTTTCCTGTTCTACAAAGTAAAAGAACTTGCTTCTCTGCGTAGTTTCAAGATTTCTGTCAAGGGTATATATATGGTGTAATCTTGTAGTCCATAGTTTAGCTATGCAGGTGTCATTCATTTCTGGTTAGATGATATCTCTAACGACACGAAGCGGCCTATCTTGGAATATATTGTAACATGTTTTAACAGTATGTTGCAATAAAGCTTTATCTTTTTCATGTAAAAGAAAATGTCAGTTGTGTACTCTTATGATCCGCGTGGTAATGCCAAGCTGGTCAAACGGTATGTGAGAGTGAAATGTAAACTGGGCAAAATGCTTTATGTCATGTTCCACTGAATATTCACCATACATCGCATTACAAGTTTGACAAAATACTGGCATTTCATTCCTAAGATTCGGACCATCCCCACAACCACACTTTGCAAAGAATTACCATTTTCATTGCATATCTTCAGTAATTCTTCGCACGGCAACACACAGAAGAAACTCTAAAATTCATCTACAAGGAGTACTTTTCTCCTGTTCCCCCCATATGCTTTGCCATCTTCGAGACCCTTGCTCCCTGATAGATCATCAGGCGACACAGGTTCACCCGATCTCCACGCCCAAGGTGCTTGGGAAGGAGCAAGAGGTATTCCTCCACAATGTTGTGCTCGACCTCCCAGGGATGGCCAGAACGCGAGTTGGAATGTGGCGCAGTAGTGAGAGAGGCGAACCCTACACTTTGACAAACTAAAATTTCAGAATGTTAGCTTAATTTCAGAAAATACCTGGCTTCACACAGAGAGGTCGAGACCGCCTGCTGGTATCGCATGGCCCTTGGTCGTCGCTGAAGTTCTCAGGAGGGGGTGCAGGCATCTACAATTGCCGACCGACGGGCGAGCAGCGGCTTCTCGCTAAGAGGTAGAGACCGACAACAGGACAGGGTTCAGACATAGCATCACAACCTGAGAGGTAGGACGCTCGAGTGGAGGGTGGCGCAAGTTAGCCGATGATGGGAGGGCGACGAGCCGGCGCTGAGTATTGCTTATTACTGTGGCAGGATTTAAGTGCGGAGGACTTTGGGCATCGATCTGAGAGAGAAAGAGAGAGGGCAACGAGAGCTAGAGAAAGGGGGATCGGTTGAGGAGCGGCGGGGAAGAACAGGGAATTTTAGCCTATTTTCAGTGGAACCAGAGGAGTAGCCGAGCAGAGGTGCGGTGCGTGTGTTGTAGTATTAGGCTAGGCCTGTTGGGCTAGGCCGATGGGTTCATGTGTGTGTGTACACGGACAATTAATTAGTATAAAGGAAAAGTGAACCTTACTTATATGTATATATACATTTTGTCGTTTCTAAAAAAATGAGTATACATTTTTGTCTCAACAAAAAATTACATGTTTTTTCTATTTGTTTTTTTTCTGTTTGTTTCTAAAAGAAAAAAAGCCCCCCTAAAAAGGAAAAACAGGCACGTATATACATGTGCATATGTCGTTTCCTTTGAATTTTTTATAATAAACCAACTAAAAGATGAAGTGGCACAAAAGTGTAAAATGCGAGCAAATTCGAACTCCTTTTATTTTTTAGGGAAAGCAAATTCAAACTCCTTGGTTGTGTTAATTTGTATTTCTTATATCTATCACTATGACTTAATTTGATGGTTAATAAATAAAAATCATTGTTTTGGACTAACAAGCCACCACTTTAGTATTAGTACATCTTTTATTTGTACTCATGTACATGAAGGCGTGCATTGCACGTGCACTTTTACTAGTAAATATGGTGATTCAATTGCACAAATTTCTTGGGTTGGATTAGCAGTGACATTTGATTGATATTTGTGGTGCGTGCTCTTGTGTGAGATTAGCACATCTGCCAGTACTTTATATTAACTCCAAATTTGGATCATACACTCGCAGTTCAGTTTGGGTTCATACAGTGTGTGTTCTCCAATTACTCTTGATGCTTGATGTGATTCAACATGGATATTTTGTTCCCTATTGATTTACAGGTTATGCTAATGAAACTTTAGTCATCAAGGGTGTATCATATCTTGGCAGATTAGTGTTGTAACTGAATGTTCTTCTGCGTTCAAGCTAAAAAATGTTCATCTGCATTTATTTATTATTAGTTCAGTATGAAGGAGCAAAGACCTACATAATTGATATCCTTTAGTATCCACATGAATTAATTTTGACCTTGGTTTGTATGCTGAAAGCTATTGAAATTTATCCATTATTGTCTATTGTTGTGTTGTGTGAGTCAATTCTTTGCTGTTGGCTGATTTTGATCTCGAGGCTTATCTATTATTTCAGGGCAGCTCCCTTGGGCATGCAATGAGGATGCCTTATGTTCACGCACCTAATGGAATGTATGCTTTTCCTTGATGCTCCAGTCCTAAGAAATTGCATGAAGGTGGTGTCTGGTTAGTGATCTGGCCTCGACCATAGAGCCTTTCTTTCCTTGATGCCTTATCTATTATTTGGTCTATAAATTATTAGGTACTGTCTGTTTAGCTTGGGAGTTGAGTCAGATAAGGAGTTCACCTTGAGTGTATCAGAATTGTATCTATATATGTTTGCAAAGATAAATAATTTAATAAGTAAATAGCACTCTCGGTTTCAAAGCATGTGTTTCATGGACATTGGCTTTGTTTAAGAGAGATAACTTTAATCGGTAACTCTAAATTCATTTCAGCCACCCATGATTCTGATCTATGGAAACAAACAATGATTCCTTCTTTTTGATCTGAGCTGAGACGCTGCTGCATGGAAACAAACGGTGTTTCTTTCTAGGTCATGTTTCTAGCTAGCGTCCTTGATTTCCTGCGAACCACTGTCCCCGGGACCAGTCGTGTTCGTTCATTTGCTCTGACCTCGCCGGCCAGTTCTGGTTCTCTCCAATCAGCTGCATCTGGAAAAGGGTCTCATATATCTTCACCGGTGCTTTTTCGTGTATTTGCCTCCCTCGCATTGCCCTTTATTTCGCTGCTGTGTAGATCTGGATGCAGCTTCTCAGTTCTAACAGTCTGCTATCTTTGCATGCTCTCTGTGGTTTCATAGGGGCATGGCGGCTCTATCAAATTTACTGTTGCTTATGTATGTAGTTAAATTACTAATTCAATACGTTTATTTGTTCCTTTTCGTAGATGGCTTGTGTACCCCTTACGAATCTACATTGCGGAATAGAAGATCGTCCAGTGTGCGTTCAAGTATCACGACTATGGCATTATCGAGGTGGTCTAGACTATGGCCCTATTAAACTCATTCATATGGTTATCATCGACGAGCAGGTGCTGTTGACCCCATGTCATTTCACCCCATCTGTCTTTCATTTAAGTTTCGGCTTATCTTTGCTCCAGAAATGGTCAATTTGTGTTTAACGAATAGTATATCTGGTAGTGAAATATATGGAGCGGGGATGTTTTGGTTATTGTGGAGGCTGTTGTATTGGATGTTTTGGTGCAAGACATTTAAGGTAAGATTGATCCCCTTGTACCCATGAGTTTGCTTCCCATGTAGAGCTCATCTCCATTCATCCTGCTATACATTATGGCAGAGTAGAAATATATTGGTGTGATAGAAAGCATGGACCCAAATTAATTTATTTTCTTGCTTTGCCTGAACAATTAGTACAATTAGTTTCATGCTTCGATCTCTTTAGGTCATATTAGTGTGATAGAAAGCATGGACCCAAATATACATGAGTTTTTGTCATACAATGGAAGATGGATTTATAATAGATTTGAATGTGCATTTAGCCATTTAGCATTTAGATCAGAATTGTCGTTTTGTTAGTAAAGTTGCATGTAATTAGTACTGTTTATTTCTATATTATCTCCTTTGTCCTGTCCTTTTTTAGAACCTTATATGGATTTTCTATAGTTCAATTTACAGTGTCTAATATAGTGGAAGGGCATGGGTTATATGATAGGAAGAAGCAACACAAGGAAAGGATCAGGGCCATGGTAATAATTCCATTTCAACATTTGTGTGTTATTGTTGTTCTTCGTTAGGAGGAATGTGGGCAACGATTTGATGTTGATATAAAAAAATCTGAATTGAATCATATGTAATTCTTTTTTTGCTTGTGCTGCAAAATATAGCTCAAAAACTTTCTCCTTTTTTGCTTTCAAAGGACGAAGCACATCTCAGATTAGTGAGTTGCTTTGTACAATTCATATTTGTTGAACTATATGCAGTTTACAACTGGATCTCTTTGATTTGTCATCAGTTCTCTAAGAATGTAATTAAAATAATACATCTGGGTTATCGTGTTGGCGACCAAGCGTGACGAGCCAAAGCCGCTTGATGAATTGTTGGTGTGCCTTCCGCGGGTTCTTTATTTGATGCCACTTCAGTAATTAAAACAATGATGGCTCCAATGCCCATGCTGCTTCTTCGCTTCAATCTATAGCATGTGTTTTTAGTTTCATCAGTTTTGCATTATGAAAGTCACTAACATGATTTTTTTAGCTTTAAACTGTTTCTCTGTGTCTGCTCTTCTCCCCCCCATCGGGATCGCCACTCACGCGCTGACTATTGTATTGGCAGGTTCAGAGGGTCACTTGCATTGACAGTCGATTGTGTGTATGTGCGTGTTGCCATATGGTCCAACATTTTGTATTTCTTATGGAAGGATATGCTTGTGGTGCGGAAGGATTTGGTTCACGGGGTTTCACCGTCAAATCAAAGGTCCATGCAGTGAACCATCTCTTTGTGAGAGGACCTTAACGGGATACTTACACCATCCTTCAACATATTGTTCTTCGGATGTAAAGTGAACTACAGATTGTTCTTCGGATGTTAAACTGAACTCCTGCAGTCGACACAAAGGACCGTGATTTTTTCATGAGCTTTTCAGATCAATTGATCAGTGGAATAAAATATATGTTACCCCTTTTTCATGAGCTTTTAGATCAATTGATCAGTGGATGGGGTAAAGGTGTCAAACAATCAAGTGAAAGATAGCCGGTAAGTAGTTGCTCGAGCATATCTTAGCATGTATGAACATTCCACCCTTTAAGTATGTTGTGCTCTCATTCTGGTTTGATAAGTGAATTGTCTGCTGAATCTGACTTTTGGCAAGCCATTTATGCTGTGCATATCCTTCGGTTTTCTCGATGCCTGTTTGACACCGCCGCTTATTTTGCAAAATGTGCATGCCATTATTAAAAGATGAATTTGCATCATAAAACTCTTCATAAATTATTGCTAATTGTAGGAGAAATGTTCTGCTTGCTATTATTCTCCAAATGGTTAATTTGATCGGTATATGACTTTTTAGATTGTCATTCTGCAAATTTTGCTTCTTCTATTTTAGGACAATTGTACTCATTATGTTGTCTATAAGGAGAGGTTTATTCGTCTTGTGGAAAAATGTTTATAACAAGCTATTCTTACCAGGCCCACAAAACTTTAACTGGGCTCTGCCCATTTACGGGAGAAGTGCAACAGTCAAGGATACAAAGTGACGAGTCCTTCGTGGTGCTCACTTTTCCCCTTTCCATGGTGCCACGCCTCAATCCGCTGCTCCCAGCCACAACGACCTCGAATCGATTGAGGAACGAGTCCTGCGGACGTTTCTCAGGATCAATCTTCGGCCGTGCTCGTTAAGTTATCAGCTCCATCCATTCCTTTCTCTCTCGCTCTCTTCCAAGATCTGTACGCTTCTATGAACATGTCATGAGAAGTAGGCACAATACATGGGCGTACAGAGCACCCGCAGCTTCCATCCGGTCGAGTATGGAGGTTTTCTTTGTCCTTGCAGCATGCACTCTCCAGTCTCCTCTCGCCCCCTCCCCTACCCTTCCTGGCTGCTCTCTTTCCCTTCCGCTTTCTCTTATTTAGAATGCCTTTGCTTCCACACTGTTGTTGTCGCTGCATAAGAAAATGAAGTATGTTTTTGTTCATGTTCAGAAATACAGATGTGGTTATAGCTGTTATACTGATTACCATGTATTCGTGAAAAAAATAGATAATGAAAATCAGCTTATTGCTTTACCAGTCTCATACAGAAGCTTATTGTAGTATACATGTGTACTTTTGATTATGACACGATATTAGTTGAGTCTAATCTTTCATGCCATGTAGAATTTGTTATTTTCGAACACGGAATAACAGTCTATATGTTCTTCAAATCTATTACGGACAATTATTATTTTTGATATTGATTACAGATAAATTATTCCTAAACAAGCATCAAAACGAATATTAATACGGTTTCACTCTTCCTAGGGCACTTGCAGCAACCACATTATGAAAGGATCGACGAGGAGCGATCTGATATGCATCGGTGGCGATGAAGGTAAAATTCCAATATATCCTCCTACAAGACTTTAGTACTACCTGTGATGGACATCACATATCACCTATTCTAACTCCGGCAAGTACCCGATGATATATGATGCCACCGGCTCCTGTGATGTACCGTGTAAACTACTGTGTGATCTCCCTCTCCTTTTGTGAACACATCCCCTTTGGCACGTCTATCCATCCTTTTGTACTCAATATCTACTGTGTATGAACATTGCATCCTTTAATTTACCCTGTATATGAACATTGCATCCTTCAAATGTGTTGTACTATCATTCTGGTGGCTATGGAGATGTGTTGTACTACAGTTTTGCTATCAATCGATGATGTCTTGCTCCTGATTGAATACGTACGCTAAGCCTGGCTTTCTACTAACTTGACCATTACTTACTTGGTCACATCGTTGGGACCGGCACCCTCGCGCCAAGGCGCGATGCCGATCTAGTTGTTAGAGTCTAGACATGTATGGAGCCTTCTCAGGGCGTCTGGATTCTCGGCCGTCGGATTGTGTGTCTAAACGTATCCCGACCGTTGGATCTTCAGATGGAACGATCCGGACCGTTGGATCGAGTCTGATGTGACTAGCAATGAATAGTGCCTTCCGTTTTACACTCTCGCTGCCATCCTATTCTTTTCATGACACGCGGGACCCAAGCGGGGTGGGCCACAACCGTCAGCGACCGCGGAGCGCAGAGCTCCCGGTGCTGTGTGCTTGTGGTGGAGAGACCATGCCACCGCATGTAAATTTGGTGGCCCGCCGTGGGCACTCTCGTCATTGCATGTTCGAGCCCTTGCGTGGCGGTCCGTGGCTGGCTGGTCAGCGCGTGAAGACGAGGAGAGCGTCTGGTTGGGCGAGAACCCTAGCCGACACCCGCTCCTCTCTGCTCCGCTTCTCTCTTCCTCCCACCCCTCCCACCGTCAACACCACGCCGCCGCCAGCTTCTTCGCTCCGGTCCCCGTCCCGCAGCGGTGGCCAGGAGGACTAACCGCGCCGCCGCCGCACATACCGTCATGCAGCGGTGGTCCACGGGATCGGCACTGGGCTCCCTGCTGCTGCTCAAGTCGTGGAGGGACAGCCGGCAGCTATGGCCGAGCAGATCCACGACTAGCCGCCAATGATGGCTGCACCCGGCCCTTTTCCTCTCCGGCTCTCAGATCCGTTCGTCAGCGGGGAGCAGCCGCCCTTTTCCTCTCCGGCTCTCAGATCCGTTCATCAGCGGGGAGCAGCCGCTGGAACGCCGGGATGGTCGGAGCTTTGGGTCCTCCAACTCCAGCCCTCATCTCTCCATTGCGTCCAGGTCCCCCCCCCCCCCCCCCCCCCCCCCCCCCCCCCCTCTCTCTCTCTCTCTGTGTGTGTCTCTCTGTCTCTGTCTCTGTCTTCGATCCGCTCTCGCAGCCACCTCCTAACCTGACCACGGCGTCCATTTGTTTCCTAACTCCTACACCCAGCACGAGATAGAGAGATGGATGCAGAAAATGAGACGGGAGGAAGAGGAAGAAAAAGTTGTGCCGCCTCCGTCCCGTCCACTTCGTGGTGCTGACAAATACGAGCGATTTCGAGTAACTTGACCAGCGATCTGACATGGATGGCAGCGGCTCTGCGTGCTCGCCTGCAGTAGGTATGAACAAGTCGCTACACCTACAGACTATAAAGCAAGTAGCAGTTTGCTGCTTTTGTTTTTGGTAAAAGAGTTCTCATGTTGTTTTATTGCTGGCCTCTGCAGTAGGTATGTCCGTGTGTGGGTGGGTGTGCAGCAGCTCAGGAGGGACCAAAGAGGAGGTCACCGGGAGACGACGGCAGATCAAAGGAGGACGTATTCTTTGTTTGCGAATTATACCATGAGTATAAATTGTTCTCCTCTCCACATTTTCTCATTTTTAGGATTACTAAAATGGTAGGCAACAGACTGGAAGTATGCATGTCAGCATGTGCCTGCTCTTTTTAGTTCGAATCAATCATCCTTATCTTTTGGGATCCATTTATTGTTAGACTACTGAAATATTATTTCCTGTGCTTGCTAAATTAATAAGTCGCCACAGGAAGCGAGTTGTGCGTATACTGGGTTGTAGTTGAATTAGTTTATTAATGTCTATTCTATGAACAATGTCAACTATACCTTCATAGATAAATACTTCTTTGGGTTGATTTATCATACTTTCAGTAAGGGTTTCGAATTTCCTACTTACATTGGTTCAGTCCTTCTGATGGCTAGAGAAAGGAAATCCTGCATGAACTGTTCGACGGCTTTGAAGTATTTAGATTGAAGATTATGGATATAATTTTGGTTGAGAACTAGAACTGAATTAAGCTAGAAATACGCTACAACACTTGGTGTAGGATTCAACATATCGGACGAAATGGTAGATGTTAGTTATTTAAGGTGGATGGTCCACTAAAACTATTGCTTACATGATTCATTATTGGTCAGCTGCATGCTTTATTAGTCGATTGGGTATAGGGGTCATTCAAGAAAATAAATGATAGAGGAAAATCTTACCCCTGTAGTAAGTTTGAGACAGTTTCTCTCTAATTATTTGCAAACGTTTGAGATGCTTAGGAACCTTTATAGGATGAAGCCCTGTGAATTATAAATAATCAATATCTTTGGTCAGTACATCGTAGCACAATACCACACAGATAATTGGTGCTGCCTTTTCATATATAATTGGTAGTTTTTGCTTCAGCAGTGAGCTTTTTGCCTTCTTATGAATTATTGGGTATGCAAATCTAGGCACGATCCCCTTATCTTGCAGCGTCTCGGCAAGGAGAAGTGGCCATGTCTTGCAGTGTAAAGGCCCGAGTGACGACGCCGATCAGACTGCTCCTGGACTTCCATGGCACTGGCGGACAGTTCCAAGGCCCACCTAAGCTCCTCCTTTTGGTGATGTTAGCCGGTGAGTTTTCTTTACCTCACTCTATGACACAGATTGGTTATGCATGATGCGCCCGTGGATTAGGATATGAAACTGGTGCTCCTACTATGATTTTACTTTCTGTTTTTTCCTTTCGTCCCGCCATTATTTCAGTTTTGACTTTTTGGATGCGGTGTGCATATATAATTAGCTCTCTATCTTTAATTTGAGTTTCTTCCTCCTTTTCTCCTGTTGCTCCACCCCCTTTTGTTGTACTGCTCTGTTGGTATCTCATTCTGCATGTGCGAACAAATACATCTTCCATCAGTATTCACATATATACGGTTGAGATGAAAGATTACATTTGATATTATCTAGCTCCACTAAGAAATTTCCGCTCCAGTATTTGCTGTGCAATGCTTGCGTTGCCATATTTTTTGTAACTATTTTCGCCCCAAAGGTTTATAAATGAAATGATTTTCTTTCTGTTTGGATGAGATGGTCAGGCATTTTGTTGTCTAATATTTCATAGCAAAATCTCCTTGCGAAGTGCTGATGGGGAGACAAATTTGTTTCCTCTTCATACATGTACATAATTGTTTCAGAAACCAGGGGGGAAGTTATAAGCGTGTAATGTGCGTGTTTTTACGTATCATAAAAATGATCCAAACTACTATTGGATCCTCTAGGGCTGGAACATGTGTGGGGACAGGCTACACGTAGCAAACCGCACTTCCTGTCTTTTGAGATGAGGTTGTAGGTTTTGTATGTTGTTCAATCTTTTCAATAAGGTTGCTACTCCAAGATGCATTGGGTGACAGTGCCAATGGTAGCCCTTGTTCAATTTAATGTACCAGACGAAAAAGGTAACTTTGCAATTGTTCGTGCAGACATCAGAGATGCCTGATTTCTACAAGGGTGGTGAATATGAGAGATGTCCTGATTGGTCTTCCCTCCAGTGGTATCCAACTCCATTTGTTTAACATCCATATAGATTCTTGAGAGTGCTAATTGTGTTCTCATGTCAGTGATGCTTTCCTTTGATTACAGTTATTATGTCTGGTTAATGATAATTATTATGTTCGTTGGTAAATGCATATGAGCAACGAGCTTGGGGGGATTGTTATTCTGGTGTTGGTTTGCTTGATCTAAATATAAGATTTACTGACTGATACATATAGTTCGTTAGTTGATACTACCTCTGTCCGGGTTTATTAGTTCCCCTCGCATTTTGGGTCAAATTTTGACCATAGATTTAACTAGCAAAATATAATTTATATGTAACAAGAATAATATCATTGGAAACTTCTTTCAAATAAGACTCTTATCAATATAATTTTTATGTCATATAACTTATATTTTGCTAATCAAATCCTATGTCTGTGTTTGTGTGTGTGTGAGCGCTGCTCTTTCCATCGTCTTGGCTTGCAGGTTGCCGCTGGAGTCGTACAAGTTCATGGCTTACCTTACCTGGTGAGGTACTGGCTAGGAAGAGCGCAAGCCGTCGCCGCCACGTGCCAGATGGTACCGTCAAGGACGTCGTCGTACTGACTGTTGATGATCTACAGGTCCATCCCTCCTCCTCTTCCTCTCTCTCAAATGCCAAGCTCGATTCCTTCTTATTTTGCACAATGGGTGGCCTGAAAGCCACTTGACCGAAATCCCGTGTCTTGTGATATGCCTTGCATACAGTTGCTTTCCTTCGATATTCTTCTGTTTTGTATTTGTTTATGGATATGAACAAATATGATTAAGATTGCTGCATTGCATATGGTTGCATTCCATTGATGATAAAAGGCGAACAACTATGGTATTTTTCCGACTTAACTACATAAGGTTGTCCTGTGCTGAGCTCAAATCCATATGTCACTCCAGCGTCTTCCTTCCTACTCCATATATTGTTCTGGTATGTAATGATGAGACGGAATATGTATAAATTGCAGTCCCATCACCGGGAGACCACATTGTTCTTACTTCAGATGGATGTTGTTTGATTATGTATTTGTTGGCAACTGTTGTTGTGCAATCTATCAAGCCTGTTCATGCCGTCTTTGATTTTCGATCCATTTTTGTTTCTGATCAGGCTAACCAATGCTGCTACCAAAGGCTTATGATATAGCACTCCTGATAGAAGCTTGATTGTTAATACTTTCAGAAAACTGGATCGGGCACAATGTTAAAGGACTATAAATCTGATGGTTCAGTTTCACATGCAATCGACTTTTGTATTATTTTTTCCTATTTATGCGCTATGCTATATGACCTTGGCGTGTGTAGTTACAAAATACAGGACGGTTTGGTCAAAGGTTCTGACCATAGCGACTGCAGGAGCAGGCTTCACGTCATGCGCTCTCCCCACCCCTTTTACATGCTGATGACCGCTTGCCACATCAATGCTGAGGGAGGGGGCGCATATGGTTAGTGACAATCTACTCCCATTTAATTATCGTTGGTTGCTCCATTATAAATCTCCTACCCTTGGAAGTGGTGTTCTATTGTTCTATTCATGACAATGTACATGATTACAAGTATGTTGGCTAACATGATATATCCTTAAGCAGATTTTTGCATCACAACACACAAGTAAATAGGATGGCAGGCGTCTCTACAGAGATATCTATGTAATTGTCTACTATATAGTTTACTGCTATGTCGTATAAAAGCATGCTATGTCATGTAAAAACAGTGTACATAAGTTATCCAGAACCAGCACTATGGCGTCTTTTTGGTGTTGTACTGAACCTCGATACTTTTGGTATCATGCTACACATTTATATAAAATGCATCAATGACGTGTAATGAATCTTCATGCTTTGGACCTTGTAACATATATTTTAATTTATCGGGTTGGATATGATGAAATGAAGTTGCATTCCTATAATACTATATCATCTTACATACCGCGTCTACCAATAGCCTGAATATGTTTCCGATTTGTTTGCAAGACACGCTTCAGTCTTATGCCTCTTATAAGCGAGAAACCTGAATTTGTGCTCTCTTTTGGTAGGCGTGGTATGTAATAACGAATCAAGTCGACCTCTGTCTAAATGCATGGAACTTGGTATTGACTTTTCTGAATTGTTGCCTAGGATTCAGTTCGTACTTTATTTACCTATAATATGGTAAGTAATGACAAGGAAGTCGAGGACTACTTAATTTCTACTTCGTATGGATGTTGTTTAACTATATATTTGTGGGCGATTGTTTCTTAAATAGTTAGCTGGACCCTGCCGTGTAATCTGTTGAGCCTTTCGATGCTCTCTTCATTTTCGATCTATTCTTTGTTTCTGATTGAGCTTGCCGATGCTGCTACCAAATACTTATATACATGGCAACTTTAATAGAGTTTTAACTGTCTAAATTTTCGTAAGACTGGATCAGGTGCAATGTTAAACAACTGTAAATTTGATTGGTAAACACAACTATATTTGCAATGCTTCAATAACTGTATTACATGGTTGGATATGACTATACCCGGCAGTACTGCTGCCGGGTGCGGCAAGCCGCACTTCCTACCTAGTATGAGAGAGACGGCGACGGCTGTGGGAACACAGGTTGGATGCTTTTTCGAGTTCATAAGGACAACCCAACGGGGATGGGATTTAGGGCACGCAAGTGCTTTGCCACGTGGATTTTACATTGTTGATCTGCGTCAAGATCCGCATATTTGGAGATATATAGACAAATTTCTATTTTTGTTTCTATTTGTAATGTGTTCGTATATCAGGCGGATATACCTGTTCATGTCGGGTCGTGTATACTTGTTCCGTGGGGAGCCTTAACAGTGAAAACGGGAAATAACAATCACTTACATTGCGTTTGGCTGTCTGTATTGAAAGCCTTCGTATTGAATTGTTTTCAATTCCAATTCAGCAAGGAAACTATAATGAACACGAATACGAATTCGCTTGTTTGAATGCTCATGGAATGACAAGGAGGTTTCAATACCAAATCCGGTTTGGATGGCCAACTATGGAATTGCATCTTCGTTATGCATCAAATCAAAATTTACAATGTGTGAGTATAATTGAATGATTATGTAGCATTAAAATTTATCTTGCAAGAAGAAACTGTAACACTGTTACATAAGGCTAGTAATTCATGAGAAGAACGACGGTGTTCCCCCGGTTTCCCTCATAAACGGGATCAATTTGTTTAGGTTTTCAATCCTATTTCCCTTATAAACTGAGCCAGCCAAAGTTTAAGGGGCGACTCTTTGCTCTGACAGCTTTTTGAGCAATATATTCAGGTGGGGAGGGATCCCCTCACCCCCGGTGACCGTTCAAAAAAAAGAGAAGAATGACTGTAAATACATGAACTTTTTTGCTAGGGCAGATTACAAGTAAGTAACTATCAGATAAATTTACAAGATTCAGATTTACAAGAGTTATTACACTGCGGCAACAAAAAAAATTACAAGATTTAGAAACTGTAAAGCAAAGTCTGCAAAAAATGACAAAGGGAAGATCCAGGGAGGGGAAGAACAGAGGGCAGACAAGGGGATATGGCGACTGGCGGTTGACCACGAAGAGGAGATGGGGAACTGGCGGCACAGAAAGAGGGGGTCCAGTGGGAGGCATGCCGGAGCATGGGAAGAGGAGAAGGAGTGGCGGCGGACAGGGAGAGCCAGGCCGTGGCGGCCATGGGCAGAGGAGATGCGGCGGCCCTCTATTCATGGGGTGGTAGAGGAGATGGCGAGGGGATGAGGAGAAGGGCCGGCGGAGGGCATGAGGAGGAGGAATGGCGGTGGGGTTGAGGAGGAGGGCCGCCGTCGGGTGCTTCCTAGGCGCCGCCGTCGTCGCCTCCTCTCGTCGCTTGGGGTGTGGAGTGGCTGCTTCGGTCGAGCGGGGGAGAAAAGACAGGCCGCGAAACATTTTCTTTTGCGGGAGGTATGAATACAGGCCAAATCGGAGGGGTTGAGCTCCGTATCGCGGGAGGCCTCGGCGTGTGGGACTGATTTCATTGCTGTACTGGATCGATTTCAGACCGTTGTTTCCGTTGAGAAAAATTCACCTACGGTCTGAACTTGAGCCGGTTCTCACTTTGGTACCCTAACTTCGATGTACCCGAAATACGGTCCCTCAACTTGTCATGGGGCTTCACATACGATCCCAATTACGATTTTGTCTACGTATCTGCTGATTTGGTGCTGGTCCACATGATTCACTTGGCATTGACTCGAGTCCGTCAAAGGGGAGACCTCCAGTTCACGGCGTCCATGGAGTGCACCGGCGTCCACGATGGGGAGCAGAGAGCGAGGGGGCTGGGTGGGTTAGTCTGCTGACCAGGTGCGTTTTTTTTTACTTCTGACAAATTTGCAAAAAAAAAAAAAAAAACCTCGAATGCCTGCGTATTAATGTTGTTGCGACGACGTGGCCAGTCAACGCCAAGTGGATCCTGTGGACCAGCGCCAAATCAGCAGATGCGTAGACAAAATCATATTTGGGACCGTATGTGAACCCTCATGACAAGTTGAGGGACTGTATTTCGGATACATTGAAGTTAGGGTATCAAAGTGAGCACCGGCTCAAGTTCAGGGACCGTAGGTAAATTTTTCTCTTTCCGTTGGCATGCGAAACACTCGAATTGATGGTCGGGGAATACGAAATCCAATTCAGGACCCCAATACGGACATCCAAACGCAGCGTTATAGAATAGATAAGGAAAAATGATTCATCATGCCCTAGTTCTCCTACTCTTGTTGCTTCCTCTTTGTTCTTCTCTCCTGTTCATCAAAACAGAATATCCACCTTCACGCATCATTTGAGTATGCGAAAGGAAAGAGATCATCTTGTGTCCTCATAGATTGAAGTCTGACCTACAAGATAAGAAGCCCCTGTATATTTGGTGCAAACATGTACAGATTCGCCTGCAAAGCTTCATTTTCTTGTGTAGTCCTTGTTAGCGATCTTGTTTGTTCAAGAACAAGCTTTTAATGTGTGGTATAGTTGGTCATTTCATGTTTGATATTTGTCTTTATTGCTGATGTTCGCTTTTGTCATTTGTTATCTTTGAACAGCTTTTCTGTCCGACATATTGAGTATTTTTAATTTGAAATTGTATGAACTGGAATCTTATGATGCGTTCGTAAACAGTGGGAGTACATGTATGTGTATAAATCTGTTTACACAAGTTACAAACGCTAAAATTGAATTTTATGAACTTTAGAATCCATGTTTCCTCATATCAAACTTAAACATTATGTAAATTTAATTCAGTCCTGGATCATTATTGTAATATCACTGTCATTAAAAATAGTTGTGTTGAGTGATTCAGAATAATTTTGTGTTTGACGGTCCAAAGGTTTGAAAGGACAATGTTTGCAAATTGTTAATAAAACTAACCTTGAAAACCATAAACCCCTAAACCCTAATAATCTACAAGGTACAAATATTAATGCCATCGAATCTGATCATGAATTAATAAATGGAAACCTAAACCCAAAACCCTAACCCTAAAGCCTAATAGTAAATAGTAAACCTAATAATCTACAATATATAATTAGTGATGCCAATGAAACTGATCACAAATTTTAAAAAATAAACCCAAAACTTTAAGTTGTAAGTCCTAAAGTAAGATCGCTAAGTACAATACATGAGTACCCTAAACCCTAAGCCCTAATCCCTAAAGTAAGATCCCCGTGTTGACTACATGAGTACCCTAAACTTTAAGCACTAAACCCTAAGCCCTAACGCTTAAGTAAGATTGCTATATTGAGTAATCCCTCCGTAAAAAAATATAAGAGCATTTAGATCAGTAAAGTAGTGATCTAAACGCTCTTATATGTCTTTACAGGGGAAGTACATGAGAACCGTAAACCCTAAACTTTGAACCCTATGTCAACAATAACCCTCAACCCTAAACTAAGTGTATTGAAAATATATAGAAAAGTATAAAACCATAGATCCTAAACTGTACCCTAAATTGTAAGCACTAAACCCTAAACCCTGATAAATGTGAAACCCTATATTATAATACCTAGAAATTAAAGGAGAAGTCGCAGGGTGACGCAAACTATAAATTGAAAATAGTATCAGTAAGATAAATTGTCAAATGTAAAAGGCATACATTTCAAATAGATGAAAAAACATATGTTGATGAAGTACAAGATATGTACAATTTACGTTTGTGTAATACTACTTGATAATTACTGGCTATCACAACATGGATAGCAAGATGTAGATATACAGAATAAACACAATGTTGGTTTAATGTTTGTTTTAAGTAAGTGTTTGTGATGACCTGGTACTAATTCGTTTATGTACAAATGATTGTAACGAATGTAAATATAATTTCAGATGAGGGAACGATAGAAAAAATCATAATATAAGGATCTAATATTAAAGCAACAAAACAAAAAGTGTAGTACAGTTCCTAAAAAAAAATGAAAGGATACAAAAAATATTGCATCCAACAGGATAAAGTATCGTGAGAATATCATAAAATAAGTAAAACTGAATCAGGAACAAGACTAATACGAAAACTCCACGAGGACTAAAATTTATATGTGTGGATAAACATATAAGGGTTTAGTCGTACAGTCAGTCAGTGAGACCCGCAGTAAGTTTTGGCACTAAGTTTCAAGGAACGAAACTTAATGTTCAGCTAGACCTTCCAACTGGACGCATAATGATGGAGCAGTGGGAGATGCAACGTTTGACCGCTCCAGCTTCCTCGGTGTAATGGCGTGCGCGGTGGGATATGATTTCACTAGTTCTTGAGGCAGCTTCTCAGTGCATTACTATTGCCTCTGTAGTCCACTCTACAACTCTTCATCCATGGTGAATCCCTTTCCCCACGGTCTCCCAGTTGTGTTCGACTTTGGCGTCGATGACGTCGAAGAGGAGCCAGAAGATCCTCTGGCCGAGCTTTGGGCCCTAAGGGACGAGGCCATGGAGGAGCTTGCGTAGCAGGAGGTGGTTGCGGAGGACCTTGCTCAGATGTCAGCTGGGCAATAGAATCAGGTTGTCGCTCCTGCGCCCGGGCAAGCCGAACAGCTTGTCGTTCCTACGCCCAAGCCAGCGGAACAGGTTGCCGCTCCCGAGCCCGAGCCCGCCTACTGGGGAAATTGGTTACCCTAGGACCCCGACACGCCGACGCGTATGAGAACGCGATGATCACATTCATCATTGGTCGTGGCACTGGTCAGGTGCGTGGCCGTGGCGTTGACCGCGACCATGGACGTGGGGCTCGTGGTGGGCCTGTCCTTGGTCCTAGTGATGCCTTTGCCCAAGGTCATGGTTTTGGTGGTGCCGGTGACGGTGGCCGTGGCCATGCCAATGGGCATGCGAGATCATGTGGCCGGGCCAATGGCCGTGGCGTTGGTGCTAGAGGTGTCATTGCCCATGCTGCTGGGTTGGATGCTGAGGGAGGCGGTGGACGTGGCCATGGCCGCTGGCATGCGCTTGGCTATGCCTGAGGTGAGGCTAGTGGCAGCAGTTCTGGCAGTGGGCATGGACGTGAAGGAAGTTAGCTGCTGGTGTTAGGGTATGTATGCAACTATTTTGTCTTTTCCATGGAGAATCTGAATGTGTTCCTCTAATGAAATGTTGTGCAGTTGAGTACTTCTATTCTGTTTTGCAAGTTCGTTCTGTGACAATGAGTGATACTAGATTGAACGTCGTACAACAATTTTATTTTATGGATATAGATATAGACCTTATGATTATCATATAATTGTACCGATGAAATTTATATAAGTTAGTTCAAGAGGTTTTTTGTAAGGTATAGGGGATCTAATTCCTATTTAAATTAGTAAAGAAAGAGAAAAATAAGACATATATATGAACATACATATCTGTTGGCATCATATCAGGTCTAAAGATTCTTGTACTTTTGTAACTAGTTTTGTGATATTTTGTGATCTGTGAGAAACACAAGGGTACTACTAGTAAAGTGTTGGATCGGTTGAACTGGAATCTAGTTTTACAAGTTGTTTGGTACTTGTCTCAAACACACTAACTGTGTTAGGTGCGTAGCTTTGACTGATAATGATGATATCCCTGTTTGGATGATTCATTCATCTATTTTGTATAAGTTTCTGAATGTCTTCCTATAATGAAATGTTGTGGTGTTGAGTACTTTTGTTCTGTTTTGCAAGTCTTTCTGTGACAAGGAGTGATACTAGTTTTAAGTCGTAAAGTATGCTAATTTTAGGGATATAGATATATAACTTATGATTATCATATAATTATACTTAGGAATTTTTATTTCAGTAAGTTGAAGAGGTTTTTCAAAGATATAGGTATCTAATTCCTGTTTAAATTAGTAAAGAAAGATAAAAAGAACCAAATATGATCATACATATCTCTTGGCATCATATCAGATCTAAGATTCCACTACTTTTGTAAGGAGTTTAGGGATATTTTGTGATATGTGAGAAAAAAGGCTACTGCTAGTGAAGTGTTGGATCGGTTGAATTGGAATCTAGTTTTTCAAGTTGTTTGCTACTTGTCTTGAATACACTAACTGTGCTACCTGTGTAGTTTTGAGTGATAATGATCATATCCCTGTTTGGATGATTGATTCATCTGTTGTGTATAAGTTAGGTCTTTCTACAAGATTATGAATTTTAGAGGGCTTAAACATTATATTGCACATCGTATCTACAAAATAAAATCTCCAGCCAATATTCATGTGTTTTTGTTGCTCATCTATAACCAAAATTATTTAACTGAGCTTAATTTGGTTAAGGAGCGTCATATCTTCAATTGTACATATCTTTTTTCTAGTGATTTGCACATGAGGTAGCATTTAATCTTGATTATATTTGCAATACCTGACAATCAAGCTCATGTTCTTAGAATGCATATTCCTCTATGCTTTGTTGATATTGTTGTTTTGTGGAAAAAGTGGAATAATGTTTTTGTTGTTAATGTGATTACTTCAGTTACCTTGTTCTGCAACTTATCATTGATTGGCAATAATTTTGATTTTCAGGAAAATGTGCTGGTACTGGTGATGTCTTATGTGTGTCAACGGAAGGTAGTTGTCAAACGTCCTCGGGCTACAGTCCTAGTGGACTTTCTGGCCTTCTGAAGCCTCATTTTGGAGAACCGATTACAACAGACTTGGGTAGTTCTTCGTTAGGGTGCTCAGTTGGTGTTTAAGTTATTATGTAACTAAGAGCATCTTTTCTGTTTGAACAGTTGTCAGACTATCATGTTTAAGATTTTGTCTTAAATGTGTGATGCAACTGTTCTGTGGTTATGACCGCGAGCACTAAACTGTTAGATCTATATGTTTGCCTCTGCATTGATAAGAAGTGGTGGCAGATCGATAACCTATTTGGTTTATGGATGGGAATGGTGCCGCTCCCCGCTGGGGAGTGACTTCCCATCCCCATCCAAATTTAGTAAATTGGGGAGACTTTTCTACCAGTGCCCATCCCCATCTGATCGGAGCGGGGATTGGCTTCCCTTGAGAAGCCAAATTCAAAAATAATTGTGATATTTCCATGATATTATTGTTTGGACATGTAAGAATACTTACATTTTGTAAGACATGGAAAGTATAATGATAATAAATAAGTTTCACAGGCTAAACTTTACTAAAAATTACAATACTCGAGACAATATTACTCCCTCCGATCCATATTAATTGACACACACTTAGTACAACTTTGTAAACTTGTACTAAGTGTGCGTCAATTAATATCGATCGGACGAAGTACAATATTTTACATATAGAATCTACCAATTTAAATACATATGACCAAATAATGGGGCATAATGGGGAATGGGGATGGGGTTGACCTTCCCACCCCCATCCGCATATTTGATTGCGGGGATACAATCTCCCCATACGGATCCCTTAATAGATGAATTTCCAATGTGTTTTTGCGGCAAATGGGGCCCCATTGCCATCGCTAGTTTGGTTTAGCAAAAAACTGCATCAGTTGGGTAGAAATATCAGATATTCTAAATCAGATAATTTGTAGATATATCCATGCTAAAATTGTTCAATTAAAATAGAAATATGTTCTGATGTAGGGTATATTATGATGTGTAAATTAATTTGAGTGAGATTTATGTTTAGGACATGTGTCTAAAATGTATGTGTAATGAAATATTGATAGGTTAATACATCTCAGTACAACAGTAGGAATGATTAAAAACAGGTCTGAAATAACATGTTCATGGTGAAGAGTTTACAATACTCTATTACAATTGTCAAATTTGATATCTGAATTACATTCTAGAACATACATAAGAACTAAGGCAATATGCGTTGAACAAAGAGGAAAACGCCTCGAGAACCATGGTGCATGAAGAGCATGATCTTGTCAGCAAATTTGAATATGGTTTTCTTAAGTAATTCTGGCCAGCCATTAATGATTGTGCGTTCGTCATTACAACATATATATGTACTTGTCAAGTTGTTATTGGCATCGAGAATAATCCTCATCTCACGTGGTTCAACATGTAGGTTTTGGGTAGCATAGCTCGGAAGTCTCTGTTGCAGGAAAATAAATGTCATAGAGTTAGAATGATACTTAATGTAAAATTGGTATTGTAAGAACATGAAGGTGAGCAGAATTATTACCAATTGTTTGTTGTCAATGTTCGCCTTTGTCAAAGTATGTAACAGTGGCACATATGGATGATCAGTTGGTCCAGTATAGTAGATGTGCAGAAACTAGTCTAAGTGCCGAAAAACATGATTACACTGCCAATGTCTTTCCATCCTGTTGATATCCCTTTTGTGCTACGATATTTTGTTGACAATTTTTTTGTGTGGTGCATGTAGGTCTAAGTAAGCTAAAATAGTACGTGTCGGTAAAATTAGTTAGAAGTACAACCTATTTGAAACTGAGAAGAAGTACTAATTAATTTGGAATTAGTACAAATAAAAGTAACTACTAGACAAAGACTGATGTTGCAGAAATGATATGTCAATGGATTATGAACAACAAAACCTATAGGGATGAGTGACAGGAGGATTGGGAAGTTGCACATCAACGAATAGAGCAGGCTCACCACCTACACTGAGGTACATTTCCTTATGAAACTGAAGATCACACAGGTGCATAAATTCAGTCCATTTGTTCCCAGTCAAACAAGTTTTGTTTTTGTCATTTGTGACAAGGATCACGAAAGCTATTTCTTCTTTTGTCTGAAGGTAAACTGAAAGTTTCATTGTCTCATGTTGTGTTATACCCAGTTTGTGCAAGAAAAACATTCTTGCAAAGTAGGGAATCACCTAGTAAAAAGTAATGTATATAAATGGTTGTTAATATAAAACAGGGAATAACCTGTTAAAAAGTAATACATCAGTAAGATACCGATATCTACTAATGATTTTGAAATTCCTAAATCAGCATGTAATTTGTATAAATAGAAGCATATGAGCATTCAAGTAGATATGAAAGTATTACATAGAAATTATTTAAATATAGATTTATACAAAAAATTCAATGATAAAATCATCAAGCGAATATGCATTTATGTTTGATATGAACTGCTATCCAGATAAATTGACGTCATTTATTTAAATATGGATTATGCAGTAAAAAACAAAGGAGAATAAATTAGAGCTTACTATAGTTGCTTTGCGAGGTGCTACGAAATAGAGCGAGAAGCTGTTGTTCTCCATAACAATTTCACGCGTACATAACCCTCTGATGTCATAATAGATTGAGCACTAGGAATATGAAACTTGCATTCAGGAGGAAAGAAACGATGATAGGAAATTTCAACTGGATTAAGCCTAAATGAGATTTACCTCTGTTTGATGCGATGAATCCATCGCCATTGGATGTTTCGACAGTTCGATAACTGCAGCTATAGAAGGAGAGCAAGATGCGGCAAAGAAAGAACTGGTACGAGTGAGAATAGAGGAGATCCGAGGGAAGGCAGTAAAATGAAGGAAGCGGCGTGCCCAAGAGCATCGAGAAAGAACTACATGCGTCTTGGAAATAAATGAAGTTGGTTGGGGGAGAATCCAATGTCTCGTAACTAGAAGCAGAGTGGTGACGTGTGCAGAGATTGAAGGAAGGGTAGCAATTTATTAAGTTACAAGCAATGGAATTGAGAAGGCGGTTGCAAAAGTCTTAAGTTTAACTGTACCAAACTTGGATATAGGGGTAAATATAGTACTCCATCGCATCTATATAATTGTTGTTGATTTGGTACAACATGCAGTAGATATGCCAAATGCAAGAGGTATAACATCTGAATTTGTTAGGTAAATAATTTGGTAAGACGTGGGACATGCTAAAGATCATAAAGAAGCCGATTCAGGATCGGTAATATTGCTGAACAAATTTAGACAAAGGAGAGGGAGTATATAGCTATATGTTAAATTTCTAAGAAAAGCATTCAAACATAAGAAGGAGGAAATTCACGGGAGGGAAATGAAATAAAAATAAAGAATAATGTTAATTGTTGAACATTCCGTGCGAAGGAAGGCATAGTGAACAAACAGACAGTCATCCGATGAGAATAAAATGGTGTGAATTTTATGAAAGAAATTTTAATTTCCATTGGGTGTGCATTGTAAGAATCTTCACACAGCACGTGTCAATCGTTATGACATTGTACAACATTGAAAGAACATGTGCTGCCCCCATGTTTGGTTTTGGTAATTGATGACAATCTCTATGGACTAATGGTTGCCTTGAGTTATATTTGAAGGGTTTGTCCATAGGCTTTGCTTGTAGACCATTTGTTGGTCTCAAGGTGATTTGAAGAAGAATATGTGTTGACCAAGGGGTTATTCATGGAGTTATCCAAAGATTGGTCATGTAAGAGATGAGCCTATTGCAAGCATGTCTTGAAAAAGAAGATTGTGTGGACATTCATGTCTACCTTCAAGACATCATCTTAATGAAGAGAATTGGAAAGATTCAAGGTTGATCAAGACTAAAAATGAAGAGTGATTCAAGTTGATCAACACACAAAGCGTAGAAGATGTACCGAGTGGGATCAAGTGATCTCACGGTATGGTAAGCATTGTCCATTACGCTTTGTGTACTAACCCATGGTCTACGTGAGAATTCTATGTGGGGTTAGGTATGTGTCCATGGGGTTGCGTCAAGAGGAAGATCTCATTCAACCCATGGAGGATGACATCAAGTGGTGATCGTCATCAAGATTGCGGTGTGCAAGTTCAAGTGGAGCATCACGAAGAGATCACATGCTTGAAGCTTGCCGTCCATTGTGGTGACAATGGACTTGTGAAGATGTGCCGAAGAGTGGCTCACCATAGTGGAGTATGGGGGAGCAATCAACTAGTCTTCATCGAGCCGGCGCAATCTAGAAAGGTGGTCCAACTTGAGGAGGTCAAGATCGTCATCATCTAGCTCAAGTGGACTATGCGCAAGGCAAAGGTTTTCCCTTGATAGGTTTTCTATTTTACCGGTTTCATGGTGGTAGTTGGGAGACCGAGTTATAGGATCGATAGCCGTACTATCAAGGGGGGCTCTCAAGTGAGTAGCTTAATCGTATCGTTCGTAGAGAGCTCAAACCATTGCATCCTTGCATCATCTTTCTTGGTTCTTATTTGGTGTTTCTCTTTGTGAGTTTTTGAGCTTATGGTCATCTTCATGACAAACTCGAGTTCATCGAAAGTGGAGTTCATATATGCATCTTCTATGATGTTTTCGATGTTGGAGTTTATGCCGGTTCTTCATTCATAGAGGTTTCTCATCTCTATATCTTAGGCATATCTCCCCTGCCACTTCTTATTATAACGGGTAGATTCGTGGGGTCCTATAAAAGGGGGTCTTCTTCCCCATTGGACCCAATCCTTCTAGCTCGAGTTCTTCCCCCATTGTTGACCTTCTTCGAGCTTGCTATCTCTCAATCCCTCCAATGATTCTTGCTAGTTCTTGAGGAAAAAGAGAGAGGAGATCTAGATCTATGTTTCCACCAATCACTTTCTCCTCCATGTGAGGGGAACCCCTTGGATCTAGATCTTGGAGTTCTTCGTGTTCTCTTCTTCGTTCTTCCTCTCATTTTCCTCCCTAGCATTAGTTGCTTTGGTGGGATTTGGGAGAGAAGGACTTGGGCACTCCGTGTGCCCTTGCCATTGCATTTGGTGCATCGGTTTGAGTTCTCCACGGCGATACGTGGAAGTGAAGTTTGAAAAGCTTTTTACTCTTGGGTGCTTGGTACCCTAGAGCTTGTTCCTCTTGGGTGCTTGGGCGCCCTAGACGGTTGGTGGTGCCTCGGAGCTCAATCATTGTGGTGTAAAGCTCCGGGCAAGCATCGGGGTCTTCAATTAGGTCGTTGTTGGATAGTATTTGTCGTCATCTATCCAACAAGCTTGATTTTGCTCAATTCGGAGCTCATTTGCAGAAGTTATGGCAGTTCTGGCTTTATTGTATCCTCTGTTCTCTGTGGCAGTGTTTTTGTTTGTACCGAGCGGTTGTACCGCTTGACCGGTTGTTCCGGCCCAGCACCTCTCCACTACCGGACTCCCTTTTGTAGCGGGGCTGTGGCTGGGCGGTGGTGGCCCGGTAGTTCCCGGACGGCTAAGGCGAACCGGTACTACCGGTGTCTGGAGCGGTTGTACCGCTCCGGACTTAGCCACCACAGGAGCGCTGGTCTGGCGGTTGCACCGGCACAACCACCGCCCCAACCACCGCTATGGGGTGAACCCCTTCTGTATGTGAGGCGGTTGTTGGGCGGTGGTGGAGCGGTAGTTCCTGGTTGGCTCCGGCCTGCCGGTACTACCGGTGGCTCCTCCGGTTGTACCGCCTGGTACTCTGCTTCAGCGGAACCCGCAAAAAGCGGTTGTACCGGTCCTTGGACCGGTTGTACCGCTCCTGTGTTTTTCTGCAACATAACGGGCAGATTCGTGGGGTCCTATAAAAGGGGGTCTTCTTCCCCATTGGACCCAATCCTTCTAGCTCGAGTTCTTCCCCCATTGTTGACCTTCTTCGAGCTTGCTATCTCTCAATCCCTCCAATGATTCTTGCTAGTTCTTGAGGGAAAAGAGAGAGGAGATCTAGATCTATGTTTCCACCAATCACTTTCTCCTCTATGTGAGGGGAACCCCTTGGATCTAGATCTTGGAGTTCTTCGTGTTCTCTTCTTCGTTCTTCCTCTCATTTTCCTCCCTAGCATTAGTTGCTTTGGTGGGATTTGGGAGAGAAGGACTTGGGCACTCCGTGTGCCCTTGCCATTGCATTTGGTGCATCGGTTTGAGTTCTCCACGGTGATACGTGGAAGTGAAGTTTGAGAAGCTTTTTACTCTTGGGTGCTTGGTACCCTAGAGCTTGTTCCTCTTGGGTGCTTGGGCGCCCTAGACGGTTGGTGGTGCCTCGGAGCTCAATCATTGTGGTGTAAAGCTCCGGGCAAGCATCGAGGTCTTCAATTAGGTTGCTGTTGGATAGTATTTGTCGTCATCTATCCAACAAGCTTGAGTTTGCTCAATTCGGAGCTCATTTGCAGAAGTTATGGCAGTTCTGGCTTTATTGTATCCTCTGTTCTCTGTGGCAGTGTTTTTGTTTGTAGCGAGCGGTTGTACCGCTTGACCGGTTGTTCCGGCCCAGCACCTCTCCACTACCGGACTCCCTTCTGTAGCGGGGCTGTGGCTGGGCGGTGGTGGCCCGGTAGTTCCCGGACGGCTAAGGCGAACCGGTACTACCGGTGTCTGGAGCGGTTGTACCGCTCCGGACTTAGCCACCACAGGAGCGCTGGTCTGGCGGTTGCACCGGCACAACCACCGCCCCAACCACCGCTATGGGGTGAACCCCTTCTATACGTGAGGCGGTTGTTGGGCGGTGGTGGAGCGGTAGTTCCTGGTTGGCTCCGGCCTTCCGGTACTACCGGTGGCTCCTCCGGTTGTACCGCCTGGTACTCTGCTTCAGGGGAACCCGCAAAAAGCGGTTGTACCGGTCCTTGAACCGGTTGTACCGCTCTTGTGTTTTTCTGCAACATAACGGGTAGATTCGTGGGGTCCTATAAAAGGGGGTCTTCTTCCCCATTGGACCCAATCCTTCTAGCTCGAGTTCTTCCCCCATTGTTGACCTTCTTCGAGCTTGCTATCTCTCAATCCCTCCAATGATTCTTGCTAGTTCTTGAGGGAAAAGAGAGAGGAGATCTAGATCTATGTTTCCACCAATCACTTTCTCCTCTATGTGAGGGGAACCCCTTGGATCTAGATCTTGGTGTTCTTCGTGTTCTCTTGTTCGTTCTTCCTCTCATTTTCCTCCCTAGCATTAGTTGCTTTGGTGGGATTTGGGAGAGAAGGACTTGGGCACTCCGTGTGCCCTTGCCATTGCATTTGGTGCATCGGTTTGAGTTCTCCACGGTGATACGTGGAAGTGAAGTTTGAGAAGCTTTTTACTCTTGGGTGCTTGGTACCCTAGAGCTTGTTCCTCTTGGGTGCTTGGGCGCCCTAGACGGTTGGTGGTGCCTCGGAGCTCAACATTGTGGTGTAAAGCTCCGGGCAAGCATCGGGGTCTTCAATTAGGTCGCTGTTGGATAGTATTTGTCGTCATCTATCCAACAAGCTTGAGTTTGCTCAATTCGGAGCTCATTTGCAGAAGTTATGGCAGTTCTGGCTTTATTGTATCCTCTGTTCTCTATGGCAGTGTTTTTGTTTGTACCGAGCGGTTGTACCGCTTGACCGGTTGTTCCGGCCCAGCACCGCTCCACTACCGGACTCCCTTCTGTAGTGGGGCTGTGGCTGGGCGGTGGTGGCCCGGTAGTTCCCGGACGGCTAAGGCGAACCGGTACTACCGGTGTCTGGAGCGGTTGTACCGCTCCGGACTTAGCCACCACAGGAGCGCTGGTCTGGCGGTTGCACCGGCACAACCACCGCCCCAACCACCGCTATGGGGTGAACCCCTTCTGTATGTGAGGCGGTTGTTGGGCGGTGGTGGAGCGGTAGTTCCTGGTTGGCTCCGGCCTACCGGTACTACCGGTGGCTCCTCCGGTTGTACCGCCTGGTACTCTACTTCAGGGGAACCCGCAAAAAGCGGTTGTACCGGTCCTTGGACCGGTTGTACCGCTCCTGTGTTTTTCTGCAACATAACGGGCATATTCGTGGGGTCATATAAAAGGGGGTCTTCTTCCCCATTGGACCCAATCCTTCTAGCTCGAGTTCTTCCCCCATTGTTGACCTTCTTCGAGCTTGCTATCTCTCAATCCCTCCAATGATTCTTGCTAGTTCTTGAGGGAAAAGAGAGAGGAGATCTAGATCTATGTTTCCACCAATCACTTTCTCCTCTATTTGAGGGGAACCCCTTGGATCTAGATCTTGGAGTTCTTCGTGTTCTCTTCTTCGTTCTTCCTCTTATTTTCCTCCCTAGCATTAGTTGCTTTAGTGGGATTTGGGAGAGAAGGACTTGGGCACTCCGTGTGCCCTTGCCATTGCATTTGGTGCATCGGTTTGAGTTCTCCACGGTGATACGTGGAAGTGAAGTTTGAGAAGCTTTTTACTCTTGGGTGCTTGGTACCCTAGAGCTTGTTCCTCTTGGGTGCTTGGGCGCCCTAGACGGTTGGTGGTGCCTCGGAGCTCAATCATTGTGGTGTAAAGCTCCGGGCAAGCATCGGGGTCTTCAATTAGGTCGCTGTTGGATAGTATTTGTCGTCATTTATCCAACAAGCTTGAGTTTGCTCAATTCGGAGCTCATTTGCAGAAGTTATGGCAGTTCTGGCTTTATTGTATCCTCTGTTCTCTGTGGCAGTGTTTTTGTTTGTACCGAGCGGTTGTACCGCTCGACCGGTTGTTCCGGCCCAGCAACGCTCCAGTACCGGACTCCCTTCTATAGTGGGGCTATGGCTGGGCGGTGGTGGCCCGGTAGTTCCCGGACGGCTAAGGCGAACCGGTACTACCGGTGTCTGGAGCGGTTGTACCGCTCCGGACTTAGCCACCACAGGAGCGCTGGTCTGGCGGTTGCACGGGCACAACCACCGCCCCAACCACCGCTATGGGGTGAACCCCTTCTGTATGTGAGGCGGTTGTTGGGCGGTGGTGGAGCGGTAGTTCCTGGTTGGCTCCGGCCTATCGGTACTACCGGTGGCTCCTCCGGTTGTACCGCCTGGTACTCTGCTTCAGCGGAACCCGCAAAAAGCGGTTGTACCGGTCCTTGGACCGGTTGTACCGCTCCTGTGTTTTTCTGCAGCATAACGGGAAAATTCGTGGGGTCCTATAAAAGGGGGTCTTCTTCCCCATTGGACCCAATCCTTCTAGCTCGAGTTCTTCCCCCATTGTTGACCTTCTTCGAGCTTGCTATCTCTCAATCCCTCCAATGATTCTTGCTAGTTCTTGAGGGAAAAGAGAGTGGAGATCTAGATCTATGTTTCCACCAATCACTTTCTCCTCTATGTGAGGGGAACCCCTTGGATCTAGATCTTGTAGTTCTTCGTGTTCTCTTCTTCGTTCTTCCTCTCATTTTCCTCCCTAGCATTAGTTGCTTTGGTGGGATTTGGGAGAGAAGGACTTGGGCACTCCGTGTGCCCTTGCCATTGCATTTGGTGCATCGGTTTGAGTTCTCCACGGTGATACGTGGAAGTGAAGTTTGAGAAGCTTTTTACTCTTGGGTGCTTGGTACCCTAGAGCTTGTTCCTCTTGGGTGCTTGGGCGCCCTAGACGGTTGGTGGTGCCTCGGAGCTCAATCATTGTGGTGTAAAGCTCCGGGCAAGCATCGGGGTCTTCAATTAGGTCGCTGTTGGATAGTATTTGTCGTCATCTACCCAACAAGCTTGAGTTTGCTCTATTCGGAGTTCATTTGCAGAAGTTATGGCAGTTTCAGTCTCTGGATAGTTTTTTCAGTGCTCAGGCGGTAGTACCGCTCGGTACCACGGTAGTACCGCTTAGGCGGTACTTCCGCTATGGACTACCGTTGCTACTACCGCCTGGGAAATCCGTGTTGTGCTCATTTCCATTTCTCGGTAGTAGCCCGGTAGTAGTACGGTAGTACCGCTACGGCAGTACTGCCGCTCTTACTACCGTGGCCAGTACCGCTTGGAGGATCCTAGGTGTGTTTCTTTCGGGTCCCTTTTTCCTTAAGCGGTAGTAGAACGGCACTTGAACGGTAGTACCGCTTGGCGCAGTACTACCGCGCCAGTTTCCCTTACTACCGCCGCCTCTCCTGTGCCAGGCTCCCTAAGCGGTAGTACCGCTTAGGGCGACGGTAGTACCGCTCTGGCGGCACTACCGCTCGTTTTCTGGGTACCCCTGGCCAGTGTTTGGTTGTACCGCCTAAGCGGTAGTACCGCTCCGAGGAGCGGTAGTACCGCTTGGCTGCGGGCAGAGGGCAGATAACGGTTGGATTTTTCCCCACCTATAAAAGGGGGTCTTCTTCCCCATTGGACCTTATCCCTTCTAGCTCGTGTTTGCCCCCCATTGTTGACCTTCTTCGAGCTTGCTATCTCTCAATCCCTCCAATGATTCTTGCTAGTTCTTGAGGGAAAAGAGAGAGGAGATCTAGATCCACATTTCCACCAATCACTTTCTCCTCTATGTGAGGGGAACCCCTTAGATCTAGATCTTGGAGTTCTTGGTGTTCTCCTTGTTCTTTCTCTCATATTCCTCCATAGCTTTTGTTGCTTTGGTGTGATTTGGGAGTGAGGGACTTGACCACTTCGTGTGTTCTTGCCATTGCATTAGTTGCATCGGTTTGAGTTCTCCACGGTGATACGTGGTGGTGAAAAGTTGAGAAGCTTATTACTCTTGGGTGCTTGGTACCCTAGAGCTTGTTCCTCTTGGGTGCTTGGGCGCCCTAGACGGTTGGTGGTACCTCGGAGCTCAATCATTGTGGTGTAAAGCTCCGGGCAAGCGTCGGGGTCTCCAATTAGGTTGTGGAGATCGCCCCGAGCAATTTGACGGGTACCGGTGACCACCCCCAAGGGTTGCCAAAGTGTATAGGTTCGGTGACCGCCCCCAAGGGTTGCCATTTGTACGGGTTCAGTGACTGCCCTCAAGGGTCCCTTAGTGGAATCATGGCATCTTGCATTGTGCGAGGGCGTGAGGAGATTACGGTGGCCCTAGTGGCTTCTTGGGGAGCATTGTGCCTCCACACCGCTCCAAACGGAGATTAGCATCCACAAGGGTGTGAACTTCGGGATACATCGTCGTCTCCGCGTGCCTCGGTTATCTCTTACCCGAGCCCTTTACTTATGCACTGTACTTTGTTATAGCCATATTGTTTCTTGTTATATATCTTGCTATCACTTAGTTGTTTATCTTGCTTAGCATAAGTTGTTGGTGCACATAGGTGAGCCTAGTCGATTTAGGTTTTGTGCTTGACAAATTAAACGCTAGTTTTATTCCGCATTTGTTCAAGCCTAAACTGTAATTATTTTAAAGCGCCTATTCACCCCCCCCTCTAGGCGACATCCACGATCTTTCACTTAACAATAATTTAGATAAGAAAACTTACTTAATAAAGTACTTACAATTAGCACTTAAAATCCATGACACACACATATACATCACAATACTTATCATACAGTAGTTAAAAGGAGCATCAGACACATCATTGCAAAAAGGAATATATATCTTCTGAAAAGACATTCATGAAGGGATTGCGTCGATAAAGAGGAAAAGACCTAAACTGCCTTGATAGAGAATGAACATAACATTGTCTCCAATTTTGAGATCTGGACATAATCTCATGATATATGCCCACCCATTAATGGCAATGCGTCGAGTTTTAGGGCAAATGCAGTAGATTGACACCAGTTTCATGTGTTCACCTAAGACAAGTGTGACCTGACCGCGATAAGGCATGACTTGTGGAAGAGCATGCCGAGGTAATTTCTGACGGAAGGAATAAACAGAATGTAAGACAACTTCAATGATATAGTATACAAATAGACAAAAAGTGGGTAAGTTTATACCAACATTTTCTTCACACAGTTGGTTTTGTTCAACGTATGAACAAGAGGAACACATATGCCAAGTTGAAATCCAGCACTAAAGTTCACGGTAAGGTGCGAAAGAGTACTAATAAACCGTATCACATGCTCTCACTGTTGCCAATGAAATTTAGAATGATGAGTAAACTGCATCTTGTTAACTAAGGAACGTGTAGCATGGTTCGCTTAGAAATAGCCTACATGTGACAAATTATTAGAAATAATAATTACAATAGGAAGCAAATCATTGTCTATACTTGTAAGAGTAAGGAATAATTAGTTAAATAAACAGGTGGAATTGTAAATGATATGTGAATATGTAGCAAGTTGAAATTAAACTAACTTTGATGAATCCAAGGATGGATATGATCAGGTAAGGTAGCATGAATGATAACGTCGTTTTCTGGTACGTGGAGTAGCATGTGATCACTAACTTGCAGTGCATAACAGATGGTAAATTCTGCCCAACTTTGCCCAGTAATATAGGAGCAACCTTTTGCTTCGTTGTTAACCCAAACTTTGAACTTAAATCCATGGTTGGAATGCAATGTGACCTCAATAGTGCTGTCTTCATGTATCGGTAAGCCCAATTTTCTTCGAAAACCTTCTCTGGCAAAGTAAGGAATGTACTGCAATAAAGGTAGACCCAATTTTATTGAAGTGTAAGAAATAGGATGGAACAAATATAAACAGTAACATGAACACAATAGAATATGTTATTTTAAAATGAAGCGAATCTGAATTTATCATGGAAACAATTTCATGTTGTGGATAGCAAGGTAGAAACAAAATTTTAAATTCAAAGCTCTAAAGGAGTTTATTTACTGAAATGTTGGACCTTTGTATAAATTATTTCTTTTTGCAAGGTTGATAAGGTTGAATGTGGTAGGGCAAGCTAACTTTCTTGTTGGAAACTTATCACTACCGTATAAGTTACTACTGATGCAACTTAGCTTTTAAATTGACAATATTTCTGTAACATGAGTACAATAATTTGTGAAATCCAGGGGAAATTGCCTGTATTAGATGAGTGTAATATTTAGAATGTTTATGAAGTGCTGAATATTTAGAATGTTTGGTAAATGAGCATGTGCAAGAAGCATCATTGAATATTCATGTTCAGATGACTTGCATTGTTTAAGGAAAAATACTGGAATGTTTTTTGAAAACCTGTAACCATATTGACGAGAGAAGGGGGGTTGTGTGAATAGACCGTGCAAGAAACGAAGCTGTGTTGTAGGGTAACACAGAATCCATCGGCCCTCTGTTAGGGCATATTTCTCCCTTAGTGGTTTTGGTGATTGATGACAATGCATTTGCGGACTAATAGTGTGCATTGAGCATTTCAGATAATCTATCATATGGCACAAGACGATTGATATGTCTCTGTCGTATCTATATTTTTTTATTGTTTCATGCCAATATTCTACAACTTTCATATACTTTTGGCAACATTTTATATTATTTTTGGGACTAACATATTGATCCAGTGCCCAGTGCCAGTTCCTGTTTTCTGCATGTTTTTTGTTTCGCAGAATATCCATATCAAACGAAGTCCAAATGCAATAAAATTTTATGGAGAATTATTTTGGAATATATATGATTTTTGGGAGGTGGAATCAATGCAAACGGAAGCCCACAGCCTCCACAAGCCACCTTGGCGCGCCACCCCCTGGCCACGTGGTGGTGCCTCGTGGGCACACCGTAAGTCGGTTGGGGCTCTTCTTCGGCCGCAAGGAAGCTTATATCCAGAAAAAAATTGTGTTAAAATTTCAGCGCAATCGGAGTTACGGATCTCCGGGAATTTAAGAAACGGTGAAAAGCCAGAAAACAGGGACGCGAAACAGAAGAGAACAGAGAGAGAGAGAGAGAGAGAGAGAGATCCAATCTCGGAGGGGCTCCCGCCCCTCTGGGTGCCATGGAGGCCAAGGAACAGAGGGGAAAACCTCCTCCCATCTAGGGGGGAGGCCAAGCAAGAAGAAGGAGGGGGGCTCTCTCCCCCTCTCTCCCGGTGGCGCCGGAACGCCGCCGGGGCAATCATCGTGACGGCGATCTACACCAACAACTTCGCCGCCGTCACCACCAACTCTCTCCCCCTCTATGCAGTGGTGTAACACCTCTTCTCCCCACTGTAATCTCTACTTAAACATGGTGCTTAATGCTACATATTATTATCCAATGATGTGTTGCCATCCTATGATGTTTGAGTAGATTCGTTTTGTCCTATGGGTTGATTGATGATCGTGATTGGTTTGAGTTGTATGTTTTATTTTGGTGCTGTCCTATGGTGCCCTCCGTGTCGTGCAAGTGTGAGGGATTCCCGCTGTTGGGTTTGCAATACGTTCATAATTCTCTTATAGTGGGCGGCTAGAGTGACAAAAGCTTACACCCGAGTAAGGGAGTTGTTGCGTATGGGAGTAAAGAGGATTTGTTACTTAATGCTATGGTTGGGTTTTACCTTAATGATCTTTGGTAGTTGCGGATGCTTGCTAGAGTTCCAATCATAAGTGCATATGATCCAAGTACGGAAAGTATGTTAGCTCATGCCTCTCCCTCATATAAAATTGCAATAATGATTACCGGTCTAGTTATCGATTGCCTAGGGACAAATCCTTTTCTTTGTGTTACAAAAAGCTTTCTACTAATCAACTAGCTTTTATTATCTTGCAAATTACTCATAGTTTTATTCTCGCAAAGTACTCCTAGTTTTATTCTTGCAAAGTAGTTCTAGCATTACACCTACAAAGTACATCTAGTTCCATACTTGTTCTAGGTAAAGCAAACGTTAAGTGTGCGTAGAGTTGTATCGGTGATCGATAGAACTTGAAGGGAATATTGATTCTACCTTTAGCTACTCGTTGGGTTCGACACTCTTATTTATCGAAAAAGCTACAATTGATCCCCTATACTTGTGGGTTATCAACGATTGAAGCCCCTCGGAGTGTTAAAGCAAGACGGTTATTTTTCCCGCGTTTCTTTTTCGGTGGACTTGAGTCGTAGGAAAACCGTTCTATTAAGAGGGGGTCCGCTTCGGAAAGGTTTTGGGTGGAATCATCACGTACACGTTTCCTTTGCACCCTCTTTCCTTTCCCGCAACATTGGAGTTCCAACTGTTCTTTAGTGTTCATGTTCGGTAAGCTGCCAAGAAGTAGTACCGCTCCCCTGAGCTGTAGTACCACTGGCGAGCTGTAGTACCGCCGGTCCAGTACCATGCATACTACCGCTTAGCTTTGGCGTTCTGTTGCTGTTTCGCACTCAGCGGAAGTGGCACGGTAGTAGGGCGGTAGTACCGCTCTGGCACTTCCGTCCCTACCACCGCTCCACTACCGCTGGCTCGCTGTAGCACAGAGCACTAAGCGGCAGTGGCACGGAAGTACCGCTCACTTGCGAGCGGCACTACCGCTCGGCCACTTCCGTTCCACTTCCGCTTAGTCAAAAGCTTCTGAACACCTTTGCCACTTCACGGCAGTAGGGCGGCAGTACATGCGCGGTAGTGCCGCTGCCTCCGTACTCCCCCAGTCTTGTTTCGCTACACTACAGCCCCAACAGTAGTACTACTGGGACGGGCGGTAGTACCGCTCCGGCGGCACTACCGGGCCGAGGTACTATGCCTGCTGTGCTGTGTACCTGAAACTACCACGCGGGCGGTAGTACCACTCATGGAGCGGTAGTACCGCTTAAGCGTGGGCTGTGAGATGCATAACGGTTGGATTTGTCCCCACTATATAAAGGGGGTCATCTTCCCAAGAAGACTTGCCTATTTTCTTCCCCAAACTCCATTGTTGCTCCAAGCTCCATTTTTGCCCGATCTCCCTCCCTAGCCGATAACTTTGGTTGATCTTCTAGGGTTTGGGTGAGAAGGCCCCGATCTACACTTCCACCAAGAGAAATTTGATTCCCCCCACTAATCCCTTGCGGATATTGTTACTCTTGGGTGTTTGAGCACCGTAGACGGAAGAGGTGAAGAGGTCACCTCGGAGCCACAATCCATTGTGGTGAAGCTCTGTGGTGGTGTTGGGAGCCTCCAATTTGGTTGTGGAGAGAGCCCCAACCTTGTTTGTAAAGGTCCGGTCGCCGCCTTCAAGGGCACCACTAGTGGAATCACGGCATCTTGCATTATGCGAGGGCGTGAGGAGAATACGGTGGCCCTAGTGGCTTCTTGGGGAGCATTGTGCCTCCACACCGCTCCAACGGAGACGTACTTCCTCTCAAAGGGAAGGAACTTCGGCAACACATCCTCGTCTTCACCGACTCCACTTGTGGTTATTTCTTTCCTTTACTTTGTGCAAGATATTGTTGTGTTGTATTGATTGCTTGCTTGTTGTTGTCTTTGTTGCTAGCATCATATAGGTTGCTCACCTAGTTGCATATCTAGACAACCTATTTGTTGCTAATCCTAATTTGTTAAGAAAAGTTAAAAATTGGTAGTTGCCTATTCATCCCCCCCTCTAGTCAACCATATCGATCCTTTCAATTGGTATCAGATCCTCGTCTCTTTATTAAGGGTTTCACCACCCGAAGAGTATGGTTGACGACGGGGATCGGGATGAAGAAGTACCCGAGGCCGTGGAGTTGAACTCGGTCACCTGAGACGACTTGAATGAAGCTATGGCTTCACTTAAGACATCTATGACGGCCGAGGTCAAGTCCATGTTCAAAGAACTCCTTGAGGGGTTGAAATCTTCTACCGGTCCGATGCAAGTGTCTAATCCCACCGCATCGGAGTCCGAGGCCAACTCCAGTAAGGAAACTTCTTCCCCTCTAGGGAAAAATGGGATGGGCATCCATGCCTCGGTTGGCCCTCCCCCGGAATATGGAGGTCCGGTACCTTCACCTCGCATTAAACCTCTTGGTCCTCCTCCTAAGCTTGATTTGAATAACTTTCATGATTGGGTTTTTCGTATCAAGTCTCATTTGAATCACAGCTCAACACAACTTTGGAGGGTCATTGAGCAAGGCTTCCATCCTCATGATCAGAACAACATGACACCAAGAGAAGAAGTGGACAATCAACTCAACCACTCCGCTTTGTTCATTCTCCAATCCGCAATGCTGCCGGAAGAACTCTCTCATTTGTGGCCACTCACTACCACCAAGGATGCTTGGGAGCACATCGTCTCATTGTACAAGGGAAGCTCAAGCATTCAATGGTCCAACTTTGAGGTCATTCTTGATGAGGCCGATGAGTTCGTGATGAAGGATGATGAAGATCCCCGTGAGCTATACCGGAGATTGACTACTCTCACGGTCTCACTCCGAGATCATGGGAGCAAGGATACAGATAACACTTGGGTCAAGCGCAAGTTCCTAAAGGCCATCATGCCATTCAACAAGAGCATGTCTTCCGTGATCCGTCAAAGACCGGACTTCCACACCTTGTCCTCAAGTGAAGTGTTGGATGAATTCATTGCAATGAATATCTTGAACAAGACCGCCGACAACGCTCTAGCTCGTGTCCAACGGTCAAAGAAGATCAACCTTGCTTTGAAGGCCAAGGCAATTTCGGAAGAAGATGAAGAGGAAGAAGAGGAGAGTTGCTTCGAAGACACCAAATATGCTTACCACGAGCACATGGCTCTTGCGTCAAGGCAATTTTGGGGCAACAAGAAAAACTCAAGGCCCAACTTATCCAAGAACAACTCAAGTGGCTCCAAGGGCAAGCAACGTGTGAGAACTTGCTACAATTGTGCCAATGTGAGTCATTTCGTGGTGGATTGCCCCTACGAGAAGAGGGAAGACAATGGTGGCAAGCTCATCCGCAAAGACAAGGCCAAGTCCTCCATGAACAAGAGCAATGCCACAAAGAAGGTGCCACAAAAGGGATTGGTGGTGCAAGAAGAGTACAACTCCGATGATGACAGAAGTGGTGAAGTGTTTGCAATGGCCACCGCGGCCATTTCCACCTCTTCCCCAACCTCGGTGTCTCTCTTCGACGCCCCCAACGAGAACTCTATCCCCAAGTGCCTCATGGCAAGAGGCATCAACAAGGTAACCTCCAACATCAAAACTTCCTTCACCTCTAATCCTTTTTTGATGGATTCTGTGAATGAAAAAGAGGAGATAAAGGTGGATGAGAATGAGTTCGACAAGTTCTTGGGTAAGCTCAAAGGTGAGACCAAGAAGCACTTTGTTGCTCTCTTGGAACAACTAGGTGAGGCCAATGATATCATTGAGTCTCACGAGGAGAATATCACTAACCTGGAAGGCCATAGTCGTGACTATGCCGATGAGATTGTGGATCTTTCCATCGCTCTGGAGGAAGAGCGAGGTCTTCGTTCGGCTCTTGAGGAGTCGCAAAACGTTGACTTTGCTAAACTAAAGAAAGATCATGATCATGCTCAAGTTCTTGCTCGTGTGCTTAAATCCGAGAATGTTGAGCTTGGGGTTGGCCATGCTAGACTCAAAGAGGAGTTTGAACTACTTGACAAGGCTCACAAGGCCTTGAAAAGTGCACATGCTACACTCAAGGAGTCTCATGATCAACTCCGAGCAAAGCTCACTAAGGAAATAGCCACATGTCCTCCTTTTGTGCTAATTGATAATGCTCATGCTACTAACCCTTGTTGTGAGCACATTCATCTTGTGGAGGAGAATGCCAAGTTAAAGGAGCAAATCGAGAAAGGCCTTGTGACTTGCATACAAGGCGAGAAGAACCTCAACGAACTTTTGAGCAATCAAAAGGAAGTTGTGGCAAAGGAGGGACTTGGGTTTGTGCCCAAGTCAAAGATGAAGAAGAACAACAAGACCAGGAAACTGCTCCCTCTTAATGAGGTATTTGTCAAGAAGGGAGAGGATGCTCATAAGGAGAAGAAAGACAAGGTGGTGGGTGGAAATGTCAAGAAGGGCAATCCCACTCCATCGAACAAAGCCGGCGATTTTAACCCTTCTTATGTTTTATGCCATGCTAGTGATGGGCATGTTTATGCCAAATTTGTCGGTTCTTATTATGAGTACATTGAATGGTCTATTTGGGTTCCTAAGACCCTTGTTACTAACATCAAAGGACCCATTCAAGAATGGGTACCTAAAACCAAGCATTGATCTCTTGTAGGAGTTTGCTTCAAGAATGGACCCATTCAAGAATGGATCGCCGTCTAGCCCATGTCAATATGAGATCTTTGCAAAGTCTCCTCAATGGGGATCACGTTCGTGGACTAACAAATGTGAGCTTTGCCAAAGATCGTGCTTGCAGTGCTTGTATCGAAGGAAAGTTACATGAGACGGCTCACCGACCCACAACTATCATCTACACGAAGAGGCCCTTGGAGCTCCTTCACATGGATCTCTTTGGACCTCCATCCTTTGATAGTCTTGGGGGGAGAAAGTATTGCTTGGTGATTGTGGATGACTATTCAAGATACACTTGGGTATACTTCTTCAAGAGGAAGAGCGAGACCCAACAAACCGTCATCGACTTTGCAAATGAAGCTCAACGTCAACATGGAGCAAAGATATTGATGATTAGAAGCGACAACGGCACCGAGTTCAAGAACTACACCTTGGATGAGTTCCTTAGTGATGAGGGGATCAAGCATCAATACTCCGCACCATATACCCCTCAACAAAATGGTGTGGCGGAGATGAAGAACCAGACGTTGATGGACGCGGCAAGAACCATGATGGCGGAATTCAAGTCTCCGTACAACTTTTGGGCCGAAGCCATCAACACCGCATGTCATGCATCCAATCGGCTCTACCTCTGCAAAGGCTTGAACAAGACTCCATATGAGATACTTACCGATAACAAGCCCAACCTCAAGTACTTCCGGGTGTTCGGGTGTAAGTGTTTCATTCTCAAGAAGGGTGCTCGTTTATCTAAATTCGAACCTAGAGCTCAAGAGGGCATATTTGTTGGTTATGCTACAAACTCTCATGCTTAAAGTGTTCTCAACAAGTCCAATGGATTCATTGAGGAGACGTGTAACGTAGAGTTTGATGAAAATAATGGCTACCAAGTGGAGCAAAGTGGTCTTTGTGATGTAGGTGATGAAATTCCTCCCCAAGCCATAAGAAGAATGGAGATTGGTCAAATACTCCCCATTGAGGAACCCCTTGTGACCGAAGGAGAAGGACAATGCTCTACGCAAGTGGAGCCATCACCGACCATTGACCCACACGCTTCCGAAGAGCAAACCGAAGGCCCTCAACCGAGTGAACAAAATCAAGGGCAAGATCAATCTCACGATGATGGTGTTTCACCAAGTGAAGCCCAAGATCAAGTTCAAGACTCTGAGCAAGCTCAAGACACCGAGCAAGCTGAGGATCGAGAACAAGCTCAAGATCAAGAACTAGTTCAAGATCAAGAGCAAGTACAAGATCAAGAGCTAGCTCAAGACGGCGCTCAAGATGTTCAAGATGATCCTCCTGATATGCCTTTGGAGGAGCTATTGGAGTTGGCCTTCATTGGCGCGTCCCATTGACATGGAGATCGTGCCCTATTTTCAAGGGACATGATCAATAATTTGCTCCATCCCATGCGCGCATAATGGCATGATTACATGTGGAAACGGTGAAGCCTGTGGCGCAGTAAAGGGACCTCAGGTTTTACAGCCCATAAAAGGGGAGCGGCCTCCATTTCCTTCGCACGTTCTCACCTCTTCCTTCGCCGTTGCCCTCCCAATCTCTTGAGCTCCAGCGCCTAGATCTGCTCTCCCTTCCAAGAACCTCTCCAGCCACCCGCTCAATCCAGCAATGGCCGGTTCCGGGTCCAAGGGCAAGTGGGAGGCCTCCATCGTCACCGAAAGCGCTATCTTGGAGCTGAAGAGCATGGGCTATCTCCCAGCCAACGTCGCCCACCGCGCTCCGGAGGCGGGCCAGGTCATCCCCACGCCGCGGCAGGGCCAGAGGGTGGTGTTCCTACCCCACTTCATCCGAGGTTTGGGTTTTCCCCTTCACCCCTTCGTCAAGGGCCTCATGTTTTTCTACGGGCTCGATTTCCACGATCTTGCCCCAAATTCCTTCCTGCACATCTCGGCCTTCATCATCATCTGTGAGGCCTTTCTTCGGGTCCGACCACACTTCGGCCTGTGGCTGAAGATCTTCAACGTCAAGCCGAAGATTGTTGACGGCCAGCAGGCGGACTGCGGGGGAGTGATGGTCAGCAAGCTTCCCCGGGTGGAGTGGCCAGAGGGCACCTTCATCGAGACCATCAAGATCTGGCAGAAGAAGTGGTTCTACATCACGGAGCCAAGGAGCGGGGATTGGGGGGTGATTCTGGCCTTCCGATCCGGACCCCCAACGAGGCTGGTTTCATGGACCAAGAAAGGCCTCGACTGGGGGTCAAACAAGGAGGTGGCGCTGCTGCAGAGCCGGATAGCAAAGATGATAGAGAGGGGGGTCGAGCTGCCCAACGTGATCCAAATTATGCTCTGCCGCCGTATCCTCCCCTTCCAGGCCCGGACTTCCCCCATGTGGGCCTACAAGCCCGAAGACCCCGCCACCATGCTCAGCTTCTACCGCACTTCCCATGCTCAGCTGTGGAAGGTGCTGTTCAAGCCGTAGAAGGACTGGCCGGCCGAGGAGGAAGACATCGGCCTTGACGCCGCAAACCCCCCTCGAGAGGTACGACAAGTTTTATTATTATATCCGGATTGTTCCCTTTTGATAAGGTACTCAACTTTCTCATTTCTCATCCGCAAAGCTGGTTGAAGAAGGCCGAGCGGATTGACAGCCCGGCCCCGCTGCCAGAGGGCCCCAGGACGCCCTTGCTGACGGCCATGCTGGCCGTGGAGCCGTACGAGGCGCCGGAGAGGAAGGAGAAGAAGAAGGAGAAGAAGAGGGAGGCCAGAGAGGGCCTCCGCTCCCGAGGACCCCTGGACACTAGATCCGGGGACACCCATGCTCCCTCCACACAAGAGGAGGAGAAGGAGCAGGGAGAGGACGGGGAGGAAAGTGATTCCTCCCGAACAAGGAAGAGGGCGGCATCCGAGGGCGGCGAGGAGGAGCAGCCTCATCCCGCCCCCAAAAGACCGTGCAGGGCCAAGGTGGCCTTGTTCGGCAATAGCTCGGCCTCTGCCGAGGACTCTGAGGCCTCCGAAGAGGTTCCTCGGAGGACCCCTAGGGTCAAACCGCTGGCCCAAAGGTACGTATCTTTAAGATTCGCCTGTGCACCTTCAGCCGAGCTAAGTCCGCTATTAACCGTGCTTCTGCTTTTAATATTGCAGCCCGCTGTGCGACCTCCCCACCGATCGAGTCTCGGAGGGGCATTCTCCACCGGCCGTGCTGGCGGAGAGCAGGACCGAGTCGCGCACCTCGCCTCCTCCGATCGTCGAGGAGGCCGAGGAGGTTCTGTCGAGGAGGACCACTCCCTTGCCGCACATAGGGGGAGGGGGTGACATTGTTGTGGCCGAGGTGCATACCTCGGCCACCGAAGACCAGGAGGGGAGGAGCCCTCTGGTAAATGAAGAGGAGGAGCCCGGACGATCCGAGCTCTCTCTGAGAATGGCTCCGGAGCCGTCAAGGTACCCAGAGTCAAGCATTCCAAACTCCTCGAGAGGAGGAGCCGAGGTGCCCCCGCCACCCCCGCCCACCCCAGAGCGGGCTTCGACTGGGTGGCCGGACGAGATGGAGGATGCTTTAACCAGCTCCTCCATCGCTGAAGAGCGCCGTGTCCTTATGGGCGCGGTGTTGAAAAGCCTTCGGTCCGTGGACAACGGACTGAAGGAGGCCTTTAGTGGCCTTCTCACAGGCTTCAAGGTAGGCCAAGTAATGTTTTTTCCCTTAGAAAATTTCTTTTATGTGAGTGTGTAACCTCATACACAATAGCCCCCGAGACTCTGGCTGGCTTGAGTAAAGCTAGTCAGAGGATCGAAAATCTATAACTCGGATCCTAATGTGCATAGAGTGCTGTGCAGGCGTCATCTTCGGCGACAGCCGCCAACGCCGAGGAGTTGGCCGAGCTAAATCAGAAGCTCAAGAGCTCCGAGGACGACCTCAGACTGCTGAACAAACGGTTCGACGAAGCGCAAGGCAAGTTCGAACTATAATGTTGACTACAACAGCTTTGTGTTGTTGAGTAAGGTTTGAAGTAAGTAGCCTAATCGGGGTCAATGGATATGACTGCAGCTGCTACCACGGAGGTCGAGAACCTCAAGGCCGAGCTGAAGAAGGCTCAGCTGGAAGCGGCGGAGCAGAGGGCAGCGGCCGAACAGGCAGCTACCGAACAGGCTACGGTGAGAACCGCTAGCCAGAAGTATGAGGCCAGAGTGGCTGAGGTGCAGCAAGAGCTCAAGGATGCCGTCACGAAATGTGAGGCCCTTGAGCAGAAGAATAAAGAGCAGGTTGCCGAGCTAACCTCATTGGGGCCGGTGGCCAAGGAAGCACGGACGGAGGCGCGCGGCTACCAAGAAGAACTCCGCCTAGTGAAACTCATTGCGGATGGTAAGCCATATTTGCTGCAAAGTGTCTTTGGTGGTAACAGGTTCGCTTTGCTCACGCGAGTGTGGCATTCCCCAGGCGCCTTTATGGACCTCCCGAGGAGTGCGGCCGATGCGGCAAGGTTCTTCGCCGCCCAGGAGGGTCGGGCCGAGCAGAGGCTATTTTGGGTGCAATTTCAAGCGCCCGAACACCCTCCCCTCCTCAACAACCAGATGAAGCAGCTGATGGAGCTGCATCGGATGGCGGAGCCCACAATGAAGGACCTCTACGTCAAGCTGTGGCCTTCAGAGCCACTGCCGAGCAGCTATTTTGGGTTGGTGCAAAGGCTGTACGACGCCACGCCCCGGATTGATGCCTGGAAGCGCTCCGCGTGTATTGAGGGAGCTCGGATGGCCTTCGGCAAGACCATGGTGCACTGGCCGAAGATCAAGCCAACCAAGATGGCCACCGGACCTCCACCCCCTGGGAAGGAGCACAGGCGCCCCGAGCAGTATTTTCCCATCGTGATGGATGGTGCTCGGGCAATAGAGGCCCAGTGCTCGAAAGATGTAATTTATGAGTAATTTTATTTTCCTTGTATCCTAGGAGTTGAAACTTTTGCGCTGTTGAAATGCAGCTGGTTGGCTATAAATATAATGCCTCATGTGTTATATTTTGACTCCTGTGTGGCCGTTTTTTTAAAACTGAAAGTTACCAGTCGTCGGCTTCAACCCCCTTGCAGATATTGCATGGGGTGTTTCTCCCGAACACTTTGACCCTTAGCCGACGTCTCGGTGCCCGGAGGCGGTATGTGTAAGGAAAAACGAGGCAATCAGACTATGCAGCTTTATTGCTTTCTCTTAGCCATAGGAGCTTAACTGCGGGGGCTGGTGACTAGCGCCCAGTATATGTGATATTCGGACGTACCGTGGTTGACACCATTATCACGTGGTTCCTGTGACAGAGAACCCTTCGTTTGACACGGGCTAACCTCCAACGATTTTTAGTTTAACACTAGTCATCGGACCGCCGACCAATTCTCGCTTATTTACGACTGTCAGTTTTTGGCTTTCTCCACTGAGGTACTTAACCAGGCTAGCTAGAAGTACAATCGCAGTGGTTCTCCCTTTACCCTCCTAGCCGAACAATGCGGAACATAAGAGGGTAAGCACAGGAGCCGGGCAACCCAACTATTGACCAAAGACACAATTCGGAACTGATTCATATAATGCAATATCCATGACGCCGAGCACATATAATAAAAATTGGTGCCGGAATGATGTTTGAGGCAAGATTTATGATCGAGCCCCCGGTCTATTATCCGGTCACAAAAAAAAGGAACGTATTGTAATAGTTTACTTTGGCCTAAAAAGCGGAAAGGAATATGCAACACGAATGACTGCACAATTACCAGAGAAAAATTGGTCTTTATTTCCTTTGAATTTGTGACGTCCAACCGTACAATCTGAACTGCCGAAGTAACTTTGATAGATACTTTAAGAAATAAATACATTAGAGGAAAGGTTTACACAGGGCCTTCATGAGTGGTTTGACTTCCCTACTACGCCCTGCTGCACGTCTGCGCCTTTGCTCTTTATGAAGCTTCCGAATGAGTGTGGTTGTCGACTGTATGCTCAGCAGAAGTAGTAATGTTCGGCGGACGAGCCCTTGGGGAAGGGTTTTGAGAAGTCACCGCACTGTAGCATCTTAACACTAATCAGGCCCTAGGTGGTGCCTGTAATTGATGTTAATCCAAGAACAACTTTTGGCCATGGCTCGGTCGAACCGAGCTCTCGGCCTTTGTGTCATGTGCCCCCACAGCTTCCCATGGGATCTTGAGCGCAAAGTTGTGCACTCGAGGCACGTATTTCGCGGCTGGGTGGGCCGTGCTGTGGGGCACGTATCCCTATTTAGGGTGAGCACGGGAGTGCTCTCGGACCGAGGCCGAAGCTCGGGCGCGTTTGCGTGCGTCGAGTGCCTTGGTAGTGGACTGGGCCTGCGACGCTTCTTCGGTGGCTATAGCCGTTGTGTGCTCCTCTGTTCGGAGCGAGCGCTCGGTATTACCATTGATGGTAATAACACCCTTCGGTCCTGGCATCTTGAGCTTTATATATGCATAATGCGGGACGGCGTTAAAGCAGGCGAACGCTGTCCGGCCAAGGAGTGCGTGGTAACCACTGCGGAAGGGAACAATGTTGAAGATTAAGTCTTTGTTGCGGAAGTTGTCGGGCGAACCAAAGACCAACTCCAATGTCACGGATCCCGAGCAGTGTGCCTCGACGCCTGGGATTACACCTTTAAAGGTGGTGTTGCTGGGTTTGATCCTTGACGGGTCGATCCCCATTTTTCTCACTGTATCTGAATAAATCAGGTTGAGGCTGCTGCCTCCATCCATAAGGACTCTGGTGAGGTGATATCCATCGACGATGGGGTCGAGCACCAGAGCCGCCGTTCCTCCATGACAGATACTGGTCGGATGGTCTCGTTGGTTGAAAGTGATCGGGCAAGCCGACCATGGGTTGAATTTTGGGGCCACCGGCTCTAAGGCGTAGACATCCCAGAGTGCGCGCTTCCGCTCCTTCTTGGGTATATGTGTGACGTAGATCATGTTCACGGTTTTTACCTCGGGAGGGAACTGCTTTTGGCCTCTATGGTTCGGCCCGCGAGGTTCATCGTCGTCCTCGCTGCGGGGACCCTTGCTCTGTTCTTCGGCTGTGATCTTGCCGGCCTGTTTTATTACCGAACAATTATGGTTGGTGTGGTTGGCGGGCTTATCCGAGGTGCCATGAATCTGGCAGGGCCTGTCCAACATTCTATCCAGTGTAGACGGCCCGTCCCTATTCCCTTTAGAAGGTTTTTTCCGCGGTCTAGATTTTAAGCCGCCGAACCCGGCGTTTACCGCCATGTCATCGGCTTCACTGTCGTTGTTTGTGTGCCGGCGCTTGTTATTCTTGTTGCGCCGGGGTTTCCCGTTCCCGTCCCGGGCCTCCGAAGTGCCGGGGTCTTCGGGGTGGTTGCTTCTACGAGCTAACCAACTATCCTCACCCGCGCAAAAGCGGGTCATTAGGGAGGTGTGGGCCGACATTGTTCTCGGCTTAACTTAGCCGAGCTGGCACGCGAGCCATTCATCCCGAATACTATGCTTGAATGCGGTGATTGCTTTGGCGTCCGGACAGTCGACAATCTGGTTCTTTTTAGTCAGGAACCGGTTCCAAAATTGCCGAGCAGACTCTCCGGGCTGCTGAACGACGTGGCTTAGGTCGTCGGCATCCGGCGGCCAAACATATGTGCCCTGAAAGTTGGCTTGGAATGCATCCTCGAGCTCTTCCCAACTCCCGATGGAGTTTTCGGGGAGGCTGTTCAACCAGTGCCTTGCTGGTCCTTTAAGTTTTAATGGTAGGTACTTAATGGCGTGGAGGTCATCTCCTCGTGCCATATGAATGTGGAGAAGGAAATCTTCGATCCACACGGCTGGGTCAGTTGTACCATCGTACTGTTCTATGTTCACGGGTTTTAACCCTTCGGGGAACTGATGTTGCATTACCTCATCCGTAAAACACATTGGGTGTGCGGCGCCCCTGACCCGGGCTACGTCGTGCGGGAGATCGGTTGTCATCCGGGCATGGTGCTGCTCCCGAGCTCTATCGTTCCTATCGCGCCAGGCTTGGTATCCGTCCCGTCCAGCGGGTGCATCTCCTCTAGATCCGTAAATGGATCGTGACTGTGTCCCTCTGGCGTTCAGGTCGTGGCGTAGATCGTATTGGTCTTCCGGTTGAACCGGGTCTTTGCCTGCCCGGCGAGGAGGCACGGGTGGGTGTTCGGTTTCTCCAGCCGTCCTGTCTCGTCCTCGAGGGGGACGGTCGGGCTGGTTTGTCTGAGTCCACCTGGGAGGTATGGGCTCAAGGACCTCATCCTCAAATGACGGAAGCAGATGCCGCCGTGGGTAACTCTTATATTGACCCTGGCACTGATTGTCGAAGCCCTCTTCGGCTGCTAAGACCATTGTCCACCTATCATTAAGGGTGTCTTTGTTCGGCCTTGAGCTGCTGCTGCTTCTTCTTCAAACTTTGGGTGGTGGCTATAAGATGCTGCCTGAATCTCTCCTGGTCTAGGGGGTCCTCTGGGACGACAAAATCCTCGGGTCCGAGGCTATCCTCCTCTTCGGACGGAGGGAGGTAATTACTGTCCTCGGAATCCTCGGGGTCCTCAGGGTCGCCCTGGTCCTCGTGCCCTTCAGGGGCGTCGTGGTGCTGTTCGGGGGTGTTATCGCCGAGCTCCCCCATGTTGTCCGGAGTCTCGTTGTCCCTGGTACCATTCGTGTCTGTGTTATTTTCCTTTCCCTTTCCTCACCCTGTGGATCGCCTTCATCGGCGTTTGGGCGGTTCCTCGGTGGGGCCGTCGCCGTCCTTCTTGGTCGCATCGCCGTCCTTGGGGGTGTCGACCATGTAAACGTCATAGGTGGAGGTGGTGGTCCACTTTCCGGTGTTGGAAGTGGCGAGGAGGGGAGCCATATACGGCGGGACGTCGATATCCTCGTCCATGTCGTCAGCCTCTTCGGAGGCGTAGTCCAGCATGTCTGTTAAATCTTTGACAGTGGCTACTAAGTGGGTGGTGGGTGGGACGCAAAATTCCCCACGGTCGGCCTCAAGTACGATCTGCTCATGAGCTGAGGACGGGCCATCCGCGATACTTATCTTCTGGATCGGATCTAGCATCTCGCTTAAAAGCGAGGGGTCCACCGGATCCTTTCTTGGGCATACTTCGGAGTCGAATTCCGGTGTGCCGGCGTCGGGAGTATATTCGGCCAAGGGCGACCCTTGGTTCTCTGGCACCGGGATTGGATCCGAACTCAAGGCCAGGTCCGAACTGAGGACCGGCCCGTAGGCGGGGCCGAGGAGAGAATCCGAGTTTAAGGCCCTGGGATTATTAGGCTCCTCAGGTGAAGCTGAGAACCTAGCAAAGACCAGATCGCCCTGAGAGTCGGCGACGTATTCCAGGCTGCCGAACCTGATCTCTTGCTCGGGGGCGAAGCTGTTGACCTGGTATAGATGACCGGTCGGGTCGGCATGCAGCACGATGCTGCCGAACATGAAAAGCTGACCAGGGGCGACGACGTCCCCGCTGCGGATGCTATCGCTGATGACAAGGCGAGCCATTGATCCTTGGTGACCCAACGGCGGAGCTCTCAATGAAAGCACCAATGTCGATACCGAAACCGGGAGATCTCGGGTAGGGGGTCCGAACTGTGGATCTAGGAATCAATGAGTAACAGGGAACGTAGTGTAACGCCCAAGATGAGGCTCTATCGCAATCTCATGATGAAGTCGAGATCATGGCAGAACCCCATTTTAGATCGCATACCAAGGTGATACTCAAATACATACAACCGAATGAACAAGCGAGAATACTAGATAAAGGTTTACACTCGCCACATGCTACAGCATAAATATATCATAATCATCATACAATCATCCAAATGAAAGACAGGGTCCGACTACAGACGAAATCAAACGAGAAAACACCACCCTCTATTATCGCCGGATCAGCCGACTAGGGCCCACTACTGATCGTCTGGCATCGTGACGTACATACGTCCACGCTCATCATCATACTCCCAATGGAGCATCTCGGGCTCACCTGTGTCTGTCTCAAGCGTACCTGCAACTGGTGTTTATAGTAATCTGTGAGCCACAGGGACTCAGCAATCTCATCACCCAAGGTAACAAAACTATTTAAGCTTATAGGAATGGAAGTGGTAATGTGGTGAGGTTGCAGCAAGCACTAAGCATGTTTTAGTGGCTAACTTACGAGTACAAGAATAGAGATGAGCAAACTACGCATAACGGTCGCAAGTTTAGTATGATCAAGAAGTGATCCTGAACACCTACTTACGGTTCAATCATAACTCCACCGTGTTCTCTTCCCGAACTTACTCGAAAAGAGACCATCACGGTTACGCACACAGTTGGTATATTTTATTAGAATTAGTGTCAAGTTCTCTACAACCGGAGGATAAAAAATATCCAAGTCGCCACATAACCGCGGGCACGGCTTCGCGTAAGATTTAACCCTGCAGGGGTGTTCCAACCTGGTCCATCATAGACCAACACAAGCTACGGTGGAAATACCTCAACCTCGAGATAGTCCAAAGTATCCTCGGAATCCCGGTGCACAAGACATTTCGACAATGGTAACACAAGTCCAGCAAGACCTCCCGACGTGCCGACACCTCGCGGAGCCGCGCGTATCTCGTCTCAGGCCACGATCGGATTGTCCAAACTTCTGGTAGGCCAAATCCAGAGTTGCCCCTGGCGGCCACCGGCGGTTGACAGGTTTGGACCAACACTCATGAGGAGCACTGGCCCGGGTTGTTGATTAAAATCCTCTGGTTAATTACTCCCTATGCAAGTTTTAGTTGTTATTAGGCAAATGGTAAAACCAAAGTTGGGCCTTGCTGGAAGCGGTTATTCAAAGGGAACTATCAAGAGGGTCCCATTCCCCTGAGCATGTTAGGAACGCTAATCAAGGATCAAAACACCGGTATTACGGAAACTAGGGCGGCATGAGTGGAACAAAACACTAGGCAAAAGGCTGAGCCTTCCACACACAACCAAGTATATAGATGCATTAATTAAATAAGAGATATTGTGATATCCCAACATATCCATGTCCCAACATGGAAAAACCTGCACTGCACCTACAACTAGCAACGCTATAAGAGGGGCTGAGCAAAGCGGTAACATCGCCAAACAACGGTTTGCTGGGTAGGGTGGTTAGAGGCTGTATCATGGCATAAGAGAGGCTGACATGTATGTGGTAGGAAGCGCGACATAGCGATAGCAACGAGACAACTAGCAAGCAAAGATAGTAGTGTTATCGAGGGAAATGATCATCTTGCCTGAAGTCTCTTCGGTAGGATAGTAAGACTGCTCCTCGAACACGTTCTCAACCGGTTCCTCAAACTTGGACTCGTCTCCCGGATCTACCCAAAGAAATAACAAGCACCGAAATAAACAAACAATCATGGCATAGATGCACAAACAAAATGATGCATGAAATGGCATGTAGAAATAATGAGCATGACATAAATGAAGGAACGGTGCTACCGGGATGATAGAAAAGATAACGAGATGTGAACGATGAAGCAGAAGATGGATATGGGCAAAATCTTGGCAACCCAAGTATGCCACTGGAAAGAATGGAAGATTTCGGTTGAAATCGATATAAAGATCACGAGGAACGGATGCACGAAACTCAAATGGTGTGCAAAACAATCTGCAATGCAAGACTGCAGTTAACAACAACATGGCATCTTATGCACATCAAAACAGCAAGCTACAATACTCTAAAATGCTCATACAAGATATGCATTAAATCACACAAAAATGACAAAGAGACAAATCTTAACAGATTTTTGCAGTAACATCAGGATGCACTTTTGCAACAGAGATTATGACATGTAGATGGATCCTAACATGAATGCAACAGCAACCATCAAGTAGAGCACGAAGAGTAGATCATTTTACATTTATAGATCATCATCATAGGACAAACATGCACGAAGTTAGGGCCCACACAAAATGCACAAATGAAGTGGATTCCTGGGGACTTAGTGAAAATCTGCACCTCGGGGAAATGGGATGGCGTGGTACTAGGACGAGGCGGAGTGGGATGGCGTGGAGCAGGGCGTCCATTTGGATGGATGGACCGGGCGGATCCGGGATGGGACCGTCCCGGCGACAGGAAGCAGAGGAGGACGGCGACGTCGCGGGCGGCGGCGGCGTGCTCTGGCGAGCGACGAACGGGCGGATCCGGGCGCGGTGGAGGTCGAGGAGGCGAGCCGCGTCGGCGGGCGAGCTCGAGGCCGGCGGCGGAGGCGGTCGACGGCGGCGACGACTCCTGCGGCGAAAGAGAGGAGCCGTGAGGGTGAGAAAAAAAGAAGGAGAGGGAGAGGAAGGCAGGGCGGCGGCGGCGGGGACCTGGTCCGGGCGGCAGCGCTTGCCGGCGTTGAGGTCCGGCGAGGGTGGCCGGGTTGCTGCGGGGAACGAGCGGGGGCGGCCTCCGGCGAGGACGGGGTCGCCGACGAGGCGCGGAGCTAGGGTTCAGGCGGCGATGCGGGCGGCGCTTGCGGGCTCGGCGGCGGGCGGCTTCGGGCCAGACGTGCCGGGTCTGGGCCCGGGCGGGCCGCGGTGGTGGGGAGGCTGGCTGGGGGCGCGTGGCAACCCCTGGTTGGCTGGGAGGCGCCTGGTGGCGGTGCGGCCCGTGGCGGCGCGCCAAGTGGTGGCGGGGGGATCCGCCGGCGCGGAAAACGAGGAGGGGGGTGGCGGCTGCCCAAAATGGAAGGGGAAACCTCCCTTATATAGCAGGTTTAGCTAGGGTTTGGGTTTTGGGGGTGTTTTCGGACCCTCCGATCGCGATCCGACGGCTCCGGTCGGAGGGGCGGCTAGGCTGGGCTAGGTGGGCTGTGTTGGAGCGTTGGGCTGCTAGGCTAGGCTGCTGCTGCTGCTGCTTTTCTTTCCTTTTCTTTTCTATTTTTCTCAAACAGAAATAAAAGAGGAAAAGCAGAGGGAGTTTGGAGAGAGCTGAGAGAGATATAAAAATATCCCTGGAATCTGGAAATTATGTAGTATTTGAATTAATTGGTTTGGAAAATTTTAGAGAAAGAAAAATATATCAAGTTTGAATTAAATTCAAATTGGAGGCATTTTTTATCCCAACCTAATCAATTCCAAAAAATGATGAAATTTGGTAGAGAGGTTTAGGACATGGACTAGAGAATTTAGAAATATGGTGAACATTAATTTGGGACAGAAATATAGCATCAAGTAAATACTTGGGAAAAGAAGGGATTTGAGAGAGAGGTGATGGAAGATGGCTTGCATAGGTGAAATCCAAGAGTTGGGTGAGGCAAGGAGAAGATGCTCACACACACACTATGCATACATGAAGAACACAACAAAAATTAAAATGATGGATGCAATGCACATGACAAAAGAATGGCATGAAGATAAAATACAAAATGAAAAGAAGCAAAACACAACATGAGAAGAACCCATCCATCCAGATCATCATGACAAATCCATATATGGCAATGTTGGAAAGTACAAATATGGAAGGAGCACTTTTGGGGTGTTACAACTCTCCCCTACTACAAGAGGATCTCGTCCTGAGATCTAGGAGCGAAAGAACTCCGGATATTCGGAACGGAGGTGGTCCTCGCGCTCCCATGTGGCTTCTCGGTCGGAATGGTGAGACCACTTCACTTTCAGGAACTTGATAGACTTGTTGCGAGTCTTGCGCTCAGTTTCTTCGAGAATGGCAATGGGATGCTCACGGTAAGACAAATCATCTTGGAGCTCTATGTCTTGGAAGTCAATTGTGCGGTCAGGAGTCTTGAAGCACTTGCGAAGTTGTGACACGTGAAACACATCGTGCACATTTGAGAAGTTGGAAGGTAGCTCGAGTTGGTAGGCTAGATCGCCTCTTTTGTCAACTATCTTGAAAGGGCCCACGTATCTTGGAGCAAGCTTTCCTTTGATACCGAATCGTTGGGTGCCTTTCATAGGAGAAACACGGAGATAGACATGGTCTCCAATCTCGAAAGCCAAATCACGGTGCTTACTATCATAGTAGCTCTTCTGGCGCGATTGCGCTGCTTTCAGATTCTCACGGATGATACGACACATTTCTTCAGCTTCAGAAATCATATCATTGCCAAGAAGTTGGCGTTCACCGGTTTCAGACCAGTTGAGGGGAGTACGACACTTTCTGCCATAGAGAATCTCGAATGGTGCCTTGCCCGAGCTTGCTTGGAAACTATTGTTGTAGGAGAACTCAGCCAAAGGAAGGCAATCTTCCCACTTCATGCCGAAAGAGATGACACACGCTCTCAGCATATCCTCGAGAATTTGATTGACTCTCTCGACTTGGCCACTAGTCTGAGGATGAAGAGTTGTGCTGAAGCGAATCTTTGTGCCCATGGCCTGCTGGAAAGAATCCCAAAACGTGGAAGTGAAGATGCTTCCACGATCCGAGGAGATCAACTGCGGAACACCGTTCAAGGAGACCACTCTGGAAGTGTACAACTCTGCAAACTGGGCTGCAGTGATAGACTCCTTGACTGGAAGGAAGTGAGCGACTTTAGTGAGCTTGTAAATGACCACAAAGATGGCATCATTCCCTTTCTTGGACTTGGGAAACCCGGTGACAAAGTCCATCTCAATGTGATCGAATTTCCACTCGGGAATGGGTAGAGGCTGAAGAAGTCCTGCTGGACGCTGATGTTCTGCCTTCACTCTGCGGCACACATCGCACTCATTCACGAACTGAGCGATCTCACGCTTCATGCGAGTCCACCAATAAGTTGACTTGAGATCATGATACATCTTGGAGCTGCCTGGATGGATGGACAAGAGAGAATTGTGTGCTTCGTTCATTATGACCTTCCTGAGATCCCCTTTTGGCACAACTAGCCTGTCCTCAAAGAACAAGGTATCCCTGTCATCCACTCGATAGCACTTGTATTTTGGAAGACTCTTTGCAACGCCGAGTTTCACCTTCTTCACCATGGCATCTAAGAGCTGAGCTTCGCGAATCTGATCCTCTAATGTGGGAGTGATCTGGAGGTTTGTGAGAAATCCTCGCGGAATAAGTTGGAGGTTGAGTTTCCTGAAAGCCTCACAGAGATCAGGCTGGACCGGCTTGAGAATAAGACTGTTGCAATAGGCTTTTCTGCTCAAAGCATCCGCGATAACATTAGTCTTGCCTGGAGTGTATTCAATGCTCGGGCTGTACTCTTGAATCATCTCCACCCATCGAGTCTGACAGGCTGAGTGAATATGTACTTGAGGCTCTTGTGATCGGTGAAAATGTCCACCTGCCTGGCCAACAAGAGATGTCTCCATGTGATTAAGGCATGGACGACTGCTGCCAACTCCAAGTCATGAGTAGGATAGTTCCTCTCGTTCGGCTTCAACTGCCGAGAGGTATAAGCCACCACTTTCTTCTCTTGCATTAGTACTCCACCGAGACCTTGCAGAGAAGCATCACAGAAGACTTGGTAGGGCTTGGATTCATCTGGAGGAGTGAGAACTGGAGCAGTTATGAGCTTCTCTTTGAGTGTATTGAACGCAACATCACACTCAGGAGTCCAAGAATATTTGACATTCTTCTGGAGGAGGTTTGACAAAGGCTTGGAAATCTTGGAGAAGTTCTCCACGAATCTTCTGCAATAACTTGCAAGCCCGAGAAAGCTTCAAAGTTGCTTGACATTTTGAGGAGGCTGTCAGTTGACAATAGCTTCAACCTTTTCAGGATTAACCGAGATGCCCTTGGCAGAGATAATGTGACCGAGGTAAAGAACTTCATCAAGCCAGAATTCACACTTAGAGACTTTGCATAGAACCGATGCTCTCTGAGCTTATCAAGTACCAAGCACAAATGCTTTGCATGATCCTCTTCAGTCTTGGAGAAAACCAGGATGTCATCGAGATAGACAAGAACGAACTCATTGGTGTAAGGATTGAACACATAGTTCATCACACGAGAGAAGGTAGGAGGTGCATTTGCAAGGCCGAAGGACATGACTGTGTATTCATATGAACCAAAGCTTGTCCTGAAAGCTGTTTTGGGAATGTCTTCTTCGCGAATACGGATTTGGTGATATCCCATCCGAAGATCGAGCTTTGAGAACACCTTTGCACCTTTGAGCTACTCGAACAATTCATTGATATTGGGAAGTGGATATTTCTTCTTGATTGTCTTCTTATTCAATGGGCAGTAGTCAACGCAAAGTCTTTCCATGCCATCTTTCTTCTTGACAAAGAGAACTCCACAACCCCAAGTAGATGAACTCGGTCTGATCAAACCCAGACGCTCTTGTTCATCGAGCTGTCTCTTCAATTCTTTCAGCTCTTCTGGCCCAAGCTTGTAGGGGCGTTTGCACACGAGTTCTGTGCCGGGCTCGAGCTCAATGACAAACTCAATAGGCCGGTGAGGAGGCATTCCTGGCAACTCTTCTGGAAAAACATCCTCATATTCACATACCACTGGAATTTGAGATATTGCATTAATCTCGCCTTTCTCATTGAGGGAGAATAACCTAATGGTATCATCACGAGCAGCAAAGATAATGACCTCTTCAGAAGGATGAGTTAATTTAACTTCCTTGGCCACACAATCAAGAGAAGCCTTGTGCTTGGAGAGCTAATTCATGCCGAGAATGAGATCAATATCAGAATTCCCAAGGACAATCGGATCAGCCAAAAAAGAATAATTACCCATCTTGATGTTGACATTGGGGACCATGAAGCGAGAATTCATTTGCAGACCCGGTGAAACCACAGTTAATGGCCTGGACATTTCTTCAAAAGCCAACTCCTGCTTTGATGCAAAAGGCCTTGAAATGAAAGAATGCGATGCACCAGTATCAAACAAAACTTTAGCCGGAATAGAGTTAACCAAGAGATTACCCATGATCACTTCAGAAGACTCCTCTGCTTGAGCTGAATTTACCATGTTCACTCTTGCATACTTGGGATTATGTTTGATAATAGCATTGCTTGGAGGCTTGCCGGGAGGAGGAGGTGGAAGGCGCTTCTGAGTGCACTTGTTGGCATAGTGTCCTTTCTGACCACACTTGTGACAAGTAACCTCTGAGAGCGGACGAGGAGGAGGAGCGACTGCCCTTGGAGCCTGAGATCTCTGCTGGTACACTGGGTTGGGTGGGTGGGAAGAACCACGACCACCAAACTGCTTCTGCTGATGCTGAGGAGGAGGAGGTAACCAGAACTTCTGCTGCTTGGCAGCCACTTGCGACGAGGAAGAAGAGCGAATTGCATCTCTGATTCTCTTCTTAGAAGCATCAAACTTGACTTGAGCTGATTCTTGCTTGAGAGCCATGTTATAGGACTGATCAAACTCAGGCGGATCGACTAGGATGAGAGCAAGCTGTAGGTCCTCTCTGAGACCACCTCGAAACTAGTAAATCTTGCTCTTGTCATCTGGAATATCTTACTTGGCATAACGAGCGAGATTCTGGAACTCAGTGTTATACTAGTAGACAGACATGCTTCCTTGCTTGAGATTTCTGAATTTCTCACGCATCTCCTCAAACACACTTGACAGAATGTGATGTGCTCTGAAATCACGACAGAAGTCGGTCCAAGTGATGACCCGACCACCTCTTGAATCTTTGTACTACTGCCACCACTCGGCTGCTGGTCCTTGAGCTGGAAAGAAGCGAACTTGACATAGTCCTCAGGTCTGACATTGCTGCACTCGAAGTGTTTGTTGATATCCAGTAACCAATCGTCAGCATCGAGAGGCTGAGTGCATGAACTGAAGGACTTGGGCTGGTTGCTGAGAAACTGGTTGAGAGTTGCATATTGAGGTTGATTGTTGAAGTTGCCTTGGCCTTGATTGCCTTGATACCCTTGATTCCGCTCTTGCATAAACTGGAGCAGCATCTGAGTATTGGCATTGGTTGCTTCCATCAAAGCCTGCCATGCCTCCGGAGGCGGAGGTGGAGGAGGAGGTGGCGTTGGAGGTTCTGACTGCTCCCCATCATCACGGGTGGGATTCCCACGGGTTGCGGGAGCCATCCTGAAGATGGAAACAACTGTTAGAATCTTCAATGAGATAATTTGCAAAGCTGAATCAACGGATAGATTTGCAACATAAGTCTTCACAGGCTAACATCCGAACAGATATGAACGAATGCATTCCGAAAGATAGGTGATACACCAAAGATTGAGAAGCCACTTGGAAAGAATGTTAGAATAATGCACAAGGTAACGAAGATGGAAACAAACATATGATAGACCCCATATCATATCATGTGTCTGTTGGAAAGATATCCTAGGTGATACTTGAATTCCCCTAGGAACTCCCGAAACTTCTTGGTTATGAGATCAGGTTGCGGATCCAGGAACCTACTCATCAAACAACAACCTAATCAGCTGCAACCGCATCTGCAACCCTCAACACACGACCGAGAAACTTCGCAAATTCGTCTACCTCAGACCTTCAAAAACACAACGATACTAGCCATGGTGGATCATCCGAGCTATCTCCTCAAGTACTGGGGAAAAGTCACGGCACTATTTCCCACCACAAAAAGTATAGAAGCGTTTCGATGTTGGCGTCCTCTGGTATTCCGGAACCGAAATGATAGCGAGTGTGACAAAACCCCTTGGAGCTCAACTCCCCGGGTCCAATCCATATGGTTAGGAGGCACCAAGAACAGAGTCACGTCACATCGATATCGCAACCATTCCAACAATACCCGCGTGATCCTAAAAAAAATTTGAGTGAGAAGAGGTAGTAGAATAAAACACCTACGCCACAATTCCTCACCAGAGCGACGAAGGGGATAAGGAGTAAAAAGAATTCATACTCTCCGATACATAACTAGGACTCAAAATAGTTTTTCCTCTAGACTCGTCAACGGTTCGATCAATCAAGGGGCTCCTATAGTCGGTATGGCTCTGATTACCAACTTGTAACGCCCAAGATGAGGCTCTATCGCAATCTCGTGATGAAGTCGAGATCATGGCAGAACCCCATTTTGGATTGCATAGCAAGGTGATACTCAAATACATACAACTGAATGAACAGGCGAGAATACTAGATAAAGGCTTACACTCGCCACATGCTACAGCATAAATATATCATAATCATCATACAATCATCCAAATGAAAGACAGGGTCCGACTACGGACGAAATCAAACGAGAAAACACCACCCTGCTATTATCCCCGGATCAGCCGACTAGGGCCCACTACTGATCGTCTGGCATCGTGACATACATACGTCCACGCACATCATCATACTCCCAATGGAGCATCTCAGGCTCACCTGTGTCTGTCTCAAGCGTACCTGCAACTGGTGTTTATAGTAATCTGTGAGCCACAGGGACTCAGCAATCTCATCACCCAAGGTAACAAAACTATTTAAGCTTATAGGAATGGAAGTGGTAATGTGGTGAGGTTGCAGCAAGCACTAAGCATGTTTAAGTGGCTAACTTACGAGTACAAGAATAGAGATGAGCAAACTACGCATAACGGTCGCAAGTTTAGTATGATCAAGAAGTGATCCTGAACACCTACTTACGGTTAATTCATAACCCCACCGTGTTCTCTTCCCGAACTTACTCGAAAAGAGACCATCATGGTTACGCACACATTTGGTGTATTTTATTAGAATTAGTGTCAAGTTCTCTACAACTAGAGGTTAAAAAATATCCAAGTCGCCACATAACCGCGGGCACGGCTTCGCGTAAGATTTAACCCTGCAGGGGTGTTCCAACCTGGTCCATCATAGACCAACACAAGCTGCGGTGGAAATACGTCAACCTCGAGATAGCCCGAAGTATCCTCGGAATCCCGGTGCACAAGACATTTCGACAATGGTAACACAAGTCCAGCAAGACCTCCCGACGTGCCGACACCCCGATAGGAGCCGCGCGTATCTCGTCTCAGGCCACGATCGGATTGTCCAAACTTCCGGTAGGCCAAATCCAGAGTTGCCCCTGGCGGCCACCGGCGGTTGACAGCTTTGGACCAACACTCATGAGGAGCACTGGCCCGGGTTGTTGATTAAAATCCTCGGGTTAATTACTTCCTATGCAAGTTTTAGTTGTTATTAGGCAAATGGTAAAACCAAAGTTGGGCCTTGCTGGAAGCGGTTATTCAAAGTGAACTATCAAGAGGGTCCCATTCCCCTGAGCATGTTAGGAATGCTAATCAAGGATCATAACACCGGTATTACGGAAACTAGGGCAGCATGAGTGGAACAAAACACTAGGCAAAAGGCCGAGCCTTCCACACACAACCAAGTATATAGATGCATTAATTAAATAAGAGATATTGTGATATCCGAACATATCCATGTCCCAACATGGAACAACCTGTACAGCACCTGCAACTAGCAACGCGATAAGAGGGGTTGAGCAAAGCGGTAACATAGCCAAACAACGGTTTGCTGGGTAGGGTGGTTAGAGGCTGTATCATGGCATAAGAGAGGTTGACATGTATATGGTAGGAAGCGCGACATAGCAATAGCAACGAGACAACTAGCAAGCAAATATAGTAGTGTTATCGAGGGAAATGATCATCTTGCCTGAAGTCTCTTCGTTAGGATAGAAAGACTGCTCCTCGAACACATTCTCAACCGGTTCCTCAAACTCGGACTCGTCTCCCGGAACTACCCAAAGAAAGAACAAGCACCTAAATAAACAAACAATCATGGCATAGATGCACAAACAAAATGATGCATGAAATGGCATGTAGAAATAATGAGCATGACATAAATGAAGGAACGGTGCTACCGGGATGATAGAAAAGATAACGAGATGTGAACGATGAAGTAGAAGATGGATATGGGCAAAATCTTGGCAACCCAAGTATGCCACCGGAAAGAATAGAAGATTTCGGTTGAAATCGATATAAAGATCACGAGGAACGGATGCACGAAACTCAAATGGTGTGCAAAACAATCTGCAATGCAAGACTGCAGTTAACAGCAACATGGCATCTTATGCACATCAAAACAGCAAGCTACAGTACTCTAAAATGCTCATACAAGATATGCATTAAATCACACAAAAATGACAAAGAGACAAATCTTAACAGATTTCTGTAGTAACATCAGGATGAACTTTTGCAATAGAGATTATGACATGTAGATGGATCCTAACATGAATGCAACAACAACCATCAAGTAGAGCACGAAGAGTAGATCATTTTACATATATAGATCATCATCATAGGACAAACATGCACGAAGTTAGGGCCCACACAAAATTCACACATGATGTGGATTCCTGGGGACTTAGTGAAAATCTGCACCTCGAGGAAACGGGATGGCGTGGTACTAGGACGAGGCGGAGCAGGATGGCGTGGAGCAGGGCGTCCGTTTGGATGGATGGACCGAGCGGATTCGGGACGGGACCGTCCCGGCGACAGGAAGCAGAGGAGGCCGGCGACGTCGCGGGCGGTGGCGGCGCGCTCCGGCGAGCGACGAACGGGCGGATCCGGGCACGGGCCGCCGGATCCGGGCGCGGTGGAGGTCGAGGAGGCGAGCCGCGTCGGCGGGCGAGCTCGAGGCCGGCGGCGACGACTCCTGCGGGGAGAGAGAGGAGCTATGAGTGTGAGAAAAATTGAAGGAGAGGGAGAGGAAGGCAGGGCGGCGGCGGCGGGGACCTGGTCCGGGCGGCGGCACTTGCCGGCGTCGAGGTCCGGCGAGGGCGGCCGGATTGCTGCGGGGAACTAGCGGGGGCGGCCTCCATCGAGGACGGGGTCACCGATGAGGCGTGGAGCTAGGGTTCAGGCGGCGATGCGGGCGGCGCTTGCGGGCTCGGCGGCGGGTGACTTCGGGCCGGACGGGCCGGAGCTGGGCCCAGGCGGGCCGCCGTGGTGGGGAGGCTGGCTGGGGGCGCGTGGCAACCCCTGGTTGGCTGGGAGGCGGCTGGTGGCGGCGCGTCCTGTGGCGGCGCGGCCCGTGGTGGCGCGCCAAGTGGCGGCGGGGGGATCCGCCCGTGCGGAAAACGAGGAGGGGGGGTGGCGGCTGTCCAAAATGGAAGGGGAAACCTTCCTTATATAGCAGGTTTAGCTAGGGTTTGGGTTTTTGGGGTGTTTTCGGACCCTCCGATCGCGATCCGACGGCTCCGGTCGGAGGGGGGGGGGGGGCTAGGCTGGGCTAGGTGGGCTGTGTAGTACCGTTGGGCTGCTGGGCTAGGCTGCTGCTGCTGCTTTTCTTTTCTATTTTTCTCAAACAGAAATAAAAGAGGAAAAGAAGAGGGAGTTTGGAGAGAGCTGAGAGAGATATAAAAATATCCCTGGAATCTGGAAATTATGTAGTATTTGAATTAATTGGTTTGGAAAATTTTGGAGAAAGAAAAATATATCAAGTTTGAATTAAATTCAAACTTGAGGCATTTTTTATCCCAACCAAATCAATTCCAAAAAATGATGAAATTTGGCAGAGAGGTTTAGGACATGGACTAGAGAATTTAGAAATATGGTGAACATTAATTTGGGTCAGAAATATAGCATCAAGTAAATACTTGGGAAAAGAAGGGATTTGAGAGAGAGGTGATGGAAAATGGCTTGCATAGGTGAAATCCAAGAGTTGGGTGCGGCAAGGAGAAGATGCTCACACACACTATGCATACATGAAGAACACAACAAAAATTAAAATGATGGATGCAATGCACATGACAAAAGAATGGCATGACGATAAAATACAAAATGAAAAGAAGAAAACACTATTTGAGAAGAACCCATCCATCAAGATCATCATGACCAATCCATATATGGCAATGTTGGAAAGTACAAATATGGAAGGAGCACTCTTGGGGTGTTACACGTAGAGACATCGATTTACCCAGGTTTGGGCCCTCTCGAAGAGGTAAAACCCTACGTCCTGCTAGATTGTATTGATGTGATTGTATGAAGGTTACAGAGTTGATCTACCTCGAGATCGGATGGACTAAACCCTAGGTGGGTATGATGATTCTCTCTTCTACGGAATAAACCCTCTAGCTTATATAGACAGCAGAGGGACCTAGGGTTACATATGGTCGGTTGCCATCATGGGATAAACATGCCGATAATTATTTCTTGGAGGAGACGCCAAGTCTTCGGAGGTTTCCTTCTGGTGCACGGGGTCGCCCGCAATCCGGCCTTCCTTTGATGAGTAAAGTCCGGCCCACTAGTCCGGCCTGCGAGAGATAGGCCGACAGCCCGAGTACCCCCTAGTCCGGGACACCCTCACCGGGACTCCCACCACCCGAGCCGCCGCCCAGGAAAAAAGAGACCCCAAAGGTCCTCCATGCCTGTGGGCGATGAACCGACCGGCAAGCTCTGACCGGGGAGACCAAATCAATCGGGGAGCAAGCAGGTTAGAAGAGAGGTGGGGTGGGAGCGGACTACGTCGACGCCCCGCACCCCTGTCGGTGACGGGTGGCCCGACCGCATCGTCACCACCCATCTCTCCCAATGACACCCCTGACGCCCAACCGGGGCTTCCTACATGGATCTGCACCTGGCACAGACTGGCCACCCGCTCAATGGCGTGAGAAGCCAGACCGGCCACCACCTGCAACCACGAGAGAGAGCTAGGAGCATCCACAAGAGCCGCACACAGACGAGCCGACATTGTGCCACGACCCGCACATGCCACCGCCGCGATGCGGCCCGCACCTTCACCATGTGTTGCCACCACGCCGTAGCAGCACATATCCAAGCAACGACCAGGGGGACCGCAGCCACCACCCCGAGCCCCCCGCTGGTGACCAGGGGCCAGATCCGGCCAGAATAGACCGGCAGCCACCGCCCCCCTTGGGCAGCTACCGGTGTGCTGCCGAGGGCCACAACGAAAGTCAAACCTTCCAGATCGTTGCCCGCCCCCGCGCCGCCCGCTGCCAAGCACCCGTCAGATTGGATCTGGCCTGGGCCGCCACCGTCAGGCACGCGCCGCCGTCGCCACCATGGGCATGTACCACCGCCGTCACCACACAACCCTCCAGGCAGAGGCTCATCCATCGGCGCCACTGCGCCCCACAAAGCAAAGCACCCCGTGTGAAGAAGACGTCCCGCGCCGCCCGTCACCACATGGAGAGGAGAGGAGGCCCCGCCGCCGCCACCGGGCTTTGCCCGTCAGCGAGCTCCGGTGACGGCGAGGAGAGGGGAGGGGAGGTGGGAGCTAGAGGAGGAGGCGGCTAGGGTTTGCCTCCGTCACTCGCGGGAGCGATGCGGGGGGGGGGGGAGCTCCGTGAAGAGGAAAGTTCAGTATTCAAATCTAAGAAGTGTCATGTGACAAAACATGAAAATTAAAGATATGTCATGGTACAACAGTATGTTAAATGTGACAGTAGTGTCATTGGAGAGGATTTGTGACAGAAATGTGGATGGTACACATGTAAGGAATCATTCCTTGAAAAGTAGGGCATTATATAGGAAAATGCAAGTAAATAAAGAACTCTTGTTAAAAACAATTATGTAGTGAATATTCTTATGAAAAGAAGATTGTATGTTGCAGATATTATTTTCTTTAAAGACTATGTTTCAAAGAACGATGTGTAGGCTTAAAATTAAAATGTAAGAAGTGTCATGTGATAAAACCTCAAAATTGCAGATACATAGACATGCATATCAAAATTGGTACCCAAATAAAATTTATGTATGCTTAGGTCGTGGTCCAGCAGTAGGTAAAATACTGGTACGAGTTTCTAGGTTTGAATTTGTATGAAATAAGGCAACAGAATATCTCAGTTAACTAAAATTTTGGAAAGACGATCAAATAAATAGAGGTGATTGAAAGACTATTGTATCTACATTTTGTTCAGTCAATAAACAAACATATAAGGAACCAATAACTAACAATTAGATCATAAATCAAACATTTTGTTGAAACTTGTCGTTCTTTCTTTGCAGCCATGTCTTAAAGAGAGAGAGAAGCACTTGTTCTTCAGAATGTTGTCCTTGTGGCACAATCCTCTGCGGTCGTTGCAAACAGGGCACTAAAAAATGCCAACATGTAATTTAGAAAAAAAAGTAGTCGGGGCTACTTTGGAGGAGATTAAGAAGTATACATTGTGATTTACCTCCACATGAACTGCATTGGGATGGACTATGTTTTTTCTGTGGCTCTTCTTGCCGGGGCAACGTCGACCACGACCACATGATGACGGCGTACTCCTCGTCCACGAGTCTTGCCGTCGATATCCGGCAAGTGTTCACAGCAACGTCTGGTAGAACTTTGAACAGAGAAGATCTAGAGGATGAGACTAGAAAGGAAGAAGAGGATGGGAAAGAGGAGCGAGCAAGTGTTCACAGCAATGTCTGCAGTCTGCGCACCACAAATATTAATGTTAGCTAAGTTGGCTTAGCAACTTGTTGCCTATGCGCAGTAATAAATTGGGAGCAAATGACCGAGCAGAGTACGCACAAATTCCAACGGCCAAAATATAATGCGCACACTAAATTTCGTGACGAAAAGCATCTGTGTCGTAGACTGAAACTTGATAGAACAAGAGAAAACATGGTAGCAATGAAAATGAAACAAATAATACAAAATGCAGTGCACTTTAAAGAACAGAATTAAAATCATATCCACTAGGGAAAAATCATAAGTATGGCATTGAAAAGTTTTCACAAAACAATATTTGACAGTAGATGGATGCCAGTATTGATGAATAGAAGGGTGCATATTTGAGGCAAGAGAACATAAAAAGTTGCTAAAACAAAATTAGCAATTTTGCATGGGAAGAACGATGCATGAAACAAAGAACACATGACAACACAAATGTATGAGCTGAGATCACGTAAAGGAAAGAATTAGACAGATGGGCAACGAAGATAAAAGAAGAGGAGAAAACAGAACTGGATCATAACATAAGAATAGGGCAAGGACGAAGGAAGAAGAAGATGAACAATTGTCGGAACTCGTGGAATAGGGTTTGTAACAGAACAGGGGATGTAGGATACGCACAGGTAGACACACGTATAAGAAGGGCCCACAGAAATATTTGTACAGAATAAACATGTATACTGTTTCGTATTCAGACAGTTAAGAATTTCCACCCATTTTTTGATCATTTTCTCTCTAAACAGTTGTCCGGACCCCCGCACTTACGTGCCCCTGCGCATTTTCGCAACCCAATGGGCCGATCCAAAGATTTGTCCCTTTTTCTGTTTGGATGGCCAAACCGACAGGCATCCGGCCATGTCCGTCATTACCTGGCCGCATCACTCAACAGGACGACCCATTTGGTCTGCCTATTTTTTTATATTGGGCACATTTTCATCTAAAATGAGATAGCAAACATATTTAGCAAAATAAATTGTAGCATTTTTTAAGTACCAAGAGAATATTTTATGTCATGTCGGCATACAACATTGCACCAAAAGAATCACACGAGCCCCGCACGAGCCCCGGCCTCATAGTTCATCATACAAAGCAAAAAATATAAGATGATCACACATCTCGGTCCGTCATGAACTTTTGCTTTCTCTCAAACAATACCCTTTTTTGGGTCAAGATGCTCAAGTCAGCCCCCACGATCTCCACTTCCTTGAAGATTAGCATGAGCTCTGCCTCCTTTTGCTTAATCTTCACTTCCTTGGCTCTTGACCAAGCATTTTCCTCATCGATATCAAGCTTCTTCTTTTGTATTTCGAAGTAGTTCTTCATTGCCTCCTCTTTCTCTTGGTGTTTTCTCTCTTCCGTCTCTCCCCTCTTCTCACTTGACACCTCCTTTTGGGTTATGAAATGATTGTCGAAGCATCACACTTTGCATCAAGATTGGAATTAGTCTTCCCCCTAGGCCTCTTGTCACTTGGGTCGACTATCGATGAGCCCCCCTCCCCACCTTTTTTGGGCAACATATTGGTCCTTTCACTTTTGACAATCCTTGATTGACATCCAATAATGGGTCAAGGTAAATGGCTTGCCCCAGTGGCAGAGCCACCTCCCGGCTACCCGGGACAGCTGCCCAGGCTCTGCCATGCATTTTTGTTTCAACAATAGCCGTAAATGGAGAGCTAACCATTATTTTGTAGGGGCAAAAATCTTGCAGACAGGAGCGCCATTTACTTTGCCCCGGCTCGCGACCGGGCTGTCTCCGCCACTGGCTTTCCCCCATGTTCGTCCTTGAAGGTATCCAAAGCTTGAAACACCTACATATATATATGAAACCAATAAGATACATTTATATATATAGGAGAATGATATATGCTGATATGACGAAAGTAACGGAAAACATACCAAGTCGTTGACGCCAATGGCACTCACGGGGCAGGCAACCACATGATCATACGACCTACAAAATTTGGTGCACTCCGTTTGGATGAAACTCCACCTCTTTTGGAGTGACATGTCACCCCGTCCACTCTCATATTTATGGGGTTCAAACTTCCTTTTGTTCATGGAAGAAATCATGGATCCTTTTCCTAATTTTTGGATCTTATCAAATCTCCATCCATGCCTTGCAAAGTAACTTGTCCTCGTTCTCCAAGTATGCTCTGGTCCTCATGCTTTGCCGCCTCTTTTGCGATCGGGCTTGTTGAGTTAGATCATCCTCAAACAATGGCTCCTCTTCAATGTCAACACCCTCTTGGACTTGAATCTCTTGGCCACCCTCATTTATCATGTCCTCCATGAGAGCCTCAGCGTCGACCTACTACGTCGGGTCGCCTGGTTGTGGGGCCATAATTTCATCTAACAGGTTGCAGGCGTTGGGGAGGTTGGCCGGGTGGACAACCCGTGAGGCCTTCCTTTGCATCCCGGTGGACTCGCTGGCCATAGGTGTGGTGTTGAGATCAATGGGACAAAACAAGAGCATGATCGGCACGTAGTCGCCGACTTCCGATGAGCTAGCCCGAGAAGAGGTGGACAAGCGGGACGCTGTCGGGTCATGTCCAGGTAGGTATCCATATGTCAGCCGTGATGTTGACATGGAGGGCGAGTTCGGAAGCCTGGGCGGGCGCGCTTGAGCCACCGATGGGCCCAAGCTGGCCGCGACGGTCGCGACTGCGATAAGGGACGGCTCGCGGACTATCCCTAGCGTGAGGAGGGCGTCTTGCATGGCTTTGGTGGTGATGACCTCGGTGTCCACAGCAGCGGCCGCAGCGGTGGCGATGTCTTCTTTCATCTTGACCCTCTTCCTTCGATTGGACCGCTTCACCGGCTCGTCCGCTCTCTGCTCTGGCGTGAGCTCTTTCTTCGGCTTCACCGGGCCCTGTCCCGTGCGGCCCAGGAACGGACAATCACGGCGGGGATGTGGGCGACTGCGGACGGGACAGCGGTGGTGGTGGGTGCATCGACCATGGTGGCGGGCGTGGGGGCGCGAGGATTTTGGGAGAGGAAAGGGTGGAGTGGAGATGTGTGACACTGGTGGGCGAGCCAGGGAAGGACAAGGAAGGCGTCTGGGGTGTGTCCGCGTGGACGCAATTTTGGCCCAAATTTGGGCTGGAAATAGGTCCAAGTGGATGATAATCTCCCAAGTGCAAGGAATTGTCATACAACTTTCCAATGATGGAGATGGTAACTACGGAGTGTCGAACCACAAAGAGCTAAAGGTAGGATTGGTATTTGATACGTCTCCGATATATCTATATTTTTTTATTGTTTCATGTTGTTATATTATCAATCTTGTATGCTTTATACACCATTTTATATCTTTTTTTGGGAACTAACCTGTTAACTCAGTGCCAAGTGCCAGTTGCTGTTTTCTGCTTGTTTTTGTTTTTACAGAAAATCCCTACCAAACGAAGTCAAAACACGACGAAACTTTTTGATGATTATTTCGGGACCAGAAGGGACCCTGGAAGCTTCGGGGAGAGACCAGACGATGCACGAGATTACGACAAGGTAGGGGGCGCGCCCTAGGGGGTAGGCACGCCCTGCCCCCTTGTGGGCCCCCTGCTGCACCGATTGACCTAATTCCTGGCCAATAAATTCACATATATTCCAAAACCACCAGAGCGAGACCCGAAACAATTTTATCGCCGCCGCAAGCCTCTGTTCTTCCGCGATCCCATCTGAAGACCTTTTCCAGTACTCTGCCGGAGGGGGAATCTATCACGGAGGCCATCTTCATCAACCTTATTGCCTCCATGATGATGTGTGAGTAGTTCCCCACAGGACCTACGGGTCCATAGCAGTAGCTAGATGGCTCTCTATCTTTTCGATCTTCAATACAACGTTTTCTTCGGAGATCGATTCGATGTAATTTTTTGCGGTGCATTTGTTGGGATCCGATGTGTGGGTTTATGATCAGATTATTCATTGAAAGTAATTGAGTCTTTTCTGAACTTTATTATGTGTGATTGTTATAGCTATGTAATGCTTTTCGATCTATGAATTTTCTTTGGCCAAGTTGATGAGTAGATCTTCAGTGGAAGTGGTGCATAGTAGTAGGTTCAATCTTGCGGTGTCCTCACCTTGTGACAGAAGGGGTAGCGAGGCATGTGTTTGTATTGTTGCTACTAAGGGTAAAATGACGGGGTTCGATCATATTGATTGGTCTTATTTTGTCTACATTATGTCATCATGCTCCAAGCATTACTCTGTTTGTTATGAACTTAATACCTTAAGATGCATGCTGGATAGCGGTCGAGGGGTGGAGTAATAGTATTAGATGCAGAATAGTTTTGGTCTAGTTGTCACGAACGTAATGCCTATGCACTGATCATGCCATGAATAACATCATAACTATGCGCTTTTCTATCAATTTCCCAATAGTAATTTGTGTACCCACCATTGCTATGTTCATGAGAGAGATGCCTCTAGTGAAATCTATGGCCCCCGGGTCCATTCACATCATATTACTAAAACCCTAAATACATTGCTGCAATTTATTTACTTTTATTTTGTTTTGCAATTTATCTATCTACCATTACCAGAATTAATCCTTGCAATTAACGAGTACAAGGGGATTGACAACCCTCTTGCCCGCGTTGGGTGCAAGTATTTGTTTTGTGTGTGTGTGCAGGTACCGTTTATCTTTGTTCGCGTGAATCTCCTACTGGTTCGATAAACCTTAGTTCTCTACCAAGGGAAATACTTTCTGCTACTATACTACATCACCCTTCCTCTTCGGGGAAATCCCAATGCCTATCACAAGTAGCAGTATTTTCTCAGGTCTTATCTTCCACTCATACAACTCTACATACGCCAATGTTTGTTCTACCTAGGAAATAAGACAAGAAGTACTTTGTAGGTATGAAAAGATAGGTCTGCAAGATAATACAGAAATTGTAAAATAGAAGTTAAGTGTTGTTTAAATAAAGGTGCAATAAAATCAAGATAGTGAGTGTGGAAAAATGGTGGTAGGATGTGCGGAATTGTCACTAGGCAATTAGCTAAGTTACTAGAACGATTATCATCGTTGTAGTTTTATATGTGGGAGAGGCCTCTCATAGCACACTATTCATACTTGGAATCATACATACTTATGATTGGAACTATTAGCAAGCATCTGCAAATACTAAAACGTTCATTAAGGTAAACTCAACCATAGCATTAAGATACATTGGCCCCCCTTCAATCCCATATGCATCAATTTCTATGGTGTGGCGAGGTTTCAGTGACTCCTGTTGCCATATGCATAGTCCTAGCAACATACTACTAACCCTAAGTTGTGATCCACACATGCGCTCATATTATGGGAACCAAAGGACAGTAACATAACCACATGCAACTCAAACCAATCATAGCAATTCACCAATTAACCCATAGAAAAAATAATCTGCTCAAACATAATAGCGATGACACAAATCATTGGATAATAATTCATAGCATCAAAAACCATGTTCAAGTAGGGGATTACAGAGGTTTGTGGGAGAGTGGACCACTACATAAAGAGGGAGGAAGGTGACAAATGTGTTGATGAAGACGGCGAAGTTGGTGGAGATGATCGCCGCGATGATGGTTCCCTCGGCGGCACTCCGACGCCATCAGGAGAGAGAGGGAGAGAGGCCCCCGCCTTCTTATTCTTTCTTGGCCTTCTCCCTAGATGGGATAAGGTTCTCCTCTCTGGACTCTGGTCCATAGTGTTCATGGGCTCTAGGGGGCGAGAGCCCCCAGATTGGATCTTGGTTTTGGTCGAGCAGTTTTCTCGGTGATGGAATTCTGAGTCCCTTCGTGATCCAAATTGATTCTTGTATCTCTATTGTCTGGAAAATTCCTAAAAATAAGGGTATGTTTCTCCAACTTTGCTTCCAAGCCACAAATAAAATCATGGTTTTATCTTCCCCACAAGGCCGATTAGAAAGCCCATCTGAAAATTTCTGAAAAGCCCCAAAACACTAGAAACAGAAACTGGCCTTTGGCACTAGTTTAATATGTTATTCCAATAAAAATAATATAAAAATACACAAAAACCATTTATAATTGATGTGAATATATCATGAATATTTCATAAATTATAGATACGTTGGAGATGTATCAGCATCCCCAAGCTTAATCCCAGGTAGATGGTAACAAGAATTATTTCAGAAGTGTGAATGCTAGAATAGAGCAAATCTTTGATCACATAGAGAATGATAATTCAAATAACAAACATCATCATTGTATTAAGTTCAACATAACATAAAGTGATAATGAAGTATCTCACAAATATTTGAAGACTATATTGCAAACATAAACCAGTCAATGAAGTAAAGATGATGACTAGGTACCCCAATTTGAAGATAACCATCATACTTATGCAATGCCCAACAAATTACTATTAGAAGAATGCATACAAAACTAAGAGTAATCCCCATGCTCAATAGGTGGTGCGCAAAAAGGAAAGATGGAATTGACTCAACAATTAAAAGTAAATAGATAGGCCCTTCGGAGAGGGAATCAGAGATTCTTGTAGTGACCCGGTTCCGATAAGGATCCAAGTCTCTTGTGCTTCCGTGCTATCCCTGGATCAGGAGCTAGCACACACGGTACTTGATGAAATACCATAGAATCACATGTTATAAAGTAACATAAATCTATAGTATTTATTCCCTTATGGCCCTTAGCCTAGAATACACAGCAGAAATAGCAACAAAGAATGTGGAGTCCCATCAATGCCAACAGCAAAGTTGAGGGTTGACATCGTAACCCTACATCGTATCACTTACTCGTCGTATAAAATCCTCCAATATCATAAGTTGCAGCCGTGTAGGAAAGTACATTGAATGTACTGGCAAGTCACAACACGGGATATAATAAAATGTCCTACTTCTACATGCAATCTGGATGGTGAAGGCTCTAAGTTTAAAGTTTTGCATAAAGCTAATTTTGTCCTACTTTCATGAAGATCAATTTGTTACTACAAAGCTTATCACATGATTGAGATGGTTATTCCAACTCAATCTATAACCAAGTAGATTTAACCCATTAAATTAATTAAATGTGATGAGATCACTCAATGTTCCCACTTCTAGATGCTCAATTTGTTTGTAACCGGGGACATGGCTAATTGATTAGGTTTACACTCTTTTCTGCAGAGGTTTGCACACTTTTCCCCACAAGACTCGATCGTCTCCTTTGTAGCTGATCACACTCGGGGTATGTGAATTGGAAGATCGAGACATGGTCTTTCAGAAGAGTTCCCTTAACTCTGGTAGTGCCCATCCCACCTATATATATCTACTTCTCGTAGCACTACCAAGTAAGAGTCACCACAACTGATCAACCAAGCTAGAGCACATAGTAGCTTGTGGTTGCACACGTAAGTGTAAGTGCATCTAGTGCCACCCCTTGTTGGTTTTGGAGTATTGACGACAAACTTGGTTGAGGGACTAATGTGTTTGTGAGATTCACAGGAGAACACAGGTAGAAGTCCCTAGAGATTCCGTTTACCCATCAAAGATGACCCCTAAAAATGTATGAAGACATTGAAGCTAATGGTGGTACGCGAAGACTTTTGCTTGAAGACAATGGAGCGTGAAGACATAGTCTTTTGGTAGTTTCATTTTCTTCTTTCTTGAGTCGTAGGAACCACTGTACTGTTAAGTGGGGTCGAGGTAAACAAAGTCAGAAACTGACGTGATGCTCAACCTAAAATCCTATGTCTTCAAGTGAAGACAATGAGAGAAAATCTCTTCCAGAGTTGGTTGAGTCAGCTTTACTTGGAGCCCAAGTAATGCTGCCGCGTGTGTTTGAAATCCGACCGTTGGACACGTGTCGGTTCCCCAATGACCCAAGGTCATTTCGGACATATCATGTCGAGTTGCCCCTGGCTATAAATAGTCACCCCCTTCCACCATAAGCGGGTGTCTGCTCCGAGTTATTACATGGCTTTTGTCATTTGAGAGCAACCCACCTTCGAAGCCTTTGTGAGTGAAATCCTGCGAGGATAAACTGAAAACACCCAGAGCCCAAAGTGATTGAGCATCACCGAAGACATTCTATTCTGAGTGAACCGAAGACTTATTACACTTGAAGACTGTGATCTTCCAGCCAGTTAGGCGTCGCGTTCTGAGCATCCAAGAGTCATTGTGGATTGTCGGTGAACAAAGTCTATGAATGTTTGGAAGTCTACCTTGAAGACTTACCTGAGTGATTGGGCCAGATCTTAGCTCAAGGGGAATAAGGTGAAGAGAAGGTCTTCTGAGTTCAATCTTAGCCTCCCTAACCAGACATACAACTGTCACGGCAGCTCGAACTGGTCAAAAAAAATCTCGTGTCCTCTTTGAGCAACCGGTTCCATCGCTTCTCTCCTTTACTTACTGTTTAGCTTCGTGAACCCTTTGCTTGCCTGCTGTTTGAAGTCATTGTGTGAATACCATCCCTCTGAACACATCTTTGTCTTCACTCCAATTACATCATCCGATCTGCACTATCTTGTTTGTTGTCTATCTTTGTTTATCATTTCGATTATGTTGATATGCAAGCATGTCTAATATAGTTTATCTTTCGCTATATCCTGTTTAGTCACTGTTTTGCTTCCGCGTCTTCGAAGACATTGCCTGTTTCGAAGACATTCATAAAAATCGCCTATTCAGCCCCCTCTAGTCAATAACTAGCACTTTCAGTAAGCTTCTAGTCATGAAAAATTGTTTGATCCCTTTGAACCTATGTGGCTTTCCATATAAGAGTGATCACTGGTTACTCCAGGAGGCCCCTCACCTTGCAACTGTTCCACCTAGATGATTCATTAGTATTTAATAGTTGGCCCTATTTACTAATCTCTCACAACTCTCATGAGTTTGGACATCACCACCCTGTCTACTTTTAGCGAAGCACATATATTCTACTCGGTGGCAACAAAGGAATAAGGATCAGACTTACCTCAATGATCTACTAGGTGTATAGCATAGCCATAATCATAAACCTACTCATGCATAATATTCAATCTGGACTACAATGCATAGAAAACATAGGTATAAAAGCTGTATTGATCAATATGTAGACTTGCCTTGGCCTTCACTTGAGTAATCTATGACCTTATGTTATTCTGATTCGCTCTCCAGTCAATCTAACATAACCAAATAAGGGCACACAAGCAATCACTCAAAGATCCAAGAGACAAAGCAAAGAAAAGTTTTAAAACTCCAAAAAGAATCAAGTCACATTAGTTTGCAAGATCAGATCACAATTGTGTGGAAAAAGTGTGGTGATGGCTCAAGATGATAGATTACTTCTAGGGTTTCAATTTGCAAAAAGAATCAACTAAAATAGAGTTACAGTTTAGAAGTTATGATCAACAAGAGTTTAAATTTGAATATGGACAAATTCAAATTTGGAAGTTTCAAAATTTGATTCGATAGGTTCACTGGATAGATGGGATTAGATGAAAAAAATGGCGTTGGTTTCATCAAATTTGGATAAACGGTCGAAAAGATATGGGATTTGAAAGCGGGACTAATCTATGAAGAAAATTATTACATCTAGGTCCCTGGCCACGTGGCGCACTGTTATTGGCAGGAAACCGTTTGATGCGGTGGCTAAATGGTGGTCGGCCGAAATCTAGTGAATAACGTATGTTTAGACCTAAATAAAAAAAACAAGAGATCTAATCTACGCGGTCTATCCTAGATCGAACGAACGAGAGCAACGTCAGCTTACCACGGGCGGCAGACGGCGTTGGCCAGGAAGAAGATGACGGTGACTCAGGCTCAGGTCGATGTGGGCTTCACTCCTCGGGTCCTTGGAGTCGGGGAAGAACACGATGGGGTCCGTCGCATTGCGTGGATGGCAATGGTGGCGTCTTTCTCGTCAGGAGCGTCCCCTGGTGATGGAAGGCGGCTGGAGTACGGGCGGCGCTGACGAGATACGGAAGTCGTTGAGGAACTCGATTCCATGCACATCTGTGAGGGAAAAAAGGTCAGAGCGATGTGGCACATCGAGTTGGAGCTAGGGGATAAGGAAAAGGGGTGTGGGGCGGCTTATAGTCGCCGGAATCAGTCGGAAAAAAGGAGCTCGGCTGACGGAGCTTCAAGAGCTAGTCGAGCTCGATTCAGAGGGGGATTTCAAGAGTTGAGGTGTGGAATCAAACGAGGGGATGTCTGGTATTTATAGGAGGGGTCAAGGCAGTGCGGGGAGCGAAGATAAGTGTGAATCACAAGGAAAATCACGGCAGCCGGTGAGACGTGTGAGCGGAGGAGTTCTTTCATGGCTTGGGGATGCAGATAATGAAGGGGTCCCATTTGTCATTAAAGTAGAGAGAGAGAAAAGGGAAGACACACAAGATCCGTTGGATATTATGAGCTCGGACAGTCTAGGAGGATGCGTACCAATTCGGAAATTTAGAAGGTCTCGGGCCTAATGTGGTGTCGGGCTTGCTGGTTCGCTCCTGGGCCGGCTACTTCTAGCGACCCAGTTAGCTTAGGAATAGTTTTTTATTAAAATATAGAAAATATGTTTCGCTCAAATATTAGTCTAAAACAAATTCTAAAAATACCAGAAAAATTCCCAAAAATAAATATGCTTATTTAGAGCATGGTGAACATTTATTCCAGCTCAAATACAACTTGTGTTTTTTAACTATTTTGTTTATTTCGTAAAACCAAATTGGGCAATAATAATAATAATTCCCTAAATCATTTTTAGCGTTTATTAAATGTCCAAAATGTTTCTAAACCTCCAAACAAGTATTCAAAACATTTCTCAATTATTTAATATTGAAGAAGTCATATTATCTTCTCTCTTTTGTTTTCTTTTTTAGTGGGAAATTGTTTGAATATTCCAAATTCCAATAAACTTTCAAATGAAACCAAAATCCAAATGGGTGTTACAAATCGTCCTAACAAAGCAATCAATATTACTTATCAAAAGTTCAAATAACTTATCAAAAGTTTCAAACTCCACTCAAACTCAAACAATATCACAACAAAGCAATCAATATTACTTAATTTATATAACATTCCAAAATTTAGAATTTTGGGATGTTACAAATCTACCACCCTTAAAATGAATCTTGTCCTAGAGATTCGAAGAGGCTAGAAATAAAAGGTTAGGTGTGGGGTCTACTCAAATATCTACAGATCCACCAAGGTCTAGGATGCTACCACCCTTAGAATTAGAGTCACGGGTCCATCCAAAACTCGTGTACTTCCTGCTTAGTGTTGACACCATTGGTCTTCTCACTTCTTCTCGATAACGCCTTCGATGATACTCTTCATGTATATGCAGTAAGCTTCCTCGAGTCCTTGAGGCCCAGTTCTTTTGGCCGATTCTCGCAGAATCTTGAAAATCGACCCTTCACCCAGCTTCTCTCAGAATCTTGAACCCATATTTTTTTTACAATCCTTGCAAGTTAAGATGTAAACAGATAGGATTGTAAAAAAAGTATGGGTTCAAGATTCTGGGAGAAGCTGGATGGAGGGTTGATTCTCAAGATTCTGGGAGAATCGGCCAAAAGAACTGGGCCTGAGTCCCTTATCAAAAGAATGTTCTTCCATACACTGAATCTTCTTGGCTGGCAGGTGTTCTCCAATACTAAACAACTATAGATACTCTCATGGTGGTCATCAAGAATGGTTCCTACAGAAAATGGATATTGGCTTATTCTCACCGTATAATCTACTGTTGGCAGCGGCTGCCTCCTACAAGGGTCAATCATCATACCATTCTAAGGTTAAGGCTTAACACCGTCTCTCTACTATAGGTAAGTCACTCAAGATTTGCCATCCCACATAGCAAGAGCGAATAATAAGAGTAAGACATCATGGGGGCCAATCCATGTCGCACTCAAATCACTATCTTGTATAAGGCTTAGCGAATCTCACATTCTAACACTCGGGCATCCTCACAAGCATTGCAGATTTCTCTTGTCCACGAACTAAGTTTGGATAAATCCATTGATTCTGCAAGCCAACAGAAAACATTTGTCGTTTCTTCACAACTCTTAGGTTTACATGAGCTCCTATGAAATGTCTATTGATGAAGTTGTAGCTTTGTCCAGAGTTCTTCCTTCAGCAAGTGTGTGCTTGCTTCATGTCAGATCCTGGAGCATGTGGGACATTCCTCAACTGGGTGAGTTTCTTCACAATAAGGGCATTGATACGTCTCCAACGTATCTATAATTTATGAAGTATTCATGCCATGTTTATAATAATTTTATATGGTTCTGGTATGATTTGATTAGAACTAACCCGAACTGACATTGTTTTCAGCAGAGCTACCGTGGTGTTGTTTTTTGTGCAGAAATAAAAGTTCTCGGAATTGGCTGAAACTTTTTGGTGATTTTTCTGGAACATAAGAGACCCCCAAAGCTTCGTGGAAGGACAAGAAGAGTCACGAGGAAGCGACAAGCCTGCTAGGCGCGCCCTGGGGGGTAGGAAGGGCCTAGCGAGCTTGTCGCTCCCTCATGGGCCCCCCTTGACGTGAAACCAATGCCAAAAATTCCTATAAATACCAAAAACTCCAGAAAGAAACCTAGAACTTCCACGTTGCTGCCGCAAGCCTCTGTACCAAAGTGATCTCATCCGGAGCCTTGTTCCGGCACCCTGCCGGAGGGGGAAATAATCACCGGAGGCCATCTTCATCATCCCGGCGGTCTCCATGACGAGGAGGGAGTAGTTCACCCTCGGGGCTGAGGGTATGTACCAGTAGCTATGTGCTTGATCTCTCTCTCTCTCTCTCGTGTTCTTGATTTGGCACGATCTGGATGTACCGCGAGCTTTGTTAATATAGTTGGATCATATGGTGTTTCTTTCCTCTCTCTATCTTGTTGTGATGAATTGAGTCTTCCTCTTTGAGGTTTCGTTATGTTGGATTGAATATTGGATTTGAGATCACTTGATGTATGTCTTGCATGTGGAAACCCGTGGTGACAATGGAGTATTCTATTGAGTTACTTGATGTATGTTTTGGTATTCAACTTGCGGATTCCCGTGGTGACATTGGGGTAATCTAGGCACATAGGTTGATACACATTTTTGTCCTACGTTCTCCGATAGAAACTTTGGAGTGATTCTTTGTCGCACGTTGAAGGCTTGTTATATGATTCAATTATGTTAGCACTGTTGAGAGATTGCACTAGTGAAAGTATGAACCCTAGGCCTTGTTTCTAAGCATTGCAATATCGTTTGTGCTCACTTCTGCTACTAGTTACCTTGCTATTTTTATTATTTCAGATTACAAAAACCTATATCTACTATCCATACTACACTTGTATCACCATCTCTTCGCCGAACTTGTGCACCTATACAATTTACCATTGTATTGGGTGTGTTGGGGACACAAGAGATTGTTTGTATTTGATTGCAGGGTTGTTTGAGAGAGACCATCTTCATTCTACACCTCCCATGGATTGATAAACCTTAGGTCATCCACTTGAGGGAAATTTGCTACTGTCCAACAAAATTCTGCACTTGGAGGCCCAACACGTCTACAAGAATAAAAGTTGCGTAGTAGACATCAAGCTCTTTTCTGGCGTGTTGCCGGGGAGGTGAGTGCTTGAAGGTACATCTTTAGGTCTTGCAATTGAATCTTTTAGTTTCTTGTTTTATCACTAGTTTGGTTTATAAAAGAAAACTACAAAAAAATGGAATTGAGGTTGCCTCAAATGCTTTACCTTTATAATGTCTTTCTTGAAAATGATGAATCGGAATATTGTGCCAAAGTGCTAGAAGAAGAATTCAATAAACTATTTGGCATAAAATCTTTGAATGATGAGCATGATTGCAATGTTGTTAGTATGAATTCTTTGAATATCCATGATACTAATGATGATTGTACTAGTCATGATAAAAAGGTTTCTTATAAGCATGTCAATTATTGTGGTGAGCATAGATCTTGTGAAAACATGCCAATAAGGCATGATAGATTTTGTAAGAAGCATAAATATCAAAGAACCCAATGGTTTCTTAAGATATTAGATGATTATGCTAGAGAATTATGTTCCATTCTTCCCATTACTTGTGAACTTTGCAATGAAGGTGGTCATCTTAATTTTCAATGCATGCAATTTTATTACCGAATTGCGTTCAAATATTGTGATGACATGGTCACCCCATTATAATGAACTTACTCTATTTTTGGGGTATGAAGAAGTGGCAAATAGAAACAATTGGCTTGAAGTATTAATTCCCTCGAAAACTTTTGAGCTTGATCTAAGGGAAATTTATATGTATTGTGTGGTAAATTGTAATGAGAATGTTTAGCTTGCCTATTATATAAAGATGGGAAAATCAATGGAATATGAAGAGAATACTAATGAAAGGGAAAAGATTTCCCAATATCCTCCTATTGTTTCTCATGATGAATCAGGTGACGAGGAGGAGCTTCCTACCCAACCAATATCTTCAATAAGAAGGTCGGAAAAATTGATTGAACCCACACATAATGTGGTGAAGAAGAAGAATAAGAAAAGAAGGAGAAGCAAAGGTATCTCTCCCAAATAATGTTGCTCCTATTACTGTTGTGCCTCATGAGAACGAATCAAGAATAATTGTGGAAGATGATACACTTGATGATGATATTGTTTTTTGGTCCTATGGCACGATGTCTGAGGAACTATTGAGGATGATTTTGTTATGCCTATTACTTGTTGTGACAATTATGATTGGGAAGATAGTGACACTTCTTATAATCTTGAGAATCTTTTTGGCTTTTTGGCACCAACTTGGAAAATTATGATGATAGTAATTGCTATACTATTGGTGCTATTCATACTATTGATGAATATAGTGATTATGCTACTGATATGCAAACCCACAAGCTTGGGGATGCTATGTTTGATTGGAATGACATGTTTGAAAATTTATTTGCTGCAAATAATGTTTATCCTAAGCTTGGGGATGGTATGCTTAATGAAGATGATCTTTTTATTCCCCCTACATTTGATGAGCAAATTTGTTATGATGATAGCATGCCTCCTATCTATGATGATTGCAATAATTATGAAAGTGGTTTGGAAGAGTGTCAACTTAAGGTAATAATTATTCCACTATTTTGAGGGTGTTTAATCTTATAAAAATGATAAAAGTGGATTTGGAGAGGTCATGACTTTATTTAGTGTTGAATCCACTACTTTGGAAGAGGTTTCAATTGATTATGATGAGAACAAAGTTGCTACTTATGATGATTATTGTGATGATACTTATGTTATAAAAAGTAGTGATGATTATTATTATTAAACTTGTCATAATTATGAATACCCTTTTACTGAACATTACTCTTTTAATGTGGAAACAATTTATAGTATTCAAGTTTCATATGATACTCCCACTATTATGAATGAGAATAAATTTGCTTATGTGGAGAGTAATAAAAATCATATGCTTGTAGGTCATGAAAAGAATGCTTTATGTGATAGCTATATTGTTGAATTCATTCATGATGCCACTGAAAATTATTATAAGAGAGGATCATATGCTTGTAGGTGTTGCAATAACATCAAGTTTCCTCTCTATATGTTGAAAGTTTCAAAGTTATACTTGTTTTGCCTTCCTATGCTAGTTGATTCTTGCTCCCAGAAGTTGTTTGCTCACAAAATCCCTATGCATACGAAGTGAGTTAGGCTTAAATGTGCTAGTCATATGCTTCACGATGCTCTCTTTGTGTTTCAATTCTTTACTTTTATGCGAGCATCATTCAAATCATCATGCCTAGCTAAAAGACATTAAAGAAAAGCGCTTGTTGGGAGGCAACCCAATGCTTATACCTACTGTTTTTGAGTGTTCACATGATTAAGCTACTGTAGTAATCATGTTTTATAGCTTTTGTTTCAATAATGTGCCAAGTAAAGCCTTTGGGATAGTGTGGATACTTGTTGATTTGATTCTGTGCAAAAACAGAAACTTTTGCATCCAGTGCTGGAATTTCTGTTCTGTACTGAAGCATGATAAAATTCTGATATTTTTACATAGTATTTAATTACAAATTGTTTACGTTGTTCTAATTTTTTAGAATTTTTGGAGGCACAGAAGTGTGCCTTTTAATTCGCTCACTACATGCGGTTCTGTTTTGGCAAATTCTGTTTTTATTGCATAGTTCGCTTGTTTTAGTGTTTCCATAGCTTATATTGAGTAATATAAATTGTGGAAATGATATAATACAGTAGGTATTATGTGAGAACAATTATGAATCTTGTCTTGACAGTACCAAAGTGAATGATTTATTTTCATACTAACCTATCTCACGGAGTTTCGTTAAGTTTTATGTGATTGAAGTTTTCAAGTTTTGGGTGAGATAACGATATGAGGAGAATAAGGAGCAGCAAGACCCTAAGCTTGGGGATGCCCAAGGCACCCCAAGGTAATATTCAAGGAAGACTCAAGCGTCTAAGCTTGGGGATGCCCCGGAAGGCATCCCCTCTTTCGTCTTCAACATTATCGGTAACCTCACTTGGAGCTATATTTTTATTCGTCACATAATATGAGTTTTGCTTGGAGCGTCATTTTATTTTGTTGAGATTTGCTTGCTGTTATCACTAATCATGTTTTGTATCTTTTAGTTCAATAAAATGCCAAATATAGCCTTTACCATGCTCAGTTTGAAAGTTTATGTGTTGCTGTTTGAAAACAGAAAGTTTTTCTGTTATGTCCAGAATATTCCTGAATAGTCAGAACATGATAAAAATCTGAAATTCTTGCACAGTAAGCATGCATGAGTTCTATGTCATTTGGTAATTTTTCAGAATTGTTTGAGTTAGGGAAGTATGAATATTTATTCCCCCTTACAGACTGTTCTGTTTTGGCAGATTGCTGTTATAGTTGCATTGTTTGCTTGTTTAATGTTTCTATTTGTGGATAGGAGTATTAAATATGCAGAGGCATTTAGTATGCAATATTTAATTATAATTTTAGTGATTTGCTATAGTAGAGAATGTTAAGGTTTTGAGTTGATTTATACTAACTTATCTCACGAGTTCTTGTTGAGTTTTGTGTGGATGAAGTTTTTAAGATTTAGGAGAAACCATGATATGAGAGGAATTAAGGAGACACAAGAGCTCAAGCTTGGGGGATGCCCAAGTCTCCCCAAGATAACATTCCAAGAAGTCTCAAGCAACTAAGCTTGGGGATGTCCGGTAGACATCCCACCTTTCTTCATCAACACCTATCGGTTAGCCTAAGTTTTTACATGTTCACATGATATGTGCTATTCTTGGAGTGTCCTTTTCTTTTCATTTTGTTTGCTGTTTAATAATCTCATTAGATCTGAAAGTTTTTATTGAGAGAGAGTCTTCACATAGCTACCCATTCACTTAACTACTCTTTGTTCTTCACTTATATCTTTTGGAGTAGTTTGTCATTTACTCTCGTGCTTCACTTATATCCCAAGAGTAAATTGTTGAATGAATTGAATATCATAAAGTTGAAATTATATGTTTTCATATTCTTGTCCCATGGGGAGTAGTGATTTCACATAAAAGAAGTATAAGTGGTAAAATTTATTAAAAGTTATCAAACACAACATTGGTCACTTGAACAATTCATGAAAGAATATTGAAGGAAGAGAGATTTCACATATAAATATACTATCTTGGACATCTTCTATGATTGTGAGCCCCCATTAATTATTTTCAACCTTGATGAAGTAGTTGATGTTGGACAAGGAAGACAACGTAATGGGTTATGTTTGTTTATATTCACATAGAAGTTATATGTTCTTGGATCCTCTAACATGTGGTGCTTGCCCCCCTATCCTTTGCTAGCCAAAAATCTGCACTAAGTAGAGATATTACTTGTGCATCCAAAACCATTGAACCCAGTTTCATGTCATGAGAGTCCACTATATCTACCTATGGATTGAATAAGATCCTTCAAGTAAGTTGTCATCGGTGCATAAAGCAATAAAAATTGCCTCTAAATATGTATGAACTTTTGTTGTAAGGGAAAATAAGCTTTGTACGATCTTGTGATGGTGAAGAAATAAAAGCGACAAACTGCATAATAAAGGTCACTATCACAAGGGGCAATATAAAGTGGTGTTCCTTTACATTAAGAGTTTGCACATCCAAAAATAAAAAGCGCATGACAACCTCTGCTTTCCTCTGCGAAGGGCCTATCTTTTACTTTATGTATTTACTTTTATGCAAGAGTCAATAGTGTTCTTCTCTATTCCGTTTTTATTTTCTTTCTTGGCAAGCATCATGTGGTGGGGAAAGATCCAGGCACATATATCCAGTTGAATATAGGTGATCATGAGTTATTATTGTTGACATTATCCCTGAGATAAATAAGTTGGGAGGCGAAACATTAATCCCTATCTTCCTATGTGTTTGACTGAAATGGTTTGTTCTAAAAATATGCTTTGAGTGTTAGCAATCATGGAAGACTATATGATAGTTGAGTATGTGGAATTTTCTAAATCAAAGCTCTTACATAGACCCTTCCTGAAAATAAGATGAATTGCAATTGTTTGATGACTGAGAACATAGTTTGTTAGTTTTCAAGAAAGTTTATGATCTATAATTTAACATGTGAATAGCTTGTTACTTGATCATGAGAAGTTTTATGAGATGAGCTACTGTTTATGATATATAATGATGCTATAAAAAGTGATTGAAATTATCATTGATCAAACTTGTGCACTATGCTAGCATTCACACTTCATAAATTATTTCTTTTATCATTTACCTACTCGAGGACGAGCAGGAATTGAGCTTGGGGATGCTGATACGTCTCCAATGTATCTATAATTTATGAAGTATTAATGCCATGTTTATAAAAATTTTATATGATTTTGGTATGATTTGATTAGAACTAACCCAGACTGATGCTGTTTTCAGCAGAACTACCGTGGTGTTGTTTTTTGTGCAGAAATAAAAGTTCTCGGAATTGGCTGAAACTTTTTGGTGATTTTTTTGGAACATAAGAGACCCCCGAAGCTTTGTAAAAGGACGAGAAGAGTCATGAGGAAGCGACAAGCCTGCTAGGTGCGCCCTGGGTGGTAGGGAGGGCCTAGCGAGCTTGTCGCTCCCTCGTGGGCCCCCTTGACGTGAAACCAACGCCAAAAATTCCTATAAATACCAAAAACCCCAGAAAGAAACCTAGAACTTCCACGTCACCGCCGCAAGCCTCTGTACCGAAGTGATCTCATCCGGAGCCCTATTCCGGCACCCTGCCGGAGGGGGAAATCATCACCGGAGGCCATCTTCATCATCCCGGCGGTCTCCATGACGAGGAGGGAGTAGTTCACCCTCGGGGCTGAGGGTAGGTACCAGTAGCTATGTGTTTGATCACTCTCTCTCTCCTATTCTTGATTTGGCACGATCTTGATGTACCATGAGGTTTGTTAATATAGTTGGATCATATGGTTTCTTCCCTCTCTCTATCTTGTTGTGATGAATTGAGTCGTGCTCTTTGAGGTTTCGTTATGTTGGATTGAATATTAGATTTGAGATCACCTGATGTATGTCTTGCATGTGGATACCCCTGGTGACAATGGGGTATTCTATTGAGTTACTTGATGTATGTTTTGGTATTCAACTTGCGGATTCCCGCGGTGACATTGGGGTAATCTAGGCACATAGGTTGATACACATTTTTGTCCTACGTTCTCTGATAGAAACTTTGGAGTGATTCTTTGTCGCACATTGAAGGATTGTTATATGATTCAGTTATGTTAGCACTGTTGAGAGATTGCACTAGTGAAAGTATGAACCCTAGGCCTTGTCTCTAAGCATTGCAATATCGTTTGTGCTCACTTCTGCTACTAGTTACCTTGCTGTTTTTATTATTTCAGATTACAAAAACCTATATCTACTATCCATACTACACTTGTATCACCATCTCTTCGCCGAACTAGTGCACCTATACAATTTACCATTGTATTGGGTGTGTTGGGGACACAAGAGATTGTTTGTGTTTGATTGCATGGTTGTTTGAGAGAGACCATCTTCATCCTACACCTCCCACGGATTGATAAACCTTAGGTCATCCACTTGAGGGAAATATGCTACTGTCCTACAAAACTCTGCACTTGGAGGCCCAACAACGTCTACAAGAATAAAAGTTGCATAGTGTTTCCTATTTCTCCACAAATCTTGCATGCACAAGGTTTCTTCATGTCATTTCCACAAGGCTTCATCGTTTGGGTAACAAGTCGGGATTTTAGCAGAGTCATCTTGAATTCCTCCCAAGTGGTTGCTCCTTGCCATCCATTGATAGTGTGGTACATCCTCCACCAAGTAGTAGCACCTTTTGCAAAGTACTGAAGAGCATACTGTACCATATCATTTCTTCAACATTATTATCCTTCATGTGATCCTCCATGTTTTGAATCCATTGTTCCATCTCCAACTGAGTCATCGGTCCTGAAAAGACGAGTTCATCTCCATACACCATCTATTGGGTCCAAGGGTTTTGGGAGGACATAAGTTTGGAGAGAGAGGGAGATACCCATACAAACAACATTTAAAAAAAAATAGGTTTTATTTGTTGCTATAAAAAACCATAAAAATGACAGCTCACAAATCACCGCATCTAACGTGTGTATATTATAGGGGTTTGGTCTTCTAAAGGTCATATGAATCTTGGAATTCTTCACAGTCTTCAAATTCTTAGAGTCTTCATAGTCTTCAATACTTGTAGCTTCAATTCTTCCAAATCCATGGTGTAGTCCTCCTTGCTCTAAACTGGCCGAGTTGTTCAACATCTTGTCCTTCTTGAGGTCGCATAAGATGATCCTCCCATGTGGTCAAAGGGGAATGTGTATATTCTAACTTTTCAGAGGTAGGGGGAATATTTGATAAAACTTAGAAAAGATGAGTAGTAATGGATTTTTTTTCAAAATAATATTTTTTTGAGAAAAAAGATTTCCTAATGGCTTTCCAATTTCTAGGGTCCCGACCTACAGTCAACATGTGCTCTGATACCATCTTATAGTGACCTGGTTCTGATAAGGATCCAAGTCTCATGTGCTTCCGTGCTATCCTTGAATTAGTAGCTAGCACACATAGTACTCGATGAAATACCATAGAATCACATGCTATAAAATGTAAATCTATAGTATTTATTACCTTACAACCCTTGGGCTAGAATACACAACAGAAATAGCAACAAAGAATGTGGAGTCCCATCAACGCCAACGGCAAAGTTGAGTGTAGACATCGTAACCCTACATCGTATCACTTACTCGTCATATAAAATCCTGCAACATGATAAGTTGCGGTCGTGTAGGTCAGTACATTGAATGTACTGGCAAGTCACACCATAGGATATAATAAAATGTCCTACTTCTACATGCAATGTAGCTGGTGGAAGGCTCTAAGTTTAAAGTTTTACATAAAGTTGGTTTTGTCCTACTTTCATGAAGAGCAATTTGTTACTACAAAGCTTATCATAAAATTGAGATGGTTACTCCAACTCAATCTATACCCAAGTAGATTTAACCCATTAAATTAATGAAATATGATGAGATCACTCAATGTCCCCACTTCTAGATGCTCAATTTGTCTGTAACAGGGGACACAGCTAATCGATTAGGTTTACACACTATAGAGGTTTGCGCACTTTTCCCCAAAAGACTCGATCACCTCCTTTGTAGCTCATCACACTCGGGGTATGTGAACTGGAAGATCGAGACATGGTCTTTCAGAAGAGTTCCCCTTAACTCTGGTAGTGCCCATCCCACCTATATATATCTACTTCTCGTAGCACTACCAAGTAAGAGTCACCATGACTGATCAACCAAGCTAGAGCCTATATTAGCTTGTGGCTGCACACGTAAGCTTCTAGTCATGAAAAATTGTTTGATCCATTTGAACCCGGGTGGCTTTTCATATAAGAGTGACCACTGGTTACTCCAGGACACCAGGGCAAATTCCTGGTTACTCCAAGATGCCCGTCATCTTGCAACTGTTCCACACAGTTGATTCATTAGTATTTAATAGTTGGTACTATTTACTAATCTGTCACAATACTCATGAGTCTAGACATCATCACCATGTCTACTTTTAGCGAAGCAAATATATTCTACTCGGTGGCAACAAAGGAATAAGGACCAACCCTACCTCAATAATCTATTAGGTGTATAGCATAGCCATAATCATAAACCTATTCATGCATAATATTTAATTTTTACAACAATGCATAGAAAACATAGGTATAAAAGGATTATGGTCAAGATGTAGAATTGCCTTGGCCTTCACTCGTAGTAATCTATAGCCTTATGTTATTCTGATTCACTCTCCTATCAATCTCACGTAAGCAAATAAGGGCACATAAGCAATCACTCAAAGATCCAAAAGACAAAGCAAATAAAAGTTTTAAAACTCCAACAAGAATCAAATCACATTACTTTGTAAGATTTTATCACAGTTGTGTGGAAAAAGTGTGGAGATGGCTCAAGAAGACTGATTACGTCTAGGGTTTCAATTTGCAAAAAGAATCAACTAAAACAGAGTTACAGCTTAGAAGTTATGATCAATAGGAGTTTTAATTTGAATCTGGACAAATTCAAATTTGAAAGTTTCAAAATTTTGATTTGATAGGTTCACTGGATAGATGGGATCAAGATGCAAATTTTGGTATTGGTTCTATCTAATTTGGATAAACGGTCGAAAAGATATGATGATTTGAAAAGCAGGGAGTAATCTATGAAGAAAATTATTGCATCTAGGTCACTAACCACGTGGCACACTGTTATTGGCTGGAAACCGTTCGCTGCGGTGGCTAAACTAGGGACAACCGAAATCTAGAGAATAATCTTTTGACCTAAATAAAAAAAAATAGGAGATCTAATCTACGCGGTCTATCCTAGATCAAATGGACGAGAGCAGCGGCAGCTTACCACGGGCGGCGGACGGTGTCAGCCACAAAGAAGACGACGACGGCTCTAGTCGGGTCGATGCGGGTGTCGCTCCTAGGGTTCCATGGAGTCAGGGAAGAACATGACGGGGTCCGTCGCGTCGCAGGGATGGCGATGGTGGCATCTGCGTCGTCGGGAGTGTCCCCTGGTGACGACGGAGGGCGGCTGGAGTGCAGGCAGCGCCAGAGAGATGCACAAATCGTCGAGGAAATCAATTACGTGTGTGTCTGTGAGGGATAAAAGGTCACAGCGATGTGACGCATCGAGTTGGAGCTAGGGGTTAAGGAAAAGGGGCTTGGGGCGGCTTACAGTCGCCGGAATCGGACGGAAATAGGAGCTCGGCCGGTGGAGCTTCAAGAGCTCGTCGAGCTCGATTCAGAGGGGGATTTCGAGAGGTGAGGTGTGGAATTGAACAAGGGAAGGTCTGGTATTTATAGGAGGGGTCAAGGCGGTGTGGGGAGCGAAGATAAGCATGAATCACAAGGAAAATCGCGGCGGTCGGGAGACGTTATGCTGTCGCCGCTACCGGTGGCGCGACGAGGATTGCTTGTTGCCCCCGTTGATCCTGCAACACGACGACCCTCCTTCTTGCCTCCGTGCGTGGACATCTATTACCCCTTGATGGCTAGGGTTTCGCTCGGGGCAAAATGAACGTGGAAGTTAAATATTTGACAAGGTAGTATACGAAGGTACCACATTTGAAGGCCGGCCGGTACATTAATTGACTTAATAGTACGATACGACAATTGTTCAGAACATTGGAACACACAAATTCAGCATAAAGCGGCCAAGTGCAGCAAAATTTAAATTACATGAATCATAAAACTGATCTATTCAAAATATTTCCGATGCTGCGCCTTCTCCAGTTTGTGTTGCGTCATCTCTGTCTTCTTGATGTTTACATGAATGGCCTACATCACTCGCCTCTCTTTTGCTTCTATCCGACCCTGCTCGATGAGGTAGGTCTGTTTCCATACGACCAAGCATGCATACGCATCCATGCAAGCGTACGTGATTCGTTCATCACACAGTTTCTCAGCCCAACCTTGGTGATGCTTCTTATTGAACTGGTTCTTCTTCTTGTCTTAGAATTCATCAATGATTAATCCGGCAACTTCCCCGAGCGAATCTAAAGGCTTGTCTACATCATCCGGAATAGCCCATTCAACCCGGATGTCCTTGTAATTTGTGACCCTTATGCCCAGGGGCACAATAGTTCTATGTCATGCCAGATGCAAAAACCTACGAATATGTACTAGTTCTTGAGGAGGAACTTCTGCAGGGATGTGCTCACCCCTGGTGACTGGCATACCTAGTAAAGGAGACAACTAGAGCCGTTGCAAATCTGGATGACTGCTGCCTTCTGTTGTTTGATAGGAAACTATCCCTTCGGTAGCAAGGGAGTGTACTCCACATCTATGCCGACGAAGACCAGTTCATGCGCTCGCATGTACTCCTCGGTTTGTTGTATCCACATGTCAACGACGCTGATCTTGTTGGTGTAGATGGTGCGGATGGTGCGGACGCCATGGAGTTCCATGCGGTGTTCATCAGTGAACGACGCTAGTAAGCCCTGCGACACCATCCTGTCACCGTCGAGGTTGCCGAAAGATCCAGCACGAGACATGGTGCTAGCGATAGAGAGATGCAGAGAGAGATTGAGAGTGGAATGGGAAGGCGATGTGTCCGTTTGTATTGGAGAGGGGATTTTTCAACCGCTTAAATCATGGTGGGAGACTAGGAGGCCGCCGAAGCAATTTGAACGACGGGCATACCAAGCGTGCACCATGTAGCCATGATCTGACGGCGCCCCATTCATACGAGGCAGATGAGGAGGCACACGAAGATGTGACCATGCATTGCAAACAGTCGTTACACTTCACATGATAAACATGCTTTCTTCAAGATAAATGCACAAACGAAATGATTGTGCATTGCAAACCTCTTGGGCACACTTTAAATATGTGAGGAACATGGTACCACATGAACACATTTATCCATCAAAATTATAGAAGCAAATAAAATGTGAAATACAGATAGTTTTCTGAACAATCAACTATGACCAATATATGATACCATGCATAACCTAAGCTTGTTTGCACGCCAAAACTCCATAGTCTTATGTACACAATGAATTCTTTTTTAAAATTCTCTTCACTATGTGGTATGAATCATGATAAAAAAGTATGGAGCATCTTTGGATTCATACTCTCTCAAATCCTTCTGATGGTGGCACCTTACCGCGTTCAAAGTAGAATCTCAAAGTATGACGTGACAACCGACACCGCGCACTTGAATTTGTAAACAGCCGTGGCACTTCACATGATGAATGTGCGGTCTTCAAGTGACATGCACAAACAAAATGATTGTGCATGGCAAACCTATTGGTCTCACCTTATATACGCGAGGAACATGGTACTAGATGAACACATTATAAAGCAAGGTAGAACCAAACATATATGTGTGGAACATGTTATCACATGAAATGTGGTTTCTTTTTTCATATGAAAGTGGTCATGACTATTTGTGAAAGTGCTGCAAATTTATCTGGAAGAGCTTACAAATTTTTTTCTTACATAATAGTATAAAGGAAAAAAACTGGAACTGAACAAAGCTCTAATTTATCCTTGCCTCCCCACTAAGCGTTCCCTCAAATTTCCCTTCCCTCCACTCATTTTTGAATGCCGCGCACGCCCACCTAACCCCAACCCTCCCCAAATACCACCTCTATTTTCCACAGCAACCACATCCCCTTCCAATAAAATGAGCTGTCTCCTCCTTTACCCCCCCTCTCTCTCTCTTTTCACCTCCAGATCCACCCCCCCTCCCCGTCGGTGGTTCTCGCTAGCTATGGCCACAAATCATTCGGTCAGGGAGGCGCTCTCGGCGGACGGCGTTGGGCTCCGCCCCATTTGCTATGATGGTAAAAGTACCCGAAGATCTCATCCTAATCGACGAGTTCTTTTTGTGGTGTTGTTTTTCAATTACTCCCTTAGATCCATATTACTTGTCGCTCAAATGGATGATCTAGCGCTAAAATACGTACAGATACATCCGTTGGAGCGTCAAGTAATATGGATCAATCGGGGGGAGTACAAGAATAAAAACTTATGGTTCTTATTCGGGTATGGTTAGGGTTCTTATTGTGCCCACGGGTTAACACTACATGTCATTCTAGCTAGGTTTCGTTGGTCAGCAGATCGTTGATGTAATCTTTGAGTATATCTTCTTCATATTAAGTTGGTATGTTTTTTCAAGATGCTTTTGGTCTCAACTAATCCATGTTGACAATAGATTGATTGCTAGTTCATTTCTTGGATCGTAGAACATGTACGTGCTGAACCTCCCCAAATAACGCCTCTTATTTCATCAAAGTAACGTCCCCTTCGAGAAACAAGACGTCGTCTCCTATCTCTCAATTATTCCCCTGGCACCTCATCAAATTTGCACGTGTGTTTACATTGGCGCATGTAGTTAGTTTTCCATATGAAAGTTGTTGTTGTTTTTACAAGATTTAAAATTCAGGGTTCTTATTCGGGTTAAGATTGTTGGTGAATCTAGCTAAGGTTCTTATTGCTAGTTCATTACATTGATCTAAGTGTAATTATGTGTGTGTTTAATCATTTTGGCACTGTCGGTGTCAAAACCGGCAGATCTCAGGGTAGGGGGGGCCGAGCTGTGAGACCGGATCGATGGGTAACAAGAGACAAGGGACACGAGGTTTTATTCAGGTTCAGGCCCTCTTTAAGGAGGTAATACCCTACGTCCTGCTCTTGCTTATATGATGGATGTAGCAAAGTACAGAGTTGATCTACCTCGAGATCATGAGTTGTGGTCTAAACCCTAGGGGTGATGATGAATGCGTATATGCCTCTACGGACTAAACCCTCCTGCTTATATAGGCACCAGGGGTATCTAGGGTTACATGCCGAATCTAACATTCTTGGGGTACATGCCAAGTCTTCGGTGAGGTTCGATATGCTGGTTCTACAGGTTGGAGGCCTCCGGAGTCCTTATTCTTCAACGGGCCTTGGGTCCGGCCCAAGGACTAGACTGACTAGGCCGGGACCCCCTAGTCCAGGACACCGTCAGTAGCCCCCGAACTTGTCTTCAAAGCCGAGGATGGCAATCTTCTTTGGATAAATGTCTTTGGCATGAGAGTCTTCGGCTTAGTAGGCAAGTTCTTTAATACGCCTTGAGCTAAGCATCTGCCCACGGTTCACTAATCCCCAATTGGTTGGTGTCGCCCTTCTAAACAGGAGACAAGGCTAGCCAACCATGTGCAACCAAACTGCATCTTCGTATATCCGAAGTGTGTGGCTTGCTTAGTCTCAAAGACTAGCAGTGTGGATATATTCGACCGTCAATTACTGACAACTTTTCCGCAACATCACAACCCATGACATCATGTACATCGGTTATTACTTATTTGAATCGCGGTTCGAGGTAACCCTCTCAATGGCACGTCTTATCAAAACAGAGATTGTGCCCCGCGTTTCAGGGGATATCATCAATCGATTGATTCACCCCATGCGGCCACAACGACATGATCAGCCGAAACGTGGCGATTTTTACGGCGCGGCAGATGGGACGCTCCGTGTTTTTACTGACTTAGAAAGCGTTGGGGACAACAAATCTTTTTCCCACTCTCTTCTGCCATTCCAGCACCCAAACCTTTCAAGCTCTCACACCCCCCAATCCCCTTTCCAAGCCTAAAGCTTCCTACGATCCCTGCATCCAGTGCCAATGGGTGACGCGGATCTGAAGGGGACGTGGGTGGCCTCCAAGGTCACCGACGCAACCATCGACGAGCTCGGAACGGTGGGGTACATCCTCGCCGACGCTGCCTGCAGGGCTCCAGAGCCCGGCCAGCGCGTCCCCACTCCCAAGCCTGGGGAGTGGGTCATTTTCATCCCTCACCTCGTCCGTGGTCTGGGATTCCCCCTGCACCCTTTCGTGCGGGGGATTCTTTTCTTCTACGGGCTAGATTTCCACAATCTAGCCCCAAATTCCATTTTGCACCTCAGCACCTTCATCATCGTCTGTGAGGCATTCCTACACGTGGAATCTCACTTCGGCCTATGGCTGAAGACGTTCTGCGTGAAGCCAAAGAGTATCGGCGCCGAGTTCACAGAATGTGGGGGTGCCATGATCAGCAAACTCCAGAAACCGGAGTGGCTGGAGGGCACCTTCATCGAAACCATGAAGCTCTGGCATCGCAAGTGGTTCTATATCACCGAGCCGCTCGCCGCGGGCCAGACCGCGGTCCCCGCCTTCACAGGTACGCCTCCGAGGAAATTGGTGTCCTAGCAGAAGCAGGGCCTGGAATGGGGCAATCCGGACGAAGTCACCTCTCTTCAGGAGAGGATCCGGGTTCTGCAAAAAGAAGTTTAAGTTAACGGATGTGGTGGATGTGATGCTCCATCGCCGCATCCTTCCACTCCAGCTTCGGGCTAGCCCCATGTGGCTCTAAAAGCCCGAAGATGCACCGACAGTGCGGAATTTCTTCTACACTACCCTAGATGGGATGTGAACGGCTCTCTTCAAGCCGTCCCAAAATTTGTTTCCCAAGGCCGGGCCTGATAGCGGCTATAGCGTTGCCCATGCCCCATCCGAGGTATCAATCATCTCTTATATTCAGTAAGATTCTTTTCGTTGTATTTGTCCAATCTTTTCTCCGTTGTTTATCAGAAATGGGCACCCAAGGCAGCGCTCATCCAGTGCTCGGTGCCACTGCCCGAAGACAACCGGACCCCCGAGCTACAGGCCCTTTTGGCCGTGCTGCCCCCAATGGCTCCGGCCAAGGCCAAGAAAGAGCCGTAGAAGAAACAGGGAGGTCTGCGGATCCGGGACTCCTTAGACACTAAGTCCGAGGACATCCAAGCTCTCTCCTCTAACGAGGAGAAAAGAGGAGGAGAGGAAGGGGAGGAGAGCGCCCCTTCCCCGAAGAGGAAAAGGGCGGCGTCCGAAGACGCTGCGGGGGCCAACGCCCCCCGAACACGAAGGCGCCGTAAGAAGGCCACCGACACCGCACCCCGCGAGGCCCCCACCGCAGCCGAGGTTGTCTCCTCCGAATCGGAGGATGATCTCATTGAGCCGCGCAGGGAGAGACCTCTGCCAAGAAGGTATACCCTTCATTCCTCATTTTCTTACACAGTGTACATGCCTTTAGTCCCTCCTTTAACAAATTTAACTGGTCAATCATCTTTCACAGCCCACAATGGTCCCGCATCAGTGACAAGGAGTCGTCGAGCGGGCTTCCTCCACCCAGCGCATTGGAGGAGCATCACCCCTCCCCTTCTGCCCCTGACGGGATGGGGGAGGCGACCTCGCAGCAAGCCCCGCCCGTGCCTACCATGGGGGACGGCGCCGACGCCTCCATGGCCGAGGCCGAGGCCTCGGCCTCCCAAGATGTGCCGGGGAAGAACCCTTCCTCCAAGGAAGGGGAAGAGCTGGGCAACCGTCAACCTCGGCTCCCGCCGACCCAAAGCCACCTCGGCGGCCGACCACGACGGCGGCCCCTCCTTCAACGGAGAGGATCGAGGTGGGCCGTCCATCCCTACCTGCTATGGGGCAGGCGTCCATGGGATGGACTAAAGAGATGGAGGCGTCCTTGATGGGCTCCTCCATCGTTGCTGAGCACCGCGTCCTCCTGGGCACGGCGTTAAAGAATTACCGGTCCGCAGAGGCCGATATAAGGGAGGCCTTCAAGGGCCTCTATGAAGGCTTTGAGGTGACCTTTTAATCATCTTTTGAAATTACGTCAATGCGTAGAGCTATTAGCACTAGATATATCAAGTGACCTTGAGCGGATAAGTAAAATGCAATTTGCCCGAAGACTTTGTATTACTGTAGATACTTATCATAAGTGTATAACCACAGTAGCCCCTGATCCCTGAGTTAGATGCAAAAATCTTACTCGGGGATCATAGGGAAAAAGGAAGTTGAAAAAAGCGAATACACAGTAGCCCCCGAGACCCTGGTCGGATACATGAATCCGACCAGGGCATCGATGTCATCCGAGGAAGCTAACGGTGTAGTTTTCAGGTTTCGGCCTCGGTTTCAGCATCCACTTCGAAAGAGTTGGACGAACTGAACCATAAGCTGGATTGGTCAGAGAAGGACATGGATCTGCTTAAGAAGCAGATGGAGCAATCTCAAGGTACATACCAAAAAACCTCAGTACCTTAACATTGTACTTTGAGTTATGAGACAGCTGGTTTGAGCTCGAAAGCTTGTGTTAATGTGCTTGTAGCATCCACCTCGGAGCTTGAAGCGCTCCGGGCCGAGCTGAAAAAAGCTCGGCAAGAAGCCAACCAGTAGAAAGCTGCGGCGAAGTAGGCCAGCGATGCGCTGGCCAAGGAGAAAGAGGCCGGTACGAAGCATGCGTCCCGGGTCGTGGAGGTCGGAGGAGACCTAGAGGGGTTGTACAAGTAGCGAGACAACCTCTAGGAAGAAAAGAACAAGCTAGCCTCCCAGCTCGAAACAGCGAGGTTGGCCTGTAAAGAGGCCACGACCCAGGCTAGGGCAGATCATGAAGTGCTGCAATAGGTGAAGCAAATCGGTGTTGTTATGCCATACCTGCTTCGCTGCGTTTTTGGTGACCGCCGATTTGCTCATCTTACGCAAGTCTGGCGTTCTTTAGAAGCTTTCATGGACCTGTCACGGAGTGCTTTGGACGCCGGCTCCTACTTCATTGCTCGTCCCGAGGAGTCCGTGGAGAAGACCTTCCTGGCCCAATTCCAGGCGCCAGAGCACCCACTTCTTCTAAATAATCAGATGAAGCGGTTGGTTGAGCTGTTCCGTACGACGCGGCCGGTGATGGAAGATCTGTGAATCAACCTCTGGCCGCAAGAGCCGATGTCGACCAGCTTCTTTGGCCTGGTGCATAGGCTACGGAATGCAAGCCCCCAGGTCGAGAACTGGAAGCGTTCGGCCTGCCTGGAAGGCACGGAGTGGGCGTATGCATCGACAATGGCGCATTATCTGAAGATCAAGCCGCTCGAGATCGCGTTAGGGCCTCCAGAAGGGAAGAAGCGGACGCCCGAGCAGTTCTTCACCGAGGTCCGTGAAGGTGCTCGGGTGACAGAGGCTCAGTGTCCGAAAGCCGAACTCCAGTTTTAAATGTCCCTTGGTATGCTAAGGAGGAATTTTGTAGAGAAACAAATAATATTATGCTTATCAATCGTTTGCATCCGACATGTTATGTTTATTCCTGCGTGACCGTATTTAATATTGAAAGTGGCCAGTCGTCGGCTTCTACCCCCTTGTAGATGCTACTCGGGGTGTTCCGTAAAACACGTAAACCCTTAGCCGACGTCTCGGTGCCCGTAGGCGGTTGCGTATTTAGGGAACCAGGCAATCAGACTATAGTGGCTTTATAACTTTCACTTAGTCATAGGAGTTCAAATTGTGGGGTAGTTGACCTAGCCCCCGGTGTAGTGGTGATCGGACTAGCCGAAGTACACCAGTTGTAACACCTTGGTTCTTATAACAAGAACCCTTCATTTACCATGGCATAACCACTATCGATTTTTAGTTTGCACTGTCTTCGGATAGCCGACCAGTTTACGCCTATCGTGACAGTCGATTTTCGGCTTTCTCCAATGAGGCGCTTGACCATACGAGCTGGAAGCACAATCGCAGTGGTTCTCCCTTTACACTCCTAGCCGAACAAAGCAGAACATAGTAGGTAAACACAAGAGCCGGGCAACCCAATCATTGACCAAAATCACACTTCGAAACTGATGCATATAATGCAATATCCGAGACGCTGAACAAATATCGGACTTAAACATAGGCTTGATTTCATATCCGAGATCCCGGTTAAAAGCCGGACTCATCTGTATATTTCCAACGGTTTCCATATTGCTACAAGGAAAAAAACAGAAAAAACAACACATAATTTTGTGCGGAGACCGAAAAAAGGCATGTTCTTTAATTCATAAGGCCTAGCCCGAAATGCCGAGCTGTTATAGGGAGAAACCTTACAAGATACAGAGAGTATGAAAAAAGAAGAAGAGGTGTTTGATACAGGGCTTTAAAAAGCGGGTACTGTCTCCCGTGTCTTCCCTGCCGCACGTCTGCGCCTCCGTGCTGTTGAACAGCGATCCCTTGTCTAATCCAAGGTTTGATGAACACTGCCGGCTACTCCACCTTGACTACGCTGAACGCATCCAAAAAGCGGGGCCCCTGACGAGGCTGGCACCGGAGTGTGGCTGCTTGACGCTGCCAAGATGTACTTCCTAGTTGGCCTTTATGTTGCCGAAGAGATAACCAGGTTGTGGGTGTTCGGATGCTCCGAGATAGCACACCCGCTTTTATAAATTTATGCTCCCCAGTCTCCCATGGAATTTTGAGTGTGAAATTATGTACTCGAGGCACGTAGTCTGCTACCAAGAGAGGGGAACTGGGAGCGCGCGTCCCTATTTGGGATTCATGCGGGTTTGGCCAGGTGCCGAGGTGATGGTGCGTACTCGTTTTGAAGAGCTTGGTAGAGCCCGCCGAGCTGTACGTCGGGCAGCTTCCTCGGCCGCCTGGAAATCAGCCGCGAAGGCCGCTGTCTGATCCTCTGTACGGAGGGAGGTCTCCGTGTTACCGTTAATGGTAATGACACTATGGGGCCCCGGCATCTTGAGCTTCAGGTAAGCGTAGTGCGGCACCGCATTGAAGCGGGCAAATGCAGTACGACCGAGCAACGCGTGGTAGCCGCTACAGAAGGGGACGATGTCGAAAATAATGTCCTCACTTCAGAAGTTCTCGGGCGAGCCGAAGATTACTTCCAGCGTTACGGTGCCGGTGCATTGAGCCTCCACGCCGGGTATGACACCCTTGAATGTGGTGCTGCTGGGTTTGATTCGGGATGAATCGATACCCATTTTTCTGACCGTATCGGCGTAGATCAGGTTCAGGCTGCTGATGGCTTGAGAATTTGCGATGTTTTTCATAGTGATTTCCATTTGGTTTCATTGGATTTTTGTTATTCTTCAGATATTTCTAATGCTAATCCAACAAAAGAGAAGAAAATCTACTTTGTCCTTTGGATGGCAGGAAATATCATATATGGAAGGAAACCGAAGGAGATTACTACAAATCAAGTCAATTGGAACAACTTTCCTAAAGAGAGCACTGTCAACAGGCGCGTCAGAATGAAAGACGGCATTCCAAACGACTCCATGCTATTATAGTATCAATCTTGGATGTTTTATATGCAATTATATGCCATTATATATCATTTTTTGGGACTGTCGGGCCCATGGAACCCGGGGTATCCAGGCCCATCAGCCTTTGGCCGAGGGCGCAATGCCTGGCGTGGGCCCAGCGGGTCAGCATCACCAAGCACCTCACTAGGGCCCCTCATGAGGCCTTGGCCTCCCGAGGCCCCCTCCTCAGGGAGCGGGCGAGCAAGGCTCAGCACCTCCACCAGCGGCCTCGCGAGGCGACCTCCTGAGGTGGCCTCCCGAGGCCCCCTCCCAAGGGCGCACGAGACGAAGGCCGTTCAGCGGAGCTGCGCGGTTTGGGGCCCATCACATGGGTGACGTGCGCGGCGACAAGCGGCGACAGATGCCGCGCCAGCAGGCGCGGATGAAGATGGTTTCCCCTTTTGTGTTTAGGGAGCAGGGCCAGATAGCTACTCCCCAAAGCAACCCCAAAGGTTACTCGTTCGGCGAAGGAAGACCAAGACGGCGGGCGCGCAGGGCGGAGGTCACCACCGAGCCCACCGGCGCGTCATGGATCACGCTTTGGCAGGCGAAGACCGCCTTTAGTCAGGATAGCCTGAGCGCCTGTCCCCTTTCAAAACCCGCCAAGTGTGGCAACCCTTCCTGCCTAAGTTTCAAGGGGTAAGAGGACCGACACGGGTATAAGGGGGGCAGAGCAGCCATTGTAGGGGGGATCGGCTCTGGTTCTCATCATCCCCAACCTTGTACACACTCTCTCGCTCCAGAGCAATACCAACCAAGCAGGAGTAGGGTCTTACACCACAAGGTGGCCCGAACCTGGGTAAACCGCCGAGTCCACGGTCTGTCCCTCGCTCAGCACGCTCTCGCCGTAGCCTCGCCATCGCTTAGCCGTGGTAGGAGACGAAGTAGTAGAACGAGCTCACCCCAGTGTTCGAACCTTTGGGTCCCCGGAGCCCGACTTCCGACATTTGGCGCGCCAGGTAGGGGTGCGTTGTTGTTCTCCCGCTCCGCCCTCTACTCCACCAACCCCATGGCCGACGCACGTCGCGAGCGCGCCGAGCGCAGGGCTGGCCGCGTGGCTCAGATGGAGCCGGTGGCCCGCGCCAACCGCCGCCGCCCCGAAGCCGAGGCTGCTGCCGCCACCGACCCCGCTGCCCGCGAGCAGCAGGACTCCTCCCTGCACCCCTCCGTGCAGGTGAACGGCCACACCGCCACTGCCTCCTCCCTCGCCCACCGCGGGCTGGCGAACCCGCAGGCCGCGCTGCTCATGGCGCGCGAGTTGCTCCGTTACCGTCCAGCTGACGCCGGCTACGACGCCTGGCTTGGTCGCATCACCGAGCTCGTCAACGCTGTCGGGGACGCTCCGGTGCCTTCCCACTCGCTTCGCCCTCCGCCGTCTCGCGCTGGGGACCTGGTGCACGGTGCTCCCCCGCCGCCTCCTCTGCGCGACGAGCACGACGGGCCTCAGCGCGGCACGCGGGCTCGCGAGCCGTCCCGTGGCGCGTCCTCACCGGACCGAGACGAGGCCAGCTGCTAGATCGTTCGCCGCGCGCCCCCTGACGCGCGTGTGCTCCTCGAGCGGCAGTGCCGACGCCAGGACCAGGCCGTTCAAGATGTTGCGGCGGCTGGGCGTCAAAACCGCGCCGCCCTCGCTGGCGGCGTCCCCTCAAGCGGTGTGAGCTGTCGTGCCTTCACACGCGAGCTGCGTCGCGTGGTCTGGCCCGCAAAGTTCATGCCTGAGCTGCCTCCGCGCTACGACGACACCCCCAACCCCGCGGAGTTCCTTCAGCTCTACGCGCTGAGCGTCGAGGCGGCGAACGGCGACGACAAGGTCATGGCAAACTGGTTCCCCATGGCCCTCAAGGACGGCCCGCGCTCCTGGCTCATGAACCTCCCTGAGGCGTCCATCTCCTCATGGGCCGAACTCTGTAGCCAGTTTGTCACCAACTTCAAGGGCACATAGGACCGCTCCCTCACCATCAACGACCTGCGACGTGTGCGGCAGCGCCCGGACGAGACCCTCCGCAAGTACATCCAGCGCTTTAGCCAGGTGCGCAATAAGATCCCGCGTGCCTCCGACACGGCCGTCATCTCTGCCTTCTCCACCGGCGTCATGGACGTCAAGATGCGCGAGAATCTCACCATCAACGGTGAGCTCGACTCCATGGTAGAGCTGCTCGACCTCGCCGACAAGTGCGCCAAGGCTGAGGAAGGCCGCCTCTTCATCCACAATGACCCCGATGCGGCGCTCGACGCCGCCAAGGCCGAGAGCAAGGACGTCAAGCGCAAGGGCCCGGCTGTGCTCGCGGCGGAGCCCGAGCAGAAGCGTGGCCGTGACCACGACGAGCCCAGGAAGGATGGTCGACCGCTCTGCGCCTTCCACAACGTGCGCTCCCACAGCACCGAAGACTGTCAGGAGCTCAAGCTGCTCCGCGACGAGCGCCAAAGCCGCCGAGACGACCGCAATGGCCGCGGCGCCGGCCATGGAGCCGCGGCAGCAACCGCTGGGACGGCCGCAATGGCGGCGGCAATTTCCGCCAAGGTTGGCGCGACCAGCCTCGTGAGGCCGCCTAGCGCGATCAGCCTCGTGAGGTAGACCCTCAGGCCAATGCCGCTCTTCCGCCGCTGCCGCCGCCACCCCGGAGGAACGACGTCTACCAGCCTGATGAGGGCGCTGGGGCCTACGAGGAGCCTCGCGCGGTCGCCTGCATCCTTGGCGGGTCCCAGGCCCCCGCGTCCATCCGCCACTTCAAGCAGCTCTCTTGCGAGGTGTATGCCGCCCTCCCGAGGCCCGAGGCCGCGCGACCGCTCAAGTGGTCGCAGTACGCCATCACCTTCGACTCCAAGGACCACCCCAAATCCACGGCCTCCGCAGGCACGCTCCCCATGCTGTGCACCCCCACCATCAGCAACGTTGCGGTCACCAAGACCCTCATCGACGGGGGCGCTGGCCTCAACGTGATCTCCATCGAGACCTTCGACACGCTCCAGGTGCCCTACGACCAGCTGATGCCGACCAGGCCCTTCTCCGGAGAGACCGATGGCTCCACCATCCCTCTGGGGCAAGTACGCCTCCCCGTCACCTTCGGCACCCACAAGAACTACCACACCGAGCTCATCGATTTCGACGTCGCGCACATCGGCCTGCCTTACAACGCCATCTTGGGCTACCCAGCTCTCACCAAGTTCATGGCGGCCACCCATCACGCCTACAACGTCCTCAAGATGCCCGGCTGCAGCGGCATCATCACCATCACCTGTGACGAGAAGGACGCGGCCAGCACCCTCGAGCGTGCCTACAAGGCCGCCGCGGTTGCGCACCCGGCCGACGAGGACGCGGCCGAGCCTCCTGAGGCCGCACCCGCGAAAAAGAATTAGTTGTTCTCTCAGGACTGCGCCGAGACGAAGAGGGTGTCGGTGGACGGCAGCGGCTCCGGCCCCGCCTTCACCATCGGCACAGGCCTTCCTCCCGCATAGGAAAGCGCGCTCGTCACCTTCCTTCGGGCAAACTTGGATGTTTTCGCCTGGAAAGCATCTGACTTATCCGGTGTGCCGAGGGAGGTGATCGAGCACCACTTAGCGGTGTGCCCCAATGCACGCCCCGTCAAGCAGAAAGCTCGGCGCCAGGCGCCAGAGAAGCAAGATTTCATCGTCAAGGAAGTTCAGAAGCTCCAGGAAGCTGGGGTCGTTCGCAAGGTGTGCCATCCCGAATGGCTCGCCAACCCAGTCGTCGTCCCCAAGAAGGGCGGCAAGAAGTGCATGTGCGTTAACTTCACCAGCCTCAACAAGTTCTGCCCTCAGGATCCCTTCCAGCTGCCGCGGATTTGCCAGGGCGTTGGCCCCACCATCGGCGGCGTGCACATGCCTTTCAGGCTGAAGAACGCCGGCGCCTCCTTCCAGAGGCTGGCGCCCTTCGTGCCAGGGCCTCGTGAGCCTCCTGCTCCTCGCGAGCCCCCAGGGCCTCGTGAGCCCCCTGGCCCCGGAGGAGCGGACTCCCTTGGCGCGCCTCGCCAAGCGATCTGACGTCGCCCCAGCGCGGTCCTACCAGGTGCGCTCGACGCGTCGCCCTGCGCGGCCCACTCTCCTTCTTGCCGCGCCTCCCGCGCCTCGCTCCCGAAACCCTTCCGCCAAGGTGATGTTGTTTAAATGTGGCTGAGGGCACCCCACGGGCTGCACCAACCTCAAGCTGATCCGCTCCGGACGCGGCAGCCTAGCCCATATCCTTTTGGTTGTGTAACGAATTTTGTTGATTTTACCTTGAGGAGTTATGTCACCTGCTTAATTGCCTGTTATGTTTAATGCCGACCGGAGAGCGCCACACGCTCGCGACCCCCCTGGCCGATTCCGTGAGCGGGGGCTAGGCACGGTGTCTGTGCTCGGGTCCGTCCCAGCAGTGCCGTCAAATCCAAGCGACTAACCTCTGGCTCGCGGGCCTGCTCCCGTGCACGCCACCTCACCAAGGTCCTTGGTGCCTTATCTCCTCACGCAACGGCCGCGGGCGAGTTAGCAAGCGCGTGTCGCTCCCCCCATCATGAATTTGTCGACATGCATCTCCTCAGGAGGCGAGCTGCGCAAGGACCTCGCAGGCGGCCTCTCGCGAGCCGGCCTCGCGATACGAAGACACTTCGAATGACTGAGCCTCGTGAGCACGACTCGCGAGCGGCAGGGGCTGGCTCGACGAGCTACAGTCCGTGCTGTGGTCCGCCTGCACGACGGCAAGTAAGCTTACCGGCGAGACCTTTCTTCCTCATCCACGGCGCTGAGGCGGTCCTCCCACTGGAGCTGAAGCATGGCACCCCGTGAGCCCTCGCCTTTGACAAGGTGTGTCAGGACAGCTCGCGAGAGACCGATCTGCTGCTCCTCGAGGAGGGCCGCCGCCAGGTTGCCATTCGCGCCGTGAGGTACCAGCAGGCCTCGCGTCGCTGCCACAGCCGCGGCCTCTGTCGCCGCTCGCACTCTCGAAGTCCGCGACCTCGTCCTGCGCGGAATCCTCCCCAGAGAGGGGGGCCCCCGCAAACTGTCACCAATGTGGGAAGGCCCTTTCAGGGTTGCTCATGTCTCCAGGCTCGGCTCAGCCTGGCTGGAGACGGAGGACGGAGTTCCTGTGCCTAACGCCTGGAACATCCAACACCTCCGCAAGTTCTGCCCATGACTCTCACGCGTACGAACGAAATGGGGTTGTACACGCCCTAGATCCTCTCATTGCGTTCGCCTGATGGGCCCGCGAGAGCTCCCGCCCATGCCCAAGTGGAAGCCCCATGCTCCGCGCTGGCAGAACGATCGACCCGCGATCATACCCACACCCCTGTGGAAGCCCCATGCTCCGCGCTGGCAGAACGATCAATTGAGGGCGCCTCACGGGCTGCACCAACCTCAAGCTGACCCGTGCCGGACACGGCAGCCGCATCTTGTTTTAGCATGTAACGGGCTGCTATTTTACTACAGTAAAATTCTGTTCCTTACATGGCGTCTCGTCTTTGCCTCACGAGCTTCGCACGCTCACGACCTCCCTCATGAGCCTCATGCGAGTGGGGGCTGGACATGCTGTCTGCGCTCGGGTCAGTCCCAGCAGCGCTCCCGAGGGCTCCCGAGGCCCCCTCCCGAGGGCGCACGAGACGAAGGCCGTTCGGCGGAGCCGCGCGGTCTGGGGCCCATCACATGGGTGATGCGCGCGGCGACGAGCGGCGACAGAGGCCGCGCCAGCAGGCGCGGATGAAGATGGTCTCCTCTTTTGTGTTTAGGGAGCAGGGCCAGATAGCTACTCCCCAAAGCAACCCCAAAGGTTGCCCGTTCGGCGAAGGAAGACCAAGACGGCGGGCGCGCAGGGCGGAGGTCACCACCGAGCCCACCAGCGCGTCATGGATCACGCTTTGGCAGGCGAAGACCGCCATTAGTCAGGATAGCCTGAGCGCCTGTCCCCTTTCAAAACCCGCCAAGTATGGCAACCCTTCCCGCCTAAGTTTCAAGGGGGAAGAGGACCGACACGGGTATAAGGGGGGTAGAGCAGCCATTGTAGGGAGGGTCGGCCCTGGTTCTCATCATCCCCAACCTTGTACACACTCTCCCGCTCCAGAGCAATACCAACCAAGGAGGAGTAGGGTCTTACACCGCAAGGTGGCCCGAACCTAGGTAAACCGCCGAGTCCACGGTCTGTCCCTCGCTCAGCACACTCTCGCCATAACCTCACCGTCGCTTAGCCGTGGTAGGAGACGAAGTAGTAGAACGAGCTCACCCCAGTGTTCGAACCTTTGGGTCCCCGGAGCCCGACTTCCGACAGGGACTAACCTATTAACCCGGTGCCTAGTGCCAGTTGCTGTTTTTTGCTTGTTTTTGCCTTTTCAGAAAATCATTATCAAAAAGTGTCCAAACGAGAAAAAAACTTTGGATTAATTTTTTCTGGACCAGAAGAGACCCAGGAAGCTTCGGGAGAAGACCAGAAGAGCCACGAGGAGGTGGCAAGCCTGGAGGGCGCGCCCCAGGGGGGTGGCCGCGCCTCCCAAGATTGTGGGCCCCTCGTGGCACCTCTTGACCTAATTCCTTTGCTATAAATTCACAAATATTCCCAAACCAACAGAGAGACAGAAAAGAAAACCTTTCCACTGCCGCAAGCCTCTGTTTCCGCGATCCCATCTGGAGGCCTTCTCCGGTACTCTGCCGGAGGGGGAATCGATCACGGAGGGCTTCTACATCAACCTTGCTGCCCTTCCGATGATGTGTGAGTAGTTTAGCACAGACCTACGGGTCCATAGCTAGTAGTTAGATGGCTTCTTCTCTATCTTTGATCTTCAATACCATCTTCTCCTCGATGTTCTTGGAGTTCTATCCGATGTAATCTTCTTTTCCGGTGTGTTCGTTGGGATCCGATGAATTGTGAGTTTATGATTAGATTATTCATGAGAAATATTTGAGTCTTCTCTGAACTCTTTTATGCATGATTGTTATAGCTTTGTATTTCTCTCCGATCTATCAATTTGGTTTGGCCTACTAGATTGATTTATCTTGCAATGGGAGAGGTGCTTTGTGATGGGTTCAATCTTACGATGCTCAATCCCAGTGACAGAAGGGGACATGACACATATTTGTATTATTTCCATTAAGGATAAAAAGATGGGGTTTAATCATATTGCTTGAGTTTACTTTGTCTACATCATGTCATCTTGCTTAAGGTGTTACTCTGTTTCATACTTAATACCCTAGATGCATGCTGGATAGCGGTCGATGGGTGGAGTAATACTAGTAGATGCAGGCAAGAGTCGGTCTACTTGTCTCGGACGTGATGCCTATATACATGATCATTGCCATGAATCCGTCATAATTATTTGCTTTTCTATCAATTTCCCAACAGTAATTTGTTTACCCACCGTATGCTATGTGTTCGAGAGAGAAGCCTCTAGTGAAAACTATGGCCCCCGGTCTACTTTATCATATATTAAAAACCTAAAAATACCTTGCTGCAATTTATTTACTTTTATTTTTATTAGTATTTTAGTTTATCTATTTACCTCGACAAGATTTAATCCTTGCAAATAACCGCTAAGAGGATTGACAACCCTCTTATTTGCGTTGGGTGCAAGTGTTTGCTCTTTTGTGTGCAGGTGCGCTTAACGGAATTTTGCTTGGTTCTCCTACTGGATTGATAACCTTGGTTCTTAACTGAGGGAAATAATTATCTCTATTGTACTGCATCATCATCTCCTCTTCGGGGAAATACCAACGCAGACTACAAGTAGCAGGAAGAATTTCTGGCGCCGTTGCCGGGGAGACATCATCAAAATTACCAAGTACCTTCGCACAAACTATCATCCACTTGTATTTACTTTATTTGCCTTTTATTTGCATTTGCCTCTCGTTTTCATCTCCCCCACTTCTATTTTTTTTTACAAAAACACAAAAATATTTTTATTTGCTTGTTTGCTAGGTTGCTTGCTTTGTCGCGATGTCTCAAGAAAATACAAAATTGTGTGACTTTTCCAATACTAATAATAATGTTTTTATTAGTACTCCTATTGCTCCTCCCGCCTCTAGTGCGGAGTCGTGTGACATTAATGCTGCTTTGCTTAATCTTGTTATGAAAGAACAATTTTCTGGTAGTCCTAATGAAGATGATGCATCCCATCTAAATACTTTCGTTGAACTTTGTGATATGCAAAAGAAGAAAGATGTGGATAATGATATCATTAATTTAAAATTATTTCCGTTCTCACTACGAGACCGTGCTAAAACTTGGTTTTCATCCTTGCCTAGAAATAGTATTGATTCTTGGGATAAGTGTAAGGATGCTTTTATTACCAAGTATTATCCTCCCGCTAAGATTATTTCTCTAAGAAATCAAATTATGAATTTTAAGCAACTTGAGCACGAACATGTTGCACAATGTTGGGAAAGAATGAAATTAATGATAAGAAATTACCCAACTCATGGTTTGAATTTATGGATGATCATATAAAAAATTTATGCGGGACTAAACTTTGTCTCTAGAAATTTGCTAGACTCTGCCGCAGGTGGCACATTTATGAAAATTACATTGGGAGAAGCTACAAAACTCCTTGATAATATTATGGCAAATTATTCTCAATGGCACACTAAACGAACTCCAACTGGTAAGAAGGTAAATTCTGTTGAAGAAATTTATACTTTGAGTGATAAGATGGATGCTCTATTGAAATTGGTTGCTAGTAAAAATTATCATATTTATCCTAATGATGTTCCATTGTATACTTTGATTGAACAAAATAATGATGCTATTTATGTGAATTTTGTCTCTAGAAATAATTTCAACAACAATGCATATAGGGGTAATGTCAATCCTAGACCGTTTCCTGGAAATTCCTCTAATAATTATGGCAATCCTTATGGTAATTCTTATAATAATAATAATTGGATGACCTCTGATCTTGAAAGTAATATTAAAGAATTTATTAATTCTCAAAAGAATTTCAATGCTATGATAGAAGAAAAATTGAATAGAGTTGATGAATTGGCTAGGAACATGGATAGAATTGCTCATGATGTGGAAAATCTCAAAATTAAAATTTTGCGACCCAAGCATGATATAAATGAGTCTATTAAATTTATTTATGTTTCCATTAATGAAAGTAAAGAAAGGACCGCTAGGTTGAGAGCTAAGCGAGAATTTCTAGAAAAATCGATTCCACCCGGTTTCTATCGTAGTAATGATGAAGATATTAAAATGATTGGCGTCACTCCTATTGAATTTTTATTTAATAACATAAAACTTGATTAAGAAGGGACTGGAGAAGAGTCAACTTTAGATAGAAGGAGTCCCACTTGCTTGGAGGGTGATAATCTTGATCATAAAATTGAAAAAAGTTGGTTTGGAGAGGTCAAAACTTTAAATAGCAATGCACCCACTACTTTTGGATTACAAGGACTTTAATTATGATAGTTGTTCTTTGATTGAGTGTATTTCTTTGTTGCAATCCATTAATTCACCAAATGCATATGAACAAAATCATGTGATTGAACAAAATTGGATCGTATCGGGGGGTATGAGTCATGGAGAAGTTGGAGTACAGTATCATTATGCCAATATTAAATATGAATCAATTTGCAACAGTAGCTAAAGTTTAAGATTTGTTTGTTATACTAACGGATCTCACGAGGTTTCTATTGAGTTTTGTGTGCTGAAGTTTTCAAGTTTTGGGTGAGACTATGATGGATAAAGGAATAAGGAGCGGCAAGAGCCTAAGCTTGGGGATGCCCAAGGCACCCCAAGGTAATATTCAAGGAAGACTCAAGCGTCTAAGCTTGGGGATGCCCCGGAAGGCATCCCCTCTTTCGTCTACAATCTTTCGGTAACTCACTTGGAGCTATATTTTTATTCATCACATGATATGTGTTTTACTTGGAGCGTCTTGTGATATAGTTTGTTTACTTGTATTTGATTTTTAGTTTGTCACAATCATCTTTGCTTAACACACCTTTTTGAGAGCGACACACATTATTCATGATTTGTTAGAATACGCTTTGTGCTTCACTTATATCTTTTGAGCTAGGCAGTTGCTCTAGTGCTTCACTTATATCTTTTAGAGCATGGCGGTGGTTTTATTTTAAAGAAATAGTTGCACTCTCGTGCTTCACTTATATATTTTTGAGAGTCTCATGATAGCAATGGTAATATGCACGAGTTATGAATTTGGTCCTAATATGATAGGTATTCAAGAGGGATATAATAAAAACTTTCATGTAGATCACTGAATATGATAAGTTTGATTCCTTGCAATAGTTTTGCGATATTAAGATGGTAATATGTGGGAGGTATTAGTAGATAATTGTGGTTTAGTAATAATATTGGTGTTAAGGTTTGTGATTCCCGAAGCATGCACGTATGATCTGTCGTTATGCTAAGAAGTTCGAGCATGATTTATTGTTGATTGTCTACATTATGAGTGGCGGTCGGGGACGAGCGATGGACCTTGTCCTACCAATCTATCCCTCTAGGGGCATGCCTAGTAGTACTTTGCTTCGAGGGCTAATAAACTTTCGCAATAAGTATGTGAATTCTTTATGACTAATGTGAGTCCATGGATTATACGCACTCTCACTCTTCCACAATTTGCTAGCCTCTTCGGTACCGTGCATTGCCCTTTCTCACATCGAGAGTTGGTGCAAACTTCGCCGGTGCATCCAAACCCCGTGATATGATATGCTCTATCACACATAAGCCTTTTTATATCTTCCTCAAAACAGCCACCATACCTACCTATCATGGCATTTCCATAGCCATTCCGAGATATATTGCCATGCAACTTCCACCGTTCCGTTTTATGACACACATCATCATTGTCATATTGCTTTGCATGATCATATAGCCGACATAGTATTTGTGGCTCAGCCACCGTTCATCATTTTTATACATGTTACGCTAGCATCATTGCACATCATGGTACACTGCCAGAGGCATTCATATAGAGTCATATTTTTGTTGTAGTATCGAGTTATAATATTGAGTTGTAAGTAAATAGAAGTGTGATGATCATCATTATTAGAGCATTATCCCAGTGAGGAAAGGATGATGGAGACCATGATTCCCCCACAAGTCGGGATGAGACTCTGGACGGAAAAAAAAGAGGCGAAAAAGAGCCATGAAAAAAATGAGCGAAAAAGAGAGAAGGGGCAATGTTACTATCCTTTTTCCCCACTTGTGCTTCAGAGTAGCACCATGTTTTTCATATAGAGAGTCTCCTATTTTGTCACTTTCATATACTAGTGGGAATTTTTCATTATAGAACTTGGCTTGTATATTCCGATGACGGGCTTCCTCAAATGCCCGAGGTCTTCATGAGCAAGCAAGTTGGATGCACACCCACTTAGTTTTCATGTTGAGCTTTCATACACTTATAGCTCTTAGTGCATCTGTTGCATGGCAATCCCTACTCCTCGCATTGACATCAATTGATGGGCATCTCCATAGCCCGTTGATTAGCCTCATTGATGCGAGACTATCTTCTTATTTTTGACTTCTCTTATTTATCTCTACCACCACACTCTATTCCACCCATATTGCTATATCCATGGCTTGCGCTCATGTATTGAGTGGGAGTTGAAAAAGCTGGAGCGCGTTAAAAATTATGAACCAATTGCTCGACTTGTCATCGGGGTAGTGCATGATAAATACTTTGTGTTAAGAAGATGGAGCATGACAGGATTGTATGATTTTGTAGGGATAACGTTCTTTAGCATTTTTATTTTGAAAGACATGATTGTTTATTAGTATGCCTGAGTATTGATGTCTTTATATCAAATTATAGACTATTGCTTTGAATCATTCGGATCTTATTATTCATACCGAAAGAGAAAGATTACATGATGAAACATGATAGGTAGCATTCCACATCAAAAATTCTGTTTTTATCATTTACCTACTCGAGGACTAGCAGGAATTAAGCTTGGGGATGCTTGATACGTCTCCAACGTATCTATATTGTTTTATTGTTCCATGCTATTATAGTATCAATCTTGGATGTTTTATATGCAATTATATGCCATTATATATCATTTTTTGGGACTAACCTATTAACCCAGTGCCCAGTGCTAGTTGTTGTTTTTTGCTTGTTTTTGCCTTTTCAGAAAATCATTATCAAAAAGTGTCCAGACAAGAAAAAACTTTGGATTAATTTTTTCTGGACCAGAAGAGACCCAGGAAGCTTTGGGAGAAGACCAGAAGAGCCACGAGGAGGCGGCAAGCCTGGAGGGCGCGCCCCAGGGGGTAGCCGCGCCCCCCAGGCTTGTGGGCCCCTCGTGGCACCTCTTGACCTAATTCCTTCACTATAAATTCACAGATATTCCCAAACCAATAGAGAGACAGAAGGGAAAACCTTTCCGCCGCCACAAGCCTCTGTTCTTTCGCGATCCCATCCGGAGGCCTTCTCCGGTACTCTGCCGGAGTGGGAATCGATCACGGAGGGCTTCTACATCAACCTTGCTGCCCTTTCGATGATGTGTGAGTAGTTTACCACAGACCTACGGGTCCATGGCTAGTAGCTAGATGGCTTCTTCTCTCTCTTTGATCTTCAATACCATGTTCTCCTCGATGTTCTTGGAGTTCTATCCGATGTAATCTTCTTTTGCGGTGTGTTCGTTGGGATCCGATGAATTGTGAGTTTATGATCAGATTATTCATGAGAAATATTTGAGTCTTCTCTGAACTCTTTTATGCATGATTGTTATAGCTTTGTATTTCTCTCCGATCTATCGATTTGGTTTGGCCTACTAGATTGATTTATCTTGCAATGGGAGAGGTGCTTTGTGATGGGTTCAATCTTGCGGTGCTCAATCCCAGTGACAGAAGGGGACATGACACGTAGTTGTATTGTTGCCATTAAGGATAAAAAGATGGGTTTTAATCATATTGCTTGAGTTTACTTTGTCTACATCATGTCATCTTGCTTAAGGTGTTACTCTGTTTCATACTTAATACCCTAGATGCATGCTGGATAGCGGTCGATGGGTGGAGTAATAGTAGTAGATGCAGGCAGGAGTCAGTCTACTTGTCTTGGACGTGATGTCTATATACATGATCATTGCCATGAATCCATCATAATTATTTGCTTTTCTATCAATTGCCCAACAATAATTTGTTTACCCATCGTATGCTATGTGTTCGAGAGAGAAGCCTCTAGTGAAAGCTATGGCCCCCGGTCTACTTTATCATATATTAAAAACCTAAAAATACGTTGCTGCAATTTATTTACTTTCATTCTTATTAGTATTTTAGTTTATCTATTTACCTCGACAAGATTTAATCCTTGCAAATAACCGCTAAGAGGATTGACAACCCTCTTATTTGCGTTGGGTGCAAGTGTTTGCTCTTTTGTGTGCAGGTGCGCTTAACGGAATTTTGCTTGGTTCTCCTACTGGATTGATAACCTTGGTTCTTAACTAAGGGAAATAATTATCTCTACTGTACTGCATCCTCCTCTCCTCTTCGGGGAAATACCAACGCAGACTACAAGTAGCAGCCGCCGCCACACCATCCAGAAGAGAAGAAGAGAGGATCTGAAGAACTCACAAGGATCATCGTAGTTTTTCGTCCTTTCATCTCCATCATCATCATCATCATCTCATTCACTATTGTAAGAGGGATTGGAACTTGTAATCTCAACTCCATCTCATCTGAGATCAAGACTATTTGGACACCATTTCATCTCATTGTGGATCCCCTCAATATTATCGATATGGTTTTCATGGTTTTTCTCTTCGATGTGATTGATTCCCCTCTTATGATGTGTGAGTAATTCCCCCTAGGTGTGGGAGATGTAGGTAAGTGGTAAGATTGATATGTGCCTATCCTATATGTCGTCATTTGAATTCGTAGTAGTATGATCTATTTAGTATGTTGTTATACTGTGGTGAACTCTATGCATGTTGTCCAATTTAAGGGCCCAGGCAACATGATCTCAAGACCTACACAGGTAACACGTATTGTTTAGGAACTCTATGACCTCTGATGTGACAGGTGGAGATATCTATGGGAACCGAAGACAATATGAGATAACGGTGATCCATTGAACTTAATGCTTGGTTCCGGTCTTATGACCTTAATTGTGGAAACGACCACTCTGTGGCAACGGAGAAGCAGGACCATAGAATGAAATGTAACCCCCAGTGGAGGAGTTTCATTACCCTAGGGAGAACCGCCTACAGAAAGTTTATATCAAATACTATGAGTACAATACAAGGTAACTGGTATTACCGTCGCACGGGCACAATTCATATATTCTTACCATGAACTGAAATCTCTCCGCACCTAATCTCTTCATTGCAGGCAACACCAATTATACTTCCGTTCTTGTTATTTACTTTCAATAGTTATTCAGTAGACACCTTTAAATTCTCTTTATATTAGCATATTTTTGCTTTATCGTTTACCCAGGACAGTAATAGTATTTGCAGAAGCTCAAGCAGTTCTTCACACAAGAACTGTGACACCTTTTGTGTGACAGAAATGCCTCCATAAATACTCTCCTCCGCTCTTTGTTGGGACGGTTACTCATTGGAATACTTCCGCGAAAGTGCTACACTACCCTATTTGGTCTGCAAGCACCAGCTGCTTCCACCGTCCATAAGAATGCGGGTTAAGTGGAATCCATCGACAATGGGGTCCAGAACTAGGGCCACCGACCCGCCATGACGAATACTGGTCGGGTGGTCCTTTTTGTCAAAAGTGATCGGGTAAGCCGACCACGGGTTGTACTTTGGGGCTACAGGTTCTACGGCGTATACATCCCGAAGTGCTCGTTTCCTTTCCTTTTTAGGGATATGCGTGACATAGATCATGTTCACGTTTTTGACGTCGGAAGGAAACTGCTTTTAGCCGCCGCTATTTGGCCTATGAGATTCATCCTCGTAGTCACTGCGGGACTGGCTCCTGCTTGGTTCCTCAGCCACTGCTTTGCCGGCCTGCTTGAACACCCAGCAGTTTCGATTGGTGTGGTTGGCGGACTGGTCCGAGGTGCCATGAATTTGGCAAGATCTGTCTAGGATTCTGTCCAGGGTGCTGGGGCCATCCTTGTTCCCTTTAAAGGGCCTTTTCTTGGTTCTGGCCCACGGGCCGTTGAACCCTGCATTGACTGCTGAGTCCTCGGTATCGCTGCCACCATTCTTATTCCGGCGCTTGTTTCTATTGCGCCTAGATTTGCCGTTCCCATCGCGTGCCTCCGAGATGCCGGGGTCGCTCATGTGGGAACTGCGGGCAAGCCAACTGTCCTCGCCCGCGCAAAAGCGGGTCATTAGGGAGGTAAGAGCCGCCATGGTTCTCGGTTTGTCTTGCCCGAGCTGTCGAGCGAGCCACTCATCTCAGATGCTATGCTTGAATGCAGCGATAGCCTCGGCGTCGGGACAATCCACAATCTGGTTCTTTTGGTTAAGAACCGATTCTAGAATTTTCGAGCTGATTCGCCCTCCTGTTGGACGACGTGGCTGAGGTCGTCGGCATCCGGGGGCCGAACATAAGTGCCCTGGAAGTTTGCCCTAAAGGCCTCCTCAAGCTCCTCCCAGCTTTCGATAGAATTGATGGGGAGGCTGTGGAGCCAGTGCCTTGCCGGTCCTTTAAGTTTGAGCGGCAGGTATTTTATGGCATGGAGATCATCTCCTCGGGCCATGTGAATATGGAGAAGAAAATTTTCAACCCAGACAGCCAGGTCAGTTGTTCCGTCGTAATGATCGATGTTTATGGGTTTAAACCCCTCTGGGAACTGATGCTCCATGACCTCGTCTGTGAAACCAACCGGATGTGCGGGTCCTTGGAATCGAGTCGCATCTGGTCACGTGTTGCCATTGTCCTGGCCCACGTCTACTCCCGAGATCTATCGTGCTTGTCTAACCAGGCGTCGAAGCCCTCGAAGCCAGCGGGCGCGCGATCCCGGTATCCATAGATGGATCGGGGAGGGGCTTTATTAGTCTGTATCTTGTCGCGCAGATCATAAGGCTCGTTAAATTCGACCGCACTCTTGCCGTGAGGGCGGGGTTTTGCAGGGGGTTCTTTGTTTGCCCCTGTTGGCCGGTCTCGCCCTCTAGGGGGCGGTCAGCCTGTCCTGCATTGCCGTGCGTGAACAACTCGTCGTTCGCTGCCTCATCATCGAAGTCGGGCAGCAGCCGCCTTTTAGGGTATGATTTGGCGGCAGTACGTCGGGCCTCGAGGTCCGCTTCGGTAGTAAGGACTTTTACCCACTTTTCATTGAGCGCTTTTTCATGAGTGTACAACTCTTGCTGCTTCCTTTTCATGCTCCGCGCGGTTGCAATTAACTGCCGTTGGAACCGTGCCTGCTCGGATGGGTTTGTGGGTACCACGAAGTCTTCGGGTCCAAGGCTACCCTCATCTTCGGACTCAGGGAGGTAATCCCTGTCCGACCCGTCGTTGAAGGTGCCCATGTCCTCGAGATCAGCCTCCGTAGGTGCCTCTACGGGCTCCTTCTGCTCGGCGGGCGAGGCTTGATTGTCCTCGCCCGGGCTCTCAGCGGTGTCGGGGGTAGCGCCGTTATCGGCAGTGCCCGAGGTGTTGGTCGTACTTCTGCTTCCGTTGCTTCCCTTTGATCGCCTCTTCGGATGACGACGCTTAGGGTTCTCCTTAGGTTTATCCTGAGGGCTGTCTTTGGGAGCGTCGACCATTTAGACGTCATAGGTAGACGGTGCCGCCCAATCCCCTATATGGGTTTTGGCAGGTGGATTCGCTCCGGTATCGCCACAGACATCTTCGTCCATGTCAGTGGCTTCATCGGAGCCGTAGTCAAGCTCATCGGTCAAGTCTTCGACCGTGGCGACTAAGTGGGTGGTGGGTGGGACGAAATTTTCCCGATTGTCGGCTTTAATTACATCCGATCTGATCGTAGACGGCAGATGAGATCGCCAGGTTTTGGATTCGGTCCAGCACCTCATTTATTTGCGAAAGCTCCTCCGTGTTCAGGACCAGGCTGTAGGTCGAACTGATCTGAAGTAGCTTGTTCGGGCTACCTGACGTAGCGCCGTCATCCTGCCCGTTCAGGGTTGACCCCTGGTCGGCAGGAGAAGAGATCTCGTCGGTCATTGTCGACGAGGATGTTACTGCCGGGCCCACCGATGAGCTTGGCTCGAGGCCAGCGTCCGAGGATGCAGCGATCGGGCCGGGTGTGGCGACCACCGGATCTATCTCCAGGATCGATTCTGCTGAAAGGTCGGATCCGAGGATCAGATCGGGAGTCAGTTTTGGGGTTGCGACATCGGAGGGATTCTGAAGCTGATCCGAGGTCCATCCCGAAAGGACCAGGTCACCTCGGGCGTCCGCGATGTACTCCGGGCTCCCGAACTTGATGGTTTGACCTGGGGGGAAGTTCTCGACGCGGCCTAGGCGGCCGGTCGGATCGGCGTGCAGCACGATGCTGCCGAAGGCGAAAAGCTGGCCGGGGACGAAGATGTCACCACAACCAATACTGCTGTCGATCTACAAGCGAGCCATCAATTCGAAGCAATCGCATAGCGAGCTCTCAATGAAAGCACAAATGTCGGTGTCAAAACCGGCAGATCTCGTGTAGGGGGGCCCGAGCTGTGAGATCAGATCGATGAGTAACAAGAGACAAGGGACACGAGGTTTTATCCAGGTTCAGGCCCTCTTTAAGGAGGTAATACCCTACGTCCTTCTCTTGGTTATATGATGGATGTAGCAAAGTACAAAGTTGATCTACCTCGAGATCGTGAGTTGTGGTCTAAACCCTAGGGGTGATGATGAATGCGTATATGCCTCTACGGACTACACCCTCCGGCCTATATAGGCACCAGGGGTATCTAGGGTTACACATGGTCGGTTACTATCTAGGGATTACATGACGAATCTAACATTCTTGGGGTACACGCCAAGTCTTCGATGAGGCCCGATATGCTGGTTCTACAGGCTGGAGGCCTCCGGAGTCCTTATTCTTCAACGGGCCTTGTGTCCGGCCCATGGACTAGACCGACTAGGCCGGGACCCCCTAGTCCAGGACACCGCCAGGCACCAATATTTAAAATTATCATCATCTCGTTTTGCACCTACTGTCAACTACTGATCATAGTTACGCAGTAGATGTTGACACGTCACCAACGGAGTGGGAGAAGCTTATGGACCAAATGAAGAAGAACCCATATCGATAGGAAAAGCTTCTCGACTTACTCGCTTGGTATTCCCGTCGTATAATAGATTACCCAACTTTGTCAGATCTACAAGCTCGTGGTCCTTCACATAGATGTACACCCCATGAAGAACTGATAGAATGTGGCACTGAAAGTGAACAAAAAGATGCAGATCCAGCCACGACTAAAGATGTATAGGTCAGTGTTATTGGAAACTCTTCATCTATGGTTAGAATATGTTTACTTTCTATGCCTTGTGTCACGGAATGTAAATTGTGCACTATAGTCTAATGTCGTCATCTACATTATGGGAGGAACATTATCGTCATCAACTGGAAGCAGTGACCAAGTGTATACATGTTGGAGATATGCCATAGAGGTAATAATATTATATTATTATATTTCTATGTTCATAATTAAGAGTTTATATTTTGTGCTATAATTGCTATGATCCTGGAATATGCGATTCAGTGGAAAACTCATATGCACGTGTGGAATGATAAACGGTAAAATAAGATTCCTAGTCTTGCCTCTAAGACTAGCTCAAGTGTTGTTGGTGATCATGTTTTCCGGATCTTAGGATATCGTTAAGTGTAACGATAGTCCCAAAACAACATTGAGAGTGTGACATTAGAAGAACGATCATATTGAATCGACACAAACTTGTTTGTTATAATTTGAGATAATATCATCAGAAATCAATTGTTATAACACGGAGTGTTAACATGTGATTTTGTTCCTTATACCATGAGAGTATCGTAGTCACTTCTTACTGTACGATGAACTTTGGGGTTGCTCAAACATCAACTGTAACACGGTGATCATAATGACAACTTACAGGTTCATCGGAAAGTTTGACAAAGGACTAGATAGCTCGAGAGTCAAATTTGCTCCTGCAACAATGCATAGATATTCTTAGGGCTCTCTTGGTGTGACAGCATCTATCATCATCTGGACAGACACAGGTGACTATGTCATGGGGATGCCGGGACATGTCAATGAGAAGAAGAACAAAACCGGTAACGAGGATACCGGTATAGTGAGCATGTGTATGACTCAAGAGGATATCGATATATCTCACCTCGGGTTTTGTAAAGTATCGCGAAGCAAAGGGAATAGCACATGATAACCAAAGGTTCACTCGAATGTCATTCGTGTACTCATAGGGATCGATATGGACGTCCACGGTTCCGCTATCGGTCATTGAACAAAGGGGTTTTGTTCATCTCTCTGTTTTACTGAAACTACGGGGTCACAAGCTTAAGGTAATCACGATCTGCTGAGTGTTAGTAGGACGGGAGTAATGAGAATATATTTGTGAAATTGTTTCATTAACATTCGAAATAGTTTGAGAGGAACCGGAAGCATTTCGGGGTCACCGAAGGGTTTCGGAGTTTATCGGGCAATACCGGGTATTATCGATAAATAATATATAGGTGGAAAATGGTTCCGGAGATGTTAAATTAATAATAAAAGACTCTAATAATAGTTAGGAGTCTTTTATAATTAATTAAATATCAACGGGCCTTAAAAGGCCAAGTGGTGGAAGGAGAATTAGGCCACAAAGGCCCAATAGGGGGAGGTGCCCCCCTTTCCCACTTGGGGAGGCCGAATTGGAGTGGGGGGAGGACTCCTCCTCCTCCTAGGCCGGCGCAAGGAGGGGAGCTCCTTCCATCCTTGTGGTGCCCCTCCCTCTCCCCTCCAACCTATATATACTAGAGGGTTTTGGCACTTTTGAACACACAAATTTTGGAGCCCCCTCTAGTTCTCTAGTTCTAGTTCTAGTTGGTCCTAGTTCATCAATCAGAGCTAGACATAGATCCTCTAATCCTCATAATTAGAAGCCCAGTGTGGTTCTAATCTCCTCCCTCTAATTCTCCGGCAACGATTAGCTCTGGACGGCGGAGCGCTGTCGGATCGTGAAGACCGTACACTTGCAACTCGTATAGAGGACGTGTTTTTGGTCTTCCGTTCGAGGGATTGTTCGTGGGCATATCATTCATCTATGATTTGAGGCACTCCAAGTACGATCTACACCAACTCGTCTTCTTCCACTGCAACTTGGATTTGGTAACGATCTGATCCAAACCTTTATCGCATCTTCATAGTGTTCCTGGGTGATCGTAGGGCGATTTTTTTTCTACTATGTTTCCCAACTATACATGTGCTACTTCAAGAGTTCAAACAGCTCATGTCTCTTACTGCAGATGTACTACCAAGCTCAAGCAAATCAAAGAGAAAGTGTGTTGAGCTGGTGAGTAGGCCAACTCTTTTATGTAAACACCGCCTTACTTATGACCTTTGTTCACCCTACCACTGTATTTTGCGGCAGATGCATCTACATTTTGGAATTCTTTCCATATGATGCAACCTGTATATATTTTTTCTATAGGGAAAGTTAGTATTCTCAAATGATGACCTTATTGCATGCCATTGGTCCCATAAACAACAATATGAAGCAATCATCAATGCCCAGGCAGTGTAGTAGGAAGAACCAGAAGCCATCGAGCACGGCTTGACAAACTAACATGACAAACTAGATGCTATCAAGAAGGCCTTGGCATGGCAGCAACTAGAACTCGAAGTTGTCAAGAAGGCCCAGGCAGGGCAGAAGCAAGAGCGTGAATCTGTGAAGCATCTCCTGCCAGATGCGCAACGTCAACTTGAATCTGTCAAGATTACCCTTCTAGAGCAGCAAAAAGTACTTGAAGGTGTCAAGAATGCCCAGCCAGAGCAACATGATGACTTTGAGAATCTTAAATTGCGCGTGTTAGATCAGCACAACCGTATTCGATATATCAACACTAGCCTCCAAGAGCAAGATGAAAAACTTACAACCATCAAGAATGCGAAGGAAGAGAAAACTATGACTATCGAAAAGAGGCTTGATGAATTTGATGTCCTGGTTAGGTAAATCGTCAGGGTTGCGGTGTGAGGATGCCATGAAACTGAGTCATGTGTCTAATTTTATACTGCGCTTCTGTCCCATGGTTGGTTATTATAATGTCTCGGACAGTGTGTTCAAAAAAATTCAAGTTTGCAGTTTAATAACAGCAACAAGAGCTCAGTTTGCATTATAATTCAAAAATTTCCAAATTCATATTAAAAATTTCAAATATTACAATTTTGTATCAAATATGGTCGCCAATTGCAATATAAAACAGATTGACCGAGCATACAAATTGTGACGGTTATGCACGTCATCACAAGCGTACGGTCCCACATGTAAGAAGCCACGTCACCCACGTATGGACCCGCCTGCCAGCATCCACGTCAGCACTACATTGGGTCCACATGTCAGAATCGTCGACCGGTCAAAGGACAACATCATCACAGAAAAAACAATGCATGGTCCCACATGTAAGCAGCCACGTCAGCATCTTCTGCGCTCATATGTCAGCAGCGTTGACCGGTCAAAACTGACGGATGACTTAATACTGACGGGACCGTCGGCGATAAAACCCACGGTGGACCCACATGGAAGCAGCCACGTCAGCAACTGCTGGCCCTAGTTGTGAGAATCTTTGACCATCAAACCCACGGAGAGATTACTGGTGACAAATTATTGTCGCCAAAAACGATCTTAGGTGACAGATTGGCCTATCGTAGGTGACAGTCTGGGTCGTCAACGAAAACGGCCATTAGTGACAAATTTGGGTTCGTCACCTAAGACACGATCTTGCGTTATGGAGGAAGTGGTACCGTCAAAATTTTATTATCTATGATGGTGCTTCAGTGACGGTGGGGGTGACGGCCAAAAACATCACCAGGGCATTTTGGTGACGAAAAATGGTTTTACGTGACACAAGTGAAACATCACAAAATAGAGCAGATTTTGTAATGAGCTAAACTCCATGTGGTTAAACCAAATCACACAAAGACAAGGGATCACCTTGCTCTGATACCAATTGTAGGATCAGATATTGACTGAAAGGGTGGTTGAATGGGATATTGGACAATTTCTTCGAAAAAACAAGTCTTCAAGAGAAACCAAGAGCATGCATAGCAATAACAACAGAAAATAGAGGAAGAACTAAACTGAACTAAAAGCAACTTAGAGAAACATCTAGGAGAATAGAGGTAAATCCAAGTAGCAATGCATACATAACATAATGTAGCAGAAATGCAAAGTACACAGAAACGTCCTCGAAGCAATTGTAGAGAAAGAAGATGGGGAGAAGTTCTTCGAAGGTAAACAAATTAGAAAAGTGAAGGGGATCAAAGAAGTACAACTCGTAAGCTCAATGAAGACAATGGTTTATTTGACCAGTTTGAGTTGCTGGCACAAATCTTTGTTTGGCTGGAGGGACCAAGATTTAACTCAGAAGACAAAGTCTTCACCATATTCTCCTTGAGGTAAAGTCTCAGAGACATCGCCTAATTATTTGTGGTAGATCTTCAAGGTGATCTTGGGACCTTCACAGACATGTTCTTCGGCAGTCCAAAATTACTCTTGGATGCTCTTGAAGATACACCTAACCTCTGTGGATTTGCAGTCTAGAAGAGTAATAGTATAAGTTAAGATTCCACTATTTCTTCAGTGATTCCCAACCACTTAGCTATCTTTAGGCTTTACGGTTTTTCCTCACTAGAATTATCTCAATCTCTTCGCGAGGATAGGTTGCTCAAAGAAACTCTTGTCCATTCTCTCGGGGAGAAGCCAACAATTTAAGATTGAAGTGGGCTGGCTATTTATAGTCAGGAGCAACCCCGAGGGCTGATATGACCATTGGAGGCACTTGCCAACCAATGTACACATGACACCTGGCAAAACTGGCGAATTTCAAACGCAACCAACGACTAGACTTGTGGAACAAAGTTAGTCGACTCAATTGGCGAAAACTTTCTCTTTGGTGTCTTAAAGAATATCAGCTCAGACACTGAAGAAAACTATCCCTTCAAAAGAGATTTCCAAGTCTTCACTCGAAGAAATAGGTTTGGATTGAGCACACACCGAAGACCTAAATCTCAACTTTCACTTAGCCCCCATTACTAGTTGATTTTCCTTATGACTCAAAAATAAGAAAATGAAACTAAAAACCCAAATTCTCACTTCAATTCATATTACTTGTTGCGAGCTAATTATTCCTTGAACAGGCATTCCGAAGATATTCATTGTCACCACAATGTTCAGAGGTTATAACTCTCATGTTAAACCAAATCGTCATGGACTTTCACTTGTGTATACTCACAAACACATTAGTCCCTTCACTGTTTTGCCATTAATCATCCAAAACCCTCTCAAGCACTAGATGCACTTACAAATAATAAATATCTAATTTCAAATATGTTTCTTGTTTCAAAAATATCTTTATCACTGTCACATAATGAATCACTATTTCTTTTATTTCCAATTTATCAAATTGAAATAATAATATGATAATAAATGAAGAACCCGACTTTGCCAATCTACCATCTCTGAATATAGAACTAAAACAAAAGGAATGTGTTGGGTCTATGATGTCATCCTCCTAGCCCAACCAAGCTATAGGCACTGCAATTAACCTTACCAAAAAATGAAGGCAAAGAAAAATATTTATCATCTTGCTACTCTGGCATTACCCATTTGGAATAGACGTTTATAAACCATTTAATGTTACCTAATAAAATAGAATATCAGACGTTTATAAAGTATTTATCATCAAATTAACACACTATTTATCATCAAAGAATAACTCAATATTCCCATGTGGCAATAGACGTTTATAAACCATTTATTGTTACCAAATAAAATAAAATATCCGTCATTCAAATCCGTTTGTGGTGTTCTAAAAGGATGATATCACTACCACATAAATAAAATGATTTAATTGCGTCTGAGCTGGGAGATTTCGGGATTTTATGGAGGTGATACGACCGCTGATACAACCAAGTGTGGTTGTACCATGTGTCATCGTTTGTTGTGGACCCCTTTAGTAAATCGGCCATCATTTCTGCATACGAACTCCGATTTTGACAATCTTGGGCTTTTTGGAATCACGTGAACAACGCTGATGCACCTGTGGCATTGGATCTTCATTTTGAGCACTTTGGAGAAATGTCATTTTTGACACTCCAAATGTCTAACTCTGGTGCCTCGAAGTCCTTTGTATTGAACCCATTGCTACTTATGATGGAGTTGTTGGATTTCCCCGAAGAGGAAGGGTGATGTAGCACAACAGCAGAAAGTATTTCCCTCAGTTATGAGCCAAGGTTTATCGAACCAGTAGGAGGCACCACACTAACAACGTTAGCAATACCTGCAAACAAACAAAAAGGCAAGGGGGTCGTCACTCCCCTTGTTCTTGCTAGCTACAAGATTAAAGCAGATAGTGATAGGCAAAGCGACAAAAATGGTAAAAGAAAGTAAAGAGCAATTTTGTAGGATTTTTTGTATTAATGGAGAATAGACCCGGGGGCCATAGGTTCACTAGTGGCATCTCTCTCAAAAGCATAGCAACGATGTGTAGACAAATTACTGTTGGGCTATTGATAGAATTGAGCATAGTTATAATTGTGATCATTCATGGCATAATCTCACATAGGCATTACGTCCATGATAAGTAGACCGTTATCCAACTGCATCTACTACTATTACTCCACCCCAAGACCGCTATCCGCATGCATCTCAAAGTATCAAGTTCATGATAAACAGAGTAACGCAATAAGCAAGATGACATAAAGTAGACAGAAAAAGATCAATCAATATGACCAAACCCTTCATTTTATCCTTAGTAGCAATAATACAATACATGCCTTCATCCTTAGTCACTGGACAAGATCACCGCAAGATTGAACCCACTACTATGCACCACTCCCTCTCAAGATCTACTCATCTATCTTGGCCAGAGAAAACTCATAGATCAGAAAGCATACATAGATATAAAATTATGCAATATAAATCAATGAATAATCTAATCATAAACCCATAATTCATCGGATCCCAACAAACACACCGCAAAAGATTACATCGGATTGATCTTAGAGAAGATCATTGTATTGAAGATCAAAAGAGAAGGAGAGCCATCTAGCTACTGCTATGGACCCGTAGGTCCTAATGGAACTACTCACACATCATCATGAAGGTAGCCAGGTTGATGAAGATGGCCTCTCCAATGATTTCCCCATCCGACAGAGTACCGGAACATGGCTCTAGATGGGATCGCTTCGGAATAGAGACTTGCGGTGGTGATAAAATTCTTTCAGGTTCCCTTCTGAGGGTTATGGAATATTTGAGAATTTATAGGCCTGGAATTAGGTCCAGGGGGCCCACATGGACAAGGGGCGTGACCTACCCCCCCAGGGCGCGCCATCAGTCCATGTGGCCACCTCATGGGCCTCCCCCCTGACCTCTCCCGAAGCTTCTAGGGTCTCTCGTTGTACAAAAAAAAGTCGTCAAAAAGTATCGTCATGTTTGGACTTCCGTAGGTATGGTTTTTCTGCGAAACCAAAAACATGCAAAAAACAAGAACTGACACTGGGAACTAAATTAATAGGTTAGTCCAAAATAATAATATAAAATGGCATATAAAGTATACAAAAGTGATAATATAATAGCATTTAACAATAAAAAATTATAGATATGTTTGAGACGTATCACCCATCCTTGCTCTTTTCATCGTGTTTGGCCCATGAATGCTCCAAAACACCTGTAGACGCAACAATACAAAGAAAACTAGTACAAACCAACAAAAACTACAATTATGCCATCGATACAATGAAAAGGGTAAAAAAAGGAAATCATGCATAAAGGGCATGTACTTGGTTCAATGGGACATAATATATGGAGATAATATGCAACCATCAAGTTACACTGAGAGTTTTGTAAAGAGAACTGTATATGTAATAGAGCCATCAGTCTCTCAAGAATATCAGTTACACTGAGAGTTTTGTAATACACGACCAGAGTGCCAAATGAATCATCAAGGGATTTGAGAAACTTCTGTACAACATCATGATTTTGGACATCATTAGAACCGAGACCTTTAAACTCGTCGCGATAGTGTCCAATCTAGAGTAAGTATCTTGTACACCTTATGAGCCTTTTCTCTTGAAGTTGTTGAATTTGTTGCGAACAACATCCATTCTGGTTTCACGTCGAGTGGAAACACCTTCAATGACCTTTGACAAGACATCCCAGATTTCCTTCGCCATTTCCAATTCACTGATGTAGCCGAATTGTTCTTTAGTCATGCAATCAAAAAGAATGTCTTGAGCTTTAGCATCAAGATTGACATTTCTTTGATTTTCAGAAGTAAGCTCATCGGGGTCCTCAATCACAAAACCCTCTAAGATAATTCCCCATAACTATAAATCAAGACCTTTGATGTGGCGTCATGTTCTATGCTTTCATTAAGGATAGTCCTTCCCATCAAAGATAGGCTTGTGAGTAGATCCTCGCTAGTTACCTATGGTTGACATAGTTAAACTCTATGCGGTTAAACCAAAACACACAGAGACAAGGGAGCACCTTGCTCTGATACCAATTGTAGGATCAGATATCAACCAAAAGGGGGGTTGAATGGGAGATTCGATAATTTCTTAGAGAAACAAGTTTTTGAAGAAAAACAGAGCATGCAGAACAACAACAAAACAAAATAGAGGAAGAACTAAACTTAATTGAAAGTAACTTAGAGAAACATCTCGCAGGACAAAGGTAAATCTAAGTAGCAATGCACAAATAACATGACATGTCAAATGAAGTGGAAATGCAAAGTACTCAGAAAATGTCTTCGAAGCAATCACAAAGAAAGAAGATGGGGAGAAATTCTTCGAAGGCAGACAAATTACAAAAGTAAAACTCATAAGCTCAACGAACACAATGATTTATTCGACCAGTTCCAGTTGCTGGCACAAATCTATGTTTGGTTGAAGGGGTTGAGATTTAACTCAGAACACAAAGTCTTCACCCTATTCTCCTTGAGCTAAAGACTCAAAGACATCACCCAATTACTTGTGGTAGATCTTCAAGGTGATCTCCGGGACCTTCATTGACATCTTGTTCGGCAATCCATAATTACTCTTGGATGCTCTTGAATATACACCTAACCACCTCGTGGATTCACTTTCCACAAGAGTAATATGTAAAGTTAAGAATCCACTACTTCTTCTGTGATTCTCAATACTAAGTTGTTTTTAGGCTTTGGGGTTTTCCTCACTAGTATTTTCTCAATCTCCTCGCGAGGATAGGATGCTCAGATAAAATCTTCTCCATTCACTTGGGGAGAATCCAACAATTTAGGTTTGAATTGGGGGTGGCTATTTATAGTTAGGAGCGATCTCGACGAATGATATGACCGCTGGAGGCATGGGCCAACCAATGTACACACGTCACATGGCGAAACAGACAGATTTCAAACGCAGCCAACGACTAGACTTGCGGAACCAGTCAGCCGACTCAACTAGCGAAAACTTTCTCCTCAGTGTCCCAAAGAATATCATCTTGGACACTATAGAAAACTATCCACTCAAAACATATTTCCAAGTCTTCACTCAAAGAAATAGGTTGAGCACACACCGAAGAACTAAATCTCAACTTTCGCTTAGCCCCCCTTAGTAGTACGAATTACCTTATGACTCAAAAAAGAATAAAATGAAACTAGAAAACCAAAGTGATTGGGGCTAAGGTGTCCTGTCTTTCGATGAGATGGTAACTATCATTTCGGTGGAGTAGGCTTTGACCATCCGACTACGAACGTGCGAAAACGTCGCACCTTAGCAATCGCTAAACCAACTCCAAGAGGTTATTGACCACGCCGGAGCACGATCAACCTGACCACAAGGGTCTATTTCCTGTACGCAAACGAAGAACAAGCAAGAAATTGAGATTGCAATCTGGATATTGCGAATATAAGAGAAAAGATTTATTGATGAAAGTGGGGTTCTGTGATGTCTTGGTCTGGTCATTGAACACAAACAAAGGACGCGAGTTGCAAATATGGTGAACTTTAATCAAAACAAAACCCAAGTCTAAAATGATGCCCTAAAGGCTATATTTATAGGGAGACAGAGGGGAATTCACCCTTGGCAAGGTGGTACTAAACTCTGTCCTAAGTCGTTTTCACTATTAATACGGACTCTAAAAACAGCCTACTAAGTGTATTTCGAAATTACATGGGCCTGGCCCAGAAATAAGGTGGCGCAACACCTATATTAAGCTATGGACGAAATTTATGAATGGGCATCTTGTATATTTCGTCCATGTCCTTGCATGTCATCATGGTGGCTCCAAAGCGCTGAAAACTCCAGCAGGAACTCCATTCTTGTTCCCCTTGTGCGCACCATCATCTCCATGCTTGATCATGCTCCAATGTTCATCCTTCTTATCCATGTTGGGTCCTTCATTTGTAAGCAAAACGAATGTATCCAATTTAGGCAGCATCATATTCTCATGAACATTAGAATCATTACCAAGAAACAAAAGTACCTCGTAATTTAATTGGCGTGCGCGAGCTCTAGTAATTGCTCCAGTATGTGTACCAGCTAGGGTTGTGGGTGTAACTGTTGTAGTAATGTCCTCATCATCCTCCCCTTCTTGAATTGAAGTCGTCCTCGATGGAAGCTCATATTCTTCACCCACATAAGGCTTCAAATCTGCAATGTTAAAAGTGGGACTTACCCCAAAATTTGCAGGCAGCTCAAGTTTATATGCATTATCATTTATTCTCTCTGACACCTTAAAAGGACCATCAGCACATGGCATTAGCTTAGATTTTCACAAATCAGGAAACCTATCTTTAACCAAACAAGATCTCCTGGCTCCAACACAACATGTCTTCTATCCTTATCGCCAACAAGTTTGTATTTAGCATTCATGCGCTCAATGTTTTCCTTAGTTAACTCATGCATTTTTAAGATCATTCTACACATTGTTTAGCATCAAAATTAAGCTTCTCCGAAGATGGAAGAGACAACAAATCAATGGGTGCACGAGGTAGGAAACCATACACAATTTCAAAAGGGCACATCTTAGTAGTAGAATCCAGTGAACGATTATAAGCAAATTCAATATGAGGAAAGCATTCTTCCCACATTTTCAGGTTATTCTTCAAAACAGCCCTAAGCATAGTAGACAATGTTCTATTGACTACTTCAGTTTGTCCATAATTTTGGGGATGACATGTAGTACTAAAAAGCAGTTTAGTCCCCAACTTAGCCCATAAACATCTCCAAAAATGGCTAAGAAATTTAGTACCACGATCTGAAACAATTGTATTTGGCACACCATGCAAGCGAATAATTTCACGAAAGAACAAAATAACAATATTAGCAGTAGCATCGCTTTTATGACATGGTATAAAGTGTGCCATTTTTGAAAATCTATCTACGACAACAAATATGCTATCCCTCCCTTTCTTTGTTCGAGCTAAACCTAAAACAATGTCCATAGATATGTCCTCCCATGGAACACTAGGTACAGGCAAAGGCATATATAAACCATGAGGATTGAGTCCTGACTTAGCTTTTTGACATGTAGTGCAACGAGCAACAAAACGCTCAACATCCCGTCTCATCTTTGGCCAAAAGAAATGTGTAGCAAGTACATCCTCCGTCTTCTTCATGCCAAAGTGTCCCATTAAACCTCCTCCATGCGCCTCCTGCAACTACAAAAGACGAACGGAGCTAGCTGGAATGCATAGCTTGTTAGCACGGAACACAAATCCATCATTAATGATGAACTTGTTACATGTTCTTCCTTCTTTACAATTATGCATTACATCTTTAAATTCAGCATCATGCACATACTGATCTTTGATGGTCTCCAAACCGAATATTTCAAAGTCAAGTTATGAAAGCATAGTATAGCGATGAGACAATGCATCAGCAATAACATTTTCTTTACCCTTCTTGTGTTTAATGACATAAGGGAAAGTCTCAATGAAATCAACACATTTAGCATGTCTACGGTTCAGTTTTGCTTGACTTTTAATGTGTTTCAAAGATTCATGATCAGAATGTAACAAATTTTTTGGGCCATAAGTAATGTTGCCAAGTTTCTAAAGTCCCAACAAGAGCATGTAATTCTTTATCATGAGTAGAATAGTTCAGACTAGGCTCACTCAATTTTTTAGAAAAGTATGCAATAGGTTTACCATCTTGTAATAACACACCTCCTAATCTAATTCCACTAGCATCACATTCAAGCTCAAAAGTCTTATTGAAATCAGGAAATTGGAGTAAAGGAGCATGTGTCAACTTATCTTTCAATACCGTGAAGGCTTCTTCCTGCGCGGTACCCCAAACAAAAGGCACATCCTTCTTTGTAAGCTCATTGAGAGGTGCAGCAATGGTGCTGAAATCTCTCACAAAACGCCTATAGAAACCAGCGAGACCAAGAAAACTCCTCACTTGTGTGACCGATTTGGGCTGCGGCTAACTCTGAATAGCTTCAACCTTGGCTTTATCAACTTCAATTCCCTGTGGAGTAACAACATAGCCAAGAAAAGATACTCGGTTGATGCAAAAGGTGCACTTCCTAAGGTTACCAAACAAACATGCATCACGTAGAGCAATAAAAACAGCACGTAAATGTTCCAAATGTTTCTCCAAAGATCTGGTATAAATCAGTATATCATCAAAATAGACTACCACAAATTGTCCAATGAAAACACATAAAACTTTGTTCATTAATATTATGAAAGTACTAGGTGCATTAGTTAACCCAAAAGGCATGACTAATCACTCATATAAGCCAAACTTAGTTTTAAATGTTGTTTTCCATTCATCTCCCAATTTCATACGAATTTGATGGTATCCACTACGCAAATCAACTTTGGAGAAAATGGTAGAGCCACTTAATTCATCAAGCATATCATCTAGCCTAGGAATAGAATGATGATAAAGAATAGTAATATTATTAATGGCTCTACAATCCACACACATACACGATGTACCATCCTTTTTGGCACTAGTATAATAGGAACAACACAAGGACTAAGAGATTCACGTATATAACCTTTGTCGAGAAGCTCCCGTACTTGACGCATAATCTCCTTTGTCTCCTCTGCATTGGTACGGTATGGCACACGGTTGGGCGGCGAGGCATCGGGAATTTAGTCAATCTGATGCTCAATCCCTCGAATAGGTGGTAATCCCGGTGGTACATCTTGTGGAAAGACGTCAGTGAACTCCTGCAAAATGTTAGTGACAATAGGAGGCAAAGAGGGAGGCACATCCTCGAACAAAAATAATGCTTCTTTGCACATAAAAGCATAGCAAACAGATTTGCTAAAATCTAGATCATCAATATCAGATTTGGTGGCAAGTAAACATCCACTTTCCAATTTAATTTCAGAGGCAACACTAGATGATGGTTTATTATTAGGCTTAAGTTATTGCTCAAATTCTTTTGTCACAACCTGATTTTCACTCTTATTTTGCTCCTGTTTTGCTTTACTAGCTCTATTAAGATCATCTTTCAAAAATGTGTTCAGGAGACATAGGAAGCAAAGTAATATGTTTATCTTTATGAACAAGAGTATACTGATTTTTTCTACCATGGTGTACAGAATTTTATCCGAATCGACATGGTCTACCAAGTAATAGGGAACATGCTTGCATGGGTACCACATCACAATCAACATAATCAGCATATGTAGCGATACTAAAATGCACACAAACAGTACGTGTTACCTTAACCTTGCCGTTGCTATTGAACCATTGTATGTAGTAAGGATGAGGATGTTGTCTGGTGGTGAGAGACAGCTTCTCCACCATCTCCATGCTAGCCAAGTTGTTGCAGCTCCCTCCATCTATAATGATGCGGACACAACGTTCCTTCACAACTCCCTTTGTATGGAACAAATTGTGCCTCTGATTTTGCTCAGCCTGTGTTACCTGCACACTCAAAACACGTTGAGTAACTAAACTTTCATTCCTGTCAGCGTCTTCAGCAGCCATGATTGTGTCTCTTGTTCAGAATCATCGCCACCATGTTCTTCACTTGCAATAAGAGCCAAAGTCTCCTCATCATAATCACTAGCGTACTCATACCCACCATCCTTAGTAGCAATCATCTCACGCTTGGATGGGCATTGGCTCGATAGTGACCTCCACCCTTGCAACGACGACATATAATATCATGTGTTTGCCCTGTTGATGCCATGGATGAAGAAGAGCTCAATGCGGAACCGGAAGGTGTGCTCTTGGCGGATGGTGGTGGTGGTGCCTGTTTTCTTGTATCTCGGTTGGAGTTGGCGGCTGAAGTAGTCAGCGGTGCAGCAGAACGTGTGGAAGTAGAGGATGCATGTGGTGTCCATGATGAAGATCGACGTACAGAAAAATTAGTCCGTGCAATGGCCTGTCGATCCCGCACTTCACGTTCAGCTTTGCAAGCAAGATGGAATAAACGAGTGACATTGTTATAGTCCTTATACTCTAAGATGGTTTGAATTTCTCTGTTTAACGCACCCATAAAACGTGCAAGCATAGCTTCGTTATCCTCAACAATACCACATCTAATCATTCCAGTTTGTAATTCCTGATAATATTCCTCTACATAATGTTTTCCTTGTCGTAAACGCTGTAATTTTTGAAGTAATTCACGTTGATAATATGGTGGAAGCCAACGAGTACGCATAGTAGTTTTCAAAGCAGCCCAAGTAGTTGGGATATTATCATGATACAATCTACAATGTTCAGACCACCAAACAGAAGCAAAACTAGTGAATTCACAAACAGCAGCAGCAACACGTCTATCCTCAGGATATTGTAAGCATGTAAATCGTTGTTCAGTTTCTAACTCCCAAGTAAGATATACACCAGGAATATATCTACCCTTAAGTGGCAAAATATTTAATTTTAGTTTAGGGACATGATCATTATCTCGTACATGAGGGAGTGGTGCAGCCCTACCGTTGCGATTGTAGGCGTGTGGACGACCTGGTGGTGGTGGTTGCACGTAGTTCATATTTGGATCAACCTCATCCTCGTAATAACCCTTGTATTTATCGTACCGGTCGACAATAACAGCAGTAGCTACAGAAGCAACATTAGTAGCGGCACCAGAATGTTGGCCTTGGCCAATGGGAATATGCTTCGCTCGTCCTACTTGATCAGGAATGCGACGTTGTTCTTGTTGTTGCGGAGGTGCGACAGGTGCAGCATGTGGTGGTGGTAGACGCGTGAGCACTTCATTGAACTTGGCCTCCAACTTGCTGTCGATCGTCTTCTCAATGCCATCTATCATTTCCATGGCCTGTCCCAAAGCTGTTCAACACGTCTTGCACTTGTTCACCCAGCATTTGTTGAAATTTATCATGTAGCTCCTTCTTTGTCATGCTCTCCCAGTCCAGCTCATTCTCTTATGATCCTGGCATGGTTAGCAGCAATAGAAACACACAAGAATATGTCCTACAGACTACTAATAGGATGTGGTGTGGTGGACAGTCACAAATTCGTCAAGCAAATCACAAATTCTTACCCATTCTTACCAAGCAGCAGGTGGTGATCGGCAACCATTTTATTCAAAACTCTCAAAGCTTGGATAGAGCGATTGCCAGGTGGTGTCAAATGCACGATGTAGATGTATGTGGAGCTGGGAAGGTTTATGATATGGTAGCAAAAATGTCAGCAATAATCAGTTCAGAGATGCAAAGTCGAATAGATGCTCGACGACAGTACTGTGCTGGTCCTAGGCTTGACTGTACTAGAGACGCGAGCCTAGAACACTAAAAAAATCACGGCGCGACACGTAAACAAGGGAGAATCACACTCCGAATCTCTTTTTTTTGCTCTGTTTTTTCACTTGTTTTCAACTTCTTTTTTCACATTTTTTCCCTTTTTTCTCAATAACAATTTTTTCTGAAAAAGTTTCCAAATGGTCAAAAAATTACCTAGCCAGAATTTTCCAGACTTACTTTTTTTTAGTTTGGAACTATTTTTCTTCCGCGGGCGGCACAAAAGTTGGGGAGTTCGACTTGATCACGACACGTACTAAGGTGTGATCTGGAAATCAATAACAGAGAGGCGAATAATCAACTCAGACTATTATTGGTGGTGGAGATGTTATCTGGTGGAACTCGGACTGGCGGCGGATATATGTAGCGATGGTGGAACACGGACTGGTGGCGATTATGTGTTGGAGGTGGACTCAGATTGGCGTGATGGTGACGTGATGGGTGTATATGACTTGGATTGGCGGTGGATAGATGATGGATGTATATGACTCAGATTGGCGGCGGATATGCGGTGGTTGTATATGGACTCGGATTGGCGGTGGATATGCAGTGGTTGTATATGGACTCTGATTGGCAGCGGATATGTGGTGATGGTATATGGCAGCGACGATGTGGATGGTGTGGCGGTGGCGGCGTGAAAACCTATGACCAAAACTCGAAACTCTAAGGTAACTAGACGCTAAGACCAGCAACTCGACATCACGATGCAACTGCAAATTCAACAAAGCAAAACACTAGATTATGCAAAGGCTCAGATTGGTTCAGATATGATGAACTAACCCTAATTTTTTATGGCTTTTTCATGGACTTTAGGTATAAAAACATATGCGATCTAGACTACAAAAACTGGTAAAATCTCACCGAGCAACCTGGAAATCTGATACCACTTGATAGGGGCTAAGGTGTCCCGTCTTTCGATGAGATGGTAACTATCGTTTCGGTGGAGTAGACTTTGATGATCCGACTATGAATGTGCGAAGACGTCGTGCCTTAGAAATCGCTAAACCAACTCCGAGAGGTTATTGACCACGCTGGAGCACGATCAACTTGACCACGAGGGTCTATTTCCTGCACGCAAATGAAGAACAAGCAAGAAATTGAGATTGTAATCTATTACGAATATAAGAGAAAAGCTTTATTGATGAAAGTGGGGTTCTGTGACGTCTTGGTCTGGTCGTTGAACACAAATGAAGGACGCGAGTTGCAACTATGGTGAACTTTAATCTAAACAAAATCCAAGTCTAAAACAACGCCCTAAGGGCTGTATTTATAGGGAGACAGAGGGGAATTTCGTCCACCCTTGGCAAGGTGGGACTAACTTCTGTCATAAGTCGTTTTCCCTATTAATACGGACTCTACAAACAACCTACTAAGTGTATTTCGAAATTACATGGGCCTAGTCCAGAAATAAGGTGGCGCAGCACCTATATTAAGATATGGACAAAGTTTATGAAAGGGCATCTTGTATATTTCGTCCATGTCCTTGTATGTCATCATGGTGGCTCCAAAGTGATGAAAACTCCACCAGAAACTCCGTTCTTGTTTCTCTTGTGCGTGCCATCATCTCCATGCTCTTGGGCGTGCCATCATCTCCATGCTTGATCATGCTCCAATGTTCATCCTTCTTGTCCAGGCTGGGTCCTTCATTTGTAAGCAAAACAAATGTATCCAATTTAGACAGCATCATATTCTCATGAACATTAGAATCAATACCAAGAAACGAAAGTACTTGGTAATTTAATTAGCGTCCGAGCTCTAGTAATTGGTCCAATATGTGTAGCAGCAGGGGTTGTGGGTGTAACTGTAGTAGTGATGTCCTCATCACAAAGTCTTCACTACGCTTCATATTCCTCGCTGCGAGCTAATTATTCCTTGAACAGGCATTCTGAATATATTCATTGTCACCGCAATGTTTAGAGGTTATAACTCTCTTGTTAAACTAAATCCTCAGGGATTTTCACCTATGTATACTCACAAGCACATTAGCCCCTTCACTGTTTTGTCATTTATCATCGAAAATCCTCTAGGGCACTAGATGCACTTGCAAATAATAAATATTTAATTTCAAACATGTTTCTTGTTTAAAAAATATCTTTATTGTTGTCACGGAATGAATCACTATTTCCTTTATCTCCAATATATAAAATCAAATAATAATATGAAAATAAATGAAGAACGTAACTTTTCCTATCCCCCATCTCCAAATTTAGAGCAGTAAAACACAAGGAATGTGTTGGGTCTATACTGTCATCCTCCTGGCCCAGCCAAGCAGCCAAGCTAGTAACTATAGGGCACTGCCATTAAACCTTACCAAAAAATGAAGGCAAAGAAAAATATTTATCGTCTTGCCACTCTGGCAATAGACGTTATAAACCATTTAATGTTACCTAATAAAATAGAATATCCGGCGTTTATAAAAATATCATCGAAGATTAATTGAATATTTATCATCAAAGAATAACTCAATATTCCCATCTGGCAGTAGATGTTTATAAACCATTTAACGTTACCAAATAAAATAAAATATCCGGCATTTCAAATCCGTTTGTTGTGTTCTAAAAGGATGCTATCACTACCGTAGAAAGAATAAATATTTTGTTATTTTGGTATTCTAAAATAAAAATAATTAATATTGTCGTAGGATGAATTCAAATTCCCCCCAGCTCCCATATCTTAATTAAAAACAATAAAATCAGGGATTCATGTGTTTCTGTTGTGATCTTCTCGGTCCAGTCAAGACAAGCTAGTAACAGCTCTGTTACTCCAAAATATAAAGGCAAACAAAAATATATATTGGCTCGGCATGTGGATGTGCTCCTGCTCGACGCTCTCTCACTAAAAGAATGTCTCAATATTTCAATCTAGCAATAAGCTTTTTAATCCATTTATGGTTACCAGGGGAAAATAAATAAATATCCAACATTCAAATACATTTATTGCTTCTCGAAAACTATCGTCACTTCTTCTTTTTTCAATTACTAAAATTAGAATAATAAAAAGATAAACCCAAGTTTGCCTATCTCGCATATCTGAAATCAGAACAATAAAAACGAGCAATGTACTGCGTCCCTACTGTACCCCTCCCCTAAGTCCAAAAAAGCTAGCAACTATAGGGCACCAACCTTAAACCTCTCCAAAAAATAAAGGCAAAGAAAAATATGTATTGCCTCACTCTCCCAAACAATGACTGAACATTCCCATATGTCAACAAGGGTCTAAACCATTTATAGTTAGCAGAGAGAAAAATAAATATCCATCATTCTAACCTGCTAGTTGTTTATGAAAAGATGTTATCACACCAACAAAATTATGGTATCATGTTATTTTTCAATCTCTAAAATCAGCAATGTTATTATAAGATAAATCATGAATCTGAATTTGCCCATCTTCCATCTTTAAATTTATAACAAGAAAGATGACGAGCCTCATGGTTTGCCCTGTCATCCTTTTGGGCCAGTCAAGCTAGTAACCGCAATCCGCAGGGCACCGGCATTAAACTTCTCCAAATTATAAAGTAAAAGAAAGAACTTGCCACGTGACATGAAAGTTGATGTGCCGCCGGTCGACCCTCTCTCTCGCCTCAAGAATGACATATTCCCATTAAACAATTATTAGTGTTTCTAAACTATTTATAGTTATGAAAGAAAAAATAACAACAAATATACTTGCTTATGAGAAATAGTATGAATGAACCTTTTTTTTATAGTTTCTAGATCGAAATAATAATGTGACAAGATAATTGATACTTCCTCCGTTTCATCTTAAACATCGCTGATTTAGTTCAACTTTGTACTGTTAATCAGCAACATTTAATAGTATATTCAGATTTGCCGATCTTCCAGCTCTAAGTTCAGAAAAATAACATTTAATAGTTTATTCGAATTTGCCGATCTTCCAGCCCTAAGTTCAGAAAAATAACATTTAATAGTTTATTCGCATTTGCCGATCTTCCAGCCCTAAGTTCAGAAAAATAAAAACGCGCAGGATGTCCTGGGTCCTGCTGTCATCCTCCCGGTCCAGCCAAGCTAATAACTGCAGGGCACTAGCATTAAACCCATCCCAAAAATAAAGCCAAAGAAAAAATATATAAATCGGCTCCCCTCTCCGTTCCTAGCACTCCTCACTTCTCCCCTCCTCCTTCTCCACCTCCACCTCTGCCTCTGGGTAGATCTCTCGCTGTAGCCATCTCCGGCCACGGCGGCCGGCATTAGAAGCGGCGGTGGGAGTCAAGAGAGCGGTGGCCGGGCAGGTAGGAGTGCCGGTCCGCGGCGATGTATAAGAACCAGCTTCAGGAGCTGGCGCAGCGGAGCTGCTTCAACTTGCCGGCGTACACGTGCCTGCGGGAGGGGCCGGACCACGCGCCGCGGTTCAAAGCTGCGGTCATCTTCAACGGCGAGCAATTCGAGAGCCCCGGGTTCTTCACGACGCTCCGGCAGGCCGAGCATGCTGCCGCCGAGGTCGCCCTCGCCGCGCTCGCCCGGCGCGGCCCCTCCTACTCGCTAGCCGCCCGCATCCTGGTACGACCCCATCCCCGCCTCTTCCCATCGCCCCCCTCCCTCCCTCCTCTAGCTTCTACTAGCTGTTCCTCTTGCTCTGATTTGTTCTGGGTGTTTCTCGAGTTTATCTTTGCTAGTTAGCATCTGTTCGTGCTTGAATTTAAGGAGCTTCTCTAGGGAGGGATTTAGCTGATCCTCTCGTACAGTTATTATTACTGCCACCATTGTTCTCACAACTCATTGCGGAATTCGCGTGGGTGATTAGCCATGTACTACTACTAGCTTATGAGTTCTACACAGGGGAATGCAGGGGATGACGGAGAAATCTTGCACAAATACATGGTTTACCTTGGTCTTTTTAGTTCGATCAGATTCGTTGCTTAGTCGTGGCTTGGAGGGTTTGTCTCGTTTGGAACTGGGGGCTTGGGGCTTCGTCAGCGGCATGACCGAACTCGGAGTAAGCAGTCAGCACGAAAAGTTCCGCGTCAAAAATCTCAGCGTATTTTTTCCTTCCCAAAAGGAGGATCCCCCAGAAAAAGTTGCCGATGAAGTACTGTACTAGTTCAGTTACTATTTTCCAAATTCATCTATTTAGCCAAAGTAATCTGTTACCTCACTCCTACAGTGGAGTAATTTTTGAAAAAAATAGATAGCTCCCACTCTACGTAATAATGCAGTACTAATAGACGCAATTAAGTGACTTAATTATTCGTACTACGACAAGCCGCCCATCGATCCCCATTTCTTTAATCCGTCGTTAAATGTGCTCTCGCGACGTAACGGCGACGGATCCCCACCAATAATTTTCAATCTAGCCCTGTCCTGCTCATAGGAGTTGGCGCTCGGGTCCTGGCCGGCCGCAACTCCCACGATTTTCCACCGGATTCGTCAGCCCCTCGCGAGAAAGTCTTCGTAAGCCCTGATTAACATTAACTAAACCCGGCCAGTAATAATGGCGCATTGATGGGGGCCGAGTAAAATCCCGCCGTATGAACCTGACCCGGAGCGGAAGCCGAGTTGCTGTAAAGACTAGTACTCGCCTTCCCGGTACGCGCGGTGGGAAGAAGATGCCATGGGAACACGTTATACTGCTACGACTAGTAATACTAATAAGAAAAGTGGCGGGTACACGGCGACACATGTGCTCGTTTGACCTGACAGCGAACCGGACGTGTGTGGCTTTGGACTGGGATCAGCGGCCGTGTAGGGAGATGAGATCAGTGGCGAGCAAAACTTTTTATCGTGGGGGTGGGCGTAGATTAGGTTTTGGTCTTCACAGTGGTGTGTATTAATGGCGAGGGGCGTGGGGGTGGGTGGGCGGGATTGAATGGGAGGCCGCCCGCACCTAACCCGGCGTCGCAGGTCAATGCGGATGGGCCCGGGGGGTTTAGTGACAGGCAGGCCCCCACGCAGCCCACAACGAGGCACAGCGAGGGGGGTTTGGATGGTGGTGCCATTGTGTGTGTGTGTTGCCGATCTTTACTGACCACTACGGCGTTGGCGTTGGTTCGCCGAGTGCGTGCGGTCAACTCACGCTAGCCATGGGTGCGCCGCCGTTGCCTAGTGCAGTGCTTTGTTTGCTTCTTTGTGTCTCATCTCTCGGAGGGAGGGCGTGGGTGGGTGTCGCTGCTGGTGCTAGTGCGGGCTGCCGTCGCTTTGCCCCCTGCCTTTTAGGCAGGCAGGATCCTGGTGCGGGCTGAGTGCGACCGCCGACGCGTTCGTACATGGGGAGATTGCTCTGTGGAATTTGGTGATTTGGTTCGAGACTAGCTAGTTCCCAATTGTTCCCCCTCTTAAAAAAGGTAATGATATTTCTGACCAAAGTTGGTTATGGATTTGGTTGGCAGAGGGGGTCTGGTTCTGCTGAATTTTATCCCTTTGCGTATACTGTCATTTGGAAATATTGCTAGTCAAATGTTAGGCATGTCTCATTGTTGACTGCATTTAGGGTTTGACCCTTCAGAGTTTGGACTATGAAAGGAATTGGTATTAGTATTCCACCGAGGCATGATGATTGTTAAACAATATTTGTTGCAAAAAGGGTTATGACATCAATTGAAAATGAAAACATAAAAAAATGTGAAAACTTTCACAAAAACTTTAAACTCCGAAAGATGGTAAATAGTGATAGGGTAGTTGCAGCCAAGTATTGAGCCATTGTTTCTACACAGTTAAAAATGCTACCGTTAACAATTTCTTTAGAAAAATCCTCCTAAGATCCATTGATGTTATATTTGTAGATTTGTACAGTTCAAGTGACTCTGAATCCTTAAGTCTAAGTGAGCTTCATGGTCAAGTACCTCCACCCTCCGGTCTTTTAGATGTTGACTGGAATGCTACTATTTATATCAGTAGTTGTTCAAATACTAATCTGTGACAATTGTTTGCTTTTATTATCGGATTGTTTGTATCCAGAATCTGTCTATGTTTTTTTCGAACTCGCCTCTAAATGTGTGCCATTTTGCATTAGAAGACGAAGAATAATCTATGTAGTTTTGGCAACTACTCATGCTCCTTGGTTAGATTAATAGATGTTCCATCATGTTAACGGCCTCTGTCTAATTAGCCAATAGCCATAGATAACTCAACAACCACTTCCTATTTAATAAACTTTTGTAAACCGTAATCATTGCTGTTGAAGTATTAGATAGGCCGGCATTGTCTTAATTCAGAAGTCATCTTCCTTTTTAATTCTGAAAGCCTTCCTTCTTTGTTTGATATTATTGCTTCTGTTCATGAAAGAGCAATAGCTGATCATTGTCTCTTAATCATTAACCTGTTTCCGTGATTTCTCTTTGATCTTGCAAGTAGTGTCATGCATCCACAACTTTTACTCCTTAATCTGTTACATTACTTACTTCTGGTGGTACATTTATGTTAAACAGGATGAAACAGGGGTTTACAAAAACCTTCTACAGGAAGTAGCCCAGAGAGTTGGGGCGCCGTTGCCATCATATACAACAGAGCGGTCTGGCCTTGGCCATCTGCCAGTTTTCACATGCACAGTAGAGTTAGCGGGGATCACCTTTACAGGTGATCATGCTAAGAATAAGAAGCAAGCTGAAAAAAATGCTGCTTCTGCAGCCTGGGCTTCATTGAAACAATGTGAGTATTACTAGTATATTCTTATTGTTTATTCATTGCAATGCATTGTGCATTAAACAAAGAATAGTGTCATTCCTTTTTCGTAGTTTCTACAACCACATTATTCACCTAAAAGAAAGGAACTTTTGTGATCCTAAATTTTTTCTTTAGGTCTAGCATGCGAATGACCCATTCCTCTTAAGTTCTAATCTAGCTAGGTGCATTTGATATGCCATTTCACTTAGCAGAGCTTTCCTCTACTGGCTAAATGGACCATTAACTGATGTATCTCTCATGCCTGCTTGATTTTATTTTGATCTCATTACAGCATCTGTAAAATATGTTTGTCAATATTTGCTGTGTAACATTGTCATTACAGTATTACACAGCAGCACTTCGCTCATGTTATTTTCCTCTCTGAAACAGTGGCACGTGAGGAAGCGAATACGACCAATGAACCGGAGAACAATGATGAGCAGGAGCAGATCAGGATTGCCCGAGCCCTTCTCAACTATCGCCTGAAGGAAAAGATGGCGATGGACAATAATCCCAATGCTTCACCATTTCCCAAGAAATTTCCCATGCAACCAGAGAGGAAGCCTTGTTTTGGTCAATCCTCTCAGTCCAGTTACTCGAAGATTCTTCCTCTATTCCGGCCAAAGTCTACTTCAAGATCCAGACCAGAGTCACCAGCCGCGACTGATGGAGCATCACAGTCACCGTTCTGGCCCATTGAAAGCTCTAATTCAAGGTCGAGGTTCCCGGCCGCAGAAGCAGCCCCTTATGTCCCAGTTGGGCACTACCGTATGCCTTGCCATAGTATGGCTCCTCCGGTCACAGTCAGGAGTTCTATCCCTGTGTTCTCTGCTCCACCTCTCCCACCTCCAAGTGGACGCACACAGCAGCTTCCTCCTCTCCTGAGCAACCCACCGTCAGTCCGGATGGCATCCCCAGTTCGCATCAGGCCAGCTTCTCCACACTTTGCTCCCTCGGGCCCAGTTCAGCGTCCAAGACCTGTGATGTCTGTTCAGATGAAGGATGTGCAGCACAAGCCAATAAGGGGATCGATGTCGTCTGCGATCCCTGTTAAGGTGAAGGATGCGCAACAGAGGCCAACCAAGGAATCACCATCATCTGCGATGCCTGTTCAGGTAAAGGATGTGCAACACCAGCTGTTTAAGGGATCGATGTCGTCTTCTGTGATGCCCATTCAGATGAAGGATGTGCAGCCCCAGCCAGCAAAGGAACCATTGTCAGAAGGTAAGGACGCACCGCCGGCGGTTCCATTGCCGGCGACTGGGCCTCCGGTTAAGATTGAGGCTCCAGCTCAAGTCAAGGAAGCTTCAGAGGTGGTCACCAGCGAAGTAGTCCCATCCCCTGCTGCTGGTTCTGTTGCTGCTGCTAGTTCTACTTCTACTTCTACCAGTGAATGCAGCGCTGCCCCAGCAAGCCAGTCTGGGGCTGATGATGATGCGGCCAAGGGTGAAGAGGCGCGTGAGGACGTCCTGGAAGCTGAAGCAGCACTGGAGGGCATCATCGATCTTCTGGAGATAAAATGACTTTGAGTGAAGCGCATGCAAACCAAACCATCTTGTCCTTGTTGTCAGATTTTGTAATTAGCTTCCTCCTGTGCACATCACATCCCTTTCTGTTTAGTTTTTGGCATGCGTCGGTTGGTTGGGTCGGATTAGGGGCTCCTGGGCAAGCTGCATTCTGGTAGGGACACCTTAGCTTTTTGTTCATGCAGTGGTTAGGTGGTTTGCCCGGTTGCTCAGAGTCGGAGTTGGTTATACTTCCCTGGATATGGCAGTTGGTGGTCGATCTGGCTGGCTTTACCTTTACCCCCCAATGATGAGGTTGACACTGCGTGCCTCTAGGGAAGGATTATGAGGTGGCAATTATTACATCCTAAACTTGGTAATTATTACTGTCGATCCATCGTCCTGGTTTCGTTGTTATCCATGCTTTGGTTGGGTTTTTGCTCTCTGCTATACATTTACTGCTGCCCGATATATTACAGAGGGAAACAGTATCGTGATATGATGCAAGTTGAAATGGGAGTCAAGTTTACTCTGCCTGCTCCTCCTCGTCCTTCCTTCGGGAATGTGACGTGAGTACCGCTGCTGCATGAGACCGGTCCCGTCCGCCCCAAAGCGAATTTGGGACCGCTACGTTGCTTCCGTTACGCGATTAACGTCGAAACGTACCGAGTTAGATCAAAACTCAAGTCGCTGTCTGTCTGGCCGGTGCTGGCCGCAGACAGCAGCACGAACCGTGGCCCGGTACGGCAGCCGCGGTTTCCTTTAGCCTCAGAATCCTTCCAGCAAAGAAAAGCTCTCGTCGGAGCCGGCCGCAGGGGCGTCAGGCCGCGACGCCTGGAGCAGCGGCAGAGCGTGCATCGCGCTGTGTTGCATTGCATGCATGCCGGGCGCGTCTGTAGCGGCGGGCCGGCAAGTGTTCGCCTGTGTGGTACTACTCCGTTACAGCATATGGGAGTACTACCATTTGACCTCCCTACAGCGTGCTGACCCAGCGCGTCGCCGTCGTGGGTGGGTTCATGTGGCGCAGGCCCAGAACCCGTGCGCGCCTGTAGGGTAGGGTCGAGAAGAAGGCAAGCCATAACGGCTCTCATCCATTCCAGGCGGCCAGTTAAAATCTTCCTGCGCCGTCTGTAACGTACACGCATACCGTCTGACCCTGCATCGCGTGCGCGGGTTCTGTCCCAGGAAGCACAGGTCTCGTCTGATCTGATCATAGCCAGCTGCGTTCCGTCGCGGTTTACAAGGAGGCGGTGAGGTGACGCCGGGCGGGCGGGCGGGCCATGCATGCCATTTACGACGTCAGTACGCGCATTGATGCTCCTGGATGGATCAGGCACCTAGCTGAGCTACGAGCCTACGACGTCGATGGAAGCAGCACGAGTACTCCTACAGGTATCTGTGGAGTAGTTGTTTTGTGTTTTTGGCAATGAATTCGACGGAGGTGACTCACGTCCTCAATCAAAAAAAGAAAAAGAAATGGAAGGCAGCGTTGTCTTGATCGCTGTGCCAACTGGAGCCGATGACCCTCTTTTTTGGGAAAGAAGGATGGAACGGTGCTAATAATTGGGAGGAGGGGGGACAGGGCACCATTGATGCACACAGTATGGACGCCCAGCTAACAGGAAAGCGCCAATTTATGGCACTGATGCCATCAAAACCAAATTTATTGCCGCTTGCTGGCTGGCTGCTGCCCCATCCCGTCTCTTCCTTTCCTTCTCAATTAGCTTGCCAAGGCGAGTGGCCTGGTGATGGGCCTCCCCAGTCAGAGTAGCTTGCTAGGATCGGCCAGCCTTCAATAAAGAAAAAGGAACCCGGTTTTAACACAAATAAGTTTTGGTAATGTACCGGGGTCGCTGACTCTCCTCGACTCACGACGAAGAGAACTTTTTTTTTTCTGAATGAAAGGGTTCCCCCCGCCCCATTTTATTAAATGAAGCAGATGAAAAAACAGAAATCGAGCTAGTACCGCCCACCAGGCTACATCAACATCCAGGGATCAGAAGTCCCCCAACCGCGACACAAGAACGAGAGCTGATAAACCTCTCAGAGGATGGTTAATAATATAGCCAACTGATCGCTATCTTGCCATGTCATGTATAACCAACGTAATAGTCAACATATATAGTAGTGGAGTACAAGAAAGTATTACTTTATTACCACATGGCCCACCATACACTCTCACGTAGCTTCTTAGAGCCCGTGCTACAGCCGGCTGTAAATCTACAGCCCGCTTCTCTTCTCTCTCATCCAACTCAGCAAAAATATAATATTTAAAGTCTTACAGCCCGCCTACGTCACCTTATTATACTTGGTCTCAGATTTCTAAACTTTTATTACAGACCCCAAATGAGCAAACGGAACTATCCAGCAAAGAGAAAGGAGATGAGATGATGCAGCAGCTCTACTGGATAGCCGTCTCACAAGGGGGAAGGTTTATCTCCAGGCGATCCGAGGCAGTTCTCCACACCGTTTGTCCAGCAAAAGTATGCATCGCCGCAGCAGCACTACTTGTGTGTCGTCGCAAAGAACTTTCCACTCATGAAGATAGGTACTTGGCTTAGCTTGACAAGAACACAGTTCACATTTCTCTATGTGCGCCCCTGAAAACAGAACTCATTTCTTAATTTCCAGATGCTCCATAAGGAAGCAGCGATCACCAAATTAAGTATAGTTCTCTTCTTATGTAAATGCCAGAAAACAAAAATTTCCTTAAATCCAGAAATCACATTAATCTCAAAATACTCATAAACAAAAGCCTACACATGTTGTGCTACCACACAATCAAAGAGTAAGTGTTGCACACATTCATTTTCACCACAAAACAGACAAGTTAGATCATCCACCTATCTTCTTTTCGCTAGGTTATCCCTAGGGAGAACTTTGTTATACACACACAACCACAAAAACACATGTATCTTTTGTGGACAGAACTTTCAACAGATTATCATCAATATCACAGACTACTCCACCAAAATTAATAACATTATAAAAATATTTTGACTGAATAAAACCCTTTAGATTCCAATGTCCAGACTGGGGAGTCAGCTCCATCCAACATGGGGGACTGACTAATAAGGTCAATTAGTTGCCCCCAAAGTGTCATACCAGACTGATCAACACAACGTCTAAATGACAGTTTCAACACACCATCCCAAACTTGGGCCACAGAGCACTCAGTTTGGTTGTAGATGCAGTATAAGTCCCAGAATTGAGTCTTGAGGGAACAATCCCCAGCCCATGTATCGTGCCAAAAATAAATATTATCTCCATTCCCAACTTTTCATCTATAAAACGTTTTAGCAACCACTGATACCGTTACGTGCTATACAAATGGTTTTTACCCCCTTTCCGCGACAGAGTTTTAAACTGTCGCCTTGCCTGTGTGTGCGATAGGGGGGGGGGGTCTTCCCACACGACCCAGAAAACGTCTACGATAGGGCGACCCGATGCTGACGATTTTCGTAAATTAATCGTATGCGAAGTCCCGGACTATCCCACACGTTAGACACGGGCACTACGTTTGTGATCCGCGAGACATCCGAAACGATATCGCAGATATCCACCTGTGCAAAAGGTGGATATCACAAATATTTATTTCTACCGGTCTGTTTGCGATACGTACACTATGACACACATTTTCAAAAATATAAAATGTGTGCAGTGTCTCTACTATCGCCAACGTGTCCATTTTCATAACTGTCTTCTTTTTATCCAAGAATCGCACACGCACATCGTACGGAAATGTGTGTAATACTTATGGCAATCCCACACGTGTATGAGAATAAACCGTGCGTTCGACCGCTGAGTATCGCACACGTTTTTCGTGAAAAAAAACGTGTGTTCTTTATTTACCATCGCACACGTTGTTTTATTTTTAACCGTGTGTACGGTGTTTTAATACCTATTGTTTAATTTTATTTTTTCCTGTAATTTATTATTTGAATTGGAAATTTTTAAATTTTGAATACCGTGGAATTTAAATATTTCATATTCTCATCACAATGGTTCAACAACCAATTCATAAATCAAAATCTCAGTACAATGTATTCAGTAATTACAGAATTAGGCAGCAGATTAACTATGATGAATCACAATGTTTAGAGGCGCTAAAGGTGAAGAGAGAAGTGTAAATCATTTTGGCTGCCGATAGTGTTGCAGAAGCGGAATGCCCATAATGTGCCCTCCTTCATGCCAAAGGCGCGCACAACTTTTGTCCAACCCCTTGTGAAGATCGCCCTCCCATCCTTCACCGCCTTTAGGAAGACTTCTAGACCATTATCATGGTAGTATGAATTATATAATTTATGTAGGGTAACGCAGTAGAAAACAAAAATTTTCCGACCTACGCACCAGCCCAGGACCACTATGGAGACTGCATACAAGGTTTGATCTTTTTCGTTACCGACTCGTAGCGCAGCGGAAGTAGAGTCGATGACGAACGGCGGTGCAGATCCCCGCAGCTAGGATTTTACAACCTCCCAACCGCGAGGATGTATACCCTCATCTGCCCCGCGGACAGCCCTCCGGGAGGCGGTCGCACAGTCCCCCGGACGGTGTCGCGGACAGCCCTTCGGGAGGACCTCCGAAACTCGGACTGTCACTCGGACAGCCCTTCGGGAGGACCTCCAAAACTCGGACGGTCACACGGACAGCCCTTCGGGAGGCACTCTCGAACTAAGACCGAAACTACGATCTCTCTACAGAGTTGCACACATACGGTGTCATCTATCCGGCAGGGCTTCGCCGTCCAGAACTAGTTCCTGCCGGAACCCAGACAGCCTTTCGGCTCTACGAAACTATTTCGTGGGAGGGAGAGAAGAAAGGCAGATCATGCATGCCATGTGTGTGAGAGTTGGAGTGGGTATGGAGAGCTCCTCTCCACCTCCTTATATAGTGGTGGAAGGGGTGAGGGGGGGGGGCTGAAATTTCAGCCCACAAAACAAGCACCCACCAAACAAGGAAACATGTTCCCATCAAACATGGAGAAAACATGTTCCCTTGTCCATGGTGTTCCCCCATGGGGCCCCACCTTCCTCCCAACACTCTCCACCATTTGTGGGGGCTGCCCCCCACCATGGGGGGGGCCCCAACACTTTGTCCAGCCACAAGGGGGCTGTCCCCTAAAGGGGGCGCCCCCAAAAACAGCCCAAAAACAGCCCCCACGATCCGTGGGATCTTGTCCCCTCTCGCTGGGACAAGATGTTTTCCGAAACTATTTCTTCTGAAAAATTCCGGAAGGTCCCAGAACATTTCCGGCACCCTCTAAAATTATCTGGACGCGCTCCGGAACATTTCCGGTATGGTGGTTTAATTTAAAACCATCTTCGTTTACCTGGTAAACAATTCCGGCAGCTCCGAAAACCTTTTTCGGTTTTTTCTCCGGAAAAAATCCAGAAATTACCAGACCAATCTGGCAACCTCCAAAACTTTCCCGGTGATTGCCGAAACCTTTTTGGATCAATGGTTTTATCCGAAACAACTTTTCGGTTTTACCGAAACTTTTCCGGTGTTCTCTCCGGAACTTTTCCGTTGTCTCCGAAACTTTTCCAGTGACTTTCTCTCGGACTCCTTGTCTAGTATTCAGCAGATAGATGACCCTTAAGCGTGTGACCCTATAGGTTCGGTGAAGCATAGACATGACCCGGAACCCCTTCCGATCAATGATCAACATCGGAGCCGTGGACACCCATATTGACCCCTATACCCACACGAATGAATATTCGAGTGAACCTCCAGTTGCCGTGTGCTATTCCTGTTGCTTCGCGATATGTTACAAATACCCGAGGTGAGACATGTTGGCATCCCCATGGATCAACACCTTGTCCACTATGCCAGTTACCTCGTTGCCGGTATTGTTCTCTTTTCTCGTTCCCGTGTTCCGGCATCCCTGTGATCAAATCACCCTGTGTCTGGCCAGACGATGATGGATACCGTAACACCGAGAGGGCCCAGAGATATCTCTCCATCGTCGGAGGAGCAAATCCCAATCTTGAGCTATCAAGTTACTTGACATACTTTTCCATGAACCCGTAAGCCGCCGTAATAGCCACCCATTTACGGATGACGTTTAACAAACCCCAAAGTTCATGAAGCAAGCATGAAGAAACTCGATACTCTCATGGTCTAAGGAATTATGCAAACATTAACTTCCTGTGTTATTAACCATTAACTTATGACGAATGTATCTCATAGCATAATATCAATATTGGGTCGATTCAACACAAGTGTTCTACCAACAATTGTGCCCTCAAAATTGCCGGCATAGCCATGCCCATGATCAGGAAAACAGGATCATCATGCAATACTTGAGCCAGTCATAGAGGCTTGACTAGGAATACATTTTACCGTTTATTATCCCACACGTGCAAATGAGTCTTCCTCCGAGCCTCGTTTTATTTGTAGACTCGAGAATCATTGCAGTTATAGAATGGAACATAAACATAATTATGAACAGGGAGATAATCAATAACATTTATTATTGCCTCTAGGGCATATCTCCTACAATTTAACCTTAGTTGCCTCCACTCCGGTCATGTAGTTTGCAAGGTAATCATGAGTAAATTGCTTTGGAAACCACTAAAAAGAGAAAACTTTCAGAAATTCATGTCTAATAGAGTAACTCGTTGTGGCAGGGTGAAAAGGCAACAGATTACTTACCATCCTAAAGTTCATTGTTGTCTTGGATAAAGTGTAAATAAAGAGTTTAATTCCCATCACCTGTCTCTTCCACCTAACAATCTTTCTTAGTTTTCTCACTTGACGTTTGTTCATGAATATCTCATTGCCCCATACGCAAAAAGGGTCGAAGCGTGGATCAGTACCGCTGATATATGTACCTACAAGCAACCAGTAAATGTTAGAAGCTAAACTTCAATTGCACAAATGATGTGAAAAACTATAAGACATGGCATGCAACTAACCTCGACGGCAAACAACAGCATCGTCCATTGCGGCCATGCGTAAGTATATGGAAAGGCATGTTAACTACATCCACCAAAAATAGCAAATGATAATAAAACGACAACATCTCTAGTGATATCTCCATTGCGAAGAGTAGCACGGTAGTAAAGGGGCATATTAAAAAATGGATAGAACTGTTTGCTACAACAGGCTTGACAGCAACCTAAGTCAGGCATTGTAAGTTTCTAGCTGGTATTCGTGAAATTGAACTGGACAGTTCATACTTGAACATGATGGTGTACATTATTGAAATAAACAAGGTATGTGTTAAGTACAGACAACCTAATATAACCATTGAAACTGGTACTGATGAAATTGAAATTGACAGAGTTAAACATCGCAAGGCAAGTGCTGCTAGAGCAGAGAATGGCCCTGTTGTCTATAAAAAGGTAGGGAAAATAGCTAAGAATGGTTAGGTGTGTTTACTACAACAAGCTTAATACATCAACCATATAAAACATAGCCATTGCAACAGGTATTGGTGAAATTGAACTGAACAATTCCTATTTGGTAAATCCCGAGGGGAAGTTGGTGGGGCACTTCATCTGGGCCAGAGCCCGCCCCAAGTCGGCGGCGGCGGAGGCGAGGCGTTCCTCCGGGTTGAAGCGTGGATCAGTGCCGCTGACATGTGTACCTACAAGAAGCACGTAAATGCTATAAGCTAAACTACAATTGCACAAATGATGTAAAATACTATAAGACATTGGGATGGAACTAACCTCGACGGTAAACAACAACATTTCCCATTGTGGCCCTGTGTAAGTACATGAAAAGGCATGTTAACTACAACAGGGTTAACATCCGCAAAAAATAGAAAATGGTAATAAAGCGACAACATCTCTAGTGATATCTTCATTGCGTAGAGTAGCACGACAGTAAAGGGATAGATTAAAAAATGGATAGAACTGTTTGCTACAACAGGCTTGACAACAACCTAAGTCAGGCATTGTAAGTTTCTAGCTGGTATTGGTGAAATTTAACTGGGTAGTTCATACTTCAACATGATAGTGTACATTACTGAAATAAACATGGCATGTGTTAAGTACAGACAACCTCATATAGCCATTGAAACTGGTACTGATGAAATTGAAATTGATAGAGTTAAACATCGCAAGGCAAGTGCTGCTAGAGCAGAGAATGGCCCAGTTGTCTATAAAAAGGTAGGGAAAATAGCTAAGAATGGTGTCACGCCCAATATGCGGTCCTATTCTCAAGGGACTCGAAAATCCCACTAAGGATAGAAGCGCATATTGAAGACGCTTGCAAGGTGGATATCATTACATCGTACCATGTACATAATGGATGGGGATACAGACAAATACATACAATCATCACATGAATACATCAATACATAACAAACATCATACAGAAAGGCAGCATTCGACTACGGATGAAATCAAACGAAAAGAAGAACGACATCCACCCTGCTAGCCCAGGCTGCCGACCAGGAACCTAACCCAAGATCGACAAAGAAGAAGAACTCCAAAAGCGAACAAGCATCGCTCTCACGTCAAGACATCGCATTACCTGTACCTGCAACTATTGTTGTAGTAATCTGTGAGCCACGAGGACTCAGCAATCCCATAACCATGGGTAGCAAGACTATCAAAGCTTAAATGGGTATGGAAGGGTAAGGTGGTGAGGTTGCAGCAAGCACTAAGCATTATATGGTGGCTAACTTACGAGTACCAGAATAAGAAGAGCATCTACGCAAAACGGTCGCAAACTACAAATGATCACTAAGTGATCCTGAACACCTACTTACGAGTCAAACATAACCCCACCGTGTTCTCTTCTCGAACTTCCTCGAAAAGAGACGGTCACGGTTACGCACACGGTTGGTGTATTTTAATTAGGATTTAGTGTCAAGTTCTCTACAACCGGAGGTTATAAATATCCAAGTGCCACATAACCGCGGGCACGGCTTCGCGTAAGATTTAACCCTGCAGGGGTGTTCCAACCTGGCCCATCATAAGCCTACACAAGCTGCGGTGGAAATACCTCAACCTCGGGATAGCCCAAAGTATCCTCGGAATCCCGGTGCACAAGACATTTCGACAATGGTAACACAATTCCAGCAAGACCTCCCGACGTGCTGACACCCTGATAGTAGCCGCGCGTATCTCGTCTCAGGCCACGACCGGATGAACACTACGTACGGTTACCAAAGACCCCAGTTGCCCAAGGAGGTACCGCAAGTGGCTCTGTTTTGGACCAACACCATCAGCACTGGCCCACCTGTATTATGTTGAATTAAGAATCCTCGGGTAGCGCTAACTCCCTATGCAAATTAATTATTCAATTCAGTATTATTATGTTGGCAAATGTTAAAACCAATGTTGGGCCTTGCTGGAAGCGGTTATTCAAAGCGAACTGTCAAGAGGGTCCCATTCCCCTGAGCATGTTAGGAACGCTAAACATGGATCATAACACCAGCATTACGAAAACTAGGGCGGCTTGAGTGGAACAAAACACTAGGCAAAAGGCCGAGCCTTCCACCCAATACCAAGTATATGGATGCATTAATTAAATAAGAGATATTGTGATATCCCAACATATCCATGCCCCAACATGGAACAACCTGCAAGAGCACCTGCAACTAGCAACGCTATAAGAAAGAGCCTGAGCAAAGCGGTAACATAGCCAAACAACGGTTTGCTGGGTAAGGGTGGTTAGAGGCTGTATCCTGGCATATGGGAGGCTGACATATATGTGGTAGGAAGCGCGACATAGCGATAGCAACGAGACAACTAGCAAGCAAAGATAGTAAAGATATCCAAGGTCATGATCATCTTGCCTGAAATCCCGCTAGGAAGAAAACCGAATCCATGAAAAAGACAAACCAACGTAGTCGAACGAATCCTCACAATCGCAACGAAACCAGAACTATCGAGAAGAAGCACAACCGGAAAGAAGCAAACAACATGATAAACACACAAGCATAAACATGGCATGATGCACAACCAAATATGATGCATGACAAGATTAAATGTTGTTAAACATGACAAGAGGTGAAGCATAAGCAATCCATACAACTAGGCAAGTTTAAATGAGGCCGGAAACACAAACAACAATTCCGGTAAATCCCCATATACAAATATCGAAATTGGTACTGAACCGAATTAAACACAATGTTAAAGTTGTTAAACAGCAAGTTAACATGCATCATGATAATCTACACATTTTTCTAATCAAGTTACATATGTAGATCATTAATTCAGAGCTACGGGCTACAAGATATGAGCTAAACAAGTCTAACATGGCAAGGATGCAAAAATGCATGCAAACATCAACCACGAACACACAAATCAAGGATGCAACATGACAATGTGATTCTACACACAAATCTAAGCAAGTTTCATATAGAGCATGATCAAAACGGAGCAACGGTTATTTAGTTATGAAATAAACCATTTTACCAAGTCATTAGGCAATTTTAATTCAAGCAACAATATTAAATGTTGTTAACATGCATGAGGATGACATATTCAAGTTGTATGCAATTTTATGAAAACATGGGCATATATCAAGATATGAGGCAATTGTCGCCATGGCGGAAAAAAATGGATGCCACGGCGGCGATAACGGAAATGATGCCACGGCAACATTCCGATTCCGGCAACTCGTTGAGATACCGGTGCAAAATAACAAGTGTGCGGATGTGCGGATCAAGCAAGAGATGATGGGGAGTGATCCCGTTACCGGGTGTCCCACGTGTCGATGACAACGCATATGAGGAACGTGCAAGAGACAATTCGAACACGATGCAAACACGGGCACATGTAACCATCTCATACACACATGCATTCGCCTCATCGGCGGTCGGCTCGGGGTTATACCTTCGAAGCGGGCATTCGGGGTGGATCGAGTCATCAACGGAAGTGAATGTCCACGAGTCGTCGGAGAGGAACTTGACGAATCCAACGTCTTCGGGGCAACGGTAGTCATACACGACAACCGTAGTCGAACTTGAAGAGCCGTCGATGTCGTGGTACTTGGTGACCTGCACGCGGCGGTAGTTGTACACGTTCGGCTTGACGGATCCGAGGTCGTCGGTAGTGGAACTTGGCGATATCTGGGACGGTCTTGGCGTAATTCCCGTGTTCGGTGGTCGTTGGACTTGGTAGCGAAACGGTGACGGTGTCAAAATGGCCGAAAGAAGCTAGCCGCATCCGAAGGCAGCAGGTTGCGAACATGGTGTCTCGGGTGCTCGAAGTAGTGCTGGTGCTCCATGGAGGAGGCACTCGTGGCCGTGCGCGATGGAGAGGCCGAACAGGAGGCCGATGGCGGTGACGTGGACTTGCAGCAGGAGGCTCGGTCGGAGAAGCGGCGCGAGGCACTGGAGCTGGCCGGAAGTGGGAGCGGTGGAGGCGAGGCCGGAGGTGGAGCTGCAGGGGAGGTCGTGAAGGGCAGCAACGACGGAGCAGGGGCTCGCCGGGCTCCGGTGGTGGCTTGCAACGGCGACGGCCAAGGTCGCAGGCGCCATGGAGTGAGGAGGCAGGGAGCTCGCCATCGGGCAGCTCGGGTTGCGGGGAAAAACAGAGGAGAGGGACGCGCTGGAGGAGAGGAAGGAGGTGCGGAGGACGGGCGGCGCTCGGGCGAAGCAGGGAGGCGGCGCTCGGGTCGGCCATGGCAGGCGGCTGCGCGGTTGAAGGCCGATGGCCTCGTCGGCAAGTCGGGCGCGAGCGCCGGAGAAACGGAGGCGCGGCTGGAGGAGCTTGCCGGCGGCAAGGCTTGCCGGAGCAGCGGGGAAGCAGGGGAGAAAGGAGATCGGGCGCGGGGCTCCTCTGCGTCTGCGCGATGCGTGTGTGTGTGGCGGCGCGAGGGAGAGGGTGAGGGGATCGAGCAGAGACTAGGGTTAAGATGAGGGGTTAGGTGGGCTGTGGGAGCGGGCCGGCCTGAATGAACAGGTAAGTGGGCTGCGGTGCTGGGCTTCTCTCTCTCCAGCATTTCTTTCTTATTTCTTCAAACAGAAATAAAAAGAGAAAAAGCGCAGGGATATTGGAGAAGGGCATGGAGGAGATAAAATATCTCTGGGACCCTGGTTTTATGCAGGATTTGAATAAATTATCCTGGCATCATTTAAAGACATAAAAATATTTCAAGTTTGAATTAAATTCAAACTTGAGCCATTTTTTAATCTATCCAGAACATTTCCAAAAAAGCTAAAATTTGGTGGAGAGGCATAAGGCATGGGTTTGAGAATTTAGAAATATAGTGGACATTAAATTGAGATAGATTTATATCCTCATGGAATAAAATGGAAAAGAAGAAGGAGGTGAAGATCATGCATGGTGGAAGGCTTGGGTGAAACCGCAATGATCTTGAGAGAGATAGAAAAGTAGGGGGGGTTGAATACACACAAGAACACATGAAGCAATCACAAAATAAATGACGGGTGCAATGCACAAGTAGAACATGATGCAACAATCAAATAATTAACGCGGCTATCACGGAAAACATGGAAGGCATCTGGAGCGTCGGTCTCGGGGCGTCACAAATGGTTAGGCATGTTAACTACAACAAGCTTAATACATCAACCGTATAAAACATAGCCCTTGCAACTAGTATTGGTAAAATTGAACTGGACAGTTTGTATTTGGTAAATCCCGAGGGGTAGTTGCTAGGGAATTTCATCTAGGCCAGAGCCCGCACCAAGTCGGCGGCGGCGGAGGCGAGGTGTTCCTCCATGTCGACACGCACAGCGGCCACCGCGCCATCGACCGCCATCAGCTCCTCGACCTCCCGCGTGATATGTGGTTACGCTTACACGGCGATGCTCTACAGTAGGGGGTGGGGATTTGGAGGCATGAGTATGTTTCGCAGGCGCCATCTAAGCAATCAGGCCGGGGCGATGATGGAGATCGGTGGGTTACCTGACTGGATCGACGAGGCTCGGGCAGAACGTAGATGTGGTTGAAGCTGTGGTTGCGGCGGCGGTAGTTTGAGTTGCCGGGAGGGGGGAGGGTGGGGAGATAGTGCAGAAATGTGATGGGTGGGGATGGGGGTGGGGGGATAAATTCTGAAATCCCGCGCCTACTGAAAATTTCACTGCGAAACTTGAAACTTACGCGGGCGAAACACACAACGCAGATGAAGCGTGTAATATACTCGTGTGCGAGAAAAGAGAAAATTGGCGGACCCCGTATTCAAAATATTGTACAGGTGTAGTTGATTAAATCAGTCACGGGCGGTCGTGATGGTACGTGTGCGATGTTTTCTAACCGACTTATGGATCATTAATGCACACGGTACGCCATAGCAACCGTGTGTTTTGTGGTCTCCTAAAAATTAAAATATCTATTAGCATCTAGAGCTACAACCTGCAAATTTAAAAATCTCTTTCATTAAGTAGTAGTAGTAGATGCTCATAATTAATTAAACAAACGTATGGTCGACACACACACACTAACTACTTCTCGCATGCTGGCCAGCCCCAGACGCCGTCGTACTCCTTACCGGTCTTGTCGGCGGCGGCCCACCGTGCTTGAATCTCTGCCCGACTCTCCTCAGCAGCGCGTGCGGCCGCTTCTTTCTTACGGCGGCGGGACTCTTTTTTCTTGAGTGCTTTCTACCTTTTCCGCTCCTTCTGTGCGGATTTGGCCTCCTCTTGCTTAACCGCCCATTCGGCCATGGCAGCTTCAAAGTCTGCCCACGTAGGTGTGCGGTCGCTGGCGGCCATGAGCTCGAAGCGGCGGGATGCCATCGCTTCCTTACCAGATAGTGTGCGGTCACGGGCGACGATGAACTCGGTGCGCCGGGATGCAATCGCTTCCTTACCAGTTAGTGTGCAGCGCGGTGGCATGGACGGCGACGCTTGGAGAGAGCTCTGGGACGGAGTGGCCGGACAACCGTATAGTGCGGTGGTTTTTTAGAGCACTTGAGATCTGATTGCCTATGAGAACCATGTGCGCTAACCCTATTGTGCGTTGCATTCTGATTGGCCGGAACCCTGATGTCTACTACGCAACTTTTATTCTTGTAGACTCTGTTGGGCCTCCAAGCGCAGAGTTTTGTAGGACAGTAGCAAATTTCCCTCAAGTGGATGACCTAAGGTTTATCAATCTGTGGGAGGTGTAGGATGAAGATGGTCTCTCTCAAACAACCCTGCAATCAAATACAAACAATCTCTTGTGTCACCAATGCACCCAATACAATGGTAAATTGTATAGGTGCACTAGTTCGGCGAAGAGATGGTGATACAAGTGTAGTATGGATAGTAGATATAGGTTTTTGTAATCTGAAATAATAAAAACAGCAAAGTGAGCACAAACGGTATTGCAATGCTTAGAAACAAGGCCTAGGGTTCATACTTTCACTAGTGCAATCTCTCAACAATGCTAACATAATTGGATCATATAACAATCCCTCACCGTGCGACAAAGAATCACTCCAAAGTTCCTATTAGCGGAGAACATAAAATGAAATTGTTGTAGGGTACGAAACCACCTCAAAGTTATCTTTTCCGATCAATCTATTGAGCCATCCCTATAAGTGTCACAAACAACCCTAGAGTTCGTACTAAAATAACACCATATGATACGCATCAACCAACTCTAATGTCACCTAGATACTCCAATGTCACCACAAGTATCCATGAGTTGATTATTCGATATGCATCAAACAATTTCAGATTCATAATATTCAATCCACACAAAGAACTTCAAAGAGTACCCCAAAGCTTCTATCGGAGAAAAGAAGATGAAAACGTGCAACCAACCCCTATGCCTAGATCAACCCAAGGTCACAGGAATCCGCGAGTTGATCACCAAAACATACATCAAGTGACTCAATAGAATACCCCATTGTCACCACGGGTTTCCACATGCAAGACTTACATCAAGTGTTCTCAAATTCAAAGTATTCAATTTGACAATGACGAAACCTCAAAGGGAAAGACTCAATTCTTCACAAGAAGATAGAGAGGGCAGAAACACCATATGATCCAATTATATTAACAAACCTCGTGGTACATCAAGATCGTGCCAAATCAAGAACATGAGAGAGAGAGATCAAACACATAGCTATTGGTACATACCTCAGCCCCGAGGGTGAACTACTCCCTCCTCGTCATGGAGACCACCGGGATGATGAAGATGGCCTCTGGTGATGATTCTCCCCTCCGGCAGAGTGTCGGAACAGGGCTTCGGATGAGATCGCTTCGGAACAGAGGCTTGCGGCGGCGTCATGGGAGTTCTAGATTTCTTTTCGGGGTTTTCTATATTTATAGGATTTTTCAGCATTGGATTCACGCCAGGGGGGCCCACGAGGGAGCAACAAGCTCGGTAGGCGCTCCCAGGGGGGAGGGCGCGCCCCCCAGGCTTGTCGCTACCTCGTGAGGATTCTGGTCCTTCCTCGAAGCTTCGGGGGTCTCTTTTGGTCCATAAAAAATCACCGTAAATTTTCAGCCCAATCCGAAAACTTTTATTTCTACACAAAAAATAACACCACGGTAGTTCTGCTGAAAACAGCGTCAGTCCGGGTTAGTTCTAATAAAATCATACCAAAACCATATAAAATTGTTATAAACATGGCATGGATACTTCATAAATTATAGATACGTTGGAGACGTATCAAACCCCAGCCACGCGGATCGCGCTGTGCACCGTAGGATGCACCACGATAGAACGACAATCCACATCCCTCCCATCACACCCGTGTAGCTGTAGCTGTGATTTGACTTATATGCGCTAAATGTCAGGTAAATGCTATAAATTGCTTAAGTATATCAAACGAGTCCTGAAATGCGCAAAAAATTCAAATCTAGCGACTGATGGTGCTTGCGCACTGTGTAAATAGTTTGGACGCGAAACGATAAAGTCACCGTAAATTCAAGTCCAAATTGCCATTTATCAATTTTCTAGAGTTGGAAAACCAATAAACGACACGTTTGTGGTTGACTCTTGCCACACATGTCCTTGAAATCTCTCCCCATTCCTCGTAAAAGGCATGCAAATTTAGTAAACACCACAAGCATGATTTTCCAAACTGTTTTTGTGCACTTTTTCATGGACCGATTGTGCGAAATTGAATTATGTGCATTAATGCCTAGAAATGCACATAACAGCCCAAATATAGTAAATTAGTCCGGAAAAGTGCCAAATTTGAACACGATGCATTATAGGGTCTATGTTGATTGTAGGAAAAAAACTCAAGGACAAACAACGAAGGAACTTTGGATTCCCCTTCAAACTTGGTGATTTTCCTCTCGAAACCACCAAAACTTCCTTTTGTGATGATTCGGTTTATGAAGAGCGTGTACAACGACATTAGCCGAACCTGCTTAAAAATTACCACGCTTTACTGAGGTCATACCATGGCACCATGCCAGGTATCATCTTTTTCAGGCATGTTTTTCAATTTTTTAGAGTTGAAAAACCAATAAACGACACGTTTGTGGTTGACTCTTGCGACACATGTCCTTGAAATCTCTCACCATTCCTCATAAAAGGCATGCAAATTTAGTAAATACCACAAGCATGATTTTCCAAACCGTTTTTGTGCATTTTTCCATGGACCGATTGTGCGAAATTGAATTATATGCATTAATGCCTAGAAAATGCACATAACTGCCCAAATATAATAAATTAGCCCGAAAAATTGCCAAATTTGAACACGGTGCAATGTAGGGTATATGTTGATCGTACAGAAAAACTCAAGGACAAACGACGAAGGAAGTTTGGATTCCCCTTCAAACTTGGTGATTTCCCTCTCGAAACCACGAAACTTCCTTTTGTGATGATTCGGTTTATGAAGAACATGTACAACGACATTAGCCGAACCTTCTCAAAAAATTACCACGCTTTTCTGAGGTCATACCATGGCACCATGCTAGGTATCATCTTTTTCAGGCATGTTTTTCAATTTTGTAGTGTCGAAAAACCAATAAACGACACGGTTGTGGTTGACTCTTGCCACACATGTCCTTGAAATCTCTCTCATTCCTTGTAAAAGGCATGCAAATTTAGTAAACACCACAAGCATGATTTTCCAAATCGTTTTTGTGCACTTTTTCATGGACCGATTGTGCGAAATTGAATTATGTGCATTAATGCCTAGAAAATGCACATAACTGCCCAAATATAGTAAATTAGCCCGAAAAAGTGCCAAATTTGAACACGATGCATTATAGGGTGTACGTTGATCGTAGAAAAAAACTCAAGGACAAACGACGAAGGAACTTTGGATTCCCCTTCAAACTTGTAGATTTCCCTCTCGAAACCATTAAAACTTACTTTTGCGATGGTTCGGTTTATGAAGAGCGTATACAACGACATTAGCCGAACCTTCTCAAAAAATTACCATGCTTTGCTGAGGTCATACCATGGCACCATGCCAGGTATTATCTTTTTCAGACATGTTTTTCAATTTTGTAGAGTCAAAAAACCAATAAACGACACGTTTGTGGTTGACTCTTGTGACACATATCATCGAAATCTCTCCCCATTCCCTTGTAAAAGGCATGAAAATTTAGTAATACCACAAGCTTGATTTTTCATACTGTTATTGTGCATATTTTCATGCACCTATCGTGCCTATCCATAACAAATCACCGTAAATTTTCAGCCCAATCCGAGAACTTTTATTTCTGCACAAAAAACAACACCACGATAGTTCTGCTGAAAACAGCGTCAGTCCGGATTAGTTCTAATCAAATCATACCAAAACCATATAAAATTGTTATAAACATAGCATGAATACTTCATAAATTATAGATACGTTGGAGACGTATCAAACACCAGCCACGCGGATCGCGTGTGTGCACCGTATGATGCAACGCGATCGAACGGCAATCTACATCCCTCCCATCACACCCGTGTAGCTTGTAACACCCCAAGCCGACAAGACACTTGGAATATTACCACATACAACTTTGGGAAGTGAACATGCCCTCAAAGGAAATTTCGGCAGAGTTTCCTCTATTTCTAAGGACATCCACGACATGCAAATCATATAATTATATATCACAAGGAGCATAGTATGAGCGTAAAGCACAATGCTACAAAACATAACCGAGAACATATTCGATAAGTCTAGGCAGTAACATAAGTCTTAGTGAGAGTTAGTTAAGCCATATAGACCAAAAGGGTAACTCTCAAACTCAAGGCAAACCACCACGTGTAGTGAAGTACAAACCAAACTAGGTTATCAAAACACGGTCCTAAAGGACAATATATGTGATTTCCGTGTAGTGAAAATGGTGATGATTCTACTCCCAAGATTCCCATGCATGCCGTCCTCAGGGTTTACCTAAAAACATATAAGCAACAAGGATGAGTACAAAGACTCAGCAAGTTCATAAAGGAATAATAAACAGTGCTCATATCAAGATACCAAGTCTCTGTGAACCCTATACACTCATCAGCATTCAACACATATAATGGTGTCCTACATGTCTACATGCTCATCTCATTTCATTGCGTATACCGGTATCGCTTGAGTGGACGCCCGTTGACATCCACTCACTCCAGCATGTGGAGGTTGCCTCCAAAGTAGGTCACAACCCAACAATGGAGGTCTCAATGTTCCTACCCAAGGTAGTGAACTCTTTCTTTCATTATCATCATGAGTGCAAATATGTAAATGCAAGCAAAGTACTTGAATCAACATGTCTTTGTCATCGTCATCTCCATCACAATAAGCATCACTGACATGGGGAAAATATCATAATAAAAAGGGAGTGCAGGGGATATGCAAAGTCATTATCCTGTCATGAACTTGCCTCAACCACGGGGCACAAATTGTGAGTTGAATGATCCCCAAGCAGAGGTACCCACACCTGTCATCAAGCATATGTCATAGTCACAACAAAACATGGACTCATCCCATAAGCATATATAATTTAGCTTCGCTCCTACGCACAAGACCGCAGCTCATATCTACTTTATCACATTAAGTTAGCACACAGACAACGATGACGAAATCTGAGAGTATAAGTCTAGTTACATTCACCCAAGTCCAAACATAAAATTCTGTCAAACATAGGACAGCCTTTTCATAGGATTTAATATACCAAATGGAATCTAACAAATGATATGTGTTTAAGCATCTACAGAACAGCCTCTACAAATGTCATGTTGTAACTTTATTTTAATTTCACTTCTAACAGGGCCTAATCTCCCATATTAAAATACTGTACCCAGGAAACTATATTTCGGGACAGCAAACTAATTTAATGGCTGCTCTCAAACCGTACATCCAAACAACGCAAATAAATACTCTACGGAAACCTTGGAACTTTATGTAAAACTTATGTAAAGGGGCCAACTCGAAATTCTGAGCATAGTTATCTCACTTTTCAATAGAAGCTTGCTGTCCAGATTTGACAGTGCAGATTTTAACCGAACCAAGCTCAGTGATGTATAGCAAGAGAAATCCAACGTACAGGAGCAGTTCTAATACTCCTGTGTAAGCAACTACAGAATATATTCTTTGCAAAACTAACCTCTCTCCCAAGATCAATTGCTTACACACATATAGACATGTGTTCGTAGAACTGTTGGGATACATGAACAGGCAAAACAGGCCACATCAAACAATCCAACTAATTGGCCCCAGTGCTAACCAAACCTACAGGAACTAGGTTGCTCCAGCGCTATAGATAGAACCAGAGTAACACAAGGAGTTGCAGGCAACAGACCAGGTGTTGGCCAATGGCCGGCAGCGGCCCGTGCATCACCGGCGGCAGCCACGACAACGCAAGGAACAGGGGAACAGGAGCAGCCTCCACACGGCAGCGGCCCCGACCTGGCGAGGGAGCGGAGGACAGCAGCAACCCTTCCTCTGGCAGCAGCAACGACCAGGCAGCGGCGACCACAATTGGATAAGCAAGAGGTAGGGCTTCGTGAGGGGAATAGAAGAGGAATAGGGTTTGAGGACATCCCTAACCTGTTTTTTTTTTTTTTTTTTTTTTTTTTTGAGATGGAACACTTGTATTCCATTACGACATGGCTAGATCGCCGGTTACAGCACAGATTACATTATCAGGGTAGCTAGTGAACCACTCCAAGTGTTCAGCATGACTTAACCCTGCACCCATACCTGCCAGCACATGCGCCGGCTTGTTACAAAGTCTAGGCACATAACTCACCTCGGCCTGAATAAAACAGGTTCTAAGTCTGAATCTTATGTCATTGAACAAGACACCAAGTGGGGCATGATCATAGGCATTAGTCGTAGTTGCTTGTTTCAGCACCAGGCAATCTGTCTCGAAAATCGCTCTTCCAACACCCAACCGATCGGCCATTTCAATTGCTTGGGTAAGAGCATAAGTTTCAGCATGTATGGCATCTGTGAAGTCGTGCTTGGCCCCCACTGCAGCATACTGAATATCATGCACAGCGTCCCTGCAGATAAATCCCCATCCACCTCTTCACGAGCTCTCCGAAAACGCCCCATCTGTATTGATCTTGACCATATGGCTTGGTGGCTTCTCCCAACTACCATGTGATACCACGTCAGTTTTAGGTTTCGGGACCAGGAATTCCCTCCACTCATCTACATGATGCTGAACTGTATATCTGAAACATTCAACCTCGAGCCTCTTCTCACCAGGGTTTCCCCTATTTCGTTCTGTCCAGCAGCACCAGAGAAATGCAACCGCCCTGAGCATACGCTCATCCGGGAGGCTCAGTATCAGCTCGAGGCATGCCCTGGCAGAAGTACACTGGAGAAGACGAGTTCTGACGTCCTCCAATTGCAGGGCCCGCCAGCGCTGTTTAGCATACTTGCACTTAATGAAAAGATGGCCCCCATCCTCAAAGAATTTGCCACAAACTGCACATCGGGTATCCAATTCCACTCCCCGTCTGCTGATGTTCATATATAGCGGATGACTATTATGGGCAAAACGCCACAGGAAGTGGTGAACTTTTGGCGGGCAATGCACTTTCCAGATCGCCCTGAACATTGCTGCATTGCGTTCATCACCCGCCAAACTGTGTCCCTGCTGCTTCGTCGCCTCACTCCGTAACATCTGAACATGCACTTTGTACGCTGATTTGACAGAGAAAGTCCCTTTACTATCAAAGTGCCATGCAACAAAGTCTTCCGCTTGGTCACATATTGGAATACGCAGAATAGTCTGGGCATCATCTTGGTGAAAGCAGCTCGTCACCAGATCATGATCCCAACCCCCGTTCACTGGGTCAATTAGATCAGAAACCTTGGAGAGTAGATTGATGCCTTGGTGCGAAACAGGTCTTCGCGTAGTCCCTCTTGGAATCCACGGGTCCTCCCAGATACGAACATTGGCTCCATCACCGATACGCCATATCATACCTTCCTTGAATAAGTCGAGTCCTTTTAAAATACTCCGCCATACATAGCTCATGCCCGCAACCGGTATAGCCTCCAATAGGTTCCCACTCGGGTAATACTTTGCTCTTAGAACACGAGCACAAAGCGAGTCCGGCGCTTGGATCAATCTCCAACTTTGACGAGCGAGCATAGCCATATTAAAAGAGTGCAGATCGTGGAAACCAAGGCCACCCTCTTCCTTTGAAAGTTTCATTTTTTCCCATCCGATCCAGTGCATTTTCCTTTCATCCATCTGCTGATTCCACCAGTACCGGCAGACGAATTGGCTAATTTCATCACATAGGGATTTTGTCAAATCAAAACAGGCCATAGCATACGTCGGTATCGCTTGTGCTATTGCCTTGACGTACACTTCCTTGCCTGCCGTAGAAAGACATCTCTCCATTCCTCCCTGGAGCCGGCCCATAATGCTGTCTTTTAAGTAAGAAAAACACCGCTTCACAGACTTACCGATATAAGTAGGAAGGCCCAGATACTTTCCTCCCTGAGCTTCAGATCCCAATTGCAGCTCCTGAAGCAATAGGTTTTTAATACTCTGTTTCGCATTAGCACTAAACATCACGGAAGACTTCTCCCTATTGATCACCTGCCCCGAACTCTCTTCATATGCTCTTAATATGGAACTTACGGTCTGGACTCCTTGCATAGTTGCTTCCATAACCAGCAGGGAATCGTCGGCAAAGAGCAAATGACTAACACGAGGTGCTGATGGAGCTAGCTGGATACCCCGAATTCTTCCCTCTTCCTCTGCATGGTGTAACAAAGCTGAAAAACCTTCAGCACAAAGAAGGAACAGGTACGGCGAGATGGGATCGCCCTATCTCAAACCCCGCCCGGGAGTAATAACATCTGTTAGATCTCCATTGACTCTGAATCTATATGTCACTGTGGAGACACATTTCATGATTAGGCACACAAACTCGTCGGCGAAACCCATCCGTCTCATCATCCCTTCCAAGAATGACCACTCAACCCGGTCGTATGCCTTACTCATATCTAGCTTTAGAGCTATATACACATCCTTCCCCCTTCTCTTTCTTTTCATAAAATGTGTCATCTCATAAGCCAAAATGGTATTGTCTGAAATCAACCGCCCCGACACGAATGCACTCTGATTTGGCGAAATGAGCTCATCTAAAATCATCTTGAGTCTATTGGCAAGGACTTTGGAGACCAGTTTGTACACCACATTGCAAAGGCTAATAGGGCGAAGATCCTTGATCCGATTAGGGTTCCGAACCTTTGGGATGAGTACCACTATAGTTTCATTCCATCCCTCGGGTATACTGCCGCCTTGCAATACTTGGAGTACTTCCTGCACCACCACCTCCCCCACCGTTCCCCAGAATCTTTTATAGAACACAACTGGCATTCCATCTGTACCAGGAGCCTTGAGATCACCCATACTATCCAAAGCATTCTTAATCTCATCGGCTGTGCACTCCTTCTGGAGAAAAGAATTCATATCCGGCGTCACACGTGGTGTAACATGCTATAGCACTTGATTCGCATTTGTACCTGCCATGGGGGTAAACAAGCCAAAGAAATGGTTAGATACAAGAGCCTTCAAGCTCTCCTCCCCCTCCACCACCACTCCATCATCCCCCATCAATTTTTGTATCCGGTTAGCCCTCTTTCTCGCTGAAGCGAAGCCATGGAAGTAGTCTGTATTTCGGTCACCCTTCGTGAGCCATCCAGCATGTGCACGCTGTTTCCAGAACACATCTAGCTGTTCCTCTAGTCGGCCCAGCTTGAACCAGATCACTTGTTCTCTTCTCACTCCCGCCGCTATCAATCTGGCCCTCCTGCACTCCTCAAGTTCCCCACGCAGTTTCTTGATTCTTTCCTGAAGGTCACCCAGCACCTCCCTGCTCCACACATCTAGGCTCCTGGATACTTCTCTCACCCGCTCCATGACCTTGCTATCACCGCTGCTCGCTGCCTTCTCCCAAGCATCTACAACAATCTTTTCACAATCTTCCTCCAACAGCCACCGTGCCTCAAACCGCTTATTAAGGCTATTCGGTTTCGGTCTGCATCTCTCCGCTGCCCCATGAACGTCCAGAATAACATGCCTATGGTCGGAGTGTTCAGGGCATCCATTTCGAACCTTGAAACCTGGAAAACGCATACACCACTGGGAATTTGCAACTGCTCTATCAAGGCGTTCACGAATATAGCCATCCAAACGAAAATTATTATTACGCCAAGTGAAAACATCACCCTCAAAGCCGAGGTCATTCAAGTTACAAAAATTAAGAGCATCACTAAAACGATCCATGCAGATTTGCGTTCTTGGAACCCCTCCTTGCTTCTCGAAGTTGTAAAGGATCTCGTTAAAGTCCCCCATGCACACCCACGGCAGTTTGTCTTGTTGATGAAGATTACGTAGCAGCCTCCAGGTCTCCTCTCTATGCTCCTTTCTGGGCTCTCCATAAATGCCAGTGAACCTCCACTTATACCTATCTGCCTCCTCAATCGTCACATCAATATGCATCCTTCCTAAACTTCGCAGCGTCAGATTCACCTCCCTCTTCCAAAGCAAAGCAAGCCCACCACTCTTTCCGGCACAGACCTGGTAGACCAGATGTGGCATTCCCAAAGTCTGGCGTAATCTTTCCACTTTATTTTTATTCATCCTAGTCTCTGACAGAAATAACACATCGGGGTCCTCCTTCTTCTGGAGTTCCAGAAGACCTCGAACTGCCGGCCTGTTCCCGAGCCCCCGGCAGTTCCAAGCCACCACTCTCATTTGTCCTCGCGGAGCTGCTCCTCCAGCCCCGCTTTATCAGCACTGATGATCTCCTTACTTACTAACTCCCCTTTTTTCGGCCTCTTTTGTTGAGCGTCCCACTCCAAGTCGTCCCCATCCCCACTCCTCTTTCTTCCAGTAGTAGATAGATCAACCCTTGCCTCCCCTACCTTCCTCTCCCTCCCTTTCAGTTTCTTGTATGTGCCTCCCTTCCCTTTACTGCCCTCTTGTTCCTTTGTCCCACCTTGGCTTGCAGCAAAAATCAGCTCCCCCTGCTGTCTGGTTGTGCATCTCTGGTTCAGATTCAGCATGGCAGAAGACGTATCCTCCTGCATGGCAATCACCTTCCCACACTGCATGGTCTCGGCCCCCATGATGTTTATTAATGTATTGGTCTCCCCCACCCCTTCATCTGTCTTCCCCGCCACGGGTTCAGCCCCAATCCCATCCTCCCCTCTGTCCACTAGGTTGTCTGTTTCCCCCATCTGACCCTGTATGGCCTCACCACATGTGTTAATTCTTTTGTCTTCGCCATCCACCACCATATCGTTCACCCTTGCACCCTCCTCTTGACCTGTGCCCCCACTCCCATCACTGAACCCTAGTTGCTCCCTAGCTGCATGCTTCCGATTCCCGTCCCTATCAACATTCACACCCTTCATCGTATGTGGGCCAATCTCCTCTTCCACATCCGTTTCTTTGTCCTTCAGCAAAAACCCAGCCCCTGGCTTTTCCTTCCTCCAATTGTCCATGTCACTTCCAGACTTGCTCTTTGAACCACCCCAACTGAGACCCTTCATGCTCCCCCCATTGCGACCCGTCTGATAGTCTCTGCTATTGTTCCTACTGTCATGCCAGCTACCCCTGCTGTGTTCACTAAAGGATCTTGGGAGTGAAGCTTTTAGCCATGGGCCATACTGTTTCATCTCTCCTTTCATCAGTCTCACCCTACACTCCTTCTCCACATGGTCAAGCTTACCACATGTATAACAGAAATCTGGGAGGTACTCATATTCAAAACGACGCCATCCTTCCTCTTCCTTCTTCTTTTTCTCCTCCTCTGTAAGTTCTCTATGCTCATCCCCTTTGCTCTTCTCATCCTCCAGGACAAAACCCCTCATTAGCGGTTTGGAGATATCTAGTTGTATCTTGATTCGCAAGAACTTGCCAACCGCCCTTCCATCTGGTCCAGAATCGACCTCAAGCGAAGAGCCTATGATGTCACCAATTGCCAGCCCTGCCTCCCGACACATCATCCCCAAAGGTAGGTCAAAAACTCGGACCCAGATAGGAATCAAACGGAACTCATAATCCTTCGTGCTCTTCTTTGGGTCAAAATCCTCCATCACAAGCAGCGATTTGCCGAACATCCAAGGGCCATCCTCAAGAGCCTTCCTCTTTCCAGATTGTTGATGAAAAGTGAACAAAAATATATTGTCCCCTAGGTCCTCACATTTGAGGCCCCGCAATGGGCACCCAATTTTGCCAAGCGCAATTTCCATACCATCCGCAAAACCAGGCTTATCAGATAGGAGCTTGCCCAAGGCTTGTGGATCCACCGACCCGATCTTGTTGCCATCCATCCACGTGATCTTCCTTCCCTTGCTCTCCAGATCTGACAACTTCAAACCCTGCATGAGACCTTGCACTCTCTCCATCGGGCTTTCACCGATCTGACTCCAGAGAAACGACCCGAAACACCGATCTAGGGTTAACAAGTGGTTTACGACAGTGCGACCTAGAAACACACCGAAGGCTTATGGTGGATGGGACGGGAAAAGAACAAACCGCCGCGTTGACGGCTGAGAACTCGGGATCTGCGCTCGGGGGCGGCGGCGGCAAGGGAAACGTGGGAGGGCGGGGACGCCTTCCTAATCGCCAGAGCCCAAAACCTAACCGTCACCCACGAGACGGACAGAGTCGCATCCCTAACCTGTTTTAATCGGCAGCACAAAAAGAAGACCAGCTCCAAGTCTAGCTGGGCCTTGAGCCCATGAAGTATTTTCTTTCCTCTCATTTGTAGAAGGGCTTAAAGAACTATGGTCGGCTATTTGGTCAAAAACACCACACAGGGCAACTGGTATTTGGCCTTGCTCCAAACCTAGAGGTCTAAAGTACCGGCTCTATCTTATTCATCTATTTAAACATAATATAGGCACAATTAGTTAGCAAAAAAAAATGAGGCATTACATAGCTGTAGCTGGGATTTGACTTGTATGCGCTAAATGTCAGGTAAATGCTATAAAGTGCTTAAGTATATCAAACAAGTCCTGAAATGCACAAAAAATTCAAATCTAGCAGCTGATGGTGCTTGCGCACCGTGTAAATAGTTTGGACGCGAAATGATGAAGTCACCGTAATTCAAGTCCAAATTGCCATTTTATCATTTTGGAAACAGTGATTCTTATTGTGAGATGCTCTCGTTTTCAAGGAGTTATCGTTACAACTTGTGCCAGAATTTGCCATTTTATTTACCACAGAATATTGAGGTCATACCATGGCACTAGGGGCACCATGACAGGTATCATCTTTTCTAGGGATGTTTTTCAATTTTCTAGAGTTGAAAAAACCATTAAACGACACGTTTGTGGTTGACTCTTGCGACACATGTCCTTAAAATCTCTCCCCATTCCTCGTAAAAGGGATGAAAATTTACTAAATACCACAAACATGATTTTCCAAACCATTTTTGTGCACTTTTTCATGGACCGATTGTGCGAAATTGAATTATGTGCATTAATGCCTAGAAAATGCAAATAATGGCCCAAATATAGTAAATTAGCCCGGAAAAGTGCCAAATTTGAACACGGTGCATTCTAGGGTGTATGTTGATCGTACAAAAAAACCCAAGGACAAACGACGAAGGAAATTTGGACCCCCCTTCAAACTTGGTGATTTCCCTCCCGAAACCATAAAACTTCCTTTGTGATGGTTCAATTTATGAAGAGCGTGTATAACAACATTAGCCAAACCTTCTAAAAAAATTACCACGGCATGTTGAGGTCATACCATGGCACCATGCCAGGTATCATCTTTTCAGGCATGTTTTTTCAATTTTCTAGAGTTGATAAACCATTAAACGACACGTTTGTGGTTGACTCTTGCCACACATATCATTGAAATCTCTCCCCATTACATTGTAAAAGGCATGGAAATTTACTAAATACCACAAGCTTGATTTTTCAAACCGTTATTGTGCACCTTTTTCATGCACCGATTGTGCGAATTTGATATGTGCATAAATGCCTAGAAAATGCAAATAATGGCCCAAATATAGTAAATGAGCCCGAAAAAGTGCCAAATTTGAACAAGGTGCATTCTAGAGTCTATGTTGATCGTATAAAAAAAACTCAAGGATGAACGACGAAGGAAATTTGGATTCCCTTCTAATATTGGTAACATCAAGCACACATGGGTTGTGTTTATGAAATGTTGCCTCCGTAGCGCATTATTTGGGCGCAAAAAACCCTCACCAACAAGTCAATAAAGAAAAGAAAACCCTCATCCCTCCCCCTTCGTCCCCACTCCTCACTCGCACTGCACTCTCCGCAAGTCTGCCTGTCAACTTCTATCGCCGCGACCACCCCTCAATTAGCTGACGACTGTCGCCGGCAGGATTCGGCCCCGCGCCAAACGTCACAGGATTTCGCCGCTGCAGCTTGCCGCCGCCTGTCTGCACCGCCTCTAGCAGACGTCGTCGTTGCTTGTTCTCGACAGGTTTGCCCAAATCTTTGATCTCGATGGCGCCCCTCCCAGCCGGCTGCCGCCAACAAATGCCACCGCATTTGGTTTCTTCCCCTCGCCGACGCCTATCGGCACCGACTTTCTCGAATCTGGTCGATTGTTGTTTTCTGCGGGATTTTCCGTGGGCTTGGGCCGGGTTTTTTCTGTCTCTCTCTCATGGAGAACAAGGTAATTAATTTAGCAAAATATTTGTTCGTCTCTTATCGCAGTCCGTCTGTCCCTGTTAATCACCCAGCGGAAATCGCCGTGGATTCATTTTTCTTATAGCTGATTCGAGGTTTTTCATTCTAGTGTCCACAGTGCAAGCACAAATCAGGCCACTGTTATCGCGGCCAGTCGGACAAGAAGTTCTATCTCACCATACCAGATGACTTCAGGGAGCGCACGGTATGTTCAATCTCATCCTACCACGGTTGGCATGTCCCAATTTTATGAACATATACCATATATTGCTATATTTGGATAAAAGGTGCGACATGCACCATAGACGTCAAAGTGGATTTTTTTCTTCTAAATTAGGCAAATTAATGATGTATTTGTTCCCTTAAAAAATGATGTATTGTTCTTTCAGCTACTCTCATATTTGCATGAAATCTTGGTTACATTATCTGTTTAATTATATATTTTTGTACTTTACTTTCAGCTATTGTTCTGTTCTCTCAATTATTCCCATATTTGCATGTAACAGTCTTAATTTTCATTTCCCGCAGTACATCCCTTGCTTTGCAAGAACACGTGTACAAGGAAATCTTGGCCTTTACTTTGTTGATGACTCCATGGATGTCATATTGACCACGCAGCATAGATTTACAATGACAGTTAGGGTAAAAGTTGATAAAGATGGTCACTCCTATTTTGATGCAGACCTTTGGAGAAAATTTTCTAAGTTTTATGTACTGAAAGCTGGCAATAAAATTCGAGTGCGTGCACCACATTCTGGTCAAATAAACATGGATGTTTACTTCCCCAGCGTCATGAGCCGACCACAGTCTGATCGAGGTTAGTGTTCTTTCAAATTTCTCCATGTCGGCTTATTACTTATTAGCAAAATTAAAGTAATTGTTCTGGCTAAATGATTACTATTTGAGCAACCAATTGGGATTTCATTTCCTGACTCTGTTACTAGCCAGCATCAACTTCCAATTACCAATTTATGCCCACTATTCTTCTGCCATGTTCTGAATAAATAATCCCTTTCCACCTTTTAAGCAGGATATGTTGGATGCATAGTTAACAAACTGCATGTTACTCGGCATACCAAATTTTACTGGAAAGAGTTGGAGCATGTCATACAATTTGTTGCTAATCTAGAAGACCTAGCACAGCGTATGGACGCTGGATTAGGGATGGGAATAAATCTACCACTGGTGCACACATTGAACAAGACCAATTGTGTGAACAAAATGCTGGTACAAAGTCTTATTTGTATGTTGTTGTTCATAAACTATATATAGCTTCAACAATATGTTACAATTGGTTTTTATTCTTCATTGCAACAGCAATTGCCCGCTGCATCTGTTCCTGAATTGATTTCCCGGCGTGGTCGAATTACACTTGTGCCTGCTAAGAACGCCAAAGTGATTGCAAGGTACTGCATTTCCCGCACAAATGGAACCATTCAAATTAATAGGTTCTCGGTTCTCCTGGCAATGCATCAACATTTGAAAATCGGAGACACTGTTATACTCATGCTCTACCAAGGCATAGGAGGGATCTTCCTTTTCATTGACGAGATGCCGAGTCGCCGTCATCAAGCTGCTTCCAGCGGATAGTTGTGGTTGTTGGCCTATCTTAAGTATGTAGATATGGACCATATGGTTGTCAAAATTGTTCATTTCATGGAAAGTATTAGTATCACCTTTTGTTAAATAGTGTCACCATTATATGTTACTCAAATGCTATTTTTCAGGTTCTTAAATTTTCCATATTGCAAAATGAGATAATATATAGATAGGCCAGCCCATACAATTGACATATTTGACATGCTTGAACAAGTAATCAATCGAGCATATATATACTCAAATTGGTCCAGTTCCTAGTTTGAGGAGTAATTTACAAACCATTATTAGCTCCCTAATTTACATCAATATAACGAACCGCGCGCGCACAAAAAGAGCTACTGCCCCTGACGCGGACCCAACACGCACAGCTGCCATCGTCCATCATCGTGTCTATCCTGCTTGGCTCAGGAGGAGAGGAGGTCGCCAAATCGATGACCACCTTGATCGATCGAGGCTGGGGCAGCCTTGACATCCGTGATCATCGGTACTGCCTCGGGCGCAGCTCTCACCAGGGCTGCCGCGACCGCTGGCTCGGCGTACATCGCCCCGGCGGCCAACGAGACGTTGGCTTTCGCCAGGGCTGCCGTCACTGCCCCCAGGCCTGCCCCGATGACGCCCGGCGCTGCGCCCTCCTCCATTTGGGACATAAGTCTATGCCTCGTGCAGCGGCCGCCACTGCCGCAGTTGTCCCTGTGTCGTTGCGGTTCCTGCTCCGTCGCCCACACCATCCGCCGCACTCTGCGCCGAGCCCTCAGTATCGCCCGCTGGCGATCCCTAGCCACTTTCAGGACGACCCTGGCTAACCTGGTGGCTTGCTCGTACCGCGTTTCCTGCCTCGTCTGGCTGTCGTCGGGAGAGGCGGCGGCATGGCCGTCGACCGCAAAGCCAACCATCGCGCCGGCAGCCTCGATTCCGCTATCGCCCAACTCCATCCGGTCGTCGGCCGTTGGGGCCGGGTATGCTGGTATGTGTGGGTAACTAGCTAGTAAGGGGATCAGTAGTGAGTCGCCGCCGCCGGCCATTGTTGTGGTTATTTATAGCTAGCTAGCAGTTGGCTAGGGGCTTGGGGATTTACAATTTACCCCTGTGGCTGGCGCTTGCGCGGGAAGGCATCACTGGAGCGCGGGAAGACTAAGTGAAGCACACAATTCCCAGCACACAACCATATGCGGTGTCACGTGTTATCACACACGTGTTAACATAAGGAAACGTATGTGTAACTTACAAATCATCACTCACGAGTACTCGCACCACGCATCATGTGCGATCCTCCTACCATCGCAAACAACTCGTTTGCATTTTCAAAGGTTTTTGTACACACATAATCGCACACGAAACATCCAGGTCCGTAGGGCGCCTAAGAGAATTCAGATTTTTCCAAGAATTTTAGTCACACTTTCTTAATTAGCACCAATTGCCCGACTGTCTTTCTCATCGTTAAAAGTGTTTTTAGTTTTTAGTTTTTCCCCTCCCACGTATGAGCGAACCAACTACCTCCAAAATTTAATTATGTTTGCATGCATGCATGGTGGAAGAGGAAAACGATAAGGAAGTGGGCAGTGATTCTACTCTGGCAATTATAATAACCTAATTAATGGGATGTGTTCATTGGCAATTTGGCGAGGTCAATTTTTTCGCCTCGCCCACTCCCTGTTCACCTTGGTTGCGCTGCTCCTCCTTTGCTCTATCCTCTCTTCGCTCTTTATCGTCTCTTTCCTCTTGCAGCCCCCAAATCTGGCCTTCCGCGCTCGCCTCCCTGTCTCACCCATCGGATTGCGCCATGGATAATCCCCTAGATCCCAGCATCCCGCGGGCTTCCCTCTCGCTGCGGCCCGCGGCACTGCCGCCGTTGAGCGAAACCCACGTATCTATCAGAGGGATCCATTGCTCTGGACTCACAGATCGGTGGCGCCGGAGGACATGCCGGGGCTGCGTTAGAGGTGGTGGCAGCAAGGGCAAATCGGATCGAGGAAGCGAGGCATCGATTGGAGACATGTTCGAAGGAGCTGCGCATGGCGAAGCACAAGGCGGAGGCGCAAGTCGATCCCAGGGCAGAGATGCTGAGGGATGTCAGCATCTAGCAGCGTCGCGCCGACTTGGAGCTGGCGCTAATGGCAGAGATCATTTTCACGGATTCGACTGCGGAGGAGAGAACGCGCATGCCTGCGGAATGGTATACAAACCCGGTGCGGCTGTTCAGATGGGCGGTAGAAGAAGCCAAATCGCCCAACCTGCTGCAGCGGTGGTGCTGGGCATGCATCCTAGGCGAGGTGACCTGCCCTCCTTCCCCGCCAATACTGGATGAAGATCACCTCAAGTACGCGGCCATGGACGCGTACACATGCTACGAGATGTACAGGCGGATCGTTGACATGAGGAAGTGCCTCCTTCCTGTAGACGACAAGGGATCGAGCCACAAGCAGAGCATTGAAGGCAAGCGTCACAACAAGAAGTAGTTGATATGATGATCGTTTTTTCCTAGTTTATTATGCATGTAATTGTTTACTTAAATGTGCAAACGCTATCTGTAGTCAGTTATGTAATTGGAAGTTTAATTTGGTTATGCAATCATGTTCTTATAAGTATATATGTTGTTGTTCTGTAGACAGAGCATAGATGTTGTGCAGACAGAGCAAATCATATCACACATGGACTAAACTACAGAACATGTCGATGATGAATTCATCAATCGCTGACAATTATTTACCACCAACCGTTTTCCCACAACACACACGGGTTATTAGCCGGAATCGTCTGTGTTGTTATCGGTCTTCCCACACATTTATGATTACTGATCTATTTGCCACGTATCACACACATTTGTTAAGGTGAACCGTTTCTGTTGTTTTGGCTCATCGCAAACAGTTCATCCGAGTGAACTATATGCCGTATATCGCACACACCTCGAACTGGCTGCCCGTTTCTGTTGTTCTGGCTCATCGCAAACAGTTCGTATGGATGAACTGTATGCCATGTATTGCACACGCATCTCTAATCTGAATCGTGCTTGATGTCTCCGGCATCGCACACAGTTCGTCTTATTGGAGACGGTTTTATTACGACACCTTTGCGATTCATGCATCGCACACAGTTTGGTCGCGGGGTCTCTGATTCATGTGTCGCGTTAGCGGTCGCCTGCAGTAGTGAACTGACAAAAGCCAAGGTGACACTCCTCCAAAAGGGAGAGCCGACACCACATCTGGCCCCAAGAATGTTTGGAGAGCATACATTATATTTATATGAAATGTTTTTTCCCAATCACTGCTATTGTTATCAAAGAACCGCTTCCCCCATGAAGCCAATAAGGCCATGTTAAATTCTTTAAGGTTGGGAATACCCAAACCCCCCAAAATTTTCTTTCTGGAAACCATACCCAAGTTAGCCAAATGGTATTTGGGTTGATCACCCAAATTGCCCCAAAAAAATGTGCCATCTGAGAATTAATGGCATTAATAACCCATTTAAGGAATTTGATCATGGACATTAAGTATGCAGGGATGCCAATAATACAAGCACACGACAAGATCACTTTCCCACTATATGTAAGGTATCTCCCCATCCAGCCAGAGATATTCTTAATGATCCTATCAATGATAGGTTGAAGATCTTAGCTTCTTAGTTTATCATAGTGCAAAGGCACTCCAAGATACTTGATGGGAAAAGCACCAAGTTTGCAACAGAAAATTTGTGCAAATTCTTTGGTCAGATCTTCCTCAACATTAATGGTCATCAAGTCACTCTTATGAAAATTGATCTTCATGCCTGAGAGGTTTTCGAAATAGGACAAAATCCACTTAAAATTCCTGGCCTTTTCAAAAGACTTTTCCAACAAAAGGATGGTGTCATCGACATATTGTAAGCTAATGACACCCCCTGGAATAATTTGAGGTAACAGCCTAGAAATCAGACCATGTGAGCAGCCTTACTAAGCATTTTGGAAAAAACATCAGCCACTAAGTTAAAAAGTAAAGGAGAAATATGGTCTCCCTGCTTTAGCCCCCCCCATAAAATGAGGGCGTGTAGTGTCACTAATTCTCACACTAAAAGTGCTCTGAATTAAAGTGCTCTTTATCCAAGAGATCCATTTGGGGCCAAAGCCTCTGGAGTGTAGCATATCAAAAAGAAATTCCCAGCTAACCCTATCATAAGCTTTTTCATAATCCAATTTAAGCACTAACCCTTGGGAACCAGATTTTTCACTTCATGAATGATGAAGAGAACTTGCCGCAAAGAAATATCAGAAAATATGGTTAATGTATCCGGAAGAATAATTCAAGATTTACATTGTTGAATAGTTTGATTGTGTGCATCACTGTGAGGTCAACCTCCTTTTTGAAGAAAATAATACTCCCTCTGTAAAGAAATTAGTGATCTAAAAAGTCTTATATTTCTTTAAAGAATAAGTATTATTGAATAGTCTGCCGTAAACCACTAAAACAAACAGAGCTTTTTTACAGTACCTTGGTACTCCCTGAAGTAGGGTGGGAGTACCGACCAAATCTATTCGTTCATTCATAGGGTTAATTTAGTCTTTTCACACGCTCAAAAGAGTTGATTTCCCGTCTTTAAATTAATCTAACTAGAAAGTCAAAATCATACCTGAAGATGGCTGCTGACTTGATTCATAGTTGCACTTACATTGTCACGCTCCAGAAGTTCTCTTATATTTTTTCTGAGTATTGTCTTCATTAGAAAAACAAAAGTATTCCAGTCGGACAGAGTTTAGGGTTTTGGAAAAGTCAATATGCATCCATATATGTGATTTATTAATTTTAGGCCTAACATGCTTAATTCGCCCTAATATCTTGGCTACACATCCATGTTAATTGTAACTAGTAGAACGTCTGTGCGTTGCTACACACTACAATGCATATAAATGAATAAATAAATGATTTAGGTCGTTTTCAAGGTTGAAGCTCATTTCTCCCTCATATGCCTAGGCGGGTTGGGACATCAAATAGGCGGCCAGCTGGCTCCCCAAAATTCAATCGTCTAGACAGTCCGGGCTCCCCCAAATCCATATCATATGTGCGGCAGGAATGTGGTTGTCCAGACTATCCACCATGTTATCTCCAACACGCGGCCCAACACTAAAACCCCACCCCACGATGCACCCTACCCTTTTCCTGCCGGACCCTCCCTTCTCGCTTAGTTTCCCGCCGTAGTGGGACATTTCTCGCTGGAGCGCTCTCCTTTAAAACGAGATGACGACCACCTCACCTTTGTCATGGAGCCCTCTCTCGTCCACACTGTACTTCCCCACGGACCACCGAGGAGTCCCCCGCCAACAGCGCCGCTCCCCGCCCTAATCCCTCTCCTTGTGTTCGCACCAATCCGCCACCGCCATCAAAGGGGGAGGAGGTGTGCGCTGCCCGTGATGCCCTCCCGAGCCAAGAAGGCATATCCGATGTCTCCTAAGACATTGCCACATTGTAACATACAGTTGAATCTTGTGCATTCCCGCAGAACAAAAATATGATGTCTGTTGTTGGGCATGCAACTGATACGCCACCGTGTCCGTTATTAACTCTTGAAGTAACCAACCAATGCGTTTACCCTTCTACCCTAACAAAAAATTGTACTATTTGATGAAAAAAATATGAACCGCTCGCTCATGCAATTTGCTGTAAAAGCCATCTTTAATGAAATGCAATTTGCCATATTTTTTAAAGTATGGAAATTATTCCACTCAAACAACTATAATTGTTGGAATATTAGGAAATTTCATGATTAATTCCAGTAAATAATTCATGACTAGAACATAAAATAGCATGCAACAGTCTAGCATACTAGATGAACAAGAAAATATGCACAGCAATATCGCACATGAAACAAAAACTATAGATATAGACATTAACAGATCACAATGGACGTACTATTCGTTAGCTACTACGGGAGTGACATTGTTGATGACAATGTTGGCGATGATCTGTTGCTGACGGCGATGGAGACGACAATGAGTAGCACCGCCGAACTTTGAAGGAAGATGACCCGTGATGACGAACTTGAGCAATCGCGCAGAGCGCTTCCCAAAAACCTAATTCTTCCTCTCCTGGTGCAGGATCACAGGGATGAACGGTTTCCGTAGACCTACTCTCCCGCACGCCGACGCACGCCAGTGTTCAGGATGAGGTAGACCACGGCGGCGGCGCAAGTTGCGAGATGAGGCAAAACCCTAGGTGTTTTCGATGTGTCTTTGGCTGCAGCCGGTAGCAGTATATATAATAGGACCGAAGGCGGTATCGTGTTGCGATCATGATCTCAAACTGACTTGGATTCTAAGTCGTATACTTACCAGACACGAAATAATTAACTTGTCTGCCAAGACATCAAAAAATAAAACGGCAAAAGGAAGCTATGCCCTTGCAAGGCAACGGACCAGATTTCGGCGGACAATTAACGCGCATGTCGCATGCGCTCGCCGCCCCTGCTCCGGCCCGAGCTTGTGCCCGAGCACGGCCAGGCTAGGCGAGGCGAGCGAGAGCGCGCGCGTGGTCTCCTATTTCTCTCCTCAATACACACTTAGAGTGGTGGAGATAACCCACCATATAAAGAGGTCTCACACCTCCTCAACTTCTGGGGTGGGAGTAAACTTTAGAGCCACCACTTGCTATTTTACACAGGGGCCACTTTAAGATTTCAAAAATTGTTAATGGGCCAAGACCATTTATTTCTAACAATCCCCCACCATATCTCAAATAATCATTTAGAGATTTGTCTTTTCTCGCTACTTGTTTAACATACTAGTGTTTTAGCAGAGACTATTAAGTTGAACTTCTGCCAAGAGCTTTAAGTTACATCCATCCACAACTTGACAATGGACTACGCCTTGAATTGCTAGTTTTGTGTGAACAGGTTTCACCGCTACTTATCAGCTGCGTTGGTAATTCCCTGAAGAGGAAGGGAGATGCAGTACAGTAGAGATAAGTATTTCCCTCAGTTATGAAACCAAGGTTATCAATCCAGTAGGAGAATCACGCAACACCTCGTTAGCAGCACCTGCACACAAAACAACAAATCCTTGCACCCAACGCAAACAAGGGCTTGTCAATCCCTCGGCGGTTAATTGTAAGATTAAATTGTATGTGATAGATAGATAGATTGAACTAAAATATAAAATAAATAAAAGTGCAGCAAGGTATTTTTAGGGTTTTTAATATAAGATTTAGATAGACCCGGGGGCCATAGTTTTCACTACAGGCTTCTCTCAAGAAAATAGCATACGGTGGGTAAACAAATTACTGTTGGGCAATTGATAGAAAAGCAAATAATCATGACGATATCCAAGGCAGTGATCATTTATATAGGCATCACGTCCGAGACAAGTAGACCGACTCCTGCCTGCATCTACTACTATTACTCCACACATCGACCGCTATCCAACATGCATCTAGTGTATTAAGTCCATAAAGAACGGAGTAACGCCTTAAGCAAGATGACATGATGTAGACAAAGTAAACTCAAGCATGAATAAACCCCATATTTTTACCCTTAATAGCAACGATACATACGTGTCATGTCCCTTTCTGTCACTGGGATTGAGCACCGCAAGATCGAACCCATTACAAAGCACCTCTTCCCATGGCAAGATAAATCAATCTAGTTGGCCAAACCAAATCAATAGATCGGAGAAGAAATACGAAACTATAATAATCATGCATAAAAGAGTTCAGAGAAAACTCAAATAATATTCATGGATAATCTGATCATAAACGCAAAATTCATCGGATCCCAACAAACACACCGCAAAAAGTGATTACATCGGATAGAACTCCAAGAACATCGAGGAGAACATTGTATTGAAGATCAAAAAGAGAGAAGAAGCCATCTAGCTACTAACTATGGACCCGAAGGTCTGTGGTAAACTACTCACGCATCATCGGAAGGGCGGCAAGGTTGATGTAGAGCCCCTCCGTGATCGATTCCCCCTCCGGCGGAGTGCCAGAAAAGGCATCCAGATGGGATCTTTCAAGAACAGAAGCTTGCGGCGGCGGAAAAAGTATTTCGTGGACTCTGCTGTTGGTTTCCTGATTTTTGGGAAGTTATAGTGGTGGAATTAGGTCAAAAGGGGCAGAGGTGGGCCCACGAGGCTCGTGGCTACCTCCTGGGGCTTCTGGCCTTCTCCCGAAGCTTCTAGTGTTGGTTATGTCCAGAAAAAAATCTCCAAAAAGTTTCATGGCATTTGGACTTCGTTTGGTATTGATATTCTGTAAAACCAAAAACAGGCAGAAAACAACAACTGGCACTGGGCACTAAGTTAATAGGTTAGTCCCAAAAAATGATATATAATTGCTGTAAATGTATATAAAAACATCCAAGATTGATACTATAATAGCATGGAACAATCAAAAATTATAGATACATTGAAGACGTATCAGCATCCCCAAGCTTAATTCCTGCTCGTCCTCGAGTAGGTAAATGATAAAAACAGAATTTTTGATGTGGAATGCTGCCTATCATATTCATCACATATTCTTTTCTTTTATAGCATGGACATTTGGACTTGAACGATTCAAAGCAATAGTCTATAGTTTGACATGAAGATATAAATACTCAAGCATGCTAACAAGCAACCATGTCTTTCAAAATATAAACGCTAAAGAAAGTTATCCCTAGCCCATTATGCTCAATCATTGATCCATTCATGAAACACACTCATAATTAGCTACACACAATGCACAAGTATGACAATAGTGCTCTCTAGTTGGTGCTTTATAAGAGAAGATGGAGACTCAAAGTAACAATAAAAATTGCATAAAAGTAAGTAGATAGGCCCTTCGCAGAGGGAAGTAGAGATTTGCAAATGTGCCAGAGCTCAAAGCTTAAATTAGAGAGATGAAAATATTTTGAGAGGCATGCTTTTCCTGTCAATGAAAACGACTGAGAATTGCCAATATCTTCCATGCTAGACACATCATAGGCGGTTCCCAAACAGAAAGTAAAGTTTATTTCCTTTCCACCATTCTTTCACAATCCATGGCTAGCCGTATCCATGGGTGCCCTCCATACCAACACTTTCCAAGGAATTTTGTTGTTATTAATTTTTGTTTTCAATGTGGGACTGGGCATCCCTATTACCAGCCACTCTCTCGTGCAATCACAAGTGAATAAACACTCATCGTGAGAATAACACACCTAGCATGGAAAATATTAGCCACCCCCTGCTGCTTCATGAGCGGTACGGGCACACAAAACGGAAAATTATTTTGAAAATTAGAGTTGGCACACGCAAATTTACTTGGAACGGCATGGAAATACCGGATATAGGTAGGTATGGTGGACTCATTTGGCACAACTTGGGTTTAAGGAGTTTGGATGCACAAGCAGTATTTCCGCTTAGTACAAATGAAGGCTAGCAAATAGATTGAGAAGCAACCAACCGAAAAGCGAAAACGGTCATAAACATGCATTGCACATAACTAACACCGAATAATGCACCATAAGTAGGATATAATTTCATTGCATAACTATTGACTTAATGTGCATGCATAGGGAATCACAAACCTTAACACCAATATTCTTACTAAATCACAATTACTCACTAACATGACTCACATATCGTCATTTCCATATCGCAAAACTATTGCAAGGAATCACACTTATCATATCCAATGATCTATATGAAAGTTTTTATTATATCCCTCTTGAATATTCATCACTTTGGGACCAAATTCATATCTTGTGCAAATAACCATTACTATTATCAACTCTCAAAAAGATATAAGTGAAGCATGAGAGTGCATATATTTCTTCAAAATTTTAATCTTATCAACTCTCAAAATAATATAAGTGAAGCACGAGAGTTCAAATATTTCTTCAAAATTTTAGTCTTATCAACTCTCAAAATAATATAAGTGAAGCACGAGAGTTCAAATATTTCTTCAAAATATAGCCACCGCCGTGCTCAAAAAGATTTAAGTGAAGCACTAGAGCAACTGCCTCGCTCAGAAAATTTAAGTGAAGCACATAGAGTATTCTAACAAATCATGATGAACGTGTGGCTCTCTCAAATAGGTGTGTCCAGCAAGGATGATTGTGACAAAATAAAAAGCAAACAAAGCAAAGACTTATATAATACATGACGCTCCAAGCAAAACACATATCATGTGACGAATAAAAATATAGCTCCAAGTAAAATTACCGATGTTTGGTAGAAGAAAGAGGGGATGCCTTCCGGGGCATCCCCAAGCTTAGACGCTTGAGTCTTCCTTGAATATTACCTTGGGGTGCCTCAGGCATCCCCAAGCTTAGGCTCTTGCCACTCCTTACTCCTTCATCCATCGTGATCTCACCCAAAACTTGAAAACTTCAATCACACAAAACTCAACAAAACCTTCGTGAGACCCGTTAGTATAACAAAACAAATCACTACTCTAAGTACTGTTTCAAACCCATTCATATTTTATTTTTGTATTATACATACTGTATTCTAACTTCTCCATGGCTTATACCCCCCGATACAATCCATAGTTTCATCAAAACAAGCAAGCAGTGTATCAAAAACAGAATCTGTCAAAAACAGAACAGTCTGTAGCAATCTATTTAAAAGCTATACTTCTGTAACTCCAAAAATTCTGAAAAATTAGGAAAACGTGGGCAATTCATATATCAATACTTTGTACAAATTTCAGATTTTTCTGACGCTCCAGTACAGAACCAAAATTCTCGCACTGGACGCAAAACTTTCTGTTATCCAAACATCATCAATTATACTATCTTCCAAATCCTCCCAAAGGTTTTACTTGGCACAAACACTAATTAAAACATAAAAACTCAATCATAACAGTAGCATAAATGTGAAAACACATAATAAGAGAAACAAAAAGTAAAAATTTATTTTATTCATTGGGTTGCCTCCCAACAAGCGCTATTGTTTTATGCCCCTAGCTAGGCATAATGGCTAGTTTCAAGTATTATCATCTTTCTTCTTCTTATCCAAAAATGTAATTTCATCAAAGGGTTTTTCAAAGGTAAGATGAAACACATCATCCATAGAAATTTTAGCATTAGCAAGTTGTCCATCTGTAAATCCTTCTTGATTACCGGCTACAATCCAAGAGTATTGTCTATTAACACTATTGAAAACTTGTTGGATTATATTCAAAGGAGGAACTTATTTTTTAATATTCTTATCAAAGATGTGGTCATTGCGGAACAAATATCTCAACAAGTAATCATTATTATAAAGGATCTCATCTATTACCGGTTTTTCACGGTTCATACCATAAAAATCAAAGATCTCCCTAGATTCTCGCACTATGTGATCAAATTCATTCATGAGAACAAGAGTGGCTATTTTCTTAGCTCTAGGATCTTTTATAACCGGTAGCTCATAAAACAATCTTTGCAAAGTAGGATGGGTGCGAATAAATCTTCTTTCGAGTTTAAGAATAAGTGCGGAAATAGCATCGGTATAATTCTTAGTTTCTTTAAGTATAGGAGCATCATCAAAAGCCAAGGTCCCAATGCAATTAAAGAATTCTTGGATGACACTTTTTCCTATAACATTACCATGTCCCAACACAAAAATTTTAGCATCAAGATTGGTAGAACTTCCCATTTTAGGAGTTTTACCATCATCAGTTTCCGCCATGCCAAAATCACTCATGATAACAATCTTCAAACAAGCGAACAAGCAAACAAGAAAAAGGCAAATGGAAAATATTTTTGTATTTTTGTAAAAGCTATTTAGAAGCGGGGGAGATGAAAAAGAGAGGCAAATGCAAATAAAGTAAATAAAGTAAATGCAAGGAGATGAGAGTTTTATGCGTAGGTACTTGATAGATGTTGATGATGTCTCCCCGGCAACGGCGCCAGAAATTCTTCCTGCTACTTGTGAGCTGCGTTGGTAATCCCCTGAAGAGGAAGGGAGATGCAGTACAGTAGAGATAAGTATTTCTCTCAGTTATGAAACCAAGGTTATCAATCTAGTAGGAGAATCATGCAACACCTCGTTAGCAGCACCTGCACACAAAACAACAAATCCTTGCACCCAACGCAAACAAGGGGTTGTCAATCCCTCGGCGGTTAATTGCAAGATTAAATTGTATGTGATAGATAGATATATTGAACTAAAATATAAAATAAAATAAAATAAATAAAAGTGCAGCAAGGTATTTTTAGGGTTTTTAATATATGATTTAGATAGACCCGGGGGCCATAGTTTTCACTAGAGGCTTCTCTCAAGAAAATGGCATACGGTGGGTAAACAAATTACTGTTGGGCAATTGATAGAAAACCAAATAATCATGACAATATCCAAGGCAATGATCATGTATATAGGCATCACGTCCGAGACAAGTAGACCGACTCCTGCCTGCATCTACTACTATTACTCCACACATCGACCGCTATCCAGCATGCATCTAGTGTATTAAGTCCATAAAGAATGGAGTAACGCCTTAAGCAAGATGACATGATGTAGACAAAGTACACTCACGCATGAATAAACCCCATCTTTTTACCCTTAATAGCAACGATACATACGTGTCATGTCCCTTTCTGTCACTGGGATTGAGCACCGCAAGATCGAACCCATTACAAAGCACCTCTTCCCATGGCAAGATAAATCAATCTAGTTGGCCAAACCAAATCAATAAACCGGAGAAGAAATACGAAGCTATAATAATCATGCATAAAAGAGTTCGGAGAAAACTCAAATAATATTCATGGATAATCTGATCATAAACTCACAATTCATCGGATACCAAGAAACACACCGCAAAAAGTGATTACATCGGATAGAACTCCAAGGACATCGAGGAGAACATTGTATTGAAGATCAAAAAGAGAGAAAAAGCCATCTAGCAACTAACTATGGACCCGTAGGTCTGTGGTAAACTACTCACGCATCATCAGAAGGGCAGCAAGGTTGATGTAGAGCCCCTCCGTGATCGATTCCCCCTCCGGTGGAGTGCCGGAAAAGGCCTCCAGATGGGATCTCTCGAGAACAGAAGCTTGCGGCGGCGGAAAAAGTATTTCGTGGACTCTCCTGTTGGTTTCCCGATTTTTGGGAATTTATAGTGGTGGAATTAGGTCAAAAGGGGCAGAGGTGGGCCCACGAGGCACCAGGGCGCGCCTGCCCCCCCCGGCGCGCCCTGGTGGCTCGTGGCCACCTCCTGGGGCTTCTGGCCTTCTCCCAAAGCTTCTAGTGTTGGTTATGTCCAGAAAAAAATCTCCAAAAAGTTTCATGGCATTTGGACTTCGTTTGGTATTGATATTCTGTAAAACCAAAAACAGGAAGAAAACAGCAACTGGCACTGGGCACTAAGTTAATAGGTTAGTCCCAAAAAATGATATATAATTGATGTAAATGTATAAAAACATCCAAGATTGATAATATAACAGCATGGAACAATCAAAAATTATAGATACGTTGGAGACGTATCATTCACTCAAAGTCTTAACCAGTACCTGGCTGCCAGTAGGCTACCGCGGTTTGAAGCATATACGTCGTTCTCCCTGGTCTCTTCGTGAGCTTACTAGAGATCACCCAAGTCTCATAGACTGCGATGTTTACAGTCGAAGCTCATATAGGTGTGTTCTTTCAAGACTGCTCTGTAGGACAACATCTTTGCTAATCATAGCCAATGGAACCACATTAAGGCATGTTGCCAACCTGCCTTACAACTGTGAGCTTTACAACTGTGAGAGTTTTGCATCTTCACATAGAGAGGGTTACATGTCACTCTCCTCTATTAACCGATAGCTTGTTCTTCCTAGGTCCTAATTCACGGGATCTCCGATCACAAAGGTTGGGTTACTACTATGGTGTAACATCTATGGGTCTCACACCCATCTCCCTCGATGCATTATCTATCACATTTCGTGATAGTTCCTTTGTAAAGTGATCTACCAGGTTTTTGTCTGTTTGAATATACGTCACAGTTATTACTCCAGAGTTTCTCAACTTCCTGACAGACTTCAAACGTCTCTTCACGTGTCTTGATGACTTCGCATTATCCTTAGAATTTTTCACTTTAGCTATAACTGTTTGGGTGTCACAATTCATAAGAATAGCCGGTACATGTTTTTCAACCATAGGCAAGTCCATCAAGAGCTCCCGCTGCCATTGTGCCTCAACAGTGGCTGTGTCTAAAGAGGAAGTTCTGCTTTCATAGTTGACCTCGTCAATATGGTCTGTTTGCAAGACCTCCATGACACCGCGTCACCTCCGTGAGTAAATACATACCCACTTGTGGCGTAGAGTACATCAACATCATAGATCTAGTTCAAATCACTATATCCTTCTAGCACAGCAGGATGCCCTGAATAGTGAATTTCGTAACTCATAGTACCTCTCAGATATCGCAAAACCCTTTCTAGTGCATGCGAATGATCATCAGCTGGATTGGACATGAACCTACTCAGTTTGCTCACAACAAAAGAGATATCTAGCCTTGTTGTGCTAGCTAAGTACATGAATGAACCGACAATTTGAGAGTATCTTAATTGATCTCTCATTTCTTTCATGTTCTTTCTGAGTGTCACGCTGGGATCATAAGGTGTTGGAGAAGGCTTGCTATCCATAAAGCCGAACCGGCTCAAGACCTTCTCAACATAGTGAGATTGTGTTAGAGTAATCCCACTCTCATCCTTAATAAGTTTGATGTTTAGAATCACATCGGTTTCTCCTAGATCTTTCATGTCAAAGCTCTTTGATAGAAAAGAGTTAACCTCATTGATCGCATCAATGTTTGTACCAAAGATCACAATTTCATCCACATGCAAACATAATATAACACTATTGCCCCAACCATGGCGATAGTAAACACACCTATCAGCCTCATTAATGACAAATCCTGCAGAAGTCAGAGTTCTTTCAAACTTCTCATGCCATTGCTTAGGTGCCTGTTTCAGACCATACAAAGATTTTAACAACTTGCATACCTTTCTCCCTTCACCCTTTACAATCAAGCTGATCCATATAGATTTCCTCTTCCAGCTCTTCATTTAGGAAAGTTGTCTTTACATCCATTTGATGAATGATAAGACCATAAGAGGCAGCCAGGGAAAGTAGCACCCAAATGGTGGTCCTTCTAGCAATGGCTGAATTGGTGTCAAAGTAATCTTCGCCTTCTTTCTGAGTGTAGCCCTTGGCCACAAGCCGCGCCTTGTATTTATCAATAGTACCATCAGGACTTAACTTCTTTTTGAACACCCACTTATAGCCCACTGGTTTACATCCATAGGGTCGTTCAGCTAGCTCCCAGGATCCATTAGAAAGAATTGAGTCCATCTCATTATGGATAGCTTCTTTCCAATCATCTACATCCGGAGATGGATATGCCTCTGCAATAGACTTAGGAGTGTCGTCCACAAGGTATACAATGAAATCATTACCAAAGGGTTTTGCAATCCTTTGTCTCTTACTCCTTGCAGGAGCTTCATTGTTATCCTTCTCAAGGACTTCCTTGAGTGATTGTTCGAAATACTCATCAGATGTACTAGATTCAGGATTTATCTCAAAAGTAAATCTAGCAATACTATGCATATCATTCATAGGGAATTTATTGTTTCATGCTATTATATTATCATTCTTAGATACTTTATATGCAATTTTATATCATTTTTGGGGACTATCCTATTAACTCAGTGCCTAGTGCCAGTTGTTGTTTTCTGCTTGTTTTTGGTTTAACAGAAAATCTATACCAAACGGAGTCCAAACGCAACGAAACTTTTTGACAATTTTTTCTGGACATAAGAGACCCTAGAAGCTTTGGGGAAGGACCAGAAGACCTACGACTAGACGGCAAGGCAATAGGGCGCACCCTGATGTCTTGCGGGCCCCTCGTGGCTCCGTCTGACCTAATTCCAGTGCTATAAATTCCCAACTATTCCAAAACCCCCAGAGAGCCACCCGAAATAATTTTTCCGCCGCCGCAAGTCTCTGTTCTTCCGCGATCCCATCTGGAGGCCTTTTCTGGTACTCTGTCAGAGGGGGAATCAATCACGGAGGGCTTCTACATCAACCTTGCTGCACCTCCGATGATGTGTGAGTAGTCCACCACAGACCTAGGGTACATAGTGATTAGCTAGATGGCTTTCTCTCTCAATTTGTTCTTCAGTACAATGTTCTCTTCGGAGATCGATCCGATGTAATCTTCTTTTGCGGTGTGTTTGTTGGGATCCAACGAATTGTGGGTTTACGATTTGAATATTCATTGAAAGTAATTGAGTCTTTTCTGAACTTTATTATGTGTGATTGTTATAGCTATGTAATGCTTTCCGATCTATCCGTTTGGTTTGGCCAACTAGACTGATTTATCTTCAGTGGAAGTGGTGCATAGTAGTAGGTTCAATCTTGCGGTGTCCTCACCTCGTGACAGAAGGGGTAATGATACGTCTCCAACGTATCTATAATTTTTGATTGTTCCATGCTATTATAGTATCAATCTTGGATGTTTTTATATGCAATTATATGCAATTATATATCATTTTTTGGGACTAACCTATTAACCTAGTGCCCAGTGCCAGTTGCTGTTTTCTGCTTGTTTTTGGCTTTTCAGAGAAACAGTACCAAATGAAGTCCAAATGCGACGAAACTTTTTGGAGATTTTTTTCTGGACAAAAGAAACCTTGGAAGCTTTGGGAGGAGGCCAGAAGCCTCACGGAGGCTTCACAAGGCAACAGGGCGCGCCCCAGGGGGGGCGCCGTGTTGCCTTGTGGGGCCCACGTGACTCCGTTTGACCTAATTCCACTTCTATAAATTCACAAATATTGGGAAACCATCAGAGAGCCAGAAGAGAAAACCTTTCCGCCCCCGCAAGCCTCTGTTCTTTCGCGATCCCATCTGGAGGCCTTTTCCGGTACTCTGCCGGAGGGGGAATCGATCACGGAGTGCTTCTACATCAACCTTGCTGCCCTTCCGATGATGTGTGAGTAGTTTACCACAGATCTACGGGTCCATAGCTAGTAGCTAGTTGGCTTCTTCTCTCTCTTTGATCTTTAATACAATGTTCGCCTTGATGTTCTTGGAGTTCTATCCGATGTAATCTTCTTTTGCGGTGTGTTTGTTGGGATCCGATGAATTGTGAGTTTATGATCAGATTATTCATGAGAAATATTTGAGTCTTCTCTGAACTCTTTTATGCATGATTGTTATAGCTTTGTATTTCTCTCCGATCTATCGATTTGGTTTGGCCTACTAGATTGTTTTATCTTGCAAGGGGAGAGGTGCTTTGTGATGGGTTCAATCTTGCGGTGCTCAATCCCAGTGACAGAAGGGGACATGACACGTATTTGTATTGTTGCCATTAAGGATAAAAAGATAGGGTTTATTCATATTGCTTGAATTTGCTTCTCTACATCATGTCATCTTGCTTAAGGCGCGTTACTCTGTTTTTATTAACTTAATACTCTAGATGCATGCTGGATAGCGGTCGATGAGTGGAGTAATAGTAGTTGATGCAGGCAGGAGTTGGTCTACTTGTCTCGGACGTGATGCCTATATACATGATCATTGCCATGAATCTGTCATAATTATTTGCTTTTCTATCAATTGCCCAACAGTAATTTGTTTACCCACCGTATGTTTCTGTGCTTGAGAGAGAAGCCTCTAGTGAAAACTATGGCCCCCGGGTCTATCTTTATCATATAAAAAACCTAAAAATACCTTGCTGCAATTTATTTACTTTTATTTTAATTAGTGTTTTAGTTTATCTATTTACCTCAATAAGATTTAATCCTTACAAATAACCGCTAAGAGGATTGACAACCCTCTTATTTGCGTTGTGTGCAAGCGTTTGCTCTTGTGTGTGCAGGTGCACTTAACGGAATTTTTCTTGGTTCTCCTATTGGATTGATAACCTTGGTTCTTAACTGAGGGAAATACTTATCTCTACTGTACTGCATCCTCCTCTCCTCTTCGGGGAAATACCAACACAGACTACAAGTAGCAGGTAGCGAGGCACGTATTGTATTGTTGCTACTAAGGAGAAAATGACGGGGTTTAATCATATTGCTTGGTTTTATTCTATCTACATTATGTCATCTTTCTTAAAGCGTTACTCTGTTTGTCGTGAACCTAATACCTATATGGACTACAAGTAGCAGATGCAGGAAGGAGTCGGTCGATTGGTGGAGTAATAGTAGTAGATGCAGGCTGGAGTCGGTCTACTTGTCACGGACGTAATGCCTATATACATGATCATGCCATGAATAATGTCATAACTATGCGCTTTTCTATCAATTGCCCAACAGTAACTTGTTTACCCACCGTATGCTATTTTTATGAGAGAGATGCCTCTAGTGAAAACTATGGCCCCAGGTCTATTTTAATCATATTACAAAAACCAAAAATACCTTGCTGCAATTTTCTTTATTTTTTATTTACTTTGCAATTTATCTATCTACCACTACCAGATTTAATCCTTGCAATTAACGAGTACAAGGGGATTGACAACCCTCTTGCCCGCGTTGGGTGCAAGTATTTGCTCTTGTGCGTGCAGGTACTGTTGATGGGTGTTTGCGTGGTTCTCCTATTGGTTTGATAACCTTGGTTCTCTACTTAGGGAAATACTATCCGCTACTATATTGCTTCACCCTTCCTCTTCGCGGAAAATCCCAACGCAGCTCACAAGTAGCAGGAATATATTCTCAAAAAATGTTGCATCACGAGATTCCATTATAGTGTCAACATGCATATTAGGTACCTCACATTTAACCACTAAAAATCTATATACACTGCTCCGCTGAGCGTAACCTAGAAAGACACAATCCACTATCTTTGGTCCGAGTTTGCGTTTCTTAGGGATAGGAATATTGACCTTTGCCAAGCATCCCCAAGTGCGCAAATAAGAAAATGATGGTTTTCTCCCAATCCACTCCTCATAAGGGGTTTTCTATTTATTCTTGTTAGGAACTCTATTCAAGACATGACACGAAGTCAATAAAGCCTCCCCCACCACGCCTTAGATAAACCAACAGTGTCTAACATGGCATTCACCAAGTCAGTCAGTGTGCAGTTTTTCCTCTCGGCAGCCTGATACGTCTCCAACGTATCTATAATTTCTGTTTGTTCCATGCTATTATAGTATCAATCTTGGATGTTTTTATATGCAATTGTATGCAATTATATATCATATTTTGGGACTAACCTATTAACCTAGTGCCCAGTGCCAGTTGCTGTTTTCTGCTTGTTTTTGGCTTTTCAGATAAACAGTACCAAATGAAGTCCAAATGCCACGAAACTTTTTGGAGATTTTTTCTGGACAAAAGAAACCTGGGAAGCCTTGAGAGGAGGCCAGAAGCCTCACAGAGGCTCCACAAGGTACCAGGGTGCGCCCCAGGGGGGCGCGCCGTGCTGCCTTGTGGGGCCCACGTGACTCCGCTTGACCTAATTCCACTTCTATAAAATCACAAATATTGGGAAACCCCCAGAGATCCAGAAGAGAAAATATTTCCGCCGCCACAAGCCTCTGTTCTTCCGCGATCCCATCTGGAGGCCTTTTCCGGTACTCTGCCGGAGGGGGAATCGATCACGGAGGGCTTCTACATCAACCTTGCTGCCCTTCCGATGATGTGTGAGTAGTTTACAACAGACCTATGGGTCCATAGCTAGTAGCTAGATGGCTTCTTCTCTCTCTTTGATCTTCGATACAATGTTCTCCTCGATGTTCTTGGAGTTCTATCCGATGTAATCTTCTGTTGCGGTGTGTTTGTTGGGATCCGATGAATTGTGAGTTTATGATCAGATTATTCATGAGAAATATTTGAGTCAACTCTGAACTCTTTTATGCATGATTGTTATAGCTTTGTATTTCTCTCCGATCTATCGGTTTAGTTTGGCCTACTAGATTGATTTATCTTGAAATGGGAGAGGTGCTTTGTGATGGGTTCAATCTTGCGGTGCTCAATCCCAGTGACAGAAAGGGACATGATATGTTTTTGTATTGTTGCCATTAAGGATAAAAAGATGGGGTTTATTCATATTGCTTGAATTTGCTTCTCTACCTCATGTCATCTTGCTTAAGGCGTTACTCTGTTTCATACTTAATACCCTAGATGCATGCTGGATAGCGGTCGATGGGTGGAGTAATAGTAGTAGATGCAGGCTGGAGTCGGTCTACTTGTCTCGGACGTGATGCCTATATACATGATCATTACCATGAATCCGTCATAATTATTTGCTTTTCTATCAATTGCCCAACAGTAATTTGTTTACCCACCGTATGTTTATGTGCTCAAGAGAGAAGCCTCTAGTGAAAACTATGGTCCCCGGGTCTATCTTCATTATATAAAAAACCTAAAAATACCTTGCTGCAATTTATTTACTTTTATTTTTATTAGTATTTTAGTTTAGCCATTTATCTCTATAAGTCTTAATCCTTGCAAGTAACCGCTAAGAGGATTGACAACCCTCTTATTTGCGTTGGGTGCAAGTGTTTGCTCTTGTGTGTGCAGGTGCGTTTTAACGGAATTTTGCTTGGTTCTCCTACTGGATTGATTACCTTGGTTCTTAATTGAGGGAAATACTTATCTCTACTGTACTGCATCATCCTCTTCTCTTCGGGGAAATACCAACGCAAACTACAAGTAGCAGGAAGAATTTCTGGCGCCGTTGCTGGGGAGACATCATCAAAATTACCAAGTACCTTCGCACAAATTATCATTCACTTGCATTTACTTTATTCACCTTTTATTTGTATTTGCCTCTCGTTTTCATCTCCCCCACTTCTAATTTTTTTTTTTTTACAAAAACACAAAAATATTTTATTTACTTGTTTGCTAGTTTGCTTGCTTTTTGGCGATGTCTCAAGAAAATACAAAATCGTGTGACTTTTCCAATACTAATAATAATGATTTTATTAGTACTCCTATTTCTCCTCCCGCCACTGGTGTGGAGTCATGTGACATTAATGCTGCCTTGCTTAATCTTGTTATGAAAGAACAATTTTCTGGTAGTCCCAATGAAGATGCTGCATTCCATCTAAATACTTTCGTTGAACTTTGTGATATGCAAAACAAGAAAGATGTGGATAATGATATTGTCAAATTAAAATTATTTCCGTTCTCACTACGAGATCGTGCCAAGACTTGGTTGTCATCCTTGCCTAGAAATAGTATTGATTCTTGGGATAAGTGTAAGGATGCTTTTATTACTAAGTATTTTTCTCCTGCTAAGATTATTTCTTTGAGAAATCAAATTATGAATTTCAAGCAACTTGAGCATGAGCATGTTGCACAATCTTGGGAGAGAATGAAATTAATGATAAGAAATTGCCCAACTCATGGTTTGAATTTATGGATGATCATACAAAAAAATTATGCGGGACTAAACTTTGTCTCTAGAAATTTGCTAGACTCTGCCGTATGTGGCACTTTTATGGAAATTACATTGGGAGAAGCTACAAAACTTCTTGATAATATTATGGCAAATTATTCTCAATGGCACACTGAACGAACTCCAACTGGTAAGAAGGTAAATTCTGTTGAAGAAATTAATACTTTGAGTGATAAGATGGATGCTTTATTGAAATTGGTTGCTAGTAAAAATGCTCATATTGTTCCTAATGATGTGCCCTTGTCTACTTTGATTGAGAAAAGTAATGATGCTATTGATGTGAATTTTGTCTCTAGAAATAATTTCAACAACAATGCTTATAGGGGTAATTTCAATGCTAGACCTTTTCCTGGAAATTCCTCTAATAATTGTGGCAATCCTTATGATAATTCTTATAATAATAATAATAGGATGCCCTCTGATCTTGAAAGTAATATTAAATAATTTATTAGTTCTCAAAAGAATTTCAATGCTATGATAGAGGAAAAATTGAATAGAGTTGATGAATTAGCTAGGAACATAGATAGAATTTCTCATGATGTGGAAAATCTCAAAACTAAAATTTTGCCATCTAAGCATGATATAAATGAGTCTATTAAAGCTATCTACGTCTCCATTAATGAAAGTAAAGAAAGGACCGCTAGGTTGAGAGCTAAGCGAGATATTCTAGAAAAGGCGATTCCACCCGGTTTCTACCGTAGTAATGGTTAAGATATTAAAATGATTGGTATAAATCCTATTGAATATTTGTTTAATAATATAAAACTTGATTAAAAAGGGACTGAAGAAGAGTCAACTTTAGATAGAAGGAGTCCCACTTGCTTGGAGGGTGATAATCTTGATCATAAAAATGAAAAAGTGGGTCTGGAGAGGTTAAAACTTTAAATAGCAATGCACCCACTACTTTGGATTACAAGGACTTTAATTATGATAGTTTTTCTTTAATTGAGTGTATTTCCTTGTTGCAATCCATGATTAATTCAACAAATGCTTATGAACAAAATAAAGTTTTCACTAAACATATTGTAGAAGCCATGATGAAAGCACATGAAGAAAAACTTGAGTTGGAAGTATCAATTCCTAGAAAATTACAAGATGAATGGGAACCCACTATTAAAGTAAAAATTAAGGATTATGAATGTAATGCTCTTTGTGATCTTGGTGCTAGCGTTTCCACTATACCAAAGTCTTTGTGTGATGTGCTAGGTCTCACCGACTTAGATCCTTGTTCCCTTAATTTGCATCTTGCGGATTCCACTATTAAAAAGCCATTGGGTAGAATAAATGATGTGCTTATTCTTGCAAATAGAAATTATGTGCCCGTGGAATTTATTGTTCTTGACATTGAATGCAATCCTTCTTGCCCCATAATACTTGGTAGGCCTTTTCTTCGAACTATTGGTGCTATTATTGATATGAAAGAAGGTAATATCAGATTTCAATTTCTACTAAAGAAAGGGATGGAACACTTCCCTAGGAAGAGAATTAAAGCACCTTATGAATCCATTATGAGGGCCACCTATGGAATCAACTTGAAGGATGACAATACTTGAAATTATGCATTATGCCTAGCTAGGGGCATAAAACAATATCGCTTGTTGGGAGGCAACCCAATGAATAAAATAAAATTTTGCTTTTACCTACTGTTCTTGAGTGTTTGCATGATTATAGCTTCTGTTATGATTGTGTTTTTATGTTTTAATTAGTGTTTGTGCCAAGTAATGCCTTTGAGATGATTTGGAAGATAGTATAATTGATGCTGTTTGGAAAACAGAAAGTTTTGCGTCCAGTGCTGGAATTTTATTTCTGTACTGGAGCGTCAGAAAAATCTGAATTTTTTAAACAGTATTGGTATATGAATTTCCCACGTTTTACTAATTTTTCAGAATTTTTGGAGTTACAGAAATATGGCTTTCAAATTTATCTTTACAGACTGTTCTGTTCTAGACAGATTCTGTTTTTGTTGCATAGTTTGCTTATTTTGAAGAAGCTATGGATCGTATCGGGGGGTATGAGTCATGGAGAAGTTGGAGTACAGTAGCATTATGCCAATATTAAATATGAATCAATTTACTACAGTACCTAGAGTTAAAGATTCGTTTGTTATACTAACGGATCTCACGAGGTTTCTGTTGAGTTTTGTGTGCTGAAGTTTTCATGTTTTGGGTGAGACTACGATGGACAAAGGAATAAGATGTGGCAAGAGCCTAAGCTTGGGGATGCCCAAGGCACCCCAAGGTAATATTCAAGGAAGACTAAAGCGTCTAAGCTTGGGGATGCCCCGGAAGGCATCCCCTCTTTCGTCTACAATCTATCGGTAACTCACTTGGAGCTATATTTTTATTCATCACATGATATGTGTTTTACTTGGAGCATCTTGTGAAATAGTTTGTTTGCTTTTATTTGCTTTTTAGTTTGTCACAATCATCTTTGCTGAACATACCTTTTTGAGAGGGACACACATTATTCGTGATTTGTTAGAATACTCTATGGGCTTCACTTATATCTTTTGAGCTAGGCAGTTGCTCTAGTGCTTCACTTATATATTTTAGAGCACGACGGTGATGATATTTTAAAGAAATAGTTGCACTATCATGCTTCACTTATATCTTTTTGAGAGTCTCATAATAGCAATGGTAATATGCACGGGTTATGAAATTGGTCCTGATATGATAGGTATTCAAGAGGGATATAATAAAAACTTTCATGTAGATCACTGAATATGATAAGTTTGATTCCTTGCAATAGTTTTGCGATATTAAGATGGTAATATGTGGGAGGTATTAGTAGATAATTGTGGTTTATTAAGAATAATTGTGTTAAGCTTTGTGATTCCCGAAGCATGCACGTATGATCTGTCGTTATGCTAGGAAGTTATATCATGATTTATTATTGATTGTCCTCCTTTGCGTGGCGGTCGGGGGCGCACGATGGTTAACTCCTACCAACCTCCCCCTAGGAGCATGCATAGTAGTACTTTGCTTCGAGGGCTAATAAACTTTCGCAATAAGTATGTGAGTTCTTTATGACTAATGTGAGTCCATGGATTATACGCACTCTCACACTTCCACAATTTGCTAGCCTCTTCGGTACCGTGCATTGCCCTTTCTCACATTGAGAGTCAGTGCAAACTTCACCGGTGCATCCAAACCCCGTGATATGATACGCTCTATCACACATAAGCCTCCTTATATCTTCCTCAAAACAGACACCATACCTACCTATCATGGCATTTCCATAGCCATTCCGAGATATATTGCCATGCAACTTCCACCGTTCCATTTTTATGACATACATCATCATTGTCATATTGCTTTGCATGATCATATAGCTGACATAGTATGTGTGGCTCAACCACCATTCATCATTGTTATACATGTTACGCTAGCATCATTTCACATCCTGGTACACTGCCAGAGGCATTCATATAGAGTCATATTTTTGTTTTCGTTTCGAGTTGTAATGTTGAGTTGTAAGTAAATAGAGGTGTGATGATCATCATTATTAGAGCATTGTCCAAGTGAGGAAAGGATGATGGTGTCTATGATTCCCCCACAAGTCGGGATGAGACTCCGGACGAAAATAAAATAAGAAAAAAAAGAGAAAAAAAGAGGCGAAAAAGAGCCATATATATATATAAAAGGAAAAATATATATAATAAATGAGAGAAAAAGAGAGAAGGGACAATGTTACTATCTTTTTCAACACTTGTGCTTCAGAGAAGCACCATGTTTTTCATATAGAGAGTCTCCTATTTTGTCACTTTCATATACTAGTGGGAATTTTCATTATAGAACTTGGCTTGTATATTCCGATGATGGGCTTCCTCAAATGCCCGAGGTCTTCATGAGCAAGCAAGTTGGATGCACACCCACTTAGTTTTCAGTTTGAGCTTTCATACACTTATAGCTCTTAGTGCATCCGTTGCATGGCAATCCCTACTCCTCGCATTGACATTAATTGATGGGCATCTCCACAGCCCGTTGATTAGCCTCGCTGAGGTGAGACTTTCTCCATTTTTGACTTCTCCTATTTATCTCTATCACCATACTCTATTCCACCCATAGTGCTATATCCATGGCTTGTGCTCATGTATTGCGTGGGAGTTGAAACAACTGAAGCACGTTAAAAAGTATGAACCAATTGCTTGGCTAAAACCGGGGTTGTGCATGATAAATACTTTGTGTGAAGAAGATGGAGCATGACAGGATCATATGATTTTGTAGGGATAACGTTCTTTAGCATTTTTTATTTTGAAAGACATTATTGTTTATTAGTATGCCTGAGTATTGATGTCTTTATATCAAATTAAAGACTATTGCTTTGAATCACTCGGATCTTATTATTCATACCGTAAGAGAGAGATTACATGATGAAACATGATAGGTAGCATTCCACATAAAAAATTCTGTTTTTATCATTTACCTACTCGAGGACGAGCAGGAATTAAGCTTGGGGATGCTTGATACGTCTCCAACGTATCTATAATTTTTGATTGTTCCATGCTATTATCGTATCAATCTTGGATGTTTTTATATGCAATTGTATGCAATTATATATCATTTTTGGGACTAACCTATTAACCTAGTGCCCAGTGTCAGTTGCTGTTTTCTGCTTGTTTTTGGCTTTTCAGAGAAACAGTACCAAATGAAGTCCAAATGCCATGAAACTTTTTGGAGATTTTTTTCTGGACAAAAGAAACCTGGGAAGCCTTGGGAGGAGGCAAGAAGCCTCACAGAGGCTCCAGGGGGGGTGCCGTGCTGCCTTGTGGGGCCCACGTGACTCCGTTTGACCTAATTCCACTTCTATAAATTCACAAATATTGGGAAACCCCCAGAGAGCCAGAAGAGAAAACCTTTCCACCGCCGCAAGCCTCTGTTCTTCCGCGATCCCATCTGGAGGCCTTTTCTGGTACTCTGCCGGAGGGGGAATCGATCACGGAGGGCTTCTACATCAACCTTGCTGCCCTTCCGAGGATGTGTGAGTAGTTTACCATAGACCTACGGGTCCATAGCTAGTAGCTAGATGGCTTCTTCTCTCTCTTTGATCTTCAATACAATGTTCTCCTCGATGTTCTTGGAGTTCTATCCGATGTAATCTTCTTTTGCGGTGTGTTTGTTGGGATCCGATGAATTGTGAGTTTATGATCAGATTATTCATGAGAAATATTTGAGTCATCTCTGAACTCTTTTATGCATGATTGTTATAGCTTTGTATTTCTCTCCGATCTATCGGTTTAGTTTGGCCTACTAGATTGATTTATCTTGAAATGGGAGAGGTGCTTTGTGATGGGTTCAATCTTGCGGTGCTCAATCCCAGTGACAGAAAGGGACATGACACGTATTTGTATTGTTGCCATTAAGGATAAAAAGATGGGGTTTATTCATATTGCTTGAATTTGCTTCTCTACATCATGTCATCTTGCTTAAGGCGTTACTCTGTTTCATACTTAATACCCTAGATGCATGCTGGATAGCGGTCGATGGGTCGAGTAATAGTAGTAGATGCAGGCAGGAGTCGGTCTACTTGTCTCGGACATGATGCCTATATACATGATCAATGCCATGAATCCGTCATAATTATTTGCTTTTCTATCAATTGCCCAACAGTAATTTGTTTACCCACCGTATGTTTATGTGCTCAAGAGAGAAGCCTCTAGTGAAAACTATGGTCCCCGGGTCTATCTTCAATATATAAAAAACCTAAAAATATCTTGCTGCAATTTATTTACTTTTATTTTTATTAGTATTTTAGTTTACCTATTTACCTCTATAAGACTTAATCCTTGCAAGTAACCGCTAAGAGGATTGACAACCCTCTTATTTGCGTTGGGTGCAAGTGTTTGCTCTTGTGTGTGCAGGTGCGTTTTAATGGAATTTTGCTTGGTTCTCCTATTGGATTGATAACCTTGGTTCTTAACTGAGGGAAATACTTATCTCTACTATATTGCATCATCCTCTACTCTTCGGGGAAATACCAACGCAGACTACAAGTAGCACAACCGTGTTTGATTGGGGCGAATAGGGAGGCATCCTCTCATGAATAATACCGTGTTCCTCACAAAATTCATTAAATACTTTGGGAAAATACTGTACACCATGATCCGACCTAAGACGCTTGATCTTTCTCTCTAGTTGATTTTCAACTTCATCTTTATAGATTTTAAAGTAGTCGAAAGCTTTATCTTTAGTTTGCAACAAATAAACATAGCAAAATCTATTCGCATCATCAATCAACATCATGAAATATCTCTTTCCACCTTTCGTCAACACACCATTCATCTCACATAGATCAGAATGCATGAGTTCTAGAGGTGCCAAGTTTCTCTCTTCAGCAGCCGTGTGAGGCTTTCGAGGTTGCTTCGATTGCACACAACCATGGCACTTAGAACCTTTGTCAATAGTGAAATCTGGAATTACACTCATAGTAGATAGCCGAGACATTAAACCAAAATTAATATGGCAAAATGAGAGTCCCAAACACTTGCATCATCATTATCACTAGCACAAATTTGGTTTACCGACTTATTGCAAAAATCTGAAAGGGAAAAACAGAACAAGCCTCCGCACTCATAGCCTTTTCCTATAAATTGTCCATATCTCGACACGATTACTTTATTCGACTCTAAAACTACCTTAAACCCATCTCGACATAGAAGGGAGCCGCTAACTAGATTCTTGTTCATAGTAGGGACATGCTACACATTCCTTAGCTGCCCGATCTTCCCATGAAGTGAACTTTAGATCCACTGTACCAATGCCACGAACAGAAGCATGCGACCCATTCCCCATTAGGACGGAAGAATCCCGTGCGACCTGATAAGAAGTGAACAAGGATACGTCAGCACACACATGAACGTTAGCACCCGAATCAATCCACCAAGATGATGATTGAAATACGGAAGGAGCAGTAGGTAAATTACCGTACCCATTAGTATTGCTAGCGGTCACCATGTTGACATTCTTGGAGCCTATTTTCCCTCTGCGGTCTACACGATCTGGGCATTCCTTGGAAGTGTGTTTGGGCTTCCCACATGCGTAGCACTCTAGCTCAGCATTGTTTAGCTTCTTCTTCTTGAAGGTAGTAGTGTTGACAGGCTTGTTCTTTCCTTTGTTCTTATTCTGTGGGTACCTCTGCACCATTTTGGCGGTAGGTTGAACCTCGCCTCCTTTCTCAGTAGTGTCTTTAGCCCGAGCTTTCTCCTCAACATCAAGAGATGCAATCAGATTTTCAACTGATGTCTCTTGTCTCTTATGTTTCAGAGTAGTGGCGAAATTCCTCCATGAAGGAGGCAACTTTGTAATCATGCACCTAGCCATGAATTTATCGGATAGAACACACTTAAGGAGTTCCAGTTCCTTCACAATGCACTGTATCTCATGAGCTTGTTCAACCACAGAACTGTTATTCACCATCTTGTAGTCGTGGAAACTCTCCATGATGTGCAGTTCCTTGCCTGCATCTATTGCATCGAATTTAGTATTCAGTGCATCCACATTATCTTTCTATCTTGTATGTGCATATACACATCACATAGACGGTCAGCAAGAAAACTCAGAATGCATCCCACAAACATAGTATTGGCTTCCTAGAAATTTCTCTGATCTTCCTCAGAAGTTCCCTCTTGCATGCCAGCACTCACGTGGAAAAATTTCTGAGCAGTAAGCCAGAGCGTGGACTTCACCTACCACCTCTTAAAGTGCACACCAGTAAACTTATCCGGCCACAGTGCATCAGCGATTCCAGCCATAGATAACTCAGGAAATTGCCTACAATTAGGTTTTTGGATTGTTGGAATATTAGGCAAATTCATGATTAATTCCAGTAAATAATTCATGATTAGAATAGAAAATAGCATGCAATAGTCTAGCATACTAGATGAACAAGAAAACATGCATAGCAACATCACACATGAAATAAGAACTACAGATACAGACATTAACAGATCATGATGGACGTACTGTTCGTTAGCTACTGCGGGAGCGACGTTGTTGATGATGACGTTGGCGATGATCTATTGTTGACGGCGATTGGACGATGATGAGTAGCACCGCCCGACTTGGGCGGAAGACGACCCATGATGATGAACTTGAGCAGTTGCACAGAGCGCTTCGCAAAAACCTAATTTGTCCTCTCTCGGTGCAGGATCGTAAGGATGAAGAGTCCTGGAGACCTACTCTCCCGCACACCGATGCACGCCGGCGTTCGGGATGAAGTAGACTGCGGCAGCGGCGGGAGTTGCGAGATGAGGCAAAACCCTAGGTGTTTTCGATGTGTCTTTGGCCACTATCGGTAACAGTATATATAATAGGACCAGATGCGGTATCGTGTCATGATCACAATCTCAAACCGACTTGGTTTATAAGTCGTATACTTACTGGACAAGAAATAATTAACTTGTTTGCCAAGACATCAAAAAATAAAATGAAAAATGGAAGCCACGCCCCTGCAAGGCAACGGACCGGATTTCGACGGACCATTCATGCGCATGTTGCATGTGCGCGCCGCACTGGCCCCGGCCTGAGCCCGTGCCCGAGTCCAGCTAGGCGAGGCGAGGCTGGGCTTATTTCTCTCCTCAACACACCACTTAGAGTGGTGGAGAGAACCCACTATATAAACAGGTCTCACACCTCCTCAACTTCCAGGGTGGGACTAAACTTTAGAGCCACCACTTGCTATTTTAAACATGGGCCACTTTGAGATTTCAGTAATTGTTAGTGGGCCAAGCCCATTTAGTTCTAATAGTAACTTCACAGACCAACCCCAACCCCATCCCTCTCAATCTCAACGGTCACGACCCGGTCCCGAGAGGGACCCCGAATCTCTTCGATTTTCTGTGTCAGTCCCTAGATCAATAGCTGACAGCCTGACACACACAGCTAATGATGAAATACCATAATACATCACATGTCATAGTATTACATTGTGGATCCAGTCTCTTTTACAACATACTTGCTCAGCTCAGGGTTGGCTTACAATAGTTATGAAGTGAAAATAATATTCTAGTCTTGTGGCGTCCATCCACACACAGGAAGCAATTGAGTATAGCGTTATAAACCTACTTCGTATCCCTCCTTCGATACTAAAAATCCTGCAACATGATACGTTGCATCCACAAGGGTCAATACATTGAATGCATTGGCAAGTAACACTAGTTTGAAGTAAAGTTTGTTTAGAAAACCAATTGCTTGTTGAAACTTCTTAGCCTCCCAAGTATGAACACTCGGGATCCTTAAAAACATAGGGCCCACTGCCCCAAAGTATTTGCCCGTTCAGGGTCACAACCCATTCCCTTTGCCAAACACATGGCTAACCACACTGCCAAGCCATGACTCTGTCAACTCATGACTATGCCAACTCATGACCTTGCCAAATTATGACTACCCTTTTGGCCATAGAGGGCTATCCTTTACCAACCCATTGCTATCGTATAATCCCATCCAATTCCATCACACCCCACAACAGGTATTCAACATTTATCTTGGCAACAAGTTTCCAAGTACTTGTGGCTATCCTATACTGGTTTTCAAAACATGGAATGTTCAGCCTACACATGCATCTCATTCTACAACATGGTGCAATTTTAGAAAAGTGCAACTTTCCTGGTAATCATTGATGTTCTTCAAATACACAAATCTTGGTAATTGATGAAGTTCTCTGCTACTTGTAAGCTGCGTTGGGATTTTCCCCGAAGAGGAAGGTGAAGCAGTACAGTAGAGATATGTATTTCCCTCAGTGAGAACCAAGGTTTATCGAACCAAAAGGAGAATCATGCAAACCCTAGTGAACAGCACCTTCACACACAAAAGCAAATACTTGCACCCAACGCGGGCAAGAGGGTTGTCAATCCCCTTGAACTCGTTAATTGGAAGGATCAAATCTTGTATAGGTAGATATATAAATTGCAAAACAAAATAAAAGTAAATAAATTGCAAAAAGGTATTTTTGTTTTTTATAATATGATTAAGGTAGACCCGGGGGCCATAGTTTTCACTAGAGGCTTCTCTCTTGAACACATAACATACGGTGGGTAAACAAATTACTGTTGGGCAATTGATAGAAAAGCGCATAGTTATGACGTATTCATTGTTGGAAATATGCCCTAGAGGCAATAATAAATTGGTTATTATTATATTTCCTTGTTCATGATAATCGTTTATTATCCATGCTATAATTGTATTGATTGGAAACTCAAATACATGTGTGGGTACATAGACAACACTGTGTCCCTAGTAAGCCTCTAGTTGACTAGCTCGTTGATCAAAGATAGTTAAGGTTTCCTAGCCATTGACATGAGATGTCATTTGATAACGGGATCACATCATTAGGAGAATGATGTGATGGACAAGACCCAAACTAAGAACGTAGCATTTGATCGTGTCAGTTTATTGCTATTGTTTTCTGCATGTCAAGTATCTGTTCCTATGACCATGAGATCATGCAACTCCCTGACATCGGAGGAGTACCTTGTGTGTATCAAACGTCGCAACGTAACTGGGTGACTATAAAGGTGCTCTACAGGTATCTCCGAGGGTGTCTGTTGGGTTGGCATGGATCAAGACTGGGATTTGTTACTCTGTGTGACGGAGAGGTATCTCAGGGCCCACTCGGTAATACAACATCACAATGAGCCTTGCAAGCAATGTGACTAAAGTGTTAGCCACGAGATCTTGTATTACGGAACGAGTAAAGAGACTTGCCGGTAACGAGATTGAACTAGGTATAGAGATACCGACGATCGAATCTCGGGCAAGTAACATACCGAAGAACAAAGGGAATAGCATACGGGATTAACTGAATCCTTGACATAGAGGTTCGACCGATAAAAGATCTTCGTAGAATATGTAGGAGCCAATATGGGCATCCAGGTCCCGCTATTGGTTATTGGCCGTAGAGGTGTCTCGGTCATGTCTACATAGTTCTCGAACCCGCAGGGTCTACACACTTAAACGTTTGGTGACGATTAGTATAGTTGAGTTATTTTGTTGGTGACCGAAAGTTGTTCGGAGTCCCAGATAAGATCCCGGACATGACGAGGATCTCTGGAATAGTCCGGAGGTAAAGATTGATATATGTGATAATAGTGTTTTGATCTCCGGAAGAGTTCCGGAGTTCACCGGAATGGGTTCCGGATGTTTACCGAAGTGTTCGGGTGCAGCAACACTTTATATGGGCCAAAGGGATAAAGCCCACGAGGTATTGGAAAGTGCAAAAACTAGTTTTGCTGCCGCGTAAGCGGTACTACCGTTTTGTGAAGCGGTACTACCGCCCAAGCGGTACTACCGCTTGTGTGAAGCGGTACTACCGCCCAAGCGGTACTACCGCTTGTGTTAAGCGGTACTACCGCTTGTGCGCGGTACTGCAGGGATCCGAGTTGGACTCTTTCCCTGCGGGCCAAACCGACCTTGTGCGGGCAAAACCGACCTGGAGGAGGCTTTTACTCCAAGTTTAGACCCCAAGGCTCAACATATAAATAGAGGGGCAGGGCTAGCACACGGGACACATCAAGATTTCCCCAAGCCGTGTGCGGCAACCCTAACCCTCTAGTTCCTCCGTCATAATCTCCGTAGCGCTTGGCGAAGCCCTGCAGAGATTGTTCCTCACCACCATCACCACGCCGTCGTGCTGCTGGAACTCAACCACTACTTCACCATCGCTCGCTGGATCGAGGAGGTGAAGGCGTCATCAAGCCGTACGTGTGTTGAACGCGGAGGTGCCGTCCGTTCGGCGCTAGTTCGTGATCGGATCGAGGGACGACTTGCGATTTGGATCGCAGAGACGTTCGACTACATCAACCGCGTTTCTTAAACGCTTCCGCTTAGCGATCTACAAGGGTATGTAGATTTACTCTCCCTCTCGTAGATGCTCATCACCATGGATAGATCTTGTGTGTGCGTAGGAAAATTTTTGTTTCCCATGCAACGTTCCCCAACAGTGGCATCATGAGCTAGGTCTATGCGTAGATGAGATCTCGAGTAGAACACAAACGAGTTGTGGGCGTGGGTGTATACATATTGCTTGCCGTTACTAGTTGATACTTGATTCGGCAGTATTGTGAGATGAAGCGGCCCGGACCGACATTACGCGTACTCTTACGCGAGACAGGTTCCTTCAACTGACATGTAACTTCATTGCATAAAGATGGCTAGCGGGTGTCTGTCTCTCTCACTTTAGTTGAATCGATTTCAATGAAGAGGGTTCTTTTAGAAGATCAAAAAGCAATCACTACACCACGTTATGGTTTTGCGTAGGTAAGAACGGTTCTTGCAAACCCGTAGCAGCCACGTAAAATTTGCAACAACAATTAGAGGACGTCTAACTTGTTTTTGCAGGGTATGATGTGATATGATATGGCCAATTACATGATGAGATATATGTGATGTATGAGATGATCATGTGTTGTATAGAATATCACGACTTGCATGTCGATGAGTACGGCAACTGGCAGAAGCCATAGAGTTGTCTTTAATTATTGTATGACCTGCGTGTCAATCATTAAGCGCTATGTAATGCTTTACTTTATCGCTAAACGTTAGCAATAGTCGTGGAAGCAACAGTCGGCGCGACAACCTTATGGCGACACGTTGATGGAGATCAAGATGATGGAGATCATGGTGTCATGCCGGTGACGATGGAGATCATGCCGGTGCTTTGGAGATGGAGATCAAAAGCACAAGTTCATGGCCATATCATGTCACTTATGATTTGCATGTGATGTTAATCCTTTTATGCATCTTATTTTGCTTAGGACGACGGTAGCATTATAAGGTGATCCCTCACTTAAATTTCAAGATAAATTGTGTTCTCCCCGAGTGTGCACCGTTGCGAAAGTTCGTCGTTTCGAGACACGCCGTGATGATCGGGTGTGATAGACTCCACGTTCACATACAACGGGTGCAAGCCATGTTGCACACGCGGAACACTCGGGTTAAACTTGACGAGCCTAGCATGTACAGACATGGCCTCGGAACACAAGAGACCGAAAGGTCGAACATGAGTCATATAGTAGATATGATCAACATGAAGATGTTCACCATTGAAACCACCTCGACTCACGTGAAGATCGGACTTGAGTTGGTGGATTTGGATCATGTTACACTCGAATGACCGGAGGGATGTCAATTTGAGTGGGAGTTTTTAAGTAATATGATTAATTAAACTCATTATCTTGAACAATAGTCTAAGTTGTCTTTGCTATATTTATGTTGTAGATCATGGCTCGCGCAGTAGCACCCCTGAATTTTAATGCGTTCCTAGAGAAAGATAAGTTGAAAGATGATGGAAGTAACTTTGTGGACTGGGCCCGTAATCTAAGGATTATCCTTACGGCTTCCCAGAAGGCTTATGTCCTTGATGCACCGCTTGGTGATCCACCCGCTCCAGTTGAGTCTCTAGACGTTGTGAACGCCTGGCAGGCTCGTTCTGATGATTACTCAATAGTTCAATGTGCAATGTTGTATGGCTTAGAACCGGGACTTCAAAGACGTTTTGAACGTCATGGAGCATATGAGATGTTCCAGGAGTTGAAGTTTATCTTTCAGAAGAATGCCCGGATCGAGAGATATGAGATCTCCGATGAGTTCTATACTTGCAAGATGGAGGAGAACGGGTCTATCAGTGATCACGTGCTCAGAATGTCTGGGTACTCCACCCGTCTGGCTGAATTGGGGATGCCCCTTCCGCCAGAGGCTATCACTGACAGAGTTCTTCAATCATTGCCACCTAGCTACAAGAGCTTCGTGTTGAACTATAACATGCACGGGATGAACAAGTCAGTCGCCGAGCTGTTTGCGATGCTGAAAGCCGCTGAGTCTGAAATTCAGAAGGAGCATCAAGTGTTGATGGTCAATAAAACCACTAGTTTCAAGAAAAATGGCAAGGGTAAGAAGGGTAAATCTAAGAAGGGTGGCAAAGCAGTTGCTGCTCCTGTGAAGAAACCCAAGGCTGGACCCAAACCAGAAACTGAGTGCTTTCATTGCAAGGGAACTGGACACTGGAAGCGGAACTGCCCCAAGTATTTGGTTGACAAGAAGGCGGCCAACAACAAACAAGGTATATATGATATACATGTTATTGATATGTTCCTTACCAACCCTCGTTGTAGTGCCTGGGTATTTGATACCGGTGCGGTTGCTCATATTTGCAACTCTAAACAGGAACTGCGGAATAGACGGAGGCTGGCGAAGGACGAAGTGACGATGCGCGTGGGAAATGGTTCCAAGGTTGATGTGATCGCCGTCGGCACGCTCGCTCTTCGATTACCGTCGGGATTAGTGATGAACCTAAATAAGTGTTATTTGGTGCCTGCGTTAAGCATGAACATTATATCTGGATCTTGTTTATTGCGAGACGGTTACTCATTTAAATCAGAGAATAATGGTTGTTCTATTTATATGGGTAATATCTTTTATGGTCATGCACCCAATGTAAGCGGTTTATTCTTATTGAATCTCGATAGTAATGATACACATGTTCATAACATTGATGCCAAAAGATGTAGGATTGATAATGATAATACCACTTTCTTGTGGCACTGCCGTTTAGGTCATATTGGCGTAAAACGCATGAGGAAGCTCCATGCTGATGGACTTTTGGAGTCACTTGATTTTGAATCACTTGACACATGTGAGCCATGCCTCTTGGGCAAGATGACTAAAACGCCGTTCTCTGGAACAATGGAACGGGCAAGTGACTTATTGGAAATCATACATACTGATGTGTGCGGTCCGATGAGTATTGAAGCGCGCGGTGGTTATCGTTACTTTCTCACCTTCACTGATGACTTAAGTAGATATGGGTATATTTACTTAATGAAACACAAGTCTGAAACATTTGAAAAGTTCAAACAATTTCAGAGTGAAGTTGAGAATCATCGTAACAAGAAGATTAAATTCCTACGATCTGATCGAGGAGGAGAATATCTGAGTTATGAGTTTGGCAGTCACTTAAGACAATGTGGAATTGTTTCACAACTGACACCGCGTGGAACACCACAGCGTAATGGTGTGTCCGAACGTCGTAATCGAACTTTATTGGATATGGTGCGATCTATGATGTCTCTTGCCGATTTGCCACTATCGTTTTGGGGTTATGCATTAGAGACAGCTGCATTCACTTTAAATAGGGCACCATCGAAATCCATTGAGACAACGCCATATGAACTTTGGTTTGGCAAGAAGCCAAAGCTGTCGTTTCTTAAAATTTGGGGATGTGATGCTTATGTCAAAAAGCTTCAGCCTGAAAAGCTGGAACCCAAAGCGGAGAAATGCGTCTTCATAGGATACCCAAAAGAGACAGTTGGGTATACCTTCTATCTCAGATCCGAAGGCAAAGTGTTTGTCGCTAAAAACGGAACATTTCTTGAGAAAGAGTTTCTCTCGAAAGAATTGAGTGGGAGGAAGATAGAACTTGAGGAGGTTGTTGAACCTTTACTTCAACCTGAGAGTAGCGCAGCGCAGAAAGTTGTTTCTGTGGAGTCTACATTAGCTGAAGAGGAAGTTAATGATGATGATCATGAAGCTTTGGATCAAGTTGCTATCGAACCTCGTAGGTCGACAAGGACGCGTACTGCTCCTGAGTGGTACGGCAACCCTGTCTTAGAGGTCATGTTGTTAGACAACGATGAACCTACGAGCTATGGAGAAGCGATGATGGGCCCGGATTCCGAGAAGTGGTTAGAGGCCATGAAATCCGAGATGGGATCCATGTATGAAAACAAAGTATGGACTTTGGAAGTATTACCTGAAGGGCGTAAGGCCATTCAGATCAAATGGATCTTTAAGAGGAAGACGGACGAGGACGGTAATGTCACCGTCTATAAAGCTCGACTTGTGGCAAAGGGTTTTTCACAAGTTCAAGGAGTTGACTACGATGAGACCTTCTCACCCGTAGCGATGCTTAAGTCCGTCAGAATCATGTTAGCAATAGCTGCCTTTTTCGATTATGAAATTTGGCAGATGGATGTCAAAACAGCGTTCCTTAACGGTTACCTTAAGGAAGAGTTGTATATGATGCAACCAGAAGGTTTTGTCGATCCAGAGAATGCTGACAAAGTTTGCAAACTCCAGCGATCCATTTATGGACTGGTGCAAGCATCTCGGAGTTGGAATCTTCGTTTTGATGAGGTGATCAAAGCGTTCGAGTTTATACAAGTTTACGGAGAAGCTTGTATTTACAAGAAAGTGAGTGGGAGCTCTATAGCGTTTCTAATATTATATGTGGATGACATATTACTGATTGGAAACAATATAGAAATGCTGGAAAGCGTAAAGGAATATTTGAACAAGAGTTTTTCATTGAAGGACCTAGGAAGAAGCTGCTTTCATATTAGGCATCAAGATCTATAGAGATAGATCGAGACGCTTGATAGGACTTTCACAAAGCACATACCTTGACAAAGTTTTGAAGAAGTTCAAAATGGATCAGTCCAAGAAGGGGTTCTTGCCTGTATTGCAAGGTGTGAAGTTGAGTAAGACTCAATGCCCAGTGACTGCAGAAGATAGAGAAAAGATGAGTGTCATCCCCTATGCTTCGGCCATAGGCTCTATCATGTATGCAATGCTGTGCACAAGACCCGATGTCAGCCTTGCCATAAGTATGGTCGGAAGGTTTCAAAGTGATCCAGGAATGGAACACAGGACGGCGGTCAAGAATATCCTGAAGTACCTGAAAAGGACTAAGGACATGTTTCTCGTTTATGGAGGTGATCAAGAGCTCGTCGTAAAGGGTTACGTCGATGCAAGCTTTGACACTGATCCGGATGACTCTAAGTCACAAACCGGATACGTGTTTATTCTTAATGGGGGTGCGGTTAGCTGGTGCAGTTCCAAGCAAAGCGTGGTAGCAGATTCTACATGCGAAGCGGAGTACATCGCTGCCTCGGAGGCGGCGAAGGAAGCTGTCTGGATGAAGGAGTTCATGACAGATCTTGGAGTAGTGCCTAGTGCGCTTAACCCAATGACTCTGTTTTGTGATAATACTGGTGCCATTGCTCTAGCCAAGGAACCAAAATTTCACAAGAGGACCAGACACATAAAGCGACGTTTCAATTCCATCCGCGATTACATCAAGGAGGACGACATAAATATTTGCAAAGTACACACGGATCTAAATGTTGCAGATCCGATGACTAAACCTCTTCCAAGGGCTAAACATGAACAACACCAGAACTGCATGGGTGTTCGATTCATTACAATGTAAATCACATAGTGATGTGAACTAGATTATTGACTCTAGTACAAGTGGGAGACTGTTGGAAATATGCCCTAGAGGCAATAATAAATTGGTTATTATTATATTTCCTTGTTCATGATAATCGTTTATTATCCATGCTATAATTGTATTGATTGGAAACTCAAATACATGTGTGGGTACATAGACAACACTGTGTCCCTAGTAAGCCTCTAGTTGACTAGCTCGTTGATCAAAGATGGTTAAGGTTTCCTAGCCATTGACATGAGATGTCATTTGATAACGGGATCACATCATTAGGAGAATGATGTGATGGACAAGACCCAAACTAAGAACGTAGCATTTGATCGTGTCAGTTTATTGCTATTGTTTTCTGCATGTCAAGTATCTGTTCCTATGACCATGAGATCATGCAACTCCCTGACATCGGAGGAGTACCTTGTGTGTATCAAACGTCGCAACGTAACTGGGTGACTATAAAGGTGCTCTACAGGTATCTCCGAGGGTGTCTGTTGGGTTGGCATGGATCAAGACTGGGATTTGTTACTCTGTGTGACGGAGAGGTATCTCAGGGCCCACTCGGTAATACAACATCACAATGAGCCTTGCAAGCAATGTGACTAAAGTGTTAGCCACGAGATCTTGTATTACGGAACGAGTAAAGAGACTTGCCGGTAACGAGATTGAACTAGGTATAGAGATACCGACGATCGAATCTCGGGCAAGTAACATACCGAAGAACAAAGGGAATAGCATACGGGATTAACTGAATCCTTGACATAGAGGTTCGACCGATAAAAGATCTTCGTAGAATATGTAGGAGCCAATATGGGCATCCAGGTCCCGCTATTGGTTATTGGCCGTAGAGGTGTCTCGGTCATGTCTACATAGTTCTCGAACCCGCAGGGTCTACACACTTAAACGTTTGGTGACGATTAGTATAGTTGAGTTATTTTGTTGGTGACCGAAAGTTGTTCGGAGTCCCAGATAAGATCCCGGACATGACGAGGATCTCTGGAATAGTCCGGAGGTAAAGATTGATATATGTGATAATAGTGTTTTGATCTCCGGAAGAGTTCCGGAGTTCACCGGAATGGGTTCCGGATGTTTACCGAAGTGTTCGGGTGCAGCAACACTTTATATGGGCCAAAGGGATAAAGCCCACGAGGTATTGGAAAGTGCAAAAACTAGTTTTGCTGCCGCGTAAGCGGTACTACCGTTTTGTGAAGCGGTACTACCGCCCAAGCGGTACTACCGCTTGTGTGAAGCGGTACTACCGCCCAAGCGGTACTACCGCTTGTGTGAAGCGGTACTACCGCCCAAGCGGTACTACCGCTTGTGTTAAGCGGTACTACCGCTTGTGCGCGGTACTGCAGGGATCCGAGTTGGACTCTTTCCCTGCGGGCCAAACCGACCTTGTGCGGGCAAAACCAACCTGGAGGAGGCTTTTACTCCAAGTTTAGACCCCAAGGCTCAACATATAAATAGAGGGGCAGGGCTAGCACACGGGACACATCAAGATTTCCCCAAGCCGTGTGCGGCAACCCTAACCCTCTAGTTCCTCCGTCATAATCTCCGTAGCGCTTGGCGAAGCCCTGCAGAGATTGTTCCTCACCACCATCACCACGCCGTCGTGCTGCTGGAACTCAACCACTACTTCACCATCGCTCGCTGGATCGAGGAGGTGAAGGCGTCATCAAGCCGTACGTGTGTTGAACGCGGAGGTGCCGTCCGTTCGGCGCTAGTTCGTGATCGGATCGAGGGACGACTTGCGATTTGGATCGCAGAGACGTTCGACTACATCAACCGCGTTTCTTAAACGCTTCCGCTTAGCGATCTACAAGGGTATGTAGATTTACTCTCCCTCTCGTAGATGCTCATCACCATGGATAGATCTTGTGTGTGCGTAGGAAAATTTTTGTTTCCCATGCAACGTTCCCCAACATTCATGGCAATGATCACATATATAGGCATCCCTTCTATGACAAGTAGACCGACTCCTGCCTGCATCTACTACTATTACTCCACCAATCGACCGCTATCCAGCACGCATCTATGGAATTAAGTTCATGACAAACAGAGTAACGCCTTAAGCAAGATGACATGATGTAGACAAAGTAAACTCAATCAATATGAATAAACCACATCGTATTATCCTTAGTAGCAACAATACAACACGTGCCTCGTCCCCTTCTGTCACTGGGTGAGGACACCGCAAGATTGAGCCCACTACAAAGCACCTCTCCCACTGAAGATAAATCAATCTAGTTGGCCAAACCAAACAGATAGATCGGAGAGAAATACAAAGCTACAATAATTATGCATAATAAAGTTCAAAAAAAGACAAAATTACTTTCAATGAATAATCTGATCATAAACCCACAATTCATCGGATCCCAACAAACACACCGCAAAAGAAGATTACATTGGATATAACTCCAAGAAGATCGAGGAGAACATTGTATTGAAGATCAAAGAGAGAGAAGAAGCCATCTAGCTACTAGCTATGGACCCGTAGGTCTGTGGTGAACTACTCACACATCATCGAAAGGGCAACAAGGTGGATGTAGAAGCCCTCCGTGATCGATTCCCCCTCCGGCAGATCACCGAAAAAGGCCTCCAGATGGGATCACGGAAGAACAGAAGCTTGTGACGGCAGAAAAGTTATTTCGGGTGGCTCTAGTTGGTTTGGAAATATTTGGGAATTTATAGAGGTGGAATTAGGTCACACGGAGCTGCGTGGGGCCCACAAGCTCAGGGGGCGCGCCTACCCCCCTAGGGCACACCCTGTGAGCTTGTGGCTCTCTCGTATCTCTTCTGGCCTCCTCCCGAACCTTCCAGGGTCCCTTCTGGTCTAGAAAAAATCATTTTAAAGATTTTACTTCGTTTGAACTTCGTCTGATATTGATTTTCTGAAAAGCCAATAACAAGCAAAAAAACATGAACTGGCACTAGGCACTGGGTTAATAGGTTAGTCCCAAAAAATGATATAAAATAGCATAAAAATGCATATAAAGCATCCAAGATTGATAATATAATAGCATGAAACAATGAAAAATTATGGATACGTTGGAGACATATCAGCATCCCCAAGCTTAATTCCTCCTCGTCATCGAGTAGGTAAATGATAAAAACATAATTTTTGATGTTGAATTCTACCTAACATGTGTATCATGTAATCTCCTTACGGTATAAATATTGAGAAACGATGAAGTAACAACATCAACATAATAATATCCATGAATATAAGAAGCATAATCATTAAACTTTCAAAATATACGATCCTTAACGAATGTTATCCCCACTCATTTTATCATGTTAGCATGGCATTACTCTGCCTTCACCGCATAAATATAAATCAAGAGCACCCCGGTGTTAAACCAGCCAATTGGATCGTACTTCTAACGCGCTTCAGCATTTTCAACTTCACGCAATACATGAGCGTGAGCCATGGAATTAGCACTATTGGTGGAATAGAATGCGGTGGTAGAGATCAATAGGGGAAGTCAAAACGAAGAAAGTCTCGCATCAACTCGGTGGATCAACGAATTATGGAGATGTCCATCAGTCGATATCAACGCGAGGAGTAGGGATTACCATGCAACGGATGCACTAAGAGCTATAAGTGTATGAAAGCTCAATGGAAGCTAAGTGGGTATGCATCCAACTTGCTTGCTCACGAAGACCTCGGGCATTTGAGGAAGCCCGTCATCGGAAAATACAAGCCAAGTTCTATAATGAAAAATTCCCACTAGTATATGAAAGTGACAACATAGGAGACTCTCTATATGAAGAACATGGTGCTACCCTGAAGCACAAGTGTGGAAAAAGGATAGTAACATTGCCCCTTCTCTCTTTATCTCTCATTTATATATTTTTTCTCTTTTTTTGTTGGGCTCTTTTTTTTTCGTCCGGAGTCTCATCGTGACTTGTGGGGGAATAATGGTCTCCATCATCCTTTCCTCACCGGGACAAAGCTTTCATGTTGAGCTTTCATACACTTATAGCTCTTAGTGCATCCGTTGCATGGCAATCCCTACTCCTCGCATTGACATCAATTGATGGGCATCTCCATAGCCCGTTGATTAGCCTCGTCGATGTGAGACTATCTTCTTATTTTTGACTTCCCCTTATTGATCTCTATCACCACACTCTATTCCACCCATAGTGTTATATCCATGGCTTGTGCTCATGTATTGCGTGGGAGTTGAAAAAGCTGAAGCGCGTTAAAAAGTATGAACCAATTGCTTGGCTAAAACCGGGGTTGTTCATGATAAATATTTTGTGTTAAGAAGGTGGAGCATGACAGGATTGCATGATTTTGTTGGGATAACATTCTTTAGCATTTTTATTTTGAAAGACATGATTGTTTATTAGTATGCTTGAGTATTGATGTCTTTATGTCAAACTATAGATTATTGCTTTGAATCATGAGGATCTTATTATTCATATCGTAAGAGAAAGATTACATGATGAAACATGATAGGTAGCATTCCACATCAAAAATTCTGTTTTTATCATATTCGTACTCGAGGACGAGCAGGAATTAAGCTTGGGGATGCTTGATACGTGATGGTGTCCTGGACTAGGGGGTACTCACCACGTCATCTCCCGACCAGTGGGTCGGGCCGAGGACCCCCATGGCGGTTCACTAATGGGCCACTTCGGGCAGTTCATGACGGATACAAGGAAGATTCCACAAAGACTTGGTGCCCAAGACGAGGACTCCTCTGAACCCTAGGCCTCTGGTGCATTATATAAACCGAGGCCAGGCTAGTCAATAGATCAACTCATATTCATTAGAACAATCTCGTGGTAGATACATGTACTCTGTACTATACCCCATATGAATACAATCAAAAGCAGGACGTAGGGTATTATCTCTTCGAGAGAGCCCGAACCTGGGTAAAATCCTGTGTCCATGTTACCATCGCTCCAAGACGCCTAGCTCAGGACCCCTACTACGAGATATGCCGGATTTAGAACCGACATTGGTGCTTTCATTGAGAGCCTGCTGGCAGTCGCCGCGGTGTGATGGGAGTTTAGATCGGCTCCGACGTGATCTACGCATCGGAACCGAGCTACATTGTCAACGTCGGCATCTTCGTCGCCGACTCGACTGGTCACCTCGGCTAGGCCGAGGACTACGCTCCACGTCGGATCGTCAAGATCGGACGGGTGCCTTCATCAACATCAACTCCAATCTCAACCAAGATCCTGGAAGAACCCTCCATGGTGCTCGGGGGCTCAACGTCAACATTGCCCTCGCGCGACCGTGCAGTTTTTCTGGACAGCGGGTTCGCGTTCACCGTCACCGCCTCCTCGAGCGTCGTTTTGACGAATCCTTTGGTGGAATTGTGCGGAATTGAGTCTATAATGACCCCGTAAAATTTCGTCGTATTCCGATGGAGGAATGTCGGGCCCATGGAACCCGGGGTACCCAGGCCCGTCTGCCTTTGGCCCAGGGCACAATGCCTGGCATGTGCCCAGCGGGCCGTCACCACCGAGCATCTCACCAAGACCCCTCATGAGGCCCTGGCCTCCTAAGGCCCCCTCCTCAGGAAGAGGCGAGCAATACTCAGCACCACCACCAAACCGCCTCGCGAGGCCCTCTCGCGAGGAGGCTTCCCGACGTGACCTCGCGAGGAGGCTTCACGAGGCGGCTTCCCGAAGTGACCTTGCGAGGCGGCTTTCCGAGGTGGCCTCCCGAGGCCCCCTCCCGCAGGCACTCGAGGCGAAGGCCGTTCGGCCTGCCGCGCGGTCTGGAGCCCGTCACGTGGGTGACGCGCGCGGCGACGAGCAACAGCAGAGGCCGCGCCAGCAGGCGCGGATGAAGATGGTTTCCGCTTTCGTGTTAAGGGAGCATAGGCCAGCTATCTACTCTCCAAAGCAACCCCAAAGGTTGCCCGATCGGCGAAAGAAGACCAAGACGACGGGCGCACAGGGCGGAGGTCATCACCGAGCCCACCGGCGCGTCATGGATCATGCTTTGGCAGGCGAAGACCACCTTTAGTCAGGATAGCCTGAGCGCCTGTCCCCTTTCAAAATCGCCAAGTGTGGCAACCCTTCCCGCCTAAGTTTCCAGGGGGAAGAGGACCAAGGCTGATATAAAGGGCAGAGCAGCCGTTGTAGAGGAGAGAGCTCTAGTCCTCATCATCTTCAACCTTGTATTCTCTCTCTCACACCAGAGTAATACCAACCAAGCAGGAGTAGGGTCTTACACCGCAAGGTGGCCCGAACCTGGGTAAACCGCTGAGTCCTCGCTCTGTCCCTCGCTAGCGCGCTCTTGCCGTAGCCTTGCCATAGCTTAGCCATGGTAGGAGACGAAGCAGTAGAACGAGCTCACCCCAGTGTTCGAACCTTTGGGTCCCCGGAGCCCGACTTCCGACATTTGGCGCGCCAGGTAGGGGTGTGCTACCGTTCTTTTGCTCCGCCCTCAGCTCCACCAACCCCATGGCCGACGCACGTCGCGAGTGCGCCGAGCGCAGGGCTGGCCGCGTGGCTCAGACAGAGCCGGTGGCCCGCGACAATAGCCGCCGTCCCGAAGCTGAGGCTGCTGCCGCCACCGACCCCGCTGCCTGCGAGCAGCAGGACTCTTCCCTGCACCCCTCCGTGCGGGCGGACGGCCGCACCACCACGGCCTCCTCCCTCGCCCACCATGGGCCGCCGAACCCGCAGGCCGCGCTGCTCATGGCGCGCGAGCTGCACCGCTACCATCCGGATGACGCCGGCTACGACGCCTGGCTTGGCCGCATCACCGAGCTCGTCAACGTCGCTGGGGACGCCCCGGCGCCTTCTCATTCGCTCCGCCCTCCACCGTCTCATGCTGGGGACCTGGCGCACGGCGCTCCCCTGCCGCCTCTGCGCGACGAGCGCGCCGGGCCCCAGCGGAGCGCGCGGGCTCGTGAGCCGTCCCGCGGCGCGTCCTCGCCGGACCGAGACGAAGCCAGCTGCCAGATCATCCGCCGCGCCCCCCGACGCGCGAGTGCTCTTCGAGCGGCAGCGCCAGCGCCAGGACCAGGATGTTGCAGCGGCCGGGCGTCAAAACCGCGCCGCCCTCGCTGGCGGCGTCCCCTCGAGCGGCGTGGGCTGCCGTGCCTTCACCCGTGAGCTGCGTCGCGTGGTCTGGCCTGCGAAGTTCAAGCCTGAGCTGCCTCCACGCTACGACGGCACCCCCAACCCCACGGAGTTCCTCCAGCTATACGTGCTGAGCATCGAGGCGGCGAACGGCGACGACAAGGTCATGGCGAACTGGTTCCCCATGGCCCTCAAGGACGGCCCGCGCTCCTGGCTCATGAACCTCCCCGAGGCTTCCATCTCGTCGTGGGCCGAGCTCTGTAGCCAGTTCATCGCCAACTTCAAGGGCACACAGGACCGCTCCCTCACCATCAACGACCTGCGGCGTGTTCGGCAGCGCCCAGACGAGACCCTCCGCAAGTACATCCAGCGCTTCAGTCAGGTGCGCAACAAGATCCCGCGTGCCTCCGACGCGGCCGTCATCTCTGCGTTCTCCACCGGCATCACAGACGTCAAGATGCGCGAGAAGCTCGCCATCAACGGTGAGCTCGACTCCATGCTCGAGCTGCTCGACCTCGCCGACAAGTGCGCCAAGGCTGAAGAAGGCCGCCTCTTCGTCCACAACGACCTCGACGCGGCGCTCGATGCCGCCAAGGCCAAGAGCAAGGATGTCAAGCGCAAGGGCCCTGCCGTGCTTGCGGTGGAGCCCGAGCAGAAGTGCGGCCGCGACCTCGACGAGCCCAGAAAGGACAACTGGCCACTCTGCGCTTTTCACAACGTCCGCTCCCACAGCACCGAAGACTGTCAGGAGCTCAAGCTGCTCCGCGACGAGCGCCAGAGCCACCGGGACGACCGCAACGGCCGCGGCGCCGGCCGCGGAGGTGGCCGCAGCGGCAACCGCTGGGACAGACGGAACGGTAATGGCAACTACCGCCAGGGCTGGCGTGACCAGCCTCATGAGGCCGTCTGGCGCGACCAGCCTCGTGAGGCAAATCCTCAGGCCATTGCCGCTCTCACGCCGCTGCCGCCGCCACCCCGGAGGAACGACGTCGACCGGCCTGACGAGGGCGCTGGGGGCTACCAGGAGCCTCGCGCGGTCGCCTGCATCCTTGGCGGGTCCCAAGCCCTCGCGTCCATCCGCCACTTCAAGCAACTCTCTCGCGAGGTGTACGCCGCCCTCTCGAGGCCTGAGGTCGCGCGGCCCCTCAAGTGGTCGCAGTACGCCATCACCTTCGACTCCAAGGACCACCCCAAGTCCACGGCCACTGCAGGCGCGCTCCCCATGCTGTGCACTCCCACCATCAGCAACGTCGCGGTCATCAAGACCCTCATCGACGGGGGTGCCGGCCTCAACGTGCTCTCCGTCGAGACCTTCGAGACGCTCCAGGTGCCCTACGACCAGCTGATGCCGACCAGGCCCTTCTCCGGAGTGACCGATGGCTGCACCATCCCGCTGGGGCAAGTGCGCCTCCCCGTCACCTTCGGCACCCGCAAGAACTACCACACCGAGCTCATCGACTTCGACGTGGCACACATCGGCCTGCCTTATAACGCCATCTTGGGCTACCCGGCTCTCACCAAGTTCATGGCGGCCACCCATCACGCCTACAACGTCCTCAAGATGCCCGGCTGCAGCGGCATCATCACCGTTACCTGCGACGAAAAGGACGCGGCCAGCACCCTCGAGCGTGCCTACAAGGCTGCCGCTGTCGCGCACCCGGCCGATGAAGACGCGGCCGAGCCTTCCGAGGCCGCGCCAGCGAAGAAGAGGCAGCTGTTCTCTCAGGACCGCGCCGAGACGAAGAAGGTGTCGGTGGACGGCAGCGGCTCTGGTCCTGCCTTCACCATCGGCACAGGCCTCCCTCCTGCATAGGAAAGCGCGCTCGTCGCCTTCCTTCGGGCAAACTCGGATGTTTTCGCCTGGAAAGCATCCGACTTGTCCGGTGTGCCGAGGGAGGTGATCGAGCACCACTTAGCGGTGTGCCCCAATGCACGCCGGTCAAGCAGAAAGCACGACGCCAGGCGCCAGAGATGCAAGAGTTCATCGTCAAGGAAGTTCAGAAGCTCCAGGAAGCCGGAGTCGTTCGTGAGGTGCGCCATCCCGAATGGCTCGCCAACCCAGCCGTCGTCCCCAAGAAGGGCGGCAAGGAGCGCATGTGCGTCGACTTCACCAGCCTCAACAAGTTCTGCCCTCAAGATCCATTCCCACTGCCCCGCATCGATCAGATCGTGGATTCCACCGCCGGGTGTGATTTGCTATGCTTCCTGGATGCCTTCTCAGGCTACCATCAGATCAAGATGGCGGCCGAAGATGTGGAGAGGACGGCCTTCATCACCCCCTGCGGCGTATATTGTTACGCCTGCATGCCCTTCGGTTTAAGGAGCACGGGCGCCACCTTCCAGCGGCTAATGCGCATCACTCTGGGGCCTCAGATGGGGAGAAACGCAGAGGCCTACGTCAACGACATCGTGGTCAAATCTCGCGAGGCTGGATCCCTCATCGCGGACCTCCAGGAAACATTTGCCAACCTACGCAAATTCAACCTCAAGCTCAACCCGGAGAAGTGCGTCTTTGGAGTCCCCTCCGGCAAGCTCCTCGGCTTCCAAGTCTCGCACCGCGGCATCGAGGCCAACCCAGAGAAGATCAAGGCCATCGAGAAAATGCGCCCTCCCCGGACCCTCAAGGAAATGCAGCGCTTGGCAGGGTGTATGGCCTCCCTAGGGCGTTTCATCTCCAAGTTTGGCGAGCGAGCCCTGCCCTTCTTCAAGCTCCTGAAGAGGTCCGGCTCCTTCAGGTGGACTCCTGAGGCAGACGCCGCCTTTGAAGCCCTCAAGAGGTACCTCACGAGCCCGCCCATCATGGTCGCGCCGCGCTCTCGCGAGCCCTTGCTCCTGTACTTGGCGACCACCCCCCAGACGGCCAGCGCGACGCTGGTGGCGGTGCGGGAGGAGCGCGTCTGTGCCAAGGAAAAACCCTCGGTGCCCCTTCAGGCTCATGAGCCCGCCAAGCCTCGCGAGCCCCCCGGGCCTCGCGAGCCTCCAGAGCCTCGTGAGGTTCCCGAGCCTTCCAAGCCTCGTAAGGCGTCTGAAGAGCAAGCTGTCCCAACAACTACGTGCCTCGTCGAGCACCCCGTGTACTTCGTCAGCACCGTGCTAAGGGACGCGCGCGAGCGCTACCCCATGCAACAGAAGCTCCTCCTTGCGCTCCTCGTCGCCTCCAGGAAGCTGCGCCACTACTTTCAGGGTCATCTCATCAAGGTCATTTCCTCCTACCCCTTGGAGCAAGTTCTGCGCAGCCCCAACGCCGCCGGTCGCGTCGCCGAGTGGAACATCGAGCTGCAAGCCTTCCAGCTAGAGTTCTCCACCACCAGAGTCATCAAAGGCGCGGCTCTGGCTGACTTCGTGGCAGAATGGACGGACACGTACGAGGATGAGCCTCGCGAGGCCCAGTCCCTCCTGCCAGGGGATGAGGCGCCTGGCGGATGGACCATGCACTTCGACGGCGCCTTCTCCCGACAGGGCGCGGGGGCTGGGGTCATGCTCACCTCGCCAACAGGAGACAGGCTCTACTACGATGTACAGCTCTGTTTCAGGCACACCGACAAGGTCTCCAACAACATCACAGAGTATGAGGGCCTCATCGCCGGCCTCAAGGCCGCGTTCGCCCTAGGCATCAAGCGTCTGACTATCAAGGGCGATTCGCAACTCCTCGTCAGCTTCTCCAACAAAAGCTACAAGCCCAAGGACGAGCACATGGCCGCCTACCTGGAAGAGGTACGTAAACTTGAGAAGCGCTTTCTTGGCCTGGAGCTGCAGCACATCCCCCGCGGCGGCAACAAAGAAGCCGACGACATCGCCAAACGAGCATCACGCCGCGAGCCCCAGAGCCCCGGCGTCTTTGAGGAAAGGCTCCTCAAGCCATCTGCCGCACCCCCAGCCGCGAGCACGGCGCTCCTTCGCGAGGAACTCCCGCCCGCACCACCCACAGGCGCACCAGACTGTGGCCCGGCCTCAGGAGCTCGCTTGCTGCTGGCGCTCGAGCCTTAGGCGGATAGCTGGGCTGTGGAGTTCAAGGCTTATTTGCTTCACGGCACCCTCCCGGAGGAGGACTCAGAAGCAGAGCGCATGGCCCGGCAGGCCACCGCTTACTGCCTACAAGATGGCGAGCTGTACCGCAGGCGCCCCAATGGCGTCTCGCTGCGGTGCATCTCCGAAGAGCAAGGGTGCGAGTTGCTAGCTGATATACATGGAGGAGACTGCGGCCACCACTCCTGATCACGCACCCTCGTCGGTAAGGTTTTCCGCAGCGGCTTCTACTGGCCCACTGCTCTGCGTGACGCTACCGCACTGGTCCAAGCCTGCAAGGCCTGCCAATTCAACGCCAAGCAGATCCACCTGCCGGCGCAGGGCCTCCAGACGATCCCCCTCTCATGGCCCTTCGCGGTCTGGGGGCTGGATATCCTGGGGCCTTTCCCTCATGCGGCTGGTGGTTACCGCTACCTCTACGTCACCATCGACAAGTTCACCAAGTGGGCAGAGGTCGAGCCGGTGCGCACCATCCCGGTAGGCTCCGCCGTCAAGTTCATCAAGGGACTCATGAGCCGCTTTGGAGTTCCCAATCGCATCATCACTGACAATGGCTCCCAGTTCACAAGTGGCCTCTTCAAGTCCTACTGCGCCAGCCTCGGCACGCAGATCTGCTACGCCTCGGTGGTGCACCCGCGAAGCAATGGTCAGGCCGAGCGCGCCAATGCCGAGGTCCTCAAGGGCCTCATGACAAGGAGCTTCAAGAAGAAACTTGAGGCTTGCGGCAAGGGCTGGCTCGACGAGCTGCAGTCCGTGCTGTGGTCCATCCGCACGACGGCAAGCAAGCCTACTGGTGAGACGCCCTTCTTCCTCGTCTACGGCGCTGAGGCGGTCCTCCCATTGGAGCTTAAGCACGGCTCCCCGCGAGTCCTTGCCTTCGACGAGGCGCGTCAGGATGGCTCGCGGGAGACCGATCTGCTGCTCCTCGAGGAGGGCCGCCGTCAGGCCGCCCTTCGTGCCGCAAGGTACCAGCAGGCCTTGCGTCGCTACCACAGCCGCAGCATCCGCCCTCGCACTCTCGGGGTCAGCGACCTCGTCCGGCGCAGGATCCTCTCCAGAGAGGGACTTCACAAACTCTCACCTATGTGGGAAGGCCCTTTCAGGGTTACTCATGTCTCCAGGCCCGGCTCATCCCGGCTGGAGATGGAGGACGGAGTTCCTGTGCCTAACGCCTGGAACATCCAACACCTCCGCAAGTTCTACCCGTGACCCTCACGCATACGAACGAAACGGGGCTGTACACGCCCCGGAGCCTCTCATTGCGTTCGCCTGATGGGCCCGCGAGAGCTCCCGCCTACGCCCAAGTGGAAGCCCCATGCTCCGCGTTGGCGGAACAATCGACCCGCGATCATACCCACACCCCTGTGGAAGCCCCATGCTCCGCGCTGGCGGAACAATCAACTGAGGGCGCCCCACGGGCTGCACCAACCTCAAGCTGACCCGTGCCGGACACGGTAGCATTCTTTTTCTCGTTTTGGTGTGTAATTGAGGGAGCCCCACGGGTTGCACCAACCTCAAGCTGACCCATGCCGGACACGGCAGCCGCATCTTTATTTGGTTATGTAATGGGTTGCTCTCTTGCTTCAGTAAAGTTTCCATTTCCTTATATGGCATTTCGTTTTCCCCTTGACTCACGAGCCTCGCGCGCTCACGACATCCCTCATGAGCCTCACACGAGCGGGGGCTGGACACGGTGCCTGCGCTCGGGTGAGTCCCAGCAGCACTGAAAAACCCAAGCAACCGGGCTCGGGCTCGCGGGCCTGCTCCGTGCACGCCACCCCACCAAGGTCCTTGCTGTCCTGTCTCCTCGCGTAATACCCATGAGCGAATCGACGAGCGCGTGCTGTCGTTGAGTGCTCTGCGTGCAGTTATCTCAGGAGCAGGTCCCCCGAAAGATCTCGCGAGGTAGCACCCTCAGAGCCTCAGGAGGCCAGCAGGCCCCGCCTCGGGAACTAACCCTCGGCGGCCGTCCCAGCAGGAGATCTCGCGAGCGGAACCCTCACAAGACGCACCCTGCAAGAGATGGCCCACCATACCACCTCGTACAGAGCTAAGTCTCCCGTCTCGCGAGCCACCCTCGCCGTCTCTCGAGCCTTCCCCTCCGACGGCCTCACGAGCGCCAGTGTTCCTCTTGGCGCGAGCCGCGTGCGCGTTAAAGGGGGGCTCCCTGAGCATCGCGCCTCAGGAGCCCTCACTAGCTCCCGGTGCCCCTCGCCTCCTGGCCTTGTTCAGGCATCGCGACCTGACATACCAGCGACAGCTATGACCATTCGGGGGATGGGTCCTAATGGCGTAGAGCGCTGAGGCAAGCAAAGAAAAAAAAACCAGCCTCACGAGAGGACTTCGGGAGAGAATGCATACATCCCCATGTCACAAAAGCTTTAAGTTAAACATAGAAGATACTGTTTTCACGCCCCCGCGGGGCTACATCGGTTCAATGCAGGAAAATGAAAAGAAAGAAAAGGCCTAGGCGAGGCGCCATCGCCCTCAAGACTCCAGTGCAGGGCACCGTGCGCGTCCCCAAGAAGGCGCTACAGGCAAGGGCGGCTGCGTCACCGTACGCGCAGTGCCAGCCGCCAGGGGTTCCGGAGTCATCGCCGCGCGCGCCTAGTCGGAGTCCTAGTCCTCGCTCTTGACGCGGGGGGAGTCATCGCCACTTCCGCCCCCGTCGGAGGGGGCAGCACCGCTGGAGGAGCCGTCCTCGCTGGAGGAGCCACTGTAGCTGTCCTCGCTCTCCGCGCAGCACTCCAGGCGGCTACCGGAGAGCCCGAAGATCTTCACAAAGAGCGTGGCGGCCCCGTCGTACTTGAACTGGAGGTCGTGCCCCCGCTTCAGGCCGTGGGCGAGGGCGAACGACTTCCACCCCTGCCTCAGGAACATGAAGCCCGAGGGGGTGAGCTACATCGCCACCCAGGAGGGGCCGTTGCAGCAACCGTCGGCCTGCACCCACAGGCCCAAGGGCGCGCGGTCCGCCATCGCCGCCGCGAAAGTGTCCGAGAGCCGGAGCCAGGTGCAGGGGCTGCGGTGCATGTTCACAATGAATTCATGTGTCGCCTCCGCCGAGTGGCTCCCCGCCTGGGGCAGAAGCACGGCCGCTCCGCCGCGGCCGCCTCGGCCCCGCTGGCCTGGCCCTCCGCGCCCGCGAGCGGCGCTCCTTCCACGATTGTTGGGCTCGGTGCTGGCAGCCGTCGGGGAGCGCCCGCGCCCCCGGGGCGGAATCTGGGGTGCAGCAGCACGAGTACGGCCGCGCCCTCTCCCCCTCGCCATCTCTTCGGCAGCTCTAGCAAGAAGACGGAGGAAGCTGAGGAAGGAGAAGATGGGTGGAGGACTCTGGCTCTCCCCTCTCTCTCTCTTTATACTCGGCGTGGAACTTCCCACCCGCTCCGCCTTCTTCGGCGTCGGGAGTTGGGGCGACGGCAAGTATGAAGGAAGGCAATGATGGCCTCGCGCCAGGATTTATGTCAGCGCGGCAGTTTCCGAGGCATCGTGGGGAAGTGGGGGCATCGCCCATCACATCATGCGCCACGCGTCGCGCCTGGCCGCAGGCGGTTAGGGCCCACGCCGTTTCGCCCCTTGGTAGGCGGGAACGTGCGCGCCGCGGGCCCGGGGGCTACTGTCGGGCCCATGGAACCCGGGGTATCCAGGCCCGTCTGCCTTTGGCCCAGGGCGCAACGCCTGGCATGGGCCCAGCGGGCCGTCACCACCGAGCATCTCACCAAGACCCCTCATGAAGAGGCCCCCTCCTCAGGAAGAGGCGAGCAATACTCAGCACCACCACCAACGGCCTCGCGAGGCCCTCTCGCGAGGCGGCTTCCCGACGTGACCTCGCGAGGCGGCTTCACGAGGCGGCTTCCCGAAGTGACCTCGCGAGGCGGCTTTCCGAGGTGGCCTCCCGAGGCCCCCTCCCGCAGGCACTCGAGGCGAAGGCCGTTCGGCGTGCCGCGCGGTCTGGAGCCCGTCATGTGGGTGACGCGCGCGGCGACGAGCAACAGTAGAGGCCGCGCCAGCAGGCACGGATGAAGATGGTTTCCGCTTTCGTGTTAAGGGAGCATAGGCCAGCTATCTACTCTCCAAAGCAACCCCAAAGGTTGCTCGATCGGCGAAAGAAGACCAAGACGACGGGCGCGCAGGGCGGAGGTCATCACCGAGCCCACCGGCGCGTCATGGATCATGCTTTGGCAGGCGAAGACCACCTTTAGTCAGGATAGCCTGAGCGCCTGTCCCCTTTCAAAATTGCCAAGTGTGGCAACCCTTCCCGCCTAAGTTTCCAGGGGGAAGAGGACCAAGGCTGATATAAAGGGCAGAGCAGCCGTTGTAGAGGAGAGAGCTCTAGTCCTCATCATCTTCAACCTTGTATTCTCTCTCTCACACCAGAGCAATACCAACCAAGCAGGAGTAGGGTCTTACACCGCAAGGTGGCCCAAACCTGGGTAAACCGCTAAGTCCTCGCTCTGTCCCTCGCTAGCGTGCTCTCGCCGTAGCCTCGCCGTAGCTTAGCCGTGGTAGGAGACGAAGCGGTAGAACAAGCTCACCCCAGTGTTCGAACCTTTGGGTCCCCGGAGCCCGACTTCCGACAAGGAATCTCCGGTGATCTACGATATACCAGAGCCCTGTTAAATCTGGACGTGAATCTGGATGAGTTTGGGGCGAGGAGTCCAGGATTTAGCTCGGACATCCTTTGGAAGATCCCACCATTCATCGGCTGCGGAATTCCTATGTCAATCACCCCTCAAAATTTCAGCTCGATCCGACGGTTCAAACTCCGGGAAACGTCCGATGAGTGCATCAATTTTCGGATCTATTTTCTGCGCGAAAACGAATCCGACCCAAGTTCATCTTTTTTCATGAACGGGTTATCGAAGGTCCTTTTTGAAGGATATTTTTTACATGTATTGTGTCCTCAAACACGTGCCCACAAATTTGAAGCCTTTTCCGAGGCGATCTTCATCATCGCGCCGGTGTCAAACTAGCCCGGCCACGTTGCTCCATGGCTGCCGACCTGCGCCAGCATCGACGGCGCCATCGCTTCATCGAGCCGACGACAACCACCTCGGATCATCACCTCGGCGAGCCGACCAAGAGTTCGGCACCGCTCTCCCTAATGATTGTCAAGATAACATCGTCACCTTACAGATTGCACGGGTCGGGTGCGCCGGTATCGCCGCGCGGTCACTTCATCAATCCGGCATTGACCGCGTCACAAGTTCCGACCTGCGTCGGCATCGCCGCGCCGTCGCCTATTTAAGCCAATGTCCACCACGCCGACCTGCTTCGACACCTCGACTTACATGGGGCTCCGGCGTCACACTGCCGACCTGATCCGTCACCTCGGCTAGACCGGGGGCTTCGCCATCACTTCATCATCACCAGCCGACCAGCTTCGTCACGACAGCTGGACCAGGGGCTTCGCCTCGCCACGTCGACCGTGCCGCATCGCTACCTCATCAACCCGAGCTCGTCGCTGGCCACCTCGGGCTTGGGGGCTGGGACCTCGGTCAAGCCTAGGACTATGCGTCCTCGTCCCGCCACAAGCCCGCACCACGTCATCAATGCCGAGCACATTACCTAGCTAAGTCGCTTTCATGCTCAACTTTTTTTTAATTTTTTAATTTTTTGTTTGGTTCAACCACGCATTTTATTTGTGTCAAACAAAAACGTTGTTTGTTAAGAACAAATTTCTTTACCCATGTTAACTGGGGGATCTTAAAATTTATATGAGCCATTTTATAATAAATGTGTTTTCTTCTTGGTCGTTGCAAAGTCTTTTTTTGCTACTCCTTTTTCCGACGCGAGTGTGTGGTCAATAGCCGGATAGCCTGGTTTCTCTCTAAAGCCGCTCGAGTTTAGTTCGCTAAACTGGCCTGAGAAGCACTCCACCTTCGGGATAGGAGGTTGAAGCCGAAGGCTGACCTACTTGAAGTATGGAGATCGGATGTATCATGTTAAAGCACGACGGAAGCACAACCTAATTTTAAGACCAATCTTCGGATTGGCACCAAAACTTGATTTAGTTCGGACGTAAAGTTTTTACTAAAGTTTTTTGGTTTTCCGAGCTTATGGCACCTTTAACCTATTTGTATGTTTTCCTTTCCAGGAGGCGGGACATCCTCTTGACCGAGGTGCCGTGCATAATAATTTGGCTTGGGAAATCTTTTCCGACCCGTAGTTCGGCAACTTCTGTGCCGAGCTGCACCTCGGCACGCCCGAACACTCCAAACACTGGGGGCTAGTTGCTTGCCCCCACAGTCAAGCTCCTATGACTAAGTGAAAGTTATAAAGCCTACATATCTGATTGCCTTGTTTCCGCTAACACAACCGCCTCTGGGCACCGAGACGTCGGCTAAGGGTTGTCTTGTTATTGCGGAAACACCCTGCATAGCATCTACAAAGGGGTGGCAGCCGACGATGGGCCACTTTCAAATTATAAACAGTCACCATGGAGTCAAAAAAACATATAGCATAAAGCTGCAAAATACATCTGAAAAGCTGACTACCAAAACATGCGCAAATTCAATCAGCCAATCAGCTTGCTTTCATAAAAGTGTTCGGCTTGTCCGAGGTCACTAATAGAAAAGCAGTTCGGCCGTCTTTGAAAAAACTGTGCAATTCTAACCTCGAGTTTTTGGTATAAAACACTTCGGACATATAAAAGAGTCCAATAAACCATACCAGGGGCTCCTTGAGGCACCTCGGCGCGGTTACTTTGGGACTCCTGGAGAGTCCAACGTATTCTCAGCATTTGTATTAAATATACGAGCGCTGCCTTCCCATAAATCGTTATAAAGCCACAATATGCATCAATTTGACTTGAGATCTGGCCAAGCTGGGTTGCCTGGCTCCTGTGCTTACCCCCTACATTCCCGATTGTTCAGCTAGGGGGTAAAGGGAGCACCTCTGTGATTGATACTACCGGGTTATCCGGGTTAGTACCTCAGACTGGGTGAAGTCGAAAGCTAGCAATCTCAAGAACATAATTGGTCGGCAACGACGGAAGTGAAAATCTTGGTTTTTTAATGCCAAATACTTCGGGAATTTCTTCCGAATTGATCTTCACTATTTTTCTCCCACTTAGATCGGAGGTGAAGTTACAACATTCTGCTTAGCATGACAACCCAAAGAAAGGAACCGATAGCGGGACTATTTTCTTTGGAAGATGTTTCTTACGTTAAATAGTAATGTAATATATCTCTCTGCGTACCTTTGTTTATAAAACCGTATGGCCGGATTGCCTTGTTTTCCGTAAATCTTTGCCCTTATAACGGCTTTATAAAGTAGGACAAACACTCCTCAGCTACTGGCCGAGGAGGTTGAAGCCGATGGTCGGTCAACAAAGTTTTGTACAATGCGGATCCGAGCATTAATGATATAAAGTACTTGGATACGTAGAATCATTACACATAAATTGTGATTAAAGTCAATTTACCTCGGATATCGATCCTTAATACGGCCACCCTTGCCCAAATTAAGGCTCGGGGGCTACTGGGCTTCGCGCTTCTCTTAAAAGCAACAAAAGAGGTACATCGATCCCCTAATCTGGTGTTCCCACCCGACCAGTGGCTCGGGGGCTACTGCATTTGACGATTCAATGCAGGGAAATTAAAAGTGCAACATAGTTTCCGAGGAGATTACGATCCTCAGGTTGGTCGGCCGCACCCAACCTGAGTCTCGAGGACTATGCACACCGTGTTTCTGTTCCTAAGTATGTTGCCGAGCTAGGACTTGATTCTCAGGCCTATTTCGCGAATCGACCTGAGTCTCAGGGGCTACTGGGATCAGTGGTTTTATGTTTTCCTTCAGGTGCATCTCGGATTTTTGGCCGACACACACCTTGAGGGCTACTGGCTTTATATCTCGGCAGAGAATAAATTGCACCAATCAAAAATATATCCGCAAAAAATCAGCCCAAGGCCGAGGTGGTGCACCACCTCAGAAGCAGTTCGGCATGAAGCTCCGCTGCCAGTGGCTGGCTCCATAGAGAGTATTCCGGCATTAAGCTCGGCTGAACTCCTTCAAACTTTTTCAAAGATGAGGTACTCTATGCCTCCTCGAATGCAGTCCAGCGCTGGAGCTCGGATACAGACCGGCGTTGGAGCTCGAACTTTTTCATGTTGAGCTTTCATACACTTATAGCTCTTAGTGCATCCGTTGCATGGCAATCCCTACTCCTCGCATTGACATCAATTGATGGGCATCTCCATAGCCCATTGATTAGCCTCGTCGATGTGAGACTATCTTCTTATTTTTGACTTCCCCTTATTGATCTCTATCACCACACTCTATTCCACCCATAGTGCTATATCCATGGCTTGCGCTCATGTATTGCGTGGGAGTTGAAAAAGCTGAAGCGCGTTAAAAATTATGAACCAATTGCTTGGCTAAAACCGGGGTTGTTCATGATAAATATTTTGTGTTAAGAAGATGGAGCATGACAGGATTGTATGATTTTGTAGGGATAACTTTCTTTAGCATTTTTATTTTGAAAGACATGATTGTTTATTAGTATGCCAGAGTATTGATGTCTTTATGTCAAACTATAGACTATTTCTTTGAATCATTCGGATCTTATTATTCATACCGTAAGAGAAAGATTACATGATGAAACATGTTAGGTAGCATTAATTCTGTTTTTATCATTTACCTACTCGAGGACGAGCAGGAATTAAGCTTGGGGATGCTTGATACGTCCCCAACGTATCTATAATTTTTGATTGTTCCATGCTATTATAGTATCAATTTTGGATGTTTTATAAGCCATTATATATCATTTTTTGGGACTAACCTATTAACCAAGTGCCCAGTTCCAGTTGCTATTTTCTGCTTGTTTTTGCCTTTTCAAAGAATCATTATCAAAAAGAGTCCAAATGAGAAAAAAACTTTGGATTAATCTTTTCTGGACCAGAAGAGACCCACGAAGCTTTGGGAGAAGACCAGAAGAGCCACGAGGAGGCGGCAAGCCTGGAGGGCGTGCCCCTAGGCTTGTGGGCCCCTCATTGCTCCTCCTGGCCTAATTCCAGTGCTATAAATTCTAAAATATTCCCAATATACCAAAGAGACAGAAGAGAAAACCTTTCCGCCGCCACAAGCCTCCGTTCTTCCGCGATCCCATCTTGAGGCCTTTTCCGGTACTCTGCCGGAGGGTGAATCGATCACGGAGGGCTTCTTCATCAACCTTGCTGCCCTTCCGATGATGTGTGAGTAGTTTACCACATACCTACGGGTCCATAGCGAGTAGCTAGATGGCTTCTTCTCTCTCTTTGATCTTCAATACCATGTTCTCCTCAATGTTCTTGGAGTTCTATCCGATGTAATCTTCTTTTGCGGTGTGTTTGTTGGGATCCGATGAATTGCGAGTTTATGATCAGATTATTCATGGAAAATATTTGAGTCTTCTCTGAACTCTTTTATGCATGATTATTATGGCTTTGTATTTCTCTCCGATCTATCGATTTGATTTGGCCTACTAGATTGATTTGTCTTGCAATGGGGGAGGTGCTTTGTGATGGGTTCAATCTTGCGGTGCTCAATCCCAGTGACAAAAAGGGACATGACACGTATTTGTATTCTTGCCATTAAGGATAAAAAGATGGGGTTTAATCATATTGCTTTAGTTCACTTTGTCTACATCATGTCATCTTGCTTAAGGCGTTACTCTGTTTTTATTAACTTAATACCCTAGATGCTTGCTGGATAGCGGTTGATGGGTGGAGTAATAGTAGTAGATGCAGGCAGGAGTCGGTCTACTTGTCTCGGACGTGATGCCTATATACATGATCATTGCCATGAATCCATCATAATTATTTGCTTTTCTATCAATTGCCCAACAGTAATTTGTTTACCCACCGTATGCTATGTGTTCGAGAGAGAAGCCTCTAGTGAAAACTATGGCCCCCGGGTCTACTTTATCATATACTAAAAACTCAAAAATACCTTGCTGCAATTTATTTACTTTTATTTTATTTAGTATTTTAGTTTATCTATTTATCTCTATAAGATTTAATCCTTGCAAATAACCGCTAAGAGGATTGACAACCCTCTTATTTGCGTTGGGTGCAAGTGTTTGCTCTTGTGTGTGCAGGTGCGCTTAACGGAATTTTGCTTGGTTCTCCTACTGGATTGATAACCTTGGTTCTTAACTGAGGGAAATACTTATCTCTACTATACTGCATCATCCTCTCCTCTTCGGGGAAATTCCAACGCAATCTACAAGTAGCAATACCCCCCCCCCCCCGATATAATCCATAGTTTCATGAAAACAAACGCACTATGCAATAAAAACAGAATCTGTCTAAAACAGAACAGTACGCAATGATAGAATATTTATACATACTTATATAACTCCAATTTTTTTTGGAAAAGTAGGACAACGTAAAAAAATTGTATTCCAATACTGGGTAAAAATTTCATATTTTTCTGACGTTCCAGTTATAAAGTAAAAATCAACTACTGGACGCAAAACTTTTTGTTTTTCAAACAACATCAATTATACTATCATCCAAATCATCCAAAGGCATTACTTGGCACAAACACTAATTAAAAGATAAATACACAATCATTACAGTAGCAAAAATTATGTCATCACACAAAACAGAAATAGAAAGCAAAAATTTAAGATAACTATTGGGTTGTCTCCCAACACGCTCTTCCTTTATAGCCATTAAGATAGGCTTTGATATTTAAATGATGCTCACATCAAAGACAAGAATTGAAGCACAAAGATAGCATCATAAAACATGTGACAAACACTTTTAAGTCTAACATACTTCCTATGCATTGGCATTTTATAGGAAAACAAATTATCAAAACAAGCAATATCTAGCATATGCAAATAGGAAGAATGAAGCATTAACAATTTAAAGAGAGGTAATTTAGTAACATGGAAATTCCTATAACCATATTTGCCTCTCTCATAATAATTACATGTAGGATTATATTCAAATTCAACAATATAGCTATCATAAACAATATTCTCTTTATGATCCACATGCATAATTTTTTTATAATCTTTCAAGATAGTGGGATTAATATTAACTAAAGTCATGACCTCTCCAAACCCACTTTTATCAAAAATTTCATAAGATTGAACACTCTCCGAATATGTGGGATTCTTTTTACCTAATGTTGACTCTCTTCCAAACTAACTTTTAATACTATTGCAAATCTCATTATCAATAGTAGATTCATTGTGATACTTAAATAAACTTTCAAGATCAAAAGAAACATCATCACCACAATCATAATCATTAGCACAATTGACATTCATAGAATTTATACTAAGACACTTGCAATCATGCTTTTCATTCAATAAATGTATCCCAATAGCATTTTCTTTTATCACTTCTTCATTATTAGCTATTGGTTTACAACAAGCAGGAAGTTTGAAAAGATTAGCAAGTGGATGAGGATCCATATGTCTTTATTTTTCTTTTCTTGAGTCACATAATTATTGCTAGCAAAATAAAATATTTCTATGTTTTTTAGAGAAGTGGAGGGAGATGAAAAAGAGAGGCAAATAAAAAGTGGAGCAAGTAGATGATAGTTTGTCTGAAGGTACTTGTAGTGATTTGATGATGTCTCCCCTGCAACGGCGCCAGAAATTCTTTCTGCTACTTGTGAGCTGCGTTGGGATTTTCCCCAAAGAGGAAAGGCGAAGCAGTATAGTAGAGATAAGAATTTCCCTCAGTGAGAAGTAAGGTTTATTGAACCAAAAGGAGAATCACGCAAACCCTAGTGAACAGCACCTGCACACACAAAAGCAAATACTTGAACCCAACGCGGGCAAGAGGGTTGTCAATCCCCTTGAACTCGTTAATTGCAAGGATCAAATCTTGTATAGGTAGATATATAAGTTGCAAAACAAAATAAAAGTAAATAAATTGCAGCAAAGTATTTTTGGTTTTTATAATATGATTAAGGTAGACCCCGGGGCCATAGTTTTCACTAGAGGCTTCTCTCTCGAACACATAGAATACGGTGGGTAAACAAATTACTGTTGGGCAATTGATAGAAAAGCGCATAGTTATGACGTATTCATGGCAATGATCACATATATAGGCATCACGTCCGTGACAAGTAGACCGACTCCTACCTGCATCTACTACTATTACTCCACCAATGGACCCCTATACAGGATGCATCTATGGTATTAAGTTCATGACAAACAGAGTAACACCTTAAGAAAGATGACATGATGTAGACAAAGTAAACTCAATCAATATGAATAAACCCCATCGTTTTATCCTTAGAAGCAACAATACAATACGTGCCTTGTCCCCTTCTATCACTTGGTGAGTACACCGCAAGATTGAACCCACTACAAAGCACCTCTTCCATTGAAGATAAAGCAATATAGTTGGTCAAACCAAACGGATAGATCAGAAAGAAATACAAAGCTACAATAATCATGCATAATAAAGTTCAGAAAAGACTCAGTTACTTTCAATGAATAATTTGATCATAAACCCACAATTCAACGGATCCCAACAAACACACCGCAAAAGAAGATTACATCGGATAGAACTCCAAGAAGATCGAGGAGAACATTGTATTGAAGATCAAAGAGAGAGAAGAAGCCATCTAGCTACTAGCTATGGACCCGTAGGTCTATGCTAAACTACTCACACATCATCGGAAGGGCGGCAAGGTTGATGTAGAAGCCCTCCGTGATCGATTCCCCCTCCGGCAGATCACCAGAAAAGGCCTCCAGATGGTATTGCGAAAGAACAGAAGCTTGCGGCGGCGGAAAAGTTATTTCGGGTGGCTCTCTGTTGGTTTGGGAATATTTGGGAATTTATAGAGGTGGAATTAGGTCAAACGGAGCTGCGTGGGGCCCACGTGCTCAGGAGGCGCGCCCTGTGAGCTCGTGGTTCTCTCGTATCTCTTATGGCTACTTCCCGAACCTTCTAGGGTCCCTTCTGGTCCAGAAAAATCATTTTAAAGATTTATTCCGTTTGGACTTCATTTGATATTGATTTTCTGAAAAGCCAGAAACAAGCAAAAAACAGGAACTGGCACTAGGCACTGGGTTAATAGGTTAGTCCCAAAAAATGATATAAAATAGCATAAAAATGCATATAAAGCATCCAAGATTGATAATATAATAGCATGAAACAATAAAAAATTATAGATACGTTGGAGACGTATCATTCTCCACACACACAATCTTGAGGAAGCTACTCTTCGCTCTCCGAACAATCTATCATAGGTAAAGATTGCTCGTAAATGACCATACAAAGCAATCTAACAAATAATAGTTTAGCGCATGGTGTCAGTGTAGACTGTGCTGTAAGATCATGTGTCAAGTGTCAACTCATAAAGAGTTTGGGAAACAACTTATTAGTTGTCACTTGGAATACTTGTGACATAAGGGTTCACATGCAAGTTTCAATTGTAAAAGGGCTCATCACGTAAGATGTATGTGATGCAAGGTTGTGTATTGCCAGATTCAATCTAAAGAATCTTGCAACTGGAGTCCAGGTCTATGAACAATGGATAACCAAGTTCATGTTTCAGTTTGAATGATAATTCAAACTTGTTGACCTTTCATGGGCTTGAATACACACTAGCCTTGGCTAGGTTTCATTTAAGTTTCATAATTGATCTTGACTTAGGTTGATTTCATATTTAAGTCTGAATTGGTTTGAACATCTTGAACTTCATATTTGAATTTGGTTCAACTAAGTTGAATAAGTTCATCTAAGTTGATAACATGATCGGAATTACAATTCAACTTGAATTTGAATTAGGGTTCATCTTATTTGAATTCAAATTAAATTGAGTTTGAGATAAGATTTGGTTTCAAATTGGGTTCAAAATAATATTTGAATTTGAATTCAAATTAAGTTTGAATTTAGATTTGAACTTCAAATTAAAATTAAGTCTTGAAATATTAAAGCTAGGTTCAAGTTCCAAAATATTTCATATTTGACTAAGGTTGTTTCTTGATTTCATTTGCTAAAAGATGTCATTTAGTTTGAATTAATTAAATGACTTCTAGATTTCCTTTAGGTTTAACCAAATTCAAATTAAGTTTGATTTCCTAAAGTCAAGTATAACTCCATAATCATTTACTACTGTTTGATTTGGGTTGCTTAGTTGTAATGCAAAATGTTTCATTTAATTTGAGTTTATAGTTTTATGGTTATACCAAATTTAAATTTGAATTGAATTCACATAATAATTGAATTCCCTAGAGTCAAATATAAATCCAAAATCTTTAAGCCTTATTCCGTTTGAACTAAAGTAAATTTTAAATCCAAAGTTATTCACTAAATATCAGTTTATTCTTAAATCTCATTTAAGCTTGCACTGAATTCAAATTGTGTTTAAATTTCTTAAAGTCAAATATAAATCCAGAAATATTTACTACCGTTTATTTGAGTTACTGAAATATGTTGCAAAAGGAATTATTCCATTTATACCCTTTTCTATAAGGTTACGATATAAATAGGTTTGAATTTCATTAGAATTTAAGCTTTTGCTGAACTTTATTTAAAATTGAATTTTAAATTATTTAAATTTGATTTACAGTGAGCTAAGTTGAAACTATCTTAGAATTATTTCAATTGGATTTATAAATTGCTTTTTAGGTCATACTTGAATTTGAATTGATTCTGTTTGAATTTGAATTTTAAAATTTGTGATTTTATAAATTCTATAGAAAGGTTATTTTTTTAGGATTATTTTGCAAAAAGTTTCACTAAGTTTGGATTTACAGATAAAAAGTATAAGTGTTTGAATATTCAAGGGCTTTTTTTTGTAAAAGTACCAATTATCTAAATCAATAAAAATGTTTCAAATAATGTTTTGGATAAGGTTGGACACGTGGTTGTTTCCTGTTGGTCTATACCTATTCAGATAAATGTGTGTGTTGTGGTGCGTTGGATCTAAACGGACGACTGCAATTAGATGCTCATCGAGGGGGGGGGGGGGGCGCTAGGTCGTTGGAGTTCTGCTGGAAAATGCGAACACGGTGGCGCTGTGGCTCGGGCTTGTCGGTATCGGGGTTCCGGTGGTTGTCAGCGACGATGGAGGTCACAACTAGGATCAGCAGGCGACGGTGAAGGCGGTGCTGGCCTTGGGTGACGCCGGGGTGGACGGAGGCGTCGGCTGTGGGCACATCGGAGTTCGCGTGCGCCGGCGAAGCTTCGGGCGTGGATGCGTGTGACAATTTGGTGCCTGTCTGGACATATGGGTAGGGTCAGGGGATGCACGCGATAACCACGAACACGACAGACATGGTGGGAGGCTCGGGCGCGAGCTTACCTCGTCGGAGATGATGGCAAGGAGGCGGTGGCGTTCGGTTGCCGGTGATCTTGGTGCTCCAGGGGGTTCCAACGATGCAGGGGATGCATCTATAATTTTTGATTGTTTCATGCTATTATATTATCAATCTTGGATACTTTATATGCTTTATATGCAATTTTATATTATTTTTGGGAACTAATCTATTAACTCAGTGCCCAGTGCTAGTTGCTGTTTTTTGCCTGTTTTTGGTTTTTAGGAAATCAGTACCAAACGACGTCCAAACGTAATAAAACTTTACGATGATTTTTTCTGGACCAGAAGGGACCCTAGAAGGTTCAGGAGGAGGCCAAAAGCCCTACGGAAGAGCCACGAGCTCACCTGGCGCGCCCCTAGGGGGTGCTACCTAAGCTCATGTGTCCCACGCAGCTCCGTTTGACGTAATTCAACATCTATAAACTCCCATAAATCCCAAAACCAACATAGAGCCACCCGAAATAACTTTTCCGCCCCCGCAAGCTTCTGTTCTTCCGCGATCCTTTCTGGAGGCCTTTTCCGGCGATCTGCCGGAGGGGGAATCGATCACGGAGGGCTTCTACAACAACCTTGCTGCCCTTCCGATGATGTGTGAGTAGTTTACCACAGACCTACGGGTCCATAGCTAGTAGCTAGATGGCTTCTTCTCTATCTTTGATCTTCAATACAAACTTCTGGATGATCTCCATGGAGTTCTATCCGATGTAATCTTCTTTTTTGTGGTGCGTTTGTTGGGATCCGATGAATTGTGGGTTTATGATCAGATTATTCATTGAAAGTAAATGAGTCTTTTCTAAACTTTATTATGCATTATTGTTATAGCTTTGTATTTCTCTCCGATCTATCCGTTTGGTTTGGCCAACTAGATTGATTTATCTTCAGCGGGAAAGGTGCTTTGTAATGGGTTCAATCTTGCGGTGTCCTCACCCAGTGACAGTAGGGGTAGTGAGGCATGCATTTGTATTGTTGCCATTATGGGTAAAATGACGGGGTTTATTCATATTGCTTGAGTTTATTCTGTCTACATCATGTCACCTTGCTTAAAGTGTTACTTTGTTTGTTATAACCTTAATACCATAGATACATGCTGGATAGCGGTCGATTGGTGGAGTAATAGTAGTAGATGCAGGCAGGAGTTGGTCTACTTGTCATGGACGTGATGCTGAAAGCACATTTGCTCCCTTGGTGGTTTTGGTAATTCATAACAACATATATCTCATTGAACTAATGTCCATTCAAGTTAAAGATTTCAGGATGTTCAATGATTGGCATGGCATGGCTAGAGATGTGGACCCCTCAAAATGCTAAGGACAAGGATTGGCTAAAGATCAAGACCCTACATTTTTGGTTTAGTGATCCAAGATCACATTGAGTCCATAGGAAAGCCAATACTATTAAAAGGGGATGAGGTGTTGCTTAATGATCTTTTTGCTCAAGTGCTTAGTGACAGTACTCCTAAACCCTCAACCACTCTCTCAATCCCAAATATGTCCAAAACCTACATTCCAACTCGGCCCCATCGAATTTCTCTATCCGGCCCCACCGAGTTCATCTGGACTTAGCCACTGCCAAAACCCTAACAAATCGGATCCACCGAAATGGATCTCGGTCCCACCGAGATGGCATTGCCAACTCTCTGTAATCATTTGCACTCACTTCGGTCTCACCAAGTTTTGCAAATCGGTCTCACCGAGATGACTTGCCAACTCTCTGTTGCCTTATTGCTTCACTTCGGTCCTACCTAGTTAATGCAATCGGTGCCACCGAGACGAGGATTGCCCTAGCCATTGCACTTCGGTCCATCCGAGTTGTTCCTATCGGTCCCACCGAGATTCCTAAAGTTCATATCTTTTGCACAGTTTGGTGCTACCGAGATCATTGTTTCGGTGCCACTGAGTTGGGTCAAAAGTGTGTAATGGTTGGATTTTGTGTGGAGGCTATATATACCCCTCCACCACATCCTTCTTAGTAAGGAGAGCCATCAGAACGTGCCTACACTTCCACCATACATTTTCTGAGAGAGAACCACCTACTCATGTGTTGAGATCAAGATATTCCATTCCTACCATTTGAACCTTGATCTCTAGCCTTTCCCAAGTTGCTTTCCACTCAAATCCTTCTTCCACCATAGCTAAATCTGTGAGGAGTTGTTTGAGTGCTGGGAAGACTATCATTTGAAGCACAAGAGCAAGGAGTTCATCAACAACACACCGTCTATTACCTTTTGGAGAGTGGTGTCTCCTAGATTGGTTAGGTGTCACTTGGGAGCCTCCGACATGATGTGGAGTTGAACCAAGAGTTTGTAAGGGCAAGGAGATCGCCTACTTCATGAAGATCTACCCCGAGTGAGGCTAGTCCTTTGTGGACGTAAGCCATGGTGGAATAGACAAGGTTGCTTCTTCGTGGACCCTTCGTGGGTGCAGCCCTTCGTGGACTCGCGCAGCCGTTACCCTTCGTGGGTTGAAGTCTCCATCAACGTGGACGTACGATAGCACCACCTATCGGAACCACGCCAAAAACCACCGTGTCTTCATTGCATTTGAAATCTCTGATCCCCTTCTTTACATACATATGCAATTGCTTACTTTCCGCTGCTATACTCTTAGAATTGCATGTGTAGGGTGATGCTTGACTTGTATTATTGCTAAAATCTGCCTACAACTAAAATTGGGAAAAGGTTAGGTTTTATTTGGTCAAGTAGTCTAATCACCCCCCTCTAGACATACTTTCGATCCTACAAGTGGTATCAGAGCTTTGGTCTCCGTAAGCCTTTAATTTAAATTGCTTTGGTGATCATAGCCTTGGTTTCACCACCTAGGAGAGTCTGGCGTCTAGTGAGGGTAACTATCACCGTAGAGGTCCATATTTTGATGTTACAAACTTTGCTAGTTGGAAACATAAGATGAAAATGCATATTCTTGGTCATAACCCTGCCGTTTGGGCTATTGTTCGTGTTGGCTTGCAAGGTGACTTCTCTGAGGATGGCAAGGAACCGGACCGTGAAGCAACCCCGGAAGAATTGAAGATGTTGCAATACAATGCTCAAGCTTGTGACGTTCTATTCAACGGTTTATGTCTCGAAGAATTCAACAAAATCAGCCGCCTCGAGAATGCAAAGGAAATTTGGGATACTTTGGTTGATATGCACGAGGGTACCGAGTCCGTCAAGGAATCTAAGTTGGATGTGCTTCAAAGTCAACTTGACAAGTTCAAGATGAAGGATGGTGAAGGAGTCGCTGAGATGTACTCTAGGCTTGCTCTCATCACAAATGAGATTGCTGGCTTAGGAAGTGAAGAGATGACTGACAAATTCATCATCAAGAAGATACTTAGAGCTTTGGATGGAAAATATGATACCGTCTGCACATTGATCCAAATGATGCCAAATTACAAAGATCTCAAGCCCACGGAAGTCATTGGAAGGATTGTTGCTCATGAAATGTCACTCAAGGACAAAGAGGAGCTACACAACAAATCAAGTGGTGCTTACAAAGCCTCAACCGATGCTCCAACAACTCCAAGTGACAAGGTAGTATCCAATGAAGAGATAAGTCTAATGGTGAAAAGGTTCAACAAGTTCTACAAGAACAAAGGGAAAGAAAGAAGCTCTAGCTCAAGACACTATGAGAGAAGATCATCAAGTCGTGACCGTAATTGCTACAATTCTGGAAAGCCCGGACACTATTCCAATGAGTGTACGGCTCCCTACAAGAAAAGAGACGAATCACCAAGAGGAAGACATAGAAGAGATGAATCACCTCATAAGGAGAGAAGGAGTAGAGATGATCGTTATGAACGAAGACACTCTCGAAGAAGCAAGGATTCAGAGAGGAAGGACAAGTCATCAAGGAGCTACACAAGAAGAAGACATCAAGCTCATGTTGGTGAATGGGTTTCTGGCTCTGACTCCGACAACCACTCCGAGAGAAGTTATCACTCCAACTCCGACTATAGTCAAGATGAAGGTGTTGCCGGACTTGCTCTTGTGTCATCCAACTCCTATGATCTATTTGACTCACCAAATGAAGGAATTGGAAGATGCTTCATGGCAAAAGGCCCCAAGGTATCACACCCCAAGTATCTTGACTTCAATAGTGATGAAGATGATTTGCTTGGTGATGATGATTTACTTGTTGATAGGGCAAGTGATGTGAGCTATAATGAAAATGCTAGTAATCATGATAGTCAAGAGGAAACGAGTGACAATGCTATGAAGGAGATTGAGCGTGTAACTAAAGAACTAAATTCTCTTAAGTTAGCTCATGAAACAACTCAAGAGGATCATAGATAACTTCTAAGAACTCATGAGAAGCTACGCTTCGAGAAGCTAAATTTAGAGCAAGAGCATGAGTTTCTTAAAGCTATCAATGACGATCTTTGAAAGAAGAGTTCTTCATATCTTGCCAAGCGTTTACTCTTGTCTACCTTTATGCCACAAGTTAAACCTAAGCAAACTAGCAACAAGGGTAAAAAGGGTTCTACCTCTAGTAGTAACAATAACAATGCTAAATCCAATGTTGTTGCTTCTAGTAGTTCTATTGATTCTACTATTGATTCTCTTAGCCAAGTTACACTTGAGCAAGAAAATATGCTATTGAAAGGAATTATAGAAAAAGGTGTCTACAAGAGTCTTGCCGGAAGTAAGCAATTTGAGGAAATTGTACGCAAGCAAGGAAGGCACCGGAAGAACCAAGGTGTTGGTTTTGAACGAAAGTTCAATGCCAATGGAGTTGAGTGGGAAGAAGATCAATACCCCAAGACGAAGTTTGTTCCTCAACAAGAGAAGTATGATCCTACTTCCTTCAAGGGAACACAAGCTCAAGAAGATCTTCCACCACAAGACCACAAGCTAAAAGGCAAGGACAAGCTTCAAGAAGAGATTGATTCATTTGAAGAAGCTCCTCAAGCCATGGTCAAGTGGGTTCCCAAGACTTCATACAAGTGCTACTACAACTCCAAGGATTCCCATCAAGTTGATGTGGGTCCAAAAAAAGAAGAACTAGAGAGTTCTTGAGGGTGACTCCGCCAACAAACTTCACTCATATTCTTTATGGCAAGGACTTGTGCAACCAACTTCCACATTTTGCACTAGTTCATGGAGTCACAAACCCTCTTGTTGGTAAGGCAAGGGACAAGGTATTCAATGCATTCATGGACATCATCATATGTGTATTTCACTCTATGTTTATAAATATCCTTGTATGTTCCTTGTGTGGGACTAACCCATGTAGGTATTGAAAGCACAAAACTCCAAAGGATTGCTCCCAACTCTTGATGGTCTACATCAACATTGAGCATCCACATCTTCAACATCTACATGAAGTCATCATCGACAAAACCCAAGGTTAGTTCATCCCTTTTAGGGGGGATATCACATCTAGGGGGAGCTTTGCTCTAAACAATTGAGCTAAAGCAACTCTAATGGTGTGAACACATCAATGCTTTATGTAAAAGTGGTAACCCCACTTGTGTTTAAACGATGAGTATGACCTATGATCAAATGTTCTCATTTGGCTCCTAAGTCAATATACTCATATATAGATGACCTAGTCATCGCCATTGCTTGATAGATGCTAGAATTGGTTGTGCATGTTTGACACATATTTCATTTGCAATCTTATTGTGTGAGCATGTTAGTTTGCATGTTTTTATCATTCGAGGACATCCATTTGTTGTTTTGATTGTCTTGTTTTTTCTGGCCAAGTGGATGTACAAGAATGCCTAAGGACCTTCTCTAGCTATCTATGCTTTCTTGTCTCAAATTCTATTCTTGCTGCATCACAAAAATTGAACAAGTCATTTTCGGACCCTCCGGGTGAGGAGCACTCGGAGCCACCGACCTGAAAGGGCTGAACCTCCAAAACCTTCTAAATGATTTTGGCCGAACCAACTATCGCAAACTCGGTCCAACCGAAATCACTTAGATTGATCTAGGTTTTTCATCTCGGTGCTACCGAGTTTAACCATTTCGGAGCCACCGATGTGCTAAACTGCGTGCAGTTACACATATCGGTGCCACCGAGTTGTTCAACTTGGCGCCACCGACAGCGTACGGGTATATATATCGCGCGGACCGAACGGTTGAAATTTCTCGACCCCACTCGTTCCCGCACCCCATTGCTGTCGTCGCCCTTCGTCTTCGGACTTCGCCATCATCTCCAGCGCGCTCTCGCCGCCGGATTCCGCTGCCGTCAACGGCAATCTGCCCCGCCGTTGCCGCCGTAGAGAGTGTCCACCGAGTTAGGGTGAGATTCGATCCCTTTCGTGCTTCCATTTTCCGATTCAATGCATGTTAGGAATGCCATGATTCTTGCCACGATTGCAATGCTAATTCCACCAGGAGAATTCCGTAGATTAGATTCGAGCGAAATTTCTAGGTTTAAGTTTCCGCCGAATGCATCTCGGACCGACCGATTCGAAATTTTCGGTCCCACCGATTTGGCCTCTGGTCATAGCACTAGTACGTCTCGGTGCCACCGAGTTGTACGAATCGGTGAGACTGAAAGTAAAGTCTCAGTGAAACCCTAGCATCTCGGAGCCACCGAAACCCATCTCGGTCTGACCGAAATGGCGTGTAAGGTTTCTGTAGTATGCTTCGGTGTCACCGAGATGATCAACTCGGTCCATCCGAAATGCATACTGTGAAAACTTGAAACTAAAAGTTGAACTCAAATTTTATGAAAAACTTCTGCTTTTTGTGATGACTCATCTACTTTGCCCATACCCATCTATTCACAGGGTCAGCTCAGCAAGATGTCAAGTGGTAGTGACAGTCAGAACAGGTCTGAACAGCATGCAAAACTTAGTGAAGGGTCAAGCCCTGATGAGAGTTTCTATGAGGGAGAGAGGAACTCTCCAGATCTTCCAAAGTCAGCCACCAGAACAAGGAAAAATAAAACCTCTGACAGTGAGGATGAAGATTTTGTTGCTAGTGCAGCAGCAACTAAGAAGAAGAGAATGGTGCTTGCTAAGGAGTATAGCACTAAGCCTACATCTGCCAAAGAGAGGATTGCTGTGAGGAAAGTCCCTAAGCAGACTATGCAATTCACTCTTGAAGAGCCTAGTGACACAGAGGCAGCTGCAGGTGGAAAGAAGAAGAGAGTAAGGAAAACTCATGCCCGAGTGATTGGCAGACGCTCCATGATGATTGATGAGGAAGAGGAGGAGGAGCCAGCAGCCACTGCACCCCCTGCAAAAGCTCAGAAGCTTATGTCTGATGCAATCAGGACTGCTGCCCCCAAGTCCAAGCCAAAGGTGTCAGCACCAAAGAGATCCACCAGGAACATATCAGCTGCTGAAAAGAACAAGGCCCCAGTGCCTGAAGCAAATGTTGATGAAGAGCCACTAGTGCTCAGAAAGTTGAAGCCTAAGATTCCAGACCATGACAATGCACACCCAGTTGCGGAGAACATGATGCTGAGGAAGGATAAAGGACTGCGTTAGTGGAGACAGTCTGATCCTTCTGCTATAAGGAGGAAGACAGCATGTGATTATCGCTTTCACACTCGTGAACAATAAGATTTCTATGAAACAGTATTGCTTGACAAGAAGCCCATTGTTAGCGACATGAAATGGGTGGATTGGGAATACATTGATGAGAATGAAGATTATTTTTCCCATGTCCATGAGAGCTTCAGGATTGCAGGTGTTGATGACTTTGTCAGAAAGAAGTTGACCAAGTGGAACGATGAGATGGTCATGCAGTTCTACTCTACTGCTCACTTCTATCCAGATGACAGAATAGTGTGGATGACGGAGGGTATCAGGTACCAGTCAACCATCTCTGAGTGGGCAAGTCTTCTTGGTGCTCCCAAGGAAGAGGATGATGACATAGATATCTATGCCAAGCTCAAGATGGATCACAACACCATGAAGAACATGTACACATCAATTCCCGAGAAGGACATTGAGACTCATAAACTTGGATCAGTGAAGCATCTGCTACCAGGACTGGCCACCACGAACACAATCTTGCGGTACACCTTGTTACCCAAGTCAGGAGATGACAAAATGATTCGTGGCCACTCCATCAATTTGCTGCATTTGTTTGATACACCTCAGAAATTCAAGGTGACGAGCCTGATAGTAGAAACTATCAAGAGGACTGCAGCTGATCAGAAGAGATCGTGCGGATATGCTCCACACATTCAGCTATTGATAAATTCCAAGGTTGGAACCAGCACATACCTTCTTGATCGAGAGCATTTGCCATTGCATCCAGAGTTTGAGGATAATTTCATAGTGATGGATCCTTCGCATCCCACTTCTGTACAAGCTCAAGAGAAGATCCGCAAAGCCAAAGAAGCAAAAGCAGCTCAGGAGGCAACAGCTCCAAATGCTCCAATAGCAAACCTAAAGTCTAAGTCTGACCAAATGACATATCTGCTTGAAGCCACCCTGAGGATTGAGTGAAGTCTGGCCAACCTCACCGAGCACCAGGCTAGCCTAGAGCGGATTATCGAGACTAAATTTCATGATTTGGATGTCAAGGTCACAGAGATTCAGACGACAGTGGAGAAGCTGCAGAGTGATGTTGATGCTGTCAGGACAGCCCCATCTGATGACAGTGGAGGTGACAGACATACCACAGAGCGTTTTCAGACAGTGCCTAGGGCAGCCAGGTCTGCTGCAGTGCCAGTTGTGGATCCACGGACCACAGTCTCTGCACCTGCTGCTGCTGCCACAGTGCCACCTCAGGTCTCCACTCCACCAGCCCAGCAAACATCCGCCGAAGTCTTCGCGGACGCTCTTCTCTCAACGCCATCTACGCACACCGGAGCTGCCAGCAGGAGATCGCCTTCAGGAGCTTCGGAGGACCGTGCTTAGAGTGCCGACTAGTCCTATACCTATTCGAACTTTTTGGTACTTGTTACCAAAGGGGGAGAATCTGTATAGATCATAGGCTTCGAGAGAGAGTGATTTGCTTTGATTTGCTCGAGTTCTTTTGCTACTGCTTGTTTGATGCTACTCTGTTATGTGTGTGCTTGCTACAGTGCCTGTGAGATACTCTATCATTTATGCTTGTGATTGGTCATACTATGCTTATTGTGATGATCAATGCTTATCCTTATCATTATCTTGTATGATCAATTACGTATGTTGGTGATGCATGCTTACTATTTCAATCATATCATTTTGCGCGCTCCACCAAGATATATGTGACATGGAAGAGTGACCCATGAGCCTAATCGATTGTGCATTTGCATTCAAACGCAAATTTTTAATAATGCACAAATTTAGGGGGAGCTCTTGCTTATCACATACTTCTCAAAGCGATGTATTTCATTCATTTAATCTTTTGTCGAAGCTTTGATCTATATGTTGTCATCAATTACCAAAAAAGGGGAGATTGAAAGCACATTTGCTCCATTGGTGGTTTTGGTAATTCATAACAACATACATCTCATTGAACTAATGTCCATTCAAGTTAAAGATTTCAGGATGTTCAATGATTGGCATGGCATGGACTAGAGATGTGGACCCCTCAAAATGCTAAGGACAAGGATTGGCTAAAGATCAAGACCCTACATTTTTGGTTTAGTGATCCAAGATCACATTGAGTCCATAGGAAAGCCAATACTATTAAAAGGGGATGAGGTGTTGCTTAATGATCTTTTTGCTCAAGTGCTTAGTGACAGTACTCCTAAACCCTCAACCACTCTCTCAATCCCAAATATGTCCAAAACCTACATTCCAACTCGGCCCCACCGAATTTCTCTATCCGGCCCCACCGAGTTCATCTGGACTTAGCCACTGCCAAAACCCTAACAAATCGGATCCACCGAAATGGATCTCGGTCCCACCGAGATGGCCTTGCCAACTCTCTGTAATCGTTTGCACTCACTTCGGTCTCACCAAGTTTTGCAAATCGATCTCACCGAGATGGCTTGCCAACTCTCTGTTACCTTATTGCTTCACTTCGGTCCTACTGAGTTGATGCAATCGGTGCCACCGAGATGAGGATTGCCCTAGCCATTGCACTTCGGTCCATCCGAGTTGTTCCTATCGGTCCCACCGAGATTCCTAAAGTTCATATCTTTTACACAGTTCGGTGCTACCGAGATCATTGTTTCGGTGCCACTGAGTTGGGTCAAAAGTGTATAACGGTTGGATTTTGTGTGGAGGCTATATATACCCCTCCACCACATCCTTCTCAGTAAGGAGAGCCATCACAACGTGCCTACACTTCCACCATACATTTTCTGAGAGAGAACCACCTACTCATGTGTTGAGATCAAGATATTCCATTCCTACCATTTGAACCTTGATCTCTAGCCTTTCCCAAGTTGCTTTCCACTCAAATCCTTCTTCCACCATAGCCAAATCTGTGAGGAGTTGTTTGAGTGCTGGGAAGACTATCATTTGAAGCACAAGAGCAAGGAGTTCATCAACAACACACCGTCTATTACCTTTTGGAGAGTGGTGTCTCCTAGATTGGTTAGGTGTCACTTGGGAGCCTCCGACATGATGTGGTGTTGAACCAAGAGTTTGTAAGGGCAAGGAGATCGTCTACTTCGTGAAGATCTACCCCGAGTGAGGCTAGTCCTTCGTGGACGTAAGCCATGGTGGAATAAACAAGGTTGCTTCTTCGTGGACCCTTCGTGGGTGGAGCCCTTCGTGGACTCGCGCAGCCGTTACCCTTTGTGGGTTGAAGTCTCCATCAACGTGGACGTACGATAGCACCACTTATCGGAACCACGCCAAAAACCACCGTGTCTTCATTGCGTTTGAAATCTCTGATCCCCTTCTTTACATACATATGCAATTGCTTACTTTTCGCTGCTTTACTCTTAGAATTGCATGTGTAGGGTGATGCTTGACTTGTATTGTTGCTAAAATCTGCCTACAACTAAAATTGGGAAAAGGTTAGGTTTTATTTGGTCAAGTAGTCTAATCACCCCCCTGTAGACATACTTTCGATCCTACAGATGCCTATATACATGATCATTGCCATGAATAACATCATAACTATGTGCTTTTCTATCAATTGCGCAACAGTAATTTGTTTACCCACCGTATGCTATGTTTCGAGAGATAAGTCTCTAGTGAAAGCTATGGCCCCGGGTCTACTTTAATTATATTAGAGAACTCTAAATTACTTTGCTGCAATTATTTTAATTTCAATTTACTTTTCAATTTATATATCTATCACTATCAGATTTAATCCTTGCAAGTAACGAGTTCAAGGGGATTGACAACCCTCTTCCCCCCGTTGGGTGCAAGTATTTGCTCTCGTGTGTAGGTACTGCTAGACTAGGATTTGCTTGGTTCTCCTATTGGTTCGATAACCTTGTTTATCACTAAAATACTATCCGCTACTATATTGCTTCACCCTTCCTCTTCGGGGAAAATCCCAATGCAGCTCACAAGTAGCAGAAAAAATTTCTGGCGCCGTTGCCTGGGAGACATCATGAAATATATACAGGTCTCTTCACGCAAATTATCATTTACTTGATCTACTTTTTATTTTCTTTTATTAGTTTCATTAAAAAAATCAAAAACACAAAAAATTATTTACCTTATTTGCTTGCAATAATCATGTGACTCAATAGAATAAAAATAAAGACTTATGGATACTCATCCACTTGCTAATCTTTTCAAACTTGCTGCTTATTGTAAACCAATAGCTAATAATGAAGAAGTGATAAAAGAAAATGATATTGGGATACATTTATTGAATGAAAAGCATGATTGTAATGTTGTTAGTATAAATTCTATGAACATCAATTGTGGTAATGATCATGATTGGGGTGATAATCATGATGTTTCTTGTGATCTTGAGAATTCTGAGCCTCATGATGAATCTATTATTGATGATAAAATTGGCAATACTATTAAAAGTGGGTTCGGAAGAGTGTCAACTTTAGGTAATTATTATCCCAATACTTTGGAGAATTATCAATCTCATGGAATTTTTGATAAAAGTGGGTTTGGAGAGATCATGACTTTAGTTGATTTTAATCCCACTATCTTGGAAGATTATAAGATTTGCATGCATATGGATCATAAAGAGAATGTTTTGCATGGTAGTTATATTGTTGAGTTTGATTATGATCCTACATGTAATTATTTTAAGAGAGGCAAATATGGTTATAAAAATCCTCATGTCACTAAATTACCTCTCTTAGTGTTTAAATTATTAATGTTTCATTCTTCCTATTTGCATATGCTAGATATTGCTTGTCTTGATAATTTGTTTTCCTATAAAATTCCTATGCATAGGAAGTATGTTAGACTTAAATATGTTTGTCACATGTTTTACGATGCTCTCTTTGTGCTTCAATTCTTGTCTTTGACATGAGCATCATTGAAATCTCAAAGCCCATCTTAATGGCTATAAAGGAAGAGCTTGTTGGGATACAACCCAACATTTCCTGTTTTTGTGTGATCACACAATTATTTCCACTGTAATGATTGTGTTTTTATCTTTTAGTTAGTGTGTGTGTTCCAAGTAATGCCTTTGGGATGATTTGAATGATAGTATAATTGATGCTGTTTGAAAATAGAAAGTTTTATGTCCAGTATTTGATTTTACATTTCTTACTGGAACGTCAGAAAAATATATAAATTTTACACAGTATTTGGATACAAATTTTGTACGTTGTACTAATTTTTCAGAGTTTTTGGAGTTAAATAAGTATGGATAAATATTCCGTCATTACATACTGTTCTGTTTTAGACAGATTCTGTTTTTTATTGCATAGTGTGCTTGTTTTAATGAAACTATGGATTATATCGAGGGGTATAAGTCATGGAGAAGTTAGAATACAGTAGGTATTATGCAAGAAAAATTATGAATGAGTTTATAACAGTACCTAAAGTGGATGATTGATTAATTATACTAACGGATCTCACGAAGTTTCTGTTGAGTTTTGTGTGCTGAAGTTTTCAAGTTTTGGGTGAGATCGCGATGTATGAAGGAATAAGGAGCGGCAAGACCCTAAGCTTGGGGATGCCCAAGGAACCCCAAGGTAATATTCAAGGAAGACCCAAGCGTCTATGCTTGGGGATGCCCCGGATGGCATCCCCTCTTTCGTCTACAATCTATCGGTAACTTATTTGGAGCTATATTTTTATTCATCACATGATATGAGTTTTACTTGGAGCATCTTGTGCTATAGTTTTGTTGTGCTTTTAGTTTGCCACAATCATTGTTTTCTGGAGACACCTTTTGAGGGGGACACACATTTATTGTGATTTGTTAGAATACTCTATATGCTTCACTTATATCTTTTGAGCTAGGCAGTTACTCTTTTTCTTCACTTATACTTGTTAGAGCACGGCTGTGGTTATAGTTTATAGAAATGATTGCACTCTCATGCTTCACTTAAATATTTTTGAGAGTCTTAAATAGGAAGTGGTAATGTGCACAAGTTATGAGATTAGATCATAAAGGATAGGATTCAAGAGTGGTATAATAAAAACTTTCATGTAGATCACTAAATATGAAACGTATGTTCTAGTTATATTGATGTCGTAATATGAAAGGGTATTAGTTCATGATCATTGGTTAGTATAAATATCGAGATTAAAGCTTGTTATGCACTACTCATTTAAGTGTCCGTTATGGCATGGTGGGGATGTTTGAGCATTTTTATGTCTGATTGAAATCCTTGAGTGTTGTCATAATCGGGGGTGCGCGATGGTTGACTCCTATCAACCTCCTCCCTAGGGGCATGCGAGTAGTACTTTGCTTCGAGGGCTTATAAAACTTTCACGATAAGTATATGATTTCTTTATGACTAATGTGAGTTCGTGGACAATTACGCACTCCTACCTTTCCGCACTTTGCTAGCCTCTTTGGTACCGTGCATTGCCCTTTCTGGCCTCGTGAGTCGATGCAAACTTCGCCAGTGCATCCAAACCCCGTGATATGATAATCTCTATCACACATAAGCCTCCTTATATATTTCTCAAAACAACCACCATACCTACCTATCATGGCATTTCCATAGCCATTCCGAGATATATTGCCGTGCAACTTCCACCGTTCTGTCTTATGACATGTGTGTTCATCATCATATTGCTTTGCATGATCATATAGAGCTGACATGATATTTGTAGTAAAGCTACCGTTCATCATTGTTAGATATGTTACGCTAGATCATTGCACATCCTGGTACACTGCCAGAGGCATTCATATAGAGTCATCATGTATCAGTTATCGAGTTGTAATATAGAGTTGTAAGTAAATAAAAGTGTGATGATCATCATTATTAGAGCATTGTCCCAGTGAGGAAACGAATGATGGATACTGATGAGTCCTCCAAAATGAGGGGATGAGGTCCATGAGATCGTTCTAAATAAAAAAATGAGAGAAAAAGAGAGAAGGGACAATGCTACTATCCTTTTACCACACTTGTGCTTCAAAGTAGCAACATGTTCTTCATATAGAGAGTCTCCTGAGATATCACTTTCATATACTAGTGGGAATTTTTCATTATAAAACTTGGCTTGTATATTCTGATGATGGGCTTCCTCAAATGCCCGAGGTCTTCATGAACAAGCAAGTTGGATGCACACCCACTTAGTTTCCATTGAGCTTTCATACACTTATAGCTCTTAGTGCATCCATTGCATGGCAATCCCTACTCCTCGCATTGATATCGATTGATGGGCTTCTCCATTGCTTATTGATCCACCGAGTGGATGCGAGCCTTTCTTCCTTTTTGACTTCTCCTATATACCTTTACCACCGCCTTCTATTCCACCTATAGTGCTAATGTCCATGTCTCACGCTCATGTATTGAGTGGAGTTGAAAATGCTGAAGCGTGTTAAAAAGTATGATACAATTGCCTGGTTTGACACCGGGGTGCTCATGATTTATATATATGCGGTGAAGGCGGAGTCATGCCATGCTTACATAATTCAATGAGTAGGGTTAACATTCGTTGAGCATCGTATATTTTGAAAATTTAATGATTATGTTCTTGTATTCATGGATATTACTATGTTGATATTAATTACTTCATCGTTTCTCAATACTTAGACCATAAGAGAGATTACATGATAAACATGCTAGGTAGCATTCAACATTAAAAATTCTGTTTTTATCATTTACCTACTCGAGGATGAGCAATAATTAAGCTTGGGGATGTTGATACGTCTTCAACGTATCTATAATTTTTGATTGTTTCATGCTATTATATTATCAATCTTGCATACTTTATATGCTTTATATGCAATTTTATATCATTTTTGGGAACTAACCTATTAACTCAGTGCCAGTGCCAGTTGCTATTTTTTGCCTGTTTTTGTTTTTTAGGAAATCAGTACCAAACGAAGTCCAAATAGAATAAAACTTTACGATGATTTTTTCTGGACCAGAAGGGACCCTAGAATGTTCGGGAGGAGGCCAGAAGCCCTACGGGAGAGCCACGAGCTCATCTAGCGCGCCCCTTGGGGGCGTCACCTGAGCTCATGGGTCCCACGCAGCTCCGTTTGACCTAATTCCACTTTTATAAATTCCCATAAATCCCAAAACCAACAGAGAGCCACCCGAAATAACTTTTTCACCGCCGCAAGCTTCTGTTCTTCTGCGATCCCATCTGGAGGCCTTTTCCCGCGATCTGCCGGAGGGGGCATCAATCACGCAGGGCTTCTACATCAACCTTGCTGCCCTTCCGATGATGTGTGAGTAGTTTACCACAGACCTACGGGTCCATAGCTAGTAGCTAGATGGCTTATTTTGTCTCTTTGATCTTCAATACAAAGTTCTCCATGATCTCCATGGAGTTCTATCCGATGTAATATTCTTTTGCGGTGTGTTTGTTGGGATCCGATGAATTGTGGGTTTATGATCAGATTATTCATTGAAAGTAATTGAGTCTTTTCTAAACTTTATTATGCATGATTGTTATAGCTTTGTATTTATCTCCGATCTATCCATTTGGTTGAGCCAACTATATTGATTTATCTTCAGCGGGAGAGGTGCTTTGTAATGGGTTCAATCTAGCGGTGTCCTCACCCAGTGACAGTAGGGGTAGCGAGGCACGTATTTGTATTGTTGCCATTAATGGTAAAACGACGGGGTTTATTCATATTTCTTGAGTTTATTCTGTCTACATCATGTCATCTTGCTTAAAGCGTTACTCTGTTTGTTATGAACTTAGTACCATAGATGCATGCTGGATAGCGGTCGATTGGTGGAGTAATAGTAGTAGATGCAGGCAGGAGTTGGTCTACTTGTCCGTACGTGATGCCTATATACATGAGCATTGCCATGAATAACATCATAACTATGCGCTTTTCTATCAATTGCGCAACAGTAATTTGTTTACCCACCGTATGCTATATTTCGAGAGAGAAGCCTCTAGTGAAAACTATGGCCCCGGGGTCTACTTTAATTATATTAGAAAACTCTAAATTACTTTGATGCAACTATTTTACTTTTTATTTACTTTTCAATTTATATATCTACCACTATCAGATTTAATCCTTGCAAGTAACGAGTTCAAGGGTATTTACAACCGTCTTGCCCGCGTTGGGTGCAAGTATTTGCTCTCTTGTGTGTAGGTACTGCTGGAGTAGGATTTGCTTGGTTCTCCTATTGGTTCGATAACCTTGGTTCTCAGTGAGGGAAATACTATCCGCTACTATATTGCTTCACCCTTCCTCTTTGGGGAAAATCCCAACGCAGCTCACAAGTAGCAGAGGTGCACAAGACGACGGGGAATCTGGTGGTGGCAAGGGCTTAGGGTTGGCCGGTATTCGTCGTAGAAAATCTAGGGTAGAATGGCAACGTGGGGTTCGCCGGGGGGCAGCCTATCGGAGATGTGCATCGCGGCATTGGGCAAAAGAGAGAGGGGGTCGAGGGGTATTTAAAGGGCATGGTGGCAGGGTGCGGGCATGGCCGAGGCGAGTGGATGCGGAGGTCGTGCTGCGTGACATGCTTTGGTCGTGAGTGTGGTGGGTGTCGAGCGGTTAGGGAAGAAGCTGACGTGCGGGGCCCGCTTGGCTGTGAGAGAGCGGAGAGAGAGCGAGAGAGAGGCCGCGTGGGTGCTGGGTTGCGTGCGTGCTCGGGTAGGCTAGTTGGGTTTGGTCGCGTTAGGTTAGGTTAGTTTAGGATTTCTCTTTTTGTTTCTTTTTATGTTATGTTTTTCTTTCTTTCCTCTTTTCTGTTTCTTTGTAAATTCAAAACTATTTTGAATTTTATTTTTTGCAAATGCAAAACTGTTTTGAATTTGATTTTTTTCAAGAGTCAAACTTCCTCTAAATTCCAAATGGAATATTTCTGTTTAGGTGAACATTTTGTTTGCCACGATTGTGGTCATGGAAAGGATTCCAACTTGAGGCAAGCATTAAAGTCATCATCAAGCTCAAGTGGAATACGCAAGGCAAAGGTATAACTTAGCTAGGTTTTCCTAGTTTTACCAGTCTGATGGTGCTTGGTGGGAGACCAGATTATAGGTTTGATAGTCGTGCTATCAAAAGGGACTTTTGGGTGAGTAGCTTGAATACGTCGCATGTAGAGAGCTCAAACTTTTGCATGTTTTGCATCATTCTTTCTTGTTGATCTTGGGTGGTTCTCTTTGTGAGAACCTTGAGCTTGTCCATAGCTTTAAATCGAGGCAAAAATCATCGAAATCAGAGTTCATATGCCAAAGTTACGCATGTTTTAGTTTCCTGCTTTTGTCTGTCTCTGGGTCGTGAGCACAGGGTTTGAGGTTGTGGGCGCGCGTCTTGTACCGTGGGCATGGGACCCCATGGGCATGGGGTCTTGACACCTGTGGGCACGGGGTGTCCAGGAAATGTCTGTTCGAGCCCCAACGGCTAGTTTTGGGGGTTGGCTATAAAAGGGCTCCTCTCCCCCGCCCCACCGGTTTGGGGGATATCCATACATGTTTATACCATCATTTGGAGCCACAAACCACCTCCCCAAACCCCTATCTCCCCTCTATGTGAAGGGGTGTTTGTGGATGGATGTTGGAGTCATTTGTTGATATCCTCCATTGTTTCATCTCTCTTCAATCTCCTACTTTATTGAGTGCATCTTGTGAGATTGAGAGAGTGAGTTGAGCATCAGTTGCTTCACCTTGCTTTGCATTTGTTGCATTAGTTTGACCTCCCCACATCGATTAGCTCGGGTGAGGGTCCATGAGTTTATTACTCTTGGAGGCTTCACCTCCTAGATGGAATGGTGACATATTTGAGAAGTTTGTGAAGAGGCCTGGGTAGTCGAGGTTCCCCCATAAGCTTCCTTGCTTGTGGTGTGCTCTCGGAAGTGTGTGAAGTGGCCTAGACGGTCAAGGTTCCTCCAGAAGCTTCCTTGCTTGTCGTGTGCTCCAAAGGCGAATGTAAAGGTCTGGTGGTCGCCTTCAAGACCAACCCCGAGTGAATCAAGGCTCATCCGTTGGGGGTGACTCAAAAGGGAGAATACGGTGAGCCACTTGGTGGCGTTCTGGAGCTTTGTCTTCGTCACTACTCCAACGGAGATTAGCACTCTCACGAGTTTGAACGATGTCGACTAGTGGTATAGTGCACGATGACACTTTTTGTTTTAGTGCCACAAACTATCACTTGTGGAAAATTCGCATGCTTTGTCATTTTTAGGCCATGGGTCCAAATTTTGTGCGAATTGTTCTTGCAGGGGCTTCTCCTTGGAAGGATGAAAATTTTCCTACTATTGAGGAGAATGATGATATGCTTTGTGGGTATGGTGCTAAGAATGCCATAATCCGATCTTTATCCCTCGAGGTGTTTGAGTCAATCATGACTTGCATGACGGCTCATGAGATGTGGACCAAACTTGAAGAAATATATGGTGGGTCCAATCTTGATGAGGTAAATCATCTTTCAGAGGAGTCAAGTGAGGAGTTCTCCACATCTTCATATCATGAAGAATTCCTTATTGCTTCCTCCTCTGTGTGCTTGGACATTTCAACTTCTTCCACCTCACCATCATATGACATGTCCCAAGGTACATGGTGCGTGGAAATATCATATGTGATGATGATGTTATGATCAACATTGATGATCCTGCATGTATAAATGCTAATGCTGTAGCTTCTATGGACTTGAGCATATCTAGCAAAAATGACCTACATTCTTGTGTTGATAGTCCATGCATATCATATAGAGCTTCCTTGAATACACTTTGTGATGATATGCTTGATATTCCTTGTTTCCATGGTCTTTAGGCTTCTATTTTCTCTAGTTGTTGTTTATCTAACAATGTAGAGGAAATAACAAAAAATAGTGCACACTTAATTAATGGAGATTTTGCTAGAAGAGCAAAGAAGGAAATCACCACATTGGAGAGGAAATGCTATGAGTGTCAAGAGGATGGACATGAATCTCCTACTCTTGATGATGAAGAATATTACTCTCCAAAAGAATCATCATCAACCTCCAATGTTCACATGTGCCTCATGGTAAGAGGTATTACCGAGATCTACTCTTAGTAGTGATAATGATGAGTGTGATGATGAAACTAATAATGATATGAGTTAAGAAATTTATGAAATTGGGAAAGCTCTTCATGGGGTTAATAAGAACACTTATGTGATATTTAAAGATCTTATTGCTCATTTAGTAAAGTGTAATGATTTACTTCATGAAGAGCAAGAACATAATGAAAAACTTGAACATAACCTTCTTGATGCTCTTGAAACTCTAAGAGACATAGAATCTTCTAATGAAGAGATTGAAGTTTCTCATGAACAACTTAAAGAGGATTTTGAGAACCTTGACCTTGGCTACAAGAATATCAAAGGGGAGCTCATCAAACTCTCTAAGTCATATGAGGAACTTCAAGCTACTCATGTGAAGTCTCTAGTTTCTACTAGCTCTTCTCATATTGTCTAGGATGCTTATGCTACCAACTCTACTTCTTGTGAAGCATCTATCTTGAAGGAGAATCTTGAGCTAAGGGCTCAACTTGAGTTGCTAACTAGAAATTATGGGAAATTGGAAGAAAGTCATGAGAAGCTCCCGGCCTCTCATGTGGACCTTCTAATCTCCAATGATAGGCCAAAGTTAGCTTATGAGGCTATTGTGACTAAGGTAACATCTTGTGAGCTTCATGTGGACATTAGCACTATTTCTATTCAAAATGCATTATTGACATGTGCTAGTCCTAATGATTCATTTATACATATTGTTGTTACTTCTTGTGATGAATTGCCATCCTTTCCTTGTTGCTCTAACAATGAAGCTTCTACTTCCTCTAGTACTTTTGTTGAGACAATTTGTAGAGGAAATAAAGTAGCTCAAGGCTCAAGTCACTAATTTGAAGAAAGACTTGGAAATGTTTCATGAAGGAAATTCCACTCTCAACACTATCTTGAGTGTTCAAAAATCTCCCGATGACAAGGGTGGACTTGGTTTCACTTCCGACAACAAGAAGTCCAAGAACAAGAATAAGGGACAAGACCAAGTTAAGAATCAAGCAAACATTACATGCTTCAAGTGCAATAATGTTGGAAACATTGTGAGATCTTGTCCATTGAAGAAGGCTTCAAATGAGAAGCAACAAGGAAAGTGATACATCGATAATGTATCTATAATTTTTTATTGTTAAATTCTATTATGTTATCAATTTTGTATACTTTTTATATCATTCTATATTATTTTCCTGGACTAACTTATTAATTTAGTGACTAGTGCCAGTTCCTATTTTTTTTGCATGTTTTTGGTTTCACGGAAATACCATATCTAGGAAGGTCCAAACACAATGAAATTTTACGATGATTTTTTATTGAAAATAAGAGACCGTAGAAGCTTCGGGAGAATACCAAATGATGCACACAGGGCCCACAAGCCCAGGGGGCGCGACCTACCCCCCTAGCTGTGCTGCACTGGCTTGTGGGGCCCCTGTGGCTCCGTTTGACCTAATTCATGGCCTATAAATTTCCAAAACCCTCAGAAGCGAACCCGAAAGAATTTTATCGCCACCACAAGCCTATGTTCCGAAGCAATCCCATCTGCAGCCCTATTTCGGTGCTCTGCCGGAGGGGGAAGCCATTGGGGAGGCCATCTTCATCAACCTTGCCGCCTCCATGATGATGTGTGAGTAGTTCCATTAGGACCTACGGGTCCATAGTAGTAGCTAGATGGCTCTCTCTCTCTCTCTCTCTCTCTCTCTCTCTTTCATCCTCATACAATGATCTTCTCTGAGATCAATCCGATGTAATTCTTGTGGTGTGTTTGTTGGGATTCGATGAACTGTGGTTTTATGATCAGATTGTTCATTGAATTTATTTGAATATCTTGAAGTTTCTTTGTTGCATAATTTTATAGCTATGTATGCGTTCCGATCTATGAGTCTTCTTTGGCCTGGATAGATGATTATTTCTTCAGAGGGAGTGGTGCATAGTAGTGGGTTCAATCTTGTGGTGATCTTGTCCAGTGACAAAAAGGATGAAGGCACGTATTGTACTGTTGCTACTAAGGATAAAATGATGGGGATTAATCTTATTGCTAGGTTTATTTCTGTCTACATTATGTCATCTTGCTTATTGTGTTACTCTGTTTCTTACAAACTTAATACTTTGAGATGAATGCTGGATAGCGATCTTGGGGTGGAGTAATAGTAGTATACGTCAGTAAGTTTAATTAACAGTCTACTTATCATGGATGTAATGCCTATGTGAGATTATGCCATGAAAAATTATAGTTATGAATTGCCGCTCTTCCATCAATTGCCCAACAATAGTTTGTTACCATGCCATTACCTGCTTTCGAGAGAGATGCCACTAGTGAATCTATGGCCCCCGGGTCTATTCTCCATAAATAAAAAAACTCCTACAATTTGCTATTTTTCTTTCTTATCGTTTGCCCTATCACTATATATTTGCTTTTAATCTTGTAACTAGCAGGAACAAGGGGATTGACAACCTCCTTGCCACTGTTGGGTGCAAGCAATTTAATCTGTTTGTGTGCATGTGCTGCTAACGTTGTTTGCTTGGTGCCTCCTATTGGTTCAACATACCTTGGTTCTGAACTGAGGGAAATACTTTCTGTTGATGTGCTACATCATCTTTCCTCTTCGGGCAATCCAACAACTCCTACGGGAGTAGCAGGAAGCGACCTCAAGTTCAATCTCAAGGTCAACCTCAAGTTCAATTTCAAGGTCAACCTCAAGTTGAAGAAATGCCACTACCAATGATGAACCAAGAAAATGCTTCCCAAGTTGAGAAAATAAAGAAAAAGAGAAGGGGGAGCACATGTTGCTATATTTGTCGGGAGAAGAGACACATATCCTCATTATGTCCCAACGGTAAAATCTCTAATCCTTTAATAGTCAATGATCATTATTCACTTAGCAAGGATGTTGTTGGAAATTTGTTTGCCAAGTTTTTTGGCTCCCAAAGTGGCTTGTATATGGATAAGACCATTTGGATTGCCAAGCCTATTGTGACTAACTTCTTAGGACCCAACTTGGTTAGGTACCATCAAGCTCAAACTTGATCAATAGGTGTGCAAAGGACACTGGAGATTTGGCTAGTTCATGAAGAAAAGGATATCCACCATGTATTTCTTCGAGCCAAGTCATGTGGATTATATTCATATTATCTATCCAATGTTCCTCTTTGCGGTAACTTGTATTTATATTGCTTACGTTGGAAGTTACTAGCCCCTTGCATGTTTAGGTTTTGTATCTAGCATGTGTATTTATATGTTGTGTTCCCTAGTATGCTTACTTTGTGTTATCTAGCTTGTGTAGGTTGCATTGCACAACATATAGTTGCGTTTGTAGATTTGAGCCTTTGTTGCATCTCAATTGAATCTTGTTTGGATCTTGTGAGAGATTAATGGATCATCACATTATGGGGGAGTGCTATGTTTTGTGCGCAACACAATCCCAAAATGTGAATATGAGAAATACCATCTAGTATTGATATTACAATTTTATCTAGTCACTATGTGGTATGTCAAGCTCATTTGAAATTCAAGTTCTCAAAGTATCCATTAATTATCTCTTGTTGGATTATATTTGACTCTTGTGTACAATAAATGATTTATCACATTATGAGGGAGTGATATGCTTCGTGCATATAACAAGCCTAGAAAATGTGAACAATTAAGAGAGTTTTTTTGTGCTGTTTGCCTAATGTTTATTTCTAATATTTTATTTGGGAAATGTCTTGATTCCAGTTATTCCAATTATTGATTTGTTTTATTATCTTTCTAATTGGAATTCTAAAAAAAATCTATCCAAGTGTTAGGGCATATTTCACCCTTAGTGGTTTTGGTGATTGTTGACAATGCGCTTTGCAGACTAACCGTGTGCATTGAGTATTTCAGAGATTATATTAGATGGAACGAGATGGTTTATTTCCCCTCGGTTATGAAGAGTGATGATGGTTGTTTCCGACGATTTCTTTTTGGTGGATTTGAGTCGTAGGAAAACCGTACTATTAAGAGGGGGTCCGCATTGGAAAGGTTTGGGTGGAATCAACACGTACACGTTCCCTTTTGCACCCACATAGCTTCCTCACATCTTTGGAGCTTCCACTCTTTTCTGTTAAAAAGTGCTTGTGGCTAATTAGCGGTAGTACCGCGGTACTACCGCAGTCCAGTGCCGCGGGCACTACCGCTTACATCTGGGCTACTGGACTCTTTTTCGCTTCAGCGGAAGTTGGGCAGTAGAAGGGCGGTAGTATCGCTCCAGCGGTACTACGGCCCCAGTATTACCCCACTACTGCCACTTTCTCTGTAGCCCAAAGTATTAATCGGTAATAGGGCGGTAGTAGCGCGGTAGTACCGCTCGGGCGGTACTTCCGCATTCTACTACCGCACTAACCTCCGCTTATTTTTAGCCCACTGTACTCTTTTTCCTCTCAGCAGAAGTAGAGCGGTAGTAGCTGGCGGTAGTACCGCTCTGGGTGGTACCTCCGGCCTACCTACCTCTACCTCCGTAGTTCTGCTTGGCTAAGTGACACTAAGCGGAAGTACCGCTGGTGGGGACGGTAGTGCCACTCCAGCGGCACTACCGCTCCGGTTTTCACTAACTCACTGGCTCAGGCCGGAACTACCGCCTTTAGCGGTAGTACCGCTCACCCGAGCAGTACTACCGCTTAAGTGCGGCGTTGAGGCAGAAAACAGTTGGATTTTCCCCCACTATAAATAGAGGGTCTTCTTCTCCAAGAAGACCTACCTCTTATTCCCTTGCTCCATTGTTGCGCTCTAAAGCTCAATTTTGCCTGATCTCTCTCCCTAGCCATCAAATCATGTTGATACTCTAGGGTTTTCTTGAGAGGGCCTCGATCTACACTTCCACCAAGAGAAATTTGATTCCCCCCACTAATCCCTTGAGGATCTTATTACTCTTGGGTGTTTGGGCACCCTAGATGGAAGAGGTCACCTCGGAGCCACAATCCATTGTGGTGAAGCTTCGTGCTGGTGTTGGGAGCCTCCAATTCAGTTGTGGAGAGAGCCCCAACCTTGTTTGTAAAGGTTCGATTGACGCCTTCAAGGGCACCACTAGTGGAATCATGACATCTTGCATTATGAAAGGGCGTGAGGAGAATACGGTGACCCTAGTGGCTTCCTGGGGAGCATTGTGCCTCCACACCGCTCCAACGGAGACGTACTTCCCCCTAAAGGGAAGGAACTTCGGTAACACATCCTTGTCTTCACCGGATCCACTTGTGGTTACTTCTTACCTTTACTTTGTGCAAGCTTTTATTGTGTTTGTATCTCGTGCTTGTAATATAGGTTGTCCACCTAGTTGCATATCTAGATAACCTATTTTATTGTCAAGCCTAATTTGCTAAAAAGAACTAAAAATTGGTAGTTGCCTATTCACCCCCCCTCTAGTCAACCATATCGATCCTTTCAATTGCTATCAGAGACTTGTCTCTTTTTAAGGGCTTAATCGCCTAAAGAGTATGGTTGATGATGGAGATAGGGATGGGGAACTCCCCGTGGCCGTGGAGGTGACCGTAGTGACCCGAGATGCCCTAAACGATGCTTTGGCCGCGCTTAAGACATCCATGACGGTCGCGGTCAAATCCATGTTAAAAGAACTCCTTGAGGGCATGAAACAAAACTCCACCGATCCCGTGCAAGTGGTTAATCCCACTTTATCGGATACGGATTCCAACTCCATCAAGGATGCGGTTAATAGTACTAAACCTCCTACTCCTCAAGGAAAGAATGGGTTGGGCACCCATGCCGCGGTTGCCCCTCCCCCGGTCTATGGAGGACCGGTTCCCTCACCGCATATCAACTCTCATGGGCCTCCTCCTAAGCTTGATTTGAATAACTTTCATGATTGGGTTTTTCATATCAAGTCTCATTTGAATCACAGCTCAACACAACTTTGGAGAGTCATTGAGTGATACGTCTCCAATGTATCTATAATTTTTGATTGTTTCATGCTATTATATTACCAATCTTGGATACTTTATATGCTTTATATGCAATTTTATATCACTTTTGGGAACTAACCTATTAACTCAGTTCCCAGTGCCAGTTGCTGTTTTTTGCTTGTTTTTTGGTTTTTTAGGAAATCAGTACCAAACGAAGTCCAAACGGAATAAAACTTTACGATGATTTTTTCTGGACCAGAAGGGACCCTAGAAGGTTCGGGAGGAGGCCAGAAGCCCTACGGGAGAGCCACGAGCTCACCTGGCGCGCCCATGGGTGGGGGCCACCTGAGCTTGTGGGTCCCGCGTAGCTCCATTTGACCTAATTCCACTTCTATAAATTCCCATAAATCCCACAACCAATAGAGAGCCACCCAAAATAACTTTTCCACCGTCGCATGCTTCAATTCTTCCGCGATCCCATCTGGAGGCCTTTTTCGGTGATCTGCCGGAGGGGGAATCGATCACGGAGGGTTTCTACATCAACCTTGCTGCCCTTCCGATGATGTGTGAGTACTTTACCACAAGACCTACGGGTCTATAGCTAGTAGCTAGATGGCTTCTTCTCTCTCTTTTATCTTCAATACAAAGTTCTCTATGATCTCCATGGAGTTCTATCCGATGCAATCTTCTTTTGCGGTGTGTTTGTTGGGATCTGATGAATTGTGGTTTTATGATAAGATTATTCATTGAAAGTAATTGAGTCTTTTCTGAACTTTATTATGCATGATTTTTATAGCTTTGTATTTCTCTCCGATTTATCCGTTTGGTTTGGCCAACTAGATTGATTTATCTTCAATGGGAGAGGTGCTTTGTGATGGGTTAAATCTTGCGGTGTCCTCACCTAGTGACAGAAGGGGTAGCGAGGCATGTATTTGTATTGTTGCCATTAAGGGTAAAACGACGGGGTTTATTCATATTGCTTGAGTTTATTCTGTCTACATCATGTCATCTTGCTTAAAGCATTACTCTGTTTGTTATGAACTTAATACCATAGATGCTTGCGGAATAGCGGTCGATTGGTGGAGTAATAGTAGTAGATGCTGGAAAGAGTCGGTCTACTTGTCACGGACATGATGCCTATATACATGATCATTGCCATGAATAACATCATAACTATGCACTTTTCTATCAATTGCCCAACGGTAATTTGTTTACCCACCGTATGCTATGATTCGAGAGAGAAGCCTCTAGTGAAAACTATGGCCCCCAGGTCTACTTTAATTATATTAGAAAACCCTAAATTACTTTGCTGCAATTATTTTACTTTTTATTTACTTTTCAAATTATATATCTATCACTATCAGATTTAATCCTTGCAAGTAACGAGTTCAAGGGGATTGACAATCCTCTTGCCCGCGTTGGGTGCAAGTATTTGCTCTCTTGTGTGTAGGTACTGCTTGACTAGGATTTGCTTGGTTCTCCTATTGGTTCGATAACCTTGGTTCTCACTGAGGGAAATACTATCCGCTATTGTATTGCTTCACCCTTCCTCTTCGGGAAAAATCCCAATGCAGCTCAGAAGTAGCATTGAGCAAGGCTTCTACCTTCATGATCCATACAACATGACCCCAAGAGAAGAAGTGGACAATCAACTCAACCACTTAGCATGCATTGTTCATTCTTCAAGCCTCAATGCCACCGAAAGAGCTCTGTCACTTGCGGCCGTTCACCCGAGCCAAGGATGCTTGGGAGCACATTGTCTCATTTTACAAGGGGAGCTCTAGCATACAACGCTCCAACTTTGAGGTCATACTTGATGAGGCCGATGAGTTCGTGATGAAGGATGACGAAGATCCTCGTGAGCTATACTGGAGATTGACTACTCTTGCGGTCTCACTCCGAGACCATGGGAGCAAGGACACGGATGACACTTGGGTCAAGCGCAAGTTCCTCAAGGCCATCATGCCATTCAACAAGAGCATGTCCTCTGTGATCCGTCAAAGACCGGACTTCCACACCTTGTCCTCAAGTGAAGTGTTGGATGAGTTCATTGCAATGAACATCTTGAACAAGACCGCCAACAATGCTCTAGCTCGTGTCCAACGGACAAAGAATAGCAACCTTGCTTTGAAGTCCAAGGCCGTCCCGGAAGAGGAAGAAGAGTATGAAGAATAGTGTTGTCCCGAAGACACCAAATATGCTTACCATGATCACATGGCTCTTCCGTCAAGGCAATTTTGGGGCAACAAGAGGAACACCAATCCCACCTCTCCAAGAACAACACAAGTGGCTCCAAGGGCAAGCAACGTGTGAGAACTTGCTACAGTTGTGGCAACATGAGTCACTTCGTCGTGGATTGCCCCTACGAGAAGAGGGAAGACAATGGAGGCAAGCTCATCCGTAAAGACAAGGCCAAGTCCTTCCCCAACAAGAACAACTTCACAAAGAAGGTGCCACAAAAGGCGTTGGTGGTGCACGAAGAGTACAACTCTGATGATGATGATGATGGTGCAAGCAAGGTACTGCAATGGCCTCCGTAGCCATTGCCACCTCTTCCCCAACCTCGGTGTCTCTCTTCGACGCCCCCAACGAGAACCTCATCACCTACCCCAAGTGCCTCATGGCAAAAGGCATCAACAAGGTAACCTCCAACATCAAAACTTCTATCTCTCCTTGATGGATTGTGTGGATGAAAGTGAGGAGGTGAAGTTGGATGAGAATGAGTTTGACAAGTTCTTGGGTAAGCTCAAAGGTGAGACCAAGAAGCACTTCGTTGATCTCTTGGAACAACTAGGTGAGGCCAATGATATCATTGAGTCTCATGAGGAAACTATAATTAAGATGGAAGGGCATAACCGTGACTATGCCCATGAGATTGCGGAGCTTTATCAAGCTCTTGAGGAAGAGCAAGGCATCTGAGTGGCTCTTGAGGAGTCACAAAATGATGACCTTGCTAAATTAAAGAAAGCTCATGATCATGCTCAAGTTCTTGCCCGTGTGCTCAAATCCGAGAATATTGAGCTTGGGGTTGGCCATGCTAGACTCAAAGAGGAGTTTGAGTTGCTTGACAAGGCTCATAAGGCTTTGAAAAGTGCTCGTGCTACACTCAAGGCATCTCATGATCAACTCCAAGTGAAGCAAACTAAGGAAATCACCACGTGCCCTCATTTTGTATTAATTGATAATGCCCATGCTACTAACCCTTGTTGTGAGCATGTGCACCTTGTGGAGGAAAATGCCAAGTTGAAGGAGCAACTTAAGAAGGGCCTTGTTTCATGCATTCAAGGCAAGAAGAACCTCAATAAACTTTTGAGCAATCAAAAGGAAGTTGTGGCAAAGGAGGGACTTGGGTTCATACCCAAGTCAAAGAAGAAGAAGAAAAGCAAGACCAAGTAACCTCTCCCTCTCAAGCAGGTATTTGTAAAGGAGGGAGAGGGTGATCCTAAGGAGAAGAAGAAGAACAAGGTGGTGGGTGGTGATGCCAAGAAGGGCAAAACCACTCCTCCCAATAAAGCCGGCGACTTTAACCCTTCTTATGTTTTGTGTCGTGCTAGTGATGGGCATGTTTATGCCAAATTTGTTGGTTCTCCTTATGAGTACATTGAATGGTCTATTTGGGTTCCTAAGACCCTTGTTACTAACCTCAAAGGACCCATTTAAAAATGGGTACCTAAAACCAAGCATTGATCTCTTGTAGGAGTTTGCTTCCGGTGGGGTGTCATGGTTGCTCGATAGTGGAGCTACAAATCATAGGACCGGAAGCAAGGACTTGGTGGTGGACGTGTGCTACTTGTGAGTTGCGTTGGGATTTCCTCGAAGAAGAGAGGATGATGCAGTACAGTAGAGATAAGTATTTCCCTCAGTTAAGAACCAAGGTTATCAATACAGTAGGAGAACCAAGCAAAACCTCTTTAGCAGCACCAGCACACACAAAAGCCAATACTTGCACCCAACGCGAACAAGGGGGTTGTCAATGCCCTCGGCGGTTAATTGCAAGGATTAAATCTTGTAGTGATAGATAAATTGATAAAGTAAATTGCAAAATAAAATAAAAGTAAATAAATTGCAGCAAAGTATTTTTAGGATTTTTGTTTATATAATAATGATAAATGACCGGGGGCCATAGTTTTCACTAGATGCTTCTCTTTCTAGCGCATAACATACGGTGGGTAGACAAATTACTGTTGGGCAATTGATAGAAAAGCGCATAGTTATGATGATATTCAAGGCGATGATCACGTATATTGACATCACGTCCTAGACAAGTAGACCGACTCCTGCCTGCATCTACTACTATTACTCCACTCATCGACCGCTATCCAGCATGCATCTAGAGTATTAAGTATAAAACAGAGTAACGCCTTAAGCAAGATGACATGATGTAGACAAAGTAAACTCAAGCAATATGAATAAACCTTATCGTTTTATCCTTAATGGCAACAATACAAATACGTGTCTTGTCCCTTTCTGTCACTGGGATATAGAACACCGCAAGATTGAACCCATCACAAAGCACCTCTCCCATTGCAAGATAAATGAATGTAGTTGGCCAAACCAAATGGATAGATCGGAGAGAAATACAAAGCTATAACAATCATGAATAAAAGAGTTCAGAGAAGACTCAAATATTTCTCATGAATAATCTGATCATAAACCCACAATTCATTGGATCCCAACAAACACACCACAAAAGAAGATTACATCGGATAGACCTCCAAGAACATCGAGGAGAACTTTGTATTGAAGATCAAAGATAGAGAAGAAGCTATCTAGCTAGTACCTATGGACCCATAGGTCAGTGGTAAACTACTCACACATCATCGGAGGGGCAGCAAGGTTGATGAAGAAGCCCTCCGTGATCGATTCCCCCTCCGGCAGAGTGCCAGAAAAGGCCTCCAGATGGGATCATGAAAGAACAGAAGCTTGGGGCAGCGATAGGGTTTTCTCATCTGGCTCTTTGTTGGTTTCCCAATATTTGAGAATTTATAGAAGTGGAATTAGGTCAAAAGGAGCCATGAGGGGCCCACAAGGCATCAGGGTGCGCCCCCTGGGGCCGCGGCCTGTTGCCTTGTGGCCTCCTCGTGAGGCTTCTGGCCTCCTCCCGAAGCTTCCAGGGTCTCTTTTGTCCAGATAAAAATCATCAAAAAGTTTCGTGGCATTTGGACTTCGTTTGGTACTGATTTCCTGAAAAACCAAAAACAGGCAGAAAACAGCAACTGGCACTGGGCACTAGGTTAATAGGTTAGTTCCAAAAAATGATATATAATTGCATATAAAACATCCAAGATTGATACTATAATAGCATGGAACAATCAAAAATTATAGATACGTTGGAGACGTATCAAGCATCCCCAAGCTTAATTCCTGCTCGTCCTCGAGTAGGTAAATGATAAAAACAGAATTTTGGATGTGGAATGCTACCCAACATGTTTATTATGTAATCTCTTTATGGCATATAAGTTGTGAAGCGATGAATTAACAACATCAACATAATAATATCCATGAACATAAGAAGCATAATCATTAACTTTCAAAATGTACGATCCTTAATGAGTGTTATCCCTACTCCCTTTCTCATATTAATCATGGCATGACTCTATCTTCATCGCAAATATATAAATAGTGAGCACCCCGATGTTAAACCAGGCAATTGGATCGTACTTCTAACTCGCTTCGGCATTTTCAACTCTCACGAAATACATGAGCACAAGCCATGGATATAGCACTAGGTGGAATAGAATGTGACGCCCCTGACTCGACCGTGCACTAATCATACACGCAAATGCGCACGATCAAGCCCAGGGACTCACGGGAAGATATCACAACACAACTCTAGACACAAAATAAAATAATACAAGCTTTATATTACAAGCCAGGGGCCTCGAGGGCTCGAATACATAAGCTCGAGTTACACAAGAGTCAGCGGAAGCATCAGTATCTGAGTATAGACACAACTAACAAGTTTGCCTTAAGAAGGCCGAGCAAAACAATGACATCTAGATCAAAAAGGCGCAGGCCTCCTGCCTGGGAGCCTCCTAAACTACTCCTGGTCGTCGGTCTCCACATAGTAGTAAGCACCGTCGGTGCAGTAGTAGTCGTCGACTGGGTCAGCTGGCTCCGGGGCTTCGTCATCTGATCGCAGCAATCGGGTATGGGCAAAAAGAGGTAGCAAAGCAACCATGAGTACTCATCCAAAGTACTCACAAGACTTACATCAGAACTATGCTAATCATGCATCGGTATCAAATGAAGGGGCTGCGTCTGTGGACTGGACTGCAGAATTGCCAGAATAGAGAGAAGGCCTAGCCTATCAAAGACTAGCATCTTGCAGCGTCTTGCATCATTAGAAGAGTGTAGATTAGCATATAAAAGTAATAGTATCAAGTATAATAGTAGCCAGGCCCAGAGATCCTTCCTCGACTCCCTGCGAGAAAGCGATCCCGGAGCTATCAAATTATTTAGCATCACAAGTATCCAGTTCTAGTTGTAGTAGATTGGGATACTACACTGAGCGTCCTGTTACCGTGGACACGGCTATTCGAATAGATAACTTCCCTGCAGGGGTGCACTACTGTTACCCAACACGCTCGATTACCTCTGGCCGGACACACTTTTTCGGGTAATGCCCGACCTCGGATAAACGACACGACGTAGTCCTACCTAGGCTCCACAGAGAGGTCCCCGCTGGTCTACATCCTAAGCGCTCAGGGGTCTTGGGCCCATCACCCTTTGCACTCCGGGTCGTTGTGAGCAGGGTGGATACCAGCGCCACCTCTCTCCTGGATGGCACGATCCGACCGTGCCACAATGCTGAACTGGACGTCTGACAGAGCTTTCGGCTGATACATACGGCGCCGAGGGCCCCATTAAACCATTATCCCACGTGATGGTAGTGCGTATAGGCCAGTGGCCAACTCAGATCAAATATCCAAATCCGTTAGTGAATTAATAGGAGCTCACGGAGATGACCAGTGCTTCGGCCATTCTGACTAGGTATCTCGCGGACCACGACCAGGGACTAGGCCCACCTCTCTCCTAGGTAGTCTCCGCCTGCCCTGTCACTCTGACTACATTGTAAGTTCCGTGTCGGCTGTCGGGACAAGTCCCGAGCTACCACCACATCCTGGGTAGTACCGCTAACAGCCAGCCGTCACAGGACTCTCTCGCGGGTACCCTTGGGGTCGACCCGACTTCAACATTATCTCGCGGGTGCTCTTGGAGCCGACCCATCTTTAACAAAGGTCTGAGGTGAAGGTCAAAGTACCCGTGTGCCCATAACATCGTGGGAATCCGAGGAATCACCCTCGATGGATGCCCACTCGATGTAACTGTCAAGGTGAACTTGGAGGAATCACCCTCGATGGGTTCACACTTGAGGGGCTACATGACAGAGGCCTCATCGGAGGTGGTGAAAGAGGAATCACCCTCGGTAACCCACAACCGACTAGCTACGCTACAGAGATATCATCAGGAGTGAGGTAGGAGGTATCACCCTCGGCACTCGATAGTATCTCTACAGAGTCGTACAACTAAGGGGGTGTGCGGTGCTGTGTTCGGTCTCTGTATAACGATCATGTTGATCGAGTCTTCTGGTAGAAAAGCATGGCAACACGGACAAGGTTGTAGGGCCACTGATGGATCACTCTCCAGCCTATACTAAGCAATTAGGATAGCAGGTAAGGTATCAACAACAGTTACAAAAGCAGGCTATGCATCAGAATAGGAGCAATCAATTACGGTAGCAAAATCTAATGCAAGCATGGGAGAGAAAGAATAGGATCAATTAGGATAGCAGGTAAGGTATCAACAGCAGTTACAAAAGCAGGCTATGCATCAGAATAGGAGCAATCAATTACGTAGCAAAATCTAATGCAAGCATGGGAGAGAAAGAATAGGCGATATAGGAATGATCAAGGGGGTTTTACTTGCCTGGTTGCTCTGCACACAGATATGGACCCTCGACGGTGAAGTAGTCGATCACCGGATCAACAGCAGTCTCGGAGTCTACCGGAAAAGAAGTAACGGAGGGGGAAACAATAAATAACAGAGCAATCAAATGCATCACAGATGTATGTCACGGCAAAATGTGTTGGTGATATGCTCTAATGCATTACTAGGCATTTTAATTGAAGCAGGAAAATATTCGGGAATATTTTCCCAGCTCCAAGCACTATTCATATAGCGGTTTCGGTAGCAAATGTTCAATGTTTGCTATGTTATGGAGGTGTGGTAGGTATGTGGATGACATATTCGTATTCGTTATATTTTTCTGATCGTTTTTCATATATAAATTATTTTCATCCGAGTTACGAATTATTTTATATGATTTTCCGAACTTTTATGGATTTTCTGAAATTTCTGGAATTATTATATTTAATTAATCCAAATTGACCAAGTCAACTTGACTGGTCAAAGTGAACAGTGTTGGTGGTCCCACATGTCAGAGTTTTATTAAATTTTCTAAAATGATTTATTTAATCTAATTAAAGGGGGGACCCACTTGTCATTTGCTAATAGGCTAAACTAGCACTAAACTAATACTAAGCTAAACCTAGACTAATTACACAAGGGCCGGCCTCATCCAGAGAGCTAGCCGGCTGGCCTCAGTGAGGCGTGCATGAACGCACGGCCTCAGGCGCTGCCACGGCCGAGCCATGGCGCGGCTGGCCGACCAGAGAGCAGCGGCGAGGGGCAGCGGACAGCAGCGAGCAGAGTAGCAGCGGCAGCAGCGGGAGCAGTAAGCAGCAGCGGCAGTAGCTAGCAGCGGTGGCGGCAATAGAAGTAGCAGTAGCGTGAGCAGCGGGGCAGTGCGGCAGCAGCGGGCTGCTGCAGGCGGGCGCGGCCAGGGGCAAGGCAAGGAGCGGCGGGAGCGGGAGTGCGTGGGCGCGGGAGCCAGCAGCACAGAGCAGCAGCACAATGGCAGTAGCAACAGCAAGGCAGCAGCATGCGTGCGTACGCGGACGCCGAGATTCGGCCATGGCGGCCGCCGGCTCGTATAGGCAACTACGGCGATGGATCGATACCGGGGTGAGGGGGATTCAGAGGAGGAGCTCACCGCGCGTCCGTTGGCGTGCTCGGGGAGGGTCGGGGTGGACCGGAACAACGGCAAACGGCGACGAACGACGGCGATGTTCACGACGGAAATGAGCTCGATGGCGAGCGTACAGGCCATTCCGGCTCGATTCAGAGCACGTAGGTGAAGGAGACGACGATGGCGAAGCTCCTGGACGTGATCTCTGGTGACGGGGAGCGCGTTGGCCGTGGCTATGACGATGGCCATGGTGGCTGCATACTCGGGCGTGAAGAATGGAATGGGACGAGTGAGGAAGGAAGAGTGGGTGGCCTAGGGTTTGTCCTTGGGCTCGGGGGTGATTTTATCCGCCTCGGGGACTCGTTGGATGGTCGACACGGCGACCATCGGTGGCGTGGACGGCGTGCGCGCGTGCTGGTGCCATGGCCTCTCTGCCTTTGGCGAGGGGTTGGGGAAAGGCCAGCGCAAATGGGCCGGGCCACCCTGTATTTGCTTAGGGCCCAAGGTAGCAGTAGGTTTTAGTTTTTCTCCTTTTCTTTTTCTGCTTTGCTTTTCCTTTTCTATTTTGCATTAGTTCTTGCACTAAATGAGTTTTGCAAAAAGTGCAATTGGCCAGAATAAATACTAGGCAATATCTAGTACTGCCACAAAAAGTTTGGAGGCATGACAATTTCATTTGAATTTTGTTTAATTGAAAATGGATTAAATGCTACTGTTTTGGTACTGTTTTTGGTGCTAGCTCCCAAATGAGCAAACAAGTGTTGTTGTTTTCCTCTACCATAATTTCATATGGATTATTTCCAAAAAAAATTGAACTATTTTGCCAGCAAGTTTGGAGCTTTTCAAATTTCACTTACGATTTGAATTTTGAATTTGAGTTGAATTATTTCTTAATTGCATTTCTTAGGATGTAAAGATGATGACTTGGCATCTTTACCATGTGGTCACTGTAGCAAACCTACTGGGGGTGTTACATAGAATGCGGTGGTAGGTATCAAATAATGGAAAGGAGAAGAAGAAAGTCTCGCATCAACTTGGCGGATCAACGGGCTATGGAGATGCCCTTCAATCGATATCAATGCGAGGAGTAGGGATTGCCATGCAACAGATGCACTAAGAGCTATAAGTGTATGAAAGCTCAAACTGAAAACTAAGTGGGTGTGCATCCAACTTGCTTGCTCATGAAGACCTTGGGCATTTGAGGAAGCCCATCATCGAAATATACAAGCCAAGTTCTATAATGAAAAATTCCCACAAGTATATGAAAGTGACAACATAGGAGACTCTCTATATGAAAAACATGGTGCTACTTTGAAACACAAGTGTGGAAAAGGATAGTAACATTGCCCCTTCTCTCTTTTTCTCTCATTCATTTTTTTCTCTTTTTTTTCCGTCTGGAGCCTCATCCCGACTTGTGGGGGAATCATAGCCTCCATCATCCTTTCCTCATTGGGACAATGCTCTAATAATGATGATCATCACACTTTTATTTACTTACAACTCTAAAATTACAACTCGATACTAGAACAAATATGACTCTATATGAATGCTTCTGGTAGTGTACCCGGATGTGCAATGATCTAGCGTAACATGTATGAAAAATGATGAACGGTGGCTTTGCCACAAATACTATGCCAGCTATATGATCATGCAAAGCAATATGACAATGATGATGTGTGTCATATAAACAGAACAGAGGAAGTTGCATGGCAATATATCTCCGAATGGCTGTGGAAATGACATAATAGGTAGGTATGGTGGCTGTTTTTAGGAAGGTAAAAGGGGTTTATGTGTGAAAGAGCGTATCATATCACGGGGATTGGATGCACCGGTGCTACTTGTGAGCTGCGTTGGTAATTCCCTAAAGAGGAAGGGAGATGCAGTACAGTAGAGATAAGTATTTCCCTCAGTTATGAAACCAAGGTTATCAATCCAGTAGGAGAATCACACAACACCTCGTTAGCAGCACCTGCACACAAAACAACAAATCCTTGCACCCAACGCAAACAAGGGGTTGTCAATCCCTCGGCGGTTAATTGCAAGATTAAATTGTATGTGATAGACAGATAGATTGAACTAAAATATAAAATAAAATAAAATAAATAAAAGTGCAGTAAGGTATTTTTAGGGTTTTTAATATATGATTTAGATAGACCTGGGGGCCATAGTTTTCACTAGAGGCTTCTCTCAAGAAAATAGCATACGGTGGGTAAACAAATTACTGTTGGGCAATTGATAGAAAAGCAAATAATCATGATGATATCCAAGGCAATGATCATGTATATAGGCATCACGTCCGAGACAAGTAGACCGACTCCTGCCTGCATCTACTACTATTACTCCACACATCGACCGCTATCCAGCATGCATCTAGTGTATTAAGTCCATAAAGAACGGAGTAACGCCTTAAGCAAGATGACATGATGTAGACAAAGTAAACTCACGCATGAATAAACCCCATCTTTTTACCCTTAATAGCAATGATACATATGTGTCATGTCCCTTTGTGTCACTGGGATTGAGCACCGCAAGATCGAACCCATTACAAAGCACCTCTTCCCATGGCAAGATAAATCAATCTAGTTGGCCAGACCAAATCAATAGATCGGAGAAGAAATACAAAGCTATAATAATCATGCATAAAAGAGTTCAGAGAAAACTCAAATAATATTCATGGATAATCTGATCATAAAGTCACAATTTATCGGATCCCAACAAACACACCGCAAAAAGTGATTACATTGGAAAGAACTTCAAGAACATCAAGGAGAACATTGTATTGAAGATCAAAAAGAGAGAAGAAGCCATCTAGCTACTAACTATGGACCCGAAGGTCTGTGGTAAACTACTCACGCATCGTCGGAAGGGCAGCAAGGTTGATGTAGTGCCCCTCCGTGATCGATTCCCCCTCCGGCGGAGTGCCGGAAAAGGCCTCCAGATGGGATCTCTCGAGAACAGAAGCTTGCGGCAACGGAAAAAGTATATCATGGACACCCCTGTTGGTTTCCCGATTTTTGGGAATTTATAGTGGTGGAATTAGGTCAAAAGGGGCAGAGGTGGGCCCACGAGGCACCAGGGCACGCCTGCCCCCCAGGCACGCCCTGGTGGCTCGTGGCCACCTCCTGGGGCTTCTGGCCTTCTCCCAAAGCTTCTAGTGTTGGTTATGTCCAGAAAAAAATCTCCAAAAAGTTTCGTGGCATTTGGACTTCGTTTGGTATTGATATTCTATAAAACCAAAAACAGGCAGAAAACAGCAACTGGCATTGGGCATTAAGTTAATAGGTTAGTCCCAAAAAATGATATATAATTGCTGTAAATGTATATAAAAACATCCAAGATTGATAATATAACAACATGGAACAATCAAAAATTATAGATACGTTGGAGACGTATCAGCATCTTCAAGCTTAATTCCTGCTCATCCTCGAGTAGGTAAATGATAAAAACAAATTTTTTAATGTGGAATGCTGCCTATCATATTCATCACATATTCTTTTCTTTTATAGCATGGACATTTGGACTTGAATGATTCAAAGCAATAGTCTATAGTTTGACATGAAGATATAAATACTCAAGCATGCTAACAAGCAACCATGTCTTTCAAAATATCAACGCTAAAGAAAGTTATCCCTAGCCCATTATGCTCAATCATTGATCCATTCATGAAACACACTCAAAATTAGCTACACACAATGCACTAGTATGACAATAGTGCTCTCTAGTTGGTGCTTTATAAGAGAAGATGGAGACTCAAGTAAAAATAAAAATTGCATAAAAGTAAATAGATAGGACCTTCGCAGAGGGAAGCAGAGATTTGTCAAATGTGCCAGAGCTCAAAGCTTAAATTAGAGAGATGAAAATATTTTGAGAGGCATGCTTTTCCTGTCAACGAAAACGACCGAGAATTCCCAATATCTTCCATGCTAGACACATCATAGGCGGTTCCCAAACAGAAAGTAAAGTTTATTTCCTTTCCACCATTCTTTCACAATTCATGGCTAGCCGTATCCACAGGTGCCCTCCATACCAACACTTTCCAAGGAACTTTGTTGTTATTATTTTTTGTTTTCATTATGGGACTGGGCATCCCTATTACTAGCCACTCTCTCGTGCAATGACAAGTGAATAAACACTCATCGTGAGAATAACACACCTAGCATGGAAAATATTGGCCACCCCCTGCCGCTTCATGAGCGGTACGGGCACACAAAACGGAAAATTATTTTGAAAATTAGAGTTGGCACACGCAAATTTACTTGGAACGGCATGGAAATACCGCATATAGGTAGGTATGGTGGACTCATTTGGCACAACTTGAGTTTAAGGAGTTTGGATGCACAAGCAGTATCCCGCTTAGTGCAAATGAAGGCTAGCAAATAGATTGTGAAGCAACCAACCAAAAAGCGAAAACGGCCATAAACATGCATTGCACATAACTAACACCGAATAATGCACCATAAGTAGGATATAATTTCATTGCATAACTATTGACTTAATGTGCATGCATAGGGAATCACAAACCTTAACACCAATATTCTTACTAAATCACAATTACTCACTAACATGACTCACATATTGTCATCTCCATATCGCAAAACTATTGCAAGGAATCACACTTATCATATCCAATGATCTATATGAAAGTTTTTATTATATCCCTCTTGAATATTCATCACTTTGGGACCAAATTCATATCTTGTGCAAATTACCATTACTATTATCAACTCTCAAAAAGATATAAGTGAAGCATGAGAGCGCAAATATTTCTTAATTTTTTTAATCTTATCAACTCTCAAAATAATATAAGTGAAGCTCAAGAGTTCAAATATTTCTTCAAAATATAGCCACCGCCGTGCTCAAAAAGATTTAAGTGAAGCACTAGAGCAACTGGCTAGCTCAAAAAATTTAAGTGAAGCACATAGAGTATTCTAACAAATCATGATGAACGTGTGGCTCTCTCAAATTGGTGCGTCCAGCAAGGATGATTGTGACAAAATAAAAAGAAAACAAAGCAAAGACTCATATAATACACGACGCTCCAAGCAAAACACATATCATGTGACGAATAAAAATATAGCTCCAAGTAAAATTACCGATGGTTGGTAGAAGAAAGAGGGCATACCTTCCTGGGCATCCCCAAGCTTAGACGCTTGAGTCTTCCTTGAATATTACCTTGGGGTGCCCCGGGCATCCCCAAGCTTAGGCTCTTTCCACTCCTTATTCCTTCATCCATCGTGATCTCACCCAAAACTTGAAAACTTCAATCACACAAAACTCAACAAAACCTTCATGAGATCCGTTAGTATAACAAAACAAATCACTACTCTAAATACTGTTGCAAACCCATTCATATTTTATTTTTGCATTATACCTACTGTATTCTAACTTCTCCATGGCTTATACCCCCCGATACAATCCATAGTTTCATCAAAACAAGCAAGCAGTGCATCAAAAACAGAATCTGTCAAAAATAGAACAGTCTGTTGCAATCTATTTAAAAGCTATACTTCTGTAACTCCAAAAATTCTGAAACATTTGGACAACGTGGGCAATTCATATATCAATACTGTGTAAAAATTTCAGATTTTTCTGACGCTCCAGTACAGAACCAAAATTCCAGCACTGGACGCAAAACTTTCTGTTTTCCAAACAGCATCAATTATACTACCTTCCAAATCATCCCAAAGGTTTTACTTGGCACAACCACTAATTAAAGCTTAAAAACTCAATCATAACAGTAGCATAAATGTGAAAACACACAATGACAGAAACAAAAAGTAAAAATTTATTTTATTCATTGGGTTGCCTCCCAACAAGCGCTATCGTTTTATGCCCCTAGCTAGGCATAATGAATAGTTTCAAGTATTATCATCTTTCAAGTTGATTCCATAAGTGGACCTCATAATGGATTCAAATGGTGCTTTAATTTTCTTCCTAGGGAAATGTTCCATACCCTTTTTTAATGGAAATTGAAATTTTATATTCCCTTCTTTCATGTCAATAACGGCACATATGGTTCGTAAGAACGGTCTACCAAGAATTATGGGGCAAGAAGGATTGCATTCAATGTCAAGTACAATAAAATCAACGGGCACATAATTTCTATTTGCAAGAATAAGAACATCATTAATTCTTCCCAATGCCTTTTTAATAGTAGAATCTGCCAAGTGCAAATTAAGAGAACATTCATCTATATTGGTAAAACCTAGCACATCACATAGAGATTTTGGAATTGTGGAAACGCTAGCACCCAAATCACATAAAGGATTGCACTCATAATTTTTAATTTTAACTTTAATGGTGGGTTCCCATTCATCATATAATTTTCTAGGAATTGAAATTTCTAGTTCTAGCTTTTCTTCTAACGCTTTCATCATTGCTTCTACGATGTGTTTAGTAAAAGCCTTATTTTGCTCATAAGCGTTGGGTGAATTTAGCATGGATTGTAACAAAGAAATGCACTCAATCAAAGAAAAACTATCATAATTAAAATCTTTGTAATCCAAAAGAGTGGGCACATCGCTAGTTAAAGTTTTTACCTCTCCAAACCCACTTTTATCAATTTTCTTATCAAGATTTTCACCCTCCGAATTATGAGGACGCCTACTAGCTAAAGTTGACTCTTCTTCAGTCCCCTTTTCGTCAAGTTTTATATTGCTAAACAAGGAATCAATAGATGAAACACCAATCATTTTAATATCCTCATCATTACTACGTTCTAATGATTCCGGCTTAGCTGCCATTTGATTTACTAGCGTAGCTTGCGCATCAGAAATTTTTCTTAGCAAATTTTCAGTAAGAGAAAATTGAGATTGAAGACTAGAAACTTCTTTACTAACATCATCGAGTTGTTTTGCAATAGCAGCTAATAAAGTAGAGTGTTCTTTGAGTTCTTCGGTAAAAAAATTGTTGTGCTCAAACTGCGTAGTCATGTAATCTTTAGTATTTTTCTCGATTTGGGACAAAATTTTATAATAAGAGGTATCAGGATAATTTTCTCGGGGCATCATGATTAAGCAAACAAGGTAACAAGCAAGCAAACAAGAAAAAGGCAAACGGAAAATATTTTTGTATTTTTGTAAAAACTATTTAGAAGTGGGGGAGATGAAAAAGAGAGGCAAATGTAAATAAAGTAAATGCAAGGAGATGAGAGTTTTATGCGTAGGTACTTGATAGATGTTGACGATGTCTCCCCGGCAACGGCGCCAGAAATTCTTCCTGCTACTTGTGAGCTACGTTGGTAATTCCCTAAAGAGGAAGGGAGATGCAGTACAGTAGAGATAAGTATTTCCCTCAGTTATGAAACCAAGGTTATCAATCCAGTAGGAGAATCACACAACACCTCGTTAGCAGCACCTGCACACAAAACAACAAATCCTTGCACCCAACGCAAACAAGGGGTTGTCAATCCCTCGGCGGTTAATTGCAAGATTAAATTGTATGTGATAGATAGATAGATTGAACTAAAATATAAAATAAATAAAAGTGTAGCAAGGTATTTTTAGGGTTTTTAATATATGATTTAGATAGACCCGGGGGCCATAGTTTTCACTAGAGGTTTCTCTCAAGAAAATAGCATACGGTGGGTAAACAAATTACTGTTGGGCAATTGATAGAAAAGCAAATAATCATGATGATATCCAAGGCAATGATCATGTATATAGGCATCACGTCCGAGACAAGTAGATCGACTCCTGCCTGCATCTACTACTATTACTCCACACATCGACCGCTATCCAGCATGCATCTAGTGTATTAAGTCCATAAAGAACGGAGTAACGCCTTAAGCAAGATGACATGATGTAGACAAAGTAAACTCACACATGAATAAACCCCATCTTTTTACCCTTAATAGCAACGATACATACGTGTCATGTCCCTTTCTGTCACTGGGATTGAGCACCACAAGATCGATTCCATTACAAAGCACCTCTTCCCATGGCAAGATAAATCAATCTAGTTGGCCAAACCAAATCAATAGATCGGAGAAGAAATACGAAGCTATAATAATCATGCATAAAAGAGTTCGGAGAAAACTCAAATAATATTCATGGATAATCTGATCATAAACTCACAATTCATCGGATCCCAACAAACACACCGCAAAAAGTGATTACATCGGATAGAACTCCAAGAACATCGAGGAGAACATTGTATTGAAGATCAAAAAGAGAGAAGAAGCCATCTAGCTACTAACTATGGACCCAAAGGTCTGTGGTAAACTACTCACGCATCATCGGAAGGGCATCAAGGTTGATGTAGAGCCCCTCCGTGATCGATTCCCCCTCCGGCGGAGTGCCGAAAAAGGCCTCCAGATGGGATCTCTCGAGAACAGAAGCTTGCGGTGGCAGAAAAAGTATTTCGTGGACTCCCCTGTTGGTTTCCCGATTTTTGGAAATTTATAGTGGTGGAATTAGGTCAAAAGGGGTAGAGGTGGGCCCACGAGGCACCAGGGCGCGCCTGCCCCCCCAGGCGCGCCCTGGTGGCTCGTGGCCACCTCCTGGGGCTTCTGGCCTTCTCCCGAAGCTTCTAGTGTTGGTTATGTCCAGAAAAAAATCTCCAAAAACTTTCGTGGCATTTGGACTTCGTTTGGTATTGATATTCTGTAAAACCAAAAACAGTCAGAAAACAGCAACTCACACTGGGCACTAAGTTAATAGGTTAGTCCCAAAAAATGATATATAATTTCTATAAATGTATATAAAAACATCCAAGATTGATAATATAACAGCATGGAACAATAAAAAATTATAGATATGTTGGAGACGTATCAACCGGCAAAGTTTGCGCCAACTCTCGAGGTGAGAAAGGGCAGGGCACGGTACCGAAGAGGCTAGCAAATTACGGAAAGGTAGGAGTGCGTATAATCCATGGACTCACATTAGTCATAAAGAACTCAGATACTTATTGCAAAAGTCTACTTAGCCGTCGAAGCAAAGCACTCAACGCATGCCCCTAGGAGGAGGGTTGGTAGGAGTTAACCATCGTGCGACCCCGATTATAACAACACTCAAGGATTTCATTTCAGACCTATAAATGCTCCAACTTCCTCGCCATGCTACAACTAATATTTAGGTGAATATGTCATAACAAACTTTAATACCGATATTTCTACTAACCAATGATCATGAGCCTATATCCTTTCATATTACGACATTAATAAAATTAACCATGCACTTCATATTCAGTGATATACATGAAGGTTTTTATTATATCCCCCTTGAATACATATCATATTAGGACCAAATTCATAACCCGTGCATATTACCATTGCTAATCATTAGACTCTCAAAAAGATATAAGTGAAGCATGAGAGTGCAACTATTTCTTTAAAATATAACCACCGCCATGCTCTAAAAGATATAAGTGAAGCACTAGAGCAACTACCTAGCTCAAAAGATATAAGTGAAGCACAGAGAGTATTCTCACAAATCACGAATAATGTGTGTCCCTCTCAAAAAGGTGTGTTCAGCAAAGAAGATTGTGGCAAACTAAAAAGCAAACAAAAGCAAGCAAACTATAGCACAAGGCGCTGATAACCCACAAGTATAGGGGATCGCGACAGTCTTCGAGGGTAGTATTTCACCCAAATTTATTGATTCGACACAAGGGGAGCCAAAGAATATTTGCCAGTATTAGCGGTTGAGTTGTCAATTCAACCACACCTAGAGAACTAAATATCTGCAGCAAAGTGTTTAGTAGCACAGTAGTATGATAGTTTTGATAGCAGTAGTAACAGTAACAATAGTAGCAAAGACAGTAACAGTAGCAGTTTTGTAGTGATTGTAACAGGAGCACCAGCGAAAGTAACTTAGCAAAGATCAATATGTGAAAAGGCATAGGCATTGGATCAGTGATGGATAATTATGTTGGATGACAATCATCATGTAACAGTCACAACCTACGATACACAATAGCTCCAATTCATCAATGTAATGTAGGCATGTATTCCGTATATAGTCATATGTGCTTATAGTAAGAACTTGCATGACATCTTTTGTCCTACACTCCCATGGCAGTGGGGTCCTTAAGGAAACAAAGGGATATTAAGCCTCCTTTTAATAGAGAACCGGAACAAAGCATTAGCACTTAGTGAATACATGAACTCCTCAAACTACGGTAATCACCGAAAAGAATCCCAATTATTGTCACCTTGGGGTATGCGGATCATAACACGTAACAGGTGCATACAACTTGCAAGATAGGATCAAGAACACAAATATATTCATGAAAACATAAAGGGTTCAGATCTGAAATCACGGCACTCGGGTCCTAGTGACAAGCATTAAGCATAACAAATTCATAGCAACATCAATCTCAGAACATAGTTGATACTAGGGATCAAGCCCTAACAAAATTGACTTAATTACAAGGTAAATATCATCCAACCCATCACCGTCTAGGAAGCCTACGGAGAAATTACTCACACACGGTGGTGAGCATCATGAAATTGGTGATGGAGGATGGTTGATGATGACGACGGCGTCGAATCCCCCTCTCCGGAGCCCCGAGCGGACTCCAGATCAGCCCTCCCGATGAAGAACAAAAGGTGGCGGTGGCTCCGTATCATAAAACACGATGAAACTTCTCCTATTTTTTTATCGGGGAAAGAGAATTTATAGTGTTGGAATTAGGTCAGACAGACCTCTGTGGGCCCCACAAGGCATCAGGGCGCGCCCTAGAGGGGTCGCGCCCAGTTGCCTTGTGAGCAACAGGTGGCCCCTCTTCTATTGATTCTTGCGCCAATAATTTTTATTTAATCCATAAAAATCTCCAAAAAGTTTTGTCCAATTCCGAGAACTTTGATTTCTGCACAAAAACAACACCATGGTAGTTCTGCTGAAAACAGCGTCAGTCCGGGTTAGTTTCATTCAAATCATGCAAATTAGAGTCCAAAACAAGAGCAAAAGTGTTTGGAAAAGTTGATACAACGGAGACGTATCAACTCCCGCAAGCTTAACTCATTGCTTGTCCTCAAGCAATTCAGTTGACAAACTGAAAGTGATAAAGAAAAACTTTTACGAATTCTTTTGTTCTTGTATCCATATATAAGCTTAACTAGCACCCAAGTTTTCAGCAAAGATCATGAACTAACCATGCAAATGATAACACATAGAAACTACATTTACTCAAATCAATGGCATAATCAACTAGCGAGCAATAATAACATATCTCAAATGCCAACAATTTGTCAAAACAATCATGATATGATAACATGGTATCTCGCTAGCCCTTTCTGAGACCGCAAAACATAAATGCAGAGCACCTCCAAATTTCAAGCAGCGACTAAACATTGTAATTCAGGGTAGAAGAGATCTAGTCATGATTTACCCAACATTAACTATACTCAATGCATAAGAATGACAATAGTGCTCTCAGGATTGGTGCTTATAATGAGAAGGTGAGACTCAACAATAAAAGTAAAATAACATAAAAGTAAATAGATAGGCCCTTCGCAGAGGGAAGCAGAGATTTGCAGAGGTGCCAGAGCTGGAAGCTTAAATCAGAGATGAAAACAATTTTGGGAGGTGTACTTTTCCTGTCAACATCACGACCGAGAATTTTCAATATCTTCCAGGCTAAACACATTATAGCTGGTTCCCAAGCAGAAAGGTAAAGTTTACTCCCCCTCCACCATACCAACACAAGCCATGGCTAGCCGAATTCACGGGTGCCCTCCAAACGATCAAATTTCCGGGGGAGTTTGTTTGCATTATATATTTTATTTTGATTACAGGACTGGGCATCCCAATTACCAGCCCCTCTCGTGCAATGACAAGTGAATAAACACTCATTTGAGAATAACCCGCTTAGCATGGAAGATATTGACCACCCCCTGTCGCTTCATGAGCGGTACGGGCACACAAAACAGATGTTTATTTGAATGATTAGAGGTGGCACATGCAAATTTACTTGGAACGGCAGAGTAATACCGCATATAGGTATATATAGTTTACTCATCTGGAACAACTTTGGTTTAAGGATTGTGGATGCACAAGCAGTATTCCCGCTTAGTACAGGCGAAGGCTAGCAAATAGATTGAAAAGCGACCAACTAGAGAGCGAAAACGGTCATAATCATGCATTGAGAATAATTAACATTGAATACTAGCATGAGTAGGATATAAACACCCTGAACATAAATATCGTGAAGGCTGCATTGGTTTTGAATCAACTACATGTGTGAACATGTGCCAAGTCAAGCCACTTGAAACATTCAGAGGAGGATACCATACTAACATACTACATCATAACCATTTTAATGCATGTTGACATCCAAGATAAATCATTATCCACTCCTAGCTACTTAAGCAACTATAATCTCTAATTGTCATCACAAACATGTTTACTCATAATATGCTGAATCATGGATACTGAGTTAAACATATTTACAAAGACAAAAACAAGAAGAGTTCATACCAGCTTTTCTTCACCGCAATCACTTCATCAAATATCGTCATTATTGCCTTTCACTTGCACGACCGAACGATGTGATAATAATAATAGTGCAAGTGTGCCGTGGACTAAGCTGGAATCTGCAAGCATTTATTCAAAGGAGAAGACAAGGTAATGGTGGCTCTTTGTTAGATCAACAATAAAGCATATGAAAGCCACTCAATATTTTCATCGTGGTCTTCTCTCTATGAGGACTCAACGAAAAGAAAAGAAATTTAGAGAAACACACTGAAATATTTTTGGAGTTTTTGGTTTTTCTGAAGAGAGCAAATTAATGAAAGAAAAATGAAAAGCGAGAAAAACTATTTACACGGGAGAACTCCCAACAAACAAGAAAAGAAGAAACGAGAAATATTTTTGGGGTTTCTTTTAATATTACGCACTAACTAAAGGGAAAGAAAAACCGAAAAGAAGCAAGAAATATTTTTGAATTTTTAAAGTTTTTCAAACACACAAGAAGAAAGCGAAAATAAAACTAACATGGATATACAATGAAAAAGGATGAACACCGACAACTGGAATGAATGTGTGAACATGAATGTAATGTCGGTGAGAAATACGTACTCCCCCAAGCTTAGGCTTTTGGCCTAACTATGTCTACGGCCATCCATAGAATCCGTCGGGTGAGGGTGTCCCGTATTAGGGGGTACTCGGGCCGCCGGCCTATCTCTCATAGGCCGGACTGATGGGCCGCTCTCTACTCGTCGATGGAAGGCCGGATTATGGGCGACCCCATATGTCAGAAGGAAACCTCCAAAGACTTGGCGTCTCCTCCAAGGAATAGTTGGCGTAACCGGCATGCTTGTCCCCTGATGGTAACCGACCTTGTGTAACCCTAGGACCTCCTGGTGTCTATATAAACCAGAAGGCCTAGTCCGTAGAGGGGGATTATATCCATTACCTAGGGTTTAGCCTAGTCGATCCCGAGGTAGATCAACTCTGTAACCTTCATACAATCACATCAATACAATCAAGCAGGACGTAGGGTATTACCTCCTTGAGAGGGCCCGAACCTGGGTAAATCGCTGTGTCTACGTTCCTATTACCATCAACTCCTTGACCCATAGTTCGGATCCCCTATCCGAGATCTGCCGGTTTTGGTACCGACATTGGTGCTTTCATTGAGAGTTCCGCCGTGGGTCATCAAGGATCAATGGCTCGCCTATTCATCAGCAACAGCGCTAGCCGCAGGGACACTTTTGTTCCCGGCCAGCTTTTCGCGTTCGGAAGCATCGTGCTACACGCCGATCCGGCCGGTCACCTTGGCCGGGTCGACAGCTTCACCCCCGACCCGGAGATTAGGTTTGGGAACTTAGAATTCGTCGCCGACTCCCGGGGAGATCTTATCCTCACGGGGTCCTCAGCTTCGCCTGACGGACCCACGAATCCTGAAGCGTCGACTTCGAGTACAGCCAACCCCGCTGCCGAGATGGCAGCCGTTGGAGATCCAACCTTGAGCCCGGATCTGACCTCCGCGCTCGGTTGCTGAACTCCAGCCTCGGCCGAACATAACTTCGGGGCAAATTCTGACACCCCCATCACGGGCATACGGCGGGTTGACCCCGCAAATTACCCGAACCTGGAATCAACCGATCTCTCGTCATTAAACGGGATACTAGATCGGATCCAAGCTCTCGGAATCGCCGATGGCCAGTCCTCGGTATATGATCAGATCGGGCTTAAAACCAACGACAGGGAAATCTACACCCCCGCCACTACTCACTTGGTCGCCACTATCGAAGGCCCCTCAGAGGCCTCACCCATTACCTCCGAACCAAAAAATGCATGAGGTGCAAGTTTCCGACCAGCAGGCTTCGCCTTCCAGCTCGGCAGCCAAATTCCGCTCCGGAGAGGGTTCAGAGCCGAAGTCTGGTTCAACATACAAGTCCGGATCCGCGCACCCGAGCCCGGTCAATTATCCAGAGCTCGGCACACCGGATTCTATGACAATCCAGGACGCGGCCCCCAAAACTCTGGACTCACACTCCGCTAGGATCAAGTTTTTTATCCCACCCACCCCCCACATTGAGTATTGTCCAGATAACTCAGGACGATCGGACATGTGGGACCTGATGTACTTTAAGCAGCAGCCCGGAGAGACAGTCCGGCACTTCTGGGCCAGATTCCTTATCGTAAAAAATAAAATGACGAACGGCTGCGACAAGGACATTCTAGAGATCTTCCGACAGAACTGCGGAGACGAGGGCGTCTTAAACGCCCTCGCCCGCCGCCACATCCAAAATTTCTCTGATTTATCGGATCTGGTGTCCAAATATTGCGCCATGGAGTACGCTTGGCAGGCTCAGCTCGAGCAAACGGAGTCAATCCGCACAGAGGAGCTAAACCGAGCTTGGGCGAAACGCGCACTCCCTCGCCGTACATGCCAGTATGAGCCATCCGAGAAAAAGATGAAACCCCTGACAAGATCCAGAACGGTCCTCGACGGGATACTGGATAAACCATGTCCCATACACTCCACAAACCCAACCCATAGCCTTCGAGCTTGCTGGGTGGTCAGGCAAGTCGCCAAGAGCGGCGAGGTCATCCTCGGAGGCCCGTACTCAAATAAAAGTCCAGTAAGGCCCCTCGACGATGATGCCAAAATCTTAACAATCTATGAGACTTACTCTTCGAAGAATCAGAGGAAGAGAGCCCTTCGAGAGCTCGCTCAAATTCACCACGTGGCAGAGACAGACTCATGGACAGACACACCCATCACTTTTAGTGAACAAGACCAGCCGAGGTCCTGCCCTACTCGAGCCGCTGCCGCCCTTGTCCTTGATCCCATAGTGGATGGATTCCGACTGCAAAAGGTGTTAATGGACGGCGGGAGCGGGCTAAACCTCATTTACGAGGACACCTTGGATAAAATGCAGCTCGACAGATCCCGCATAGAGCAAAGTCACACTACCTTTCGAGGGATCATCCCCGGAAAGGAGGCGCGTGTCAGTGACCGCGTGACTCTTGATGTGGTCTTCGGAACTCCCGAGAACTACCGATCCGAAGAACTGCTTTTTCACATCGTGCCCTTCCGCAGCGGCTATAATGCCTTACTAGGGCACGATGCCTTCGCACGATTCCATGCTGTACCACATTACGGGTACATGAAGCTTAAAATGCCAGGGCCAAACGGTATAATCACAGTAATAAGTGATCCGGACAGAGCCCTGCGAGCCGAGAATAAAACGGCATTGCTCGCCCTCGAAGCGATGTACGAAGCCCTTGCGGCCGAAGAATTAACCGCGCTCCGCTCAACAGTGGACAAGGACGACGTCATCCTTGATAAAAGGCAAAAATCCATGTCCTTTAAACCAGCAGATGAAATCATCAAATTCCAAGTACACCCAACAGATCCCAACAAGACGGCGTCCATTGGAGCTCAGCTGGACCCCGCGGTCGATGAAGAATTGCGCCAATTTCTGCGTGCAAACTGGGATATCTTCGCCTGGCACCCTTCAGACATGCTAGGGATCCCGCGTAGATTAGCCGAGCATAGCCTAAACATAATCAAAGGTTTCAAGCCAGTTAAACAGACTCTCCATCAGTTTTCCGAACCCAAGCGTCACGCCATGGGTGAGGAACTGGCCAAGTTGCTCGAAGCCGGATTCATCCGGGACATCAAACATCCTGAGTGGTTGGCCAACCTGGTCATGGTGCCGAAGAAGGATAAGTCCTGGCGTTTGTGCGTCGATTTCAAGGATTTGAACAAGGACTGCCCTAAGGATCCTTTCCCCTTGCCCCGCATCGACCAGATCATCGACGCCACCGCCGGACATGACTCGTTGTGTTCCTCGACGCTTACTCCAGATACCATCAAATCAAAATGAAGGAGTCCGACCAAGCGGCCACAGCATTCATCACCCCCTATGGACCATTCTGTTTCAAAACAATGCCCTTCGGATTAAAGAACGCAGGGGCTACATACCAACGCATGATTCAAACATGTTTGGAAAAACAAATTGGCAAAATGGTCGAAGCATACGTGGACGACGTGGTCGTTAAGACCAAACACGTCAGTCAGCTGGTGGACGATCTTCGGCAAACCTTCGATAATCTTCGGATCTTCGATATACGGCTCAATCCGGAAAAGTGCGTTTTCGGAGTGCCGGCCGGTAAGCTGCTCCGATTCATCGTTTCCCATAGAGGAATAGAGGCCAACCCAGCGAAAATACGGGCACTGTCCGAGCTGGCGATCCCCACTGAGCTAAAGCACGTCCAGAAACTGGCCGGCTGCGTCGCAGCCTTGAGCCGCTTCATCTCACGCCTCGGAGAAAAAGCCTTACCGATCTACAAATTGCTCAAACGGACGAAGAACTTCGACTGGACCAGCGAGGCGGCGGAAGCACTTGAGGAAATTAAAACTCTGCTGGCCAGCAACCCGATCTTAACAGCACCCAACCCGGGCGAGCCAATGCTGCTATATATCTCGGCCACGAAACAGGTGGTCAGCGCGGTTCTCGTCGTCGAACGAGAGACAGAGGGTCACAAGCTCCAGGTGAAGAAACCTGTGTATTACGTATCCGAAGTGCTCACCCCATGTAAAACGAGGTACCCGCACTATCACAAGATCGCCTACGCAGTTTTCATGGCATCCCGCAAGCTCCGCCACTATTTTCAAGAGTGCTCAGTCACGGTTGCATCCGAAGTACCGCTCAACGACATAATTAACAATCGAGATGCTACCGGCCGCATAGCCAAATGGGCTATAGAACTCCTTCCCTTCGAAATCATATATCGACCGCGCCGAGCTATTAAATCTCAGGTTTTGGCTGATTTCGTCGCGGAATGGACGGAAGCCGAACTCCCTAGGGAGTACAGTACATACTTACATTGGACGATGTACTTCGATGGCTCCAAAATGCTCGCCGGGCTGGGGGCTGGCGTGGTCCTCACATCACCCACTGGCAATAATATTCGGTACATACTCCAGATCATGTACACCGATTCCAACAACGCAGCCGAATACGAAGCTCTGCTGCATGGACTTCGGATTGCGGTGTCAATGGGAATACAACGGCTCAAGGTACGGGGAGATTCTAATCTCGCCGTCTCTCAAGTCAACGGCGAATTTGACGCAAAAGACCCAAAAATGACAGCATACCGCAACGCCGTCCTAAAAATCTCCGCCCGCTTTGAAGGACTGGAGTTTCACCATATACCTCGTGACAGCAATCAATCTGCGGATATCGTTGCTCGAATGGGCGCTAAGCGTGACCGCGTCCCCGAGAACACCTTTTTGGAACGACTTTTCAAGCCGTCCGTGGTGTGGCAGGAGGAAGCCCAGGGCTCGGAAACCAATACCTCAGGAGAGGTCATCCCTCCGCCTATTGAACCAGATAATGGAATTATCGGGGGCTCGGCCATCGAAATGACATCTTCGGCTCATGAAGTCATGGCGGTAATCGCGCCATGGACCGAGCCCTTTCTCGCCTACCTCCTCCGCCAAGAATTACCGGCTGACCAGACTGAGGCCAGGCGTATCATTCGACGATCTAAAGCCTATAAAGTCCACGAGGGAGAGCTATATAAGAAAAGCACTACTGGCGTCCTCCAGAGATGTATATCCGAAGAGGAGGGAAGGCAGCTTCTGGCCGAGATTCACGCTGGCATGGGCGGTCACCACGCGGCAGCTCGGGCCCTAGTCAGCAAGGCGTTCCGAGCAGGGTTCTTTTGGCCCACTGCCCGAACAGACGCCCAGACATTGGTCCAACATTGCGTTGGATGCCAGCTCTTTGCAAATCAGAGTCATATGTCCCCCACGGCCCTTCGGACGATCCCAATTACTTGGCCTTTCGCGGTCTGGGGGCTGGACATGGTTGGACCACTTAAAGGGGGGACCAGGAAGAAGAAATATCTACTCGTCATGGTAGATAAATTCACTACATGGATTGAGGCAAAACCGGTAACTTCGGACAAGTCTAAACCGGTCATCGATTTTATATCCGGCGTCTACACCGTTATGGTGTACGCCATAGCATAATAACGGATAATGGATCCAATTTTACTGCCCAGGAAGTCAAAGACTGGTGCGCTAATTTAGGCATTAAGCTCGATTATGCCTCGGTATATCACCCACAGTCCAATGGTCGAGCGAGCTAATGGACTGATGTTGAGTGGCATCAAGCCCCGTTTGGTCCGATCCTTAAAAGAATCCGACTGCCATTGGGTTGAGGAGCTCGACTCCGTATTATGGGGATTGCGCACCACTCCTAATCGCTCCACGGGCTATACACCGTTCTTCATGGTGTATGGGGCAGAGGCCGTCCTCCCCAGCGATCTTATTCATGACGCACCTCGCGTGCGTATGTATGAAGAAAGGGAGGCCGAGTTGGATCGGCAGGATGACCTGGACGCCCTAGAGGGCGAGCGCGACATAGCTCGGGCTCGTTCTGCTTTTTATCAGCTGCAGGCCAGACGTTATCAAAGCAGGGAAGTACGGGCCAAGGCCTACAACGTCGGCGACCTAGTCCTGTGCCTCCTGGAGAAGCAGAACCACAAGTTGTCGCCCAAGTGGGAAGGGCCCTTCATAATCGACCAAGTACTCACGGGCGGGGCGTACCGCCTCCGCGACCCAACGGACGATCGCCTCGAACCAAACCCATGGAATGCAGCTCGACTGCGATGTTTCTATGGCTAGTCCCGCAAACTTACCTTGGTCGATTTATCCTTTTAGGATCTTTATCTTTCTAGTCAATAGTCTCTCCCGGGTTGTGTTTGGAAATGCCGAATTACGTTAAGTTCTTCTTCGGCAGACATCTTTGAATGTACCACACTTTGTTACCTGGGGTCTTCTTTTACGAAGCTCGTCAAATTTCATTTATGCAATCATCCATTTTTAACGTGTTTGCAACCTTCCTGTGTCGTTCTAAAGCCACTATATGCATTAATTTGACTTAAGATTTGGCCAAGCTGGGTTGCCTCGCTCCTATGTTTACCCCCTATGTTCCCGATTGTTCGGCTAGGGAGTAAAGGGAGCACCTCTGTGATTAATACGTCTGGATTACCCGCGTACGTACCTCAAACGGGTGAAGCCGAAAGCTAGCGTTCTTAAGAATACAATTGGTCGGCCGCAGGGGAAGTGAAAATAATTGGTAACTACCACCAAAATTTCCGGGGGTATTTTCCCGAAGTAACCATCCCCGCTTACCTTGGGTATTCGGTTATCTATCCATGGTTCGATGTGGTAATGAAAGCACATTTGCTCCCTTGGTGGTTTTGGTAATTCATAACAACATATATCTCATTGAACTAATTTCCATTCAAGATTAAGATTTCAGGATGTTCAATGATTGGCATGGCATAGACTAGAGAAGTGGACCCCTCAAAATGCAAAGGATAAGGATTGGCAAAAGATCAATACTCTACATTTTTGGTTTAGTGATCCAAGATCACATTGAGTCCATAGGAAAGCCAATACTATTAAAAGGGGATGAGGTGTTGCTTAATGGTCTTTTTGCTCAAGTGCTTAGTGACAGTATTCCCAAACCCTCAACCACTCTCTCTACCCAAATATGTCCTAAACCTAAAGTCCAACTTGGCCCCACCGAAATTTCCAATCCGGCCCCACCGAGTTCATCCAAGACTTAGCCACTGCCAAACCCTAACAAATCGGATCCACCGAAATGGATCTCGGTCCCACCGAGATGGCCTTGCCAACTCTCTATAATCATTTGCATTTACTTCGGTCTCACCAAGTTTGCAAATCGGTCTCACCGAGATGGCTTGCCAACTCTCTGTTGCCTTATTGCTTCACTTCGGTCCTACCGAGTTGATGCAATCGGTGCCACCGAGATGAGGATTGCCCTAAGCCATTGCACTTTGGTCCATCCGAGTTGTTCGTATCGGTCCCACCGATATTCCTAACGTTCATATCTTTTATACAGTTTGGTGCTACCAAGATGATTGTTTCGGTGCCACCGAGTTGGGTCAAAAGTGTGTAACGGTTGGATTTTGTGTGGAGGCTATATATACCCCTCCACCCCATCCTTCTCAATAAGGAGAGCCATCAGAACGTGCCTACACTTCCACCATTCATTTTCTGATAGAGAACCACCTACTCATGTGTTGATATCAAGATATTCCATTCCTACCATTTGAACCTTGATCTCTAGCCTTTCCCAAGTTGCTTTCCACTCAAATCCTTCTTCCACCATAGCCAAATCTGTGAGGAGTGTTTTGAGTGCTGGGAAGACTATCATTTGAAGCACAAGAGCAAGGAGTTCATCAACAACACACCGTCTATTACCTTTTAGAGAGTGGTGTCTCCTAGATTGGTTAGGTGTCGCTTGGGAGCCTCCAACCAGATGTGGAGTTGAACCAAGAAGTTTGTAAGGGCAAGGAGATCGCCTACTTCATGAAGATCTACCCCGAGTGAGGCTAGTCCTTCGTGGACGTAAGCCATGGTGGAATAGACAAGGTTGCTTTTTCGTGGACCTTCGTGGGTGGAGCCCTCCGTGGACTCGCGCAGCCGTTACCCTTCGTGGGTTGAAGTCTCCATCAACGTGGACGTACGATAGCACCACCTATCGGAACCACGCCAAAAACCACCGTGTCTTCATTGCGTTTGAAATCTCCAATCCCTCCTTTACATACATATGCAATTGCTTACATTCCGCTGCTATACTCTTAGAATTGCATGTGTAGGGTGATGCTTGACATGTACTATTGCTAAAATCTGGTCACAACTAAAATTGGGAAAAGGTTAGGTTTTATTTGGTCAAGTAGTCTAATCACCCCCCTCTAGACATACTTTCGATCCTACAAGTGGTATCAGAGCTTTGGTATCTGTAAGCCTTGATTTCCATAGGTTTGGTGATCATAGCCTTGGTTTCACAACCTAGGAGAGTATGGCGTCTAGTGAGGGTAATTATCACCGTAGAGGTCCATATTTTGATGGTACAAACTTTGCTAGTTGGAAACATAAGATTAAAATGCATATTCTTGGTCATAACCCCGCCGTTTGGGCTGTTGTTCGTGTTGGCTTGCAAGGTGACTTCTTTGAGGATGGCAAGGAACCGGATCGTGAGGCAACCCCGGAAGAATTGAAGATGTTGCAATACAACGCTCAAGCTTGTGACATTCTATTCAACGGTCTATGTCCCGAAGAATTCAACAAAATCAGCCGCCTTGAGAATGCAAAGGAAATTTGGGATACCTTGGTTGATATGCATGAGGGTACCGAGTCCGTCAAGGAATCCAAGTTGGATGTGCTCCAAAGTCAACTTGACAAGTTCAAGATGAAGGATGGTGAAGGAGTCGCTGAGATGTACTCTAGGCTTGCTCTCATCACAAATGAGATTGCCGGCTTAGGAAGTGAAGAGATGACTGACAAATTCATCATCAAGAAGATACTTAGAGCTTTGGATGGAAAATATGATACCGTCTGCACATTGATCCAAATGATGCCAAATTTCAAAAATCTCAAGCCCACGGAAGTCATTGGAAGGATTGTCGCTCAAGGACAAAGAGGAGCTGCACAATAAGTCAAGTGGTGCTTACAAAGCCTCAACCGATGCTCCAACAACTTCAAGTGACCAGCTAGTATCCAATGAAGAGATTAGCCTAATGGTGAAAAGGTTCAACAAGTTCTACAAGAACAAAGGAAAAGAAAGAAGCTCTAGCTCAAGACATTATGAGAGAAGATCATCAAGTCGTGACCGTAATTTCTACAATTGTGGGAAGCCCGGACACTACTCAAATGAGTGTACGGCTCCCTACAAGAAAAGAGACGAATCACCAAGAGGAAGACATAGAAGAGATGAATCACCTCGTAAGGAGAGAAGGAGTAGAGATGATTATTATGAATGAAGACACTCTCGAAGAAGTAAGGATTCGGAGAGGAAGGACAAGTCATCAAGGAGCTACACAAGAAGAAGACATCAAGCTCATGTTGGTGAATGGGTTTCCGGCTCCGACTCCGACAACCAATCCGAGAGAAGTTATCACTCCAACTCCGACTATAGTCAAGATGAAGGTGTTGCAGGACTTGCACTTGTGTCATCCAACTCCTACGATCTATTTGACTCACCAAATGAAGGAATTGGAAGATGCTTCATGGCAAAAGGCCCCAAGGTATCACACCCCGAGTATCTTGATTTCAATAGTGATGAAGATGATTTGCTTGGTGATGATGATTTACTTGTTGATAGAGATAGTAATGTGAGCTATAATGAAAATGCTAGTAATTATGATAGTCAAGAGGAAACGAGTGACAATGCTATGAAGAAGATTGAGCGTCTAACTAAAGAACTAAATGCTCTTAAGTTAGCTCATGAAACAACTCAAGAGGATCATAGAGAACTTCTAAGAACTCATGAGAAGCTACGCTTTGAGAAGCTAAATTTAGAGCAAGAGCATGAGTTTCTTAAAGCTATCAATGACGATCTTCGAAAGAAGAGTTCTTCATATCTTGCCAAACGTTTACTCTTGTCTACCTTTATGCCACAAGTTAAACCTAAGCAAACTAGCAACAAGGGTAAAAATGGTTCTCCCTCTAGTAGTAACAATAACAATGCTAAATCCAATATTGTTGCTTCTAGTAGTTCTATTGATTCCACTAATGATTCTCTTAGCCAAGTTACACTTGAGCAAGAAAATATGCTATTGAAAGGAATTATAGAAAAAGGTGTCTACAAGAGTCTTGCCGGGAGTAAACAATTTGAGGAAATTGTACGCAAGCAAGGAAGGCACCGGAAGAACCAAGGTGTTGGTTTTGAACGAAAGTTCAACGCCGATGGAGTTGAGTAGGAAGAAGGTCAATACCCCAAGACGAAGTTCGTTCCTCAACAAGAGAAGTATGATCCTACTTCCTTCAAGGGAACACAAGCTCAAGAAGACCTTCCACCACAAGACCACAAGCTAAAAGGCAAGGACAAGCTTCAAGAAGAGATTGATTCATTTGAAGAAGCTCCTCAAGCCATGGTCAAGTGGGTTCCCAAGACTTCATCAAGTTCTACTTCATCAAGTGCTACTACAACTCCAAGGATTCCCATCAAGTTGATGTGGATCCAAAAGAAGAAGAACTAGAGAGTTCTTGAGGGTGACTCCGCCAACAAACTTCACTCATATTCTTTATGGCAAGGACTTGTACAACCAACTGACACATTTTGCACTAGTTCGTGGAGTCACAAACCCTCTTGTTGGTAAGGCAAGGGACAAGGTAATCAATGCATTCATGGACATCATCATATGTGTATTTCACTCTATGTCTATGGATATCCTTGTATGTTCCTTGTGTGGGACTAACCCATGTAGGTATTGAAAGCACAAAACTCCAAAGGATTTCTCCCAACTCTTGATGGTCTACATCAACATTGAGCATCCACATCTTCAACATCTACATGAAGTCATCATCGACAATACCCAAGGTTAGTTCATCCCTCTTAGGGGGACATCACATCTAGGGGGAGCTTTACTCTAAGCAATTGAGCTAAAGCAACTCTAATGGTGTGAACACATTAATGCTTTATGGAAAAGTGGTAACCCCACTTGTGCTTAAACGATGAGTATGACCTATGATCAAATGTTCTCATTTGGCTCCTAAGTCAATATACTCATATATAGATGACCTAGTCATCGCCATTGCTTGATAGATGCTAGAATTGGTTGTGCATGTTTGACACATATTTCATTTGCTATCTTATTGTGTGAGCATGTTGATTTGCATGTTTTCATCATTCGAGGACATCCATTTGTTGTTTTGATTGTCTTGGTTTTTCTGGCCAAGTGGATGTACAAGAATGCCTAAGAACCTTCTCTAGCTATCTATGCTTTCTTGTCTCAAATTCTTTTCTTGCTGCATCACAAAAATTCAACAAGTCTTTTTCGGACCCTCCGGGTGAGGAGCACTCGGAGCCACCAATCTGAAAGGGCTGAACCTCCAAAACCTTCTAATTGATTTCGGTCGGACCAACCTACTGAAACTCGGTCGAACCGAAAGCATTTAGACTGATCTAGGTTTCATCTCGGTGCTATCGATTAGACCAACTCGGTCGGACCGAGTTGCTATAACTACAAGCAGTTGCACGCCTCGGTGCTACCGATTTGTTCCACTCGGTGCCACCGACAGCGAATGGGTATATATTTCCAGCGAACCGTGCGGTTGAAAATTTCTTCAAACGTCACGTGCCCGCGCCCCATTGCTGCCGCCCCTTTGGTCTTCGGATCGTCGCCGTCGTCTCCAATGCGCCCTCGCCGCATGATTCTGTCGCCGTCAACGGTAATCTCCACAGCCGTTGCCACCATAGAGAAACTCCACCGAGTTAGGGTGAGTTTCGATCCCTTTCGTGCTTTGCTTTTCCGATTCAATGCACGATTGGATTGCCTGTAATCTTGCCACGAATGCAATTCTCTTTCCACCAGATTAGTTTGTTTGAACGAGATTCGAGCAAAAAAATTCGGGTTAGGTTTCCGCCGAACGCATCTCGGACCGACCGAATAGGAATTTTCGGTCACACCGATTTGGCCCTGGCCATAGCACTAGTACATCTCGGTGCCACCGAGTTGTGTGAATCGGTAAGACCGAAAGTAACGTCTCAGTGAAACCCTAGCATCTCGGAGCCACCGAAACCCATCTCGGTCTGATCGAAATGGCGTGCCATGTCTCTGTAGTGTGCTTCGGTGTCACCGAGATTACCAACTCGGTCCATCCGAACTGCATTCTGTGAAAACCTAGAACTAAAGTTTGAACTCATTTTTATGAAAAACTATCTGCTTTTTGTGATGACTCATCTACTCTACCCATACCTATCTATTCACAGGGTCAGCTCAGCAATATGTCTGATGTCAGTGACAGTCAAAACAGGTCAGAGCAGCATGAAGAACAAAGTGAAGGATCAAGCCATAATGAAAGTTTCTATGAGGGAGAGAGAAGCTCTCCAGATCTTCCTAAAGCTGCAACCAGAACAAGGAAGAAGAAAACCTCAGACAGTGAGGATGAGGACTTTGTTGCAAGTGAAACTGCACCCAAGAAGAAGAGAGTAGTGCTTGCTAAGGAGTACAACACAAAGCCTACTTCTGCCAAAGAAAGAACAGCTGTGAGGAAAGTGCCAAAACAGTCCATACAATTCACTCTTGAAGAGCCTAGTGAGGCAGCTGCAGGTGCTAAGAAGAAGAGGATAAGAAAAACTACTGCCCGTGTGATTGGCAGACCTTCTATGATGATTGAAGAGGAAGAAGAAGAGGAGGATGAGCCAGCTGCTGCACCCCCTTCAAAAGCACAGAAGCTCATGTCTGATGCAATCAAGACTGCTGCACCTCCCAAGTCAAAGCCAAAGGCACCAGCACCCAAGAGGTCAACCAGAAACATATCTGCTGTAGAGAAGAACAAGGCCCCAGTGCCTGAGTCAAATGTTGATGAAGAGCCTCTAGTGCTCAGAAAGTTGAAGCCAAAGATTCCAGACCATGACAACGCACACCCAGTAGCAGAAAACATGATGTTGAGAAAGGACAAAGGATTGCGACAGTGGAGATTGACAGATCCTTATGCTATAAGGAGAAGGACAGCTTGTGACTATCGTTTTCACACCCGTGAACAACAGGATTTTTATGAGACAGTATTGCTTGACAAGAAGCCCATAGTCAGTGACATGAAGTGGGTGGACTGGGAATACATCGATGAGAATGAGGATTACTTTCCCCATGTCCATGAAAGCTTCAGGATTGCAGGTGTTGACGAGTTTGTTGGAAAGAAATTGACCAAGTGGAATGATGAGATGATCATGCAATTCTACTCTACTGCTCATTTCTATCCAGATGGCAGAATAGTGTGGATGACTGAGGGTATAAGATACCAGTCTACCATCTCTGAGTGGGCAAATCTTCTTGGTGCACCCAAGGAAGAGGAGGATGATACTGACATATATGCCAAGCTCAAGATGGATGACAACTCTATGGCCAACATGTACACTGCAATTCCTCAGAAGGATCTTGAAACACATAAGCATGGATCAGTGAAGCATTTGCTACCAGGTCTGGACACCTCAAACACAATCTTGCGGTACACCTTGTTACCCAAGTCAGGCGATGATAAGATGATTCGTGGCCACTCCATCAACTTGCTGCACTTATTCGATACACCTCAGAAATTCAAGGTGATGAGCCTGATAGTAGAGACTATCAAGAGGACAGCAGCAAATCAGAAGAGATCGTGTGGTTATGCTCCACATATTCAGTTGTTGATAAGTTTCAAGGTTGGAACCAGCACGTATCTTCTTGATCGAGAGCATTTGCCACTCCGTCCAGAGTTTGAGGACAACGTCATAGTGATGGATTCTTCGCATCCCACCTCTGCACAAGCTCAAGAGGAAATCTGCAAAGCCCAAGAAGCAGCATCTCCCAATGCTCCAATTGCGAATCTCAAGACACCAAAGGATCAAATGCAATATCTGCTTGAAGCCACTCTGAGGATTGAGCGAAGTTTGGCCAACCTCACCCAGACCCAGGCTAGTTTTGAGCGGATCATTGAGACTAAATTTCATGATTTGGATGTTAAAGTGACTGAGATTCAAACTTCAGGGGAACAGCTGCAAGGTAATGTTGATGCTATCAAGCAAGCCAGATCAGATGACAGTGAAGATGAGAGACCGACCACAGAGCAGTTTCAGCAAGTGCCTAGGGCTGCCAGGTCAGCTGCGATACCAGTTGTGGATCCACGGACCACAGTATCTGCACCAGCCGCCACAGCCACAGTGCCACAGCAGGTCTCAACTCCTCCAGTCCAGCAGTCATCAGCAGAAGCATTCGCGTACGCTCTTATCTCAACGACGTCTACGCACACCGGAGCCGCCAGCAGAAGATCGCCTTCAGGAGCTTAGGAGGACCGTGCCTAGAGCGTCGATTAGTGCTATACTCATTTGAACTTTTTGGTACTTGTTGCCAAAGGGGGAGAATTTGTATAGATCATAGGCTTCGAGAGAGAGAGAGTTTATTGCTTTTGATTTGCTTCGAGAGTTTCTTTTGCTACTTGTTTGCTTGTTCGTTGATACTTTGTTATGTGTATGCTTGCTACAGTGTCTGTGAGATATTCTGTTTACGCTTATCATGATATTTGATCATACTATGCCTATTGTGATGATCAATTACTTATGTTGGTAATGCGTTCCTATTATTCCAATCATATCATTTTGCGCGCTCCACCAAGATGTATGTGACATGGAAGAGTAACCCATGAGCCTAATCGATTGTGCATTTGCATTCAAACGCAAATTTTTAATAATGCACAAATTTAGGGGGAGCTCTCGCTTATCACATACTTCTCAAAGCGACGATGTATTTCATTCATTTAAATCATTTGTCGAAGCTTTGATCTATATGTTGTCACCAATTACCAAAAAGGGGGAGATTGAAAGCACATTTGCTCCCTTGGTGGTTTTGGTAATTCATAACAACATGTAGCTCATTGAACTAATGTCCATTCAAGATTAAGATTTCAGGATGTTCAATGATTGGCATGGCATGGACTAGAGAAGTGGACCCCTCAAAATGCTAAGGACAATGATTGGCAAAAGATCAAGACTCTACATTTTTGGTTTAGTGATCGAAGATCACATTGAGTCCATAGGAAAGCCAATACTATTAAAAGGGGATGAGGTGTTGCTTAATGGTCTTTTTGCTCAAGTGCTTAGTGACAGTATTCCTAAACCCTCAACCACTCTCTCTACCCAAATATGTCCTAAACCTTAAGTCCAACTCGGCCCCACCGAAATTTCCAATCCGGCCCCACCGAGTTCATCCAAGACTTAGCCACTGCCAAACCCTAACAAATCGGATCCACCGAAATGGATCTCGGTCCCACCGAGATGGCCTTGCCAACTCTCTGTAATCGTTTGCATTTACTTCGGTCTCACCGAGTTTGCAAATCGGTCTCACCGAGATGGCTTGCCAACTCTCTGTTGCCTTATTGCTTCACTTCGGTCCTACCGAGTTGATGCAATCGGTGCCACCGAGATGAGGATTGCCCTAAGCCATTGCACTTCGGTCCATCCGAGTTGTTCGTATCGGTCCCACCGAGATTCCTAACGTTCATATCTTTTACATAGTTCGGTGCTACCGAGATGATTGTTTCGGTGCCACCGAGTTGGGTCAAAAGTGTGTAACGGTTGGATTTTGTGTGGAGGCTATATATACCCCTCCACCCCATCCTTCTCAGTAAGGAGAGCCATCAGAACATGCCTACACTTCCACCATTCATTTTCTGAGAGAGAACCACCTACTCATGTGTTGAGATCAAGATATTCCATTCCTACCATTTGAACCTTGATCTCTAGCCTTTCCCAAGTTGCTTTCCACTCAAATCCTTCTTCCACCATAGCCAAATCTGTGAGGAGTGTTTTGAGTGCTGGGAAGACTATCATTTGAAGCACAAGAGCAAGGAGTTCATCAACAACACACCGTCTATTACCTTTTGGAGAGTGGTGTCTCCTAGATTGGTTAGGTGTCGCTTGGGAGCCTCCAACCAAGAAGTTTGTAAGGGCAAGGAGATCGCCTACTTTGTGAAGATCTACCCCGAGTGAGGCTAGTCCTTCGTGGACGTAAGCCATGGTGGAATAGACAAGGTTGCTTCTTCGTGGACCCTTCGTGGGTGGAGCCCTCCGTGGACTCGCGCAGCCGTTACCCTTCGTGGGTTGAAGTCTCCATCAACGTGGACGTACGATAGCACCACCTATCGGAACCACGCCAAAAACCACCGTGTCTTCATTACGTTTGAAATATCCAATCCCTCCTTTACATACATATGCAATTGCTTACATTCCGCTGCTATACTCTTAGAATTGCATGTGTAGGGTGATGCTTGACATGTACTATTGCTAAAATCTGGCCACAACTAAAATTGGGAAAAGGTTAGGTTTTATTTGGTCAAGTAGTCTAATCAACCCCCCTCTAGACATACTTTCGATCCTACAGGTAACCTGATGAAAGGGACCCATCGAGGACCTATTTTCGTCGGAAGATGTTTCTTACGTTATACAGTAATATAACATAACTCCCTGAGCACGTTTTTGTCTGTTAGCACCAAATGGCCGGATTGCCTGGTTCTTTGAATTATTTTTCCGATATCCTCGGATCACATAGTAGGAAACACTCCTCGGCCTCTGGTCGCGGAGGCGGAAGCCGATGGCCGGTTAAGACAACGTTTTAGCACGGTTTGGAGACTATTTGATGTAAAGTACATAGATACATAGAATCAGACTGTTACATCTTGATCAAGACCATCTATTATGGTCTCCAGAGCACAATCTGCTTGGGACAGCCGAGCTGCGGGCATAACCTTGTCATACACCAGATGCACGGGCACTTCCTGCCCATCTGGTCCTACCGGCCCAACTCTCTCTAGATGCTCCGGTTCCAGCTTGGTGAAGCGGGTCTTGATCATCCCCCACGCTTCCCGTGCTCCCTCACGACAAGATGACATCTTCCATAACTCAAAGCGACGCCGAGCTCCTTTGAAGCGATTCGCGAGTTCGGCCATCCCTTCCGGAGCCACTTCACCAGGCCACAGTGCTTTGAACATACTCTTCATGGCTCTCCGGGCCCGCTCATGTACAGCGGATAGCTCCTTCAGCAGGTCCCGCCCGAAGGAACCGGCTTCTTCTTCGGGACGCCCGGTCAGCAGAACTACAATGAGACGTGGCGTTGTTCATGTTGCTGCCTAATACGTTCAGTTATTGAACGGACAAATTAGATTGCACTTACCGAACATGCCCGCTTTCAGTCTCTGGTTCTCCTCTTGGGTTACAGTCAATTGAGCTTTCAAGCTTTTGATTTCCTGGACCTGTTGTTCGCCTGCCGCCTTCAGCTTATCCCTCTCCTCATGACTTCGGGATAGCACCTGGTAGCCAGCCTCTTGCTGTGACTCCGCGTATCTTTCAGCTTTCCTGGCCATATCCAGGTCCTTCTGCAGCTGATTTATCGACTCGGCTGTTATGGAATCATTTTTCATTAGTGGAGGTGTTCCACTACATTTTCTCTTTAATGAACTTTAAGTTCGGCACTTACCATGTGCCTCTTTGTTGAATTTCTTCACCCCCTCTAGCTCGGCTTTCACAGACTCTAACTCTGTTTGCGCCAGCTTGAGGTCCTCGGACAGCTTTTTGTTTTGCTCCCGAACAGTCTGCACAATAGCAGGGCAGCATGGATATCAAACCCTTAACTCGGCCGTCCCGCCCAAATTAAGGCTCGGGGGCTACTGGGTTAGATACTAGTTGTCAAAACTATTACTATACCTGCACATTCGTAGACATGAGCCTCACTGTGCCTTCAAGTCCCGTTCGGGCAGCGCCGAGGTACGCATCTACCGAGCTAAGAGCATTGAACTCCTGATTAGACAACGCGGAGTGCCGAAGTGACGCCTTGCGCCGCCAATGATTCATCACACTTTCAACTTCGGAATTAGTGACCGAGACGCCTCCCGAGTCCTCGGGATTTTGGTCCTTGGCAGGGGCTCCCGAAGTAACTCCGGTTACAGTTGGCGACCTCGGGTTTGAGTCACCCCTTGGCACCTCGTCAACATCCTCGGCCGCGGGCGGTTCCACACATCGTCTACAGAACACCTTGGAGCAAATTATTGGCATATGCGGTGGATGTTGAAGATAGAGGCCATAACAGTACGGTGAATGCATTACCTCTTCGGGCGGGGCGCCGATGATGTAGCTCCCGTTGGGGCCGCGCGAGGGGTCACCCTACGACTACTTGTCGTCGGGGCCGCTGGTGCCGCTCTTGCGGCTGTTCGGCGCGTCGTGCGGCGGCCCTTGGGAGTAGGTGTCAGTGTCTTCGGGCCTGCAGTGGCGGAGCGTTTCTTTCGAGAGGAAGCCCGTTGGCCACTTACCGCGGAGGAGGGAAGCGCCCCGGGATGATCGGCCAACAAGGCCACCTTGGAGCCATCGAGGCTCTCCTGGTAGAAGACCCCATCCTCGAAATCGATTGATGTCTCAGGGTCATCATGGAACCCAGGATCATCATCACGAGAGTAATTCTCCGGTTGAGGAGCAGGGCAGTTTACCGTCTCGATCCATCTCCTCCAACTCTGTTCGGACAAGGTGAAGATCTGATTGTGAAAATTCTGGAGTGATATCCGAACTATAAAGAGTGGTCGAACTCACCATTTCGATGGGATCATACATCGAGAAGCCTTTCTTGAGTTTCAGCCGAGAAAACTCTTGCTCTTCTCCCTTGAACAAATCGGCTAGTATGACGGCTATCGCCGCCTGGTTGGCAGGCCCCTTCTGGGTGTACCGGGCTGCGTCGTCCTCCCCGTTATAGTTCCATAGCGGATGAATTCTCTGTTGGAGAGGCTGGACACATCGAGCGATAGCTATTGCCATCACATCAACGATGGTTAGTCCGTTATGGGCTAACCACCTCACTTGAGCAGCTAGTCGAGCTACTTCGGCACTTTCCTCTTGGGAAGGACTCTTCGGGCGCCAGTTGAACCGCTTTGTTGGAGAAGCCAATGAAAATTCCGGTAGACCCCTTCGAACTGGATCGAATAAAGGGACGTCTTCGATATAAAACCATTCCGAAGTCCACTCTTTGGCATCCTTCTTCGGAGTCCCAACGGGGTATCCGGTCCCAGCGATGCGCCATACTTCGGCTCCGCCTGTAGGGGAACGCAGCAGAAAACAAAAAATTTCCGACCTACGTACCAGCCCAGGATCACTATGGAGACTGCATACAAGGTTTGATCTTTTCGTTACCGACTCGTAGCATAGCGGAAGTAGAGTCGATGATGATCGGCGGTGCAGATCCCCGCAGCTAGGATTTACAACCTCCCAACCGCGAGGATGTACTCCCTCATCTGCCCCTCGGACAGCCCTCCGGGAGGCGGTCGGACAGTCCTTCGGGACGACCTTCGAAACTCGGACGGTCACTCGGACAGCCCTTCGGGAGGACCCTTGAAACTTGGACAGTCATTCGGAAAGCCCTTCGGGAGGCACTCTCGAACTAAGACTGAAACTACGATCTCTCTACAGAGTTGCACACATACGGTGTCATCTATCCGGCAGGGCTTCGCCGTCCAGAACTAGTTCCCACCGGAACCCAGACAGCCTTTCGGCTCTACGAAACTATTTCGCTGGGAGGGAGTGAGAAGCCAGAAATGTCATGGCATGTGTATGTGAGAAAGGATGAGTGTGGAGTGCACCCCTCCACCTCTATTTATAGAAAAGCCAAGGGGTAGGATGGGCACTTCCAAAAAACCCAAAATGCCTATGAAGGAAGACTTCCACAAGGGCATAAAGGGGAAATAATGGAGCAAGTGGGGCTCCATGGAGGAGCCCACATGTGGCCGGCCAACTCTCTTGGGGGGCCCCCCCAAGGGGGGTTTCTTAGCCCCCAAGCCTTCTAGAAGCCTTTTGGGAAAATATCCCAAAAGGTGACTTTCCAAAAAAATATCCATAAAGTGATTTTTACTATTCACAAAACCAATTTTCCGCGACCGTTAAATCCGAAAATATTTCTGTGGGTCTTAGAATAATTCCAGTACCCACACAAATGATTTTGGATGCGTTCCGAAACAATTTCGGATTAGTAAATTTCATCTGCGAAAAGCAACCAAATCGGTTCCGGCAGCTCCAGAACATTTCCGGTTTTTATCCCAAAAAATTCCCAGAATTTTCCAGAACACTTCTGGCATCCTCCAAGAATTTCCAGGCGTGTGCCAGAACCAATTTGACTTTATTGTATCCCCTGAAACAACTTTTCAGTTTTACCGGAACTATTCCGGTGTCCTCTCCGGAACGTTTCCGTTTCGTCCGAAACTTTTTCGGTGATTTTCTCTCAGACTCCTTGTCTAGTATTCAGCAGATAGATGACCCTTAAGCGTGTGACCCTATAGGTTCGGTGAAGTATAGACATGACCGGAACTCTTTCCGATCAATGACCAACATCGGAGCCGTGGACACCCATATTGACCCCTATAACCACACGAATGAATATTCGAGTGAACCTCCAGTTGCCGTGTGCTATTCCTGTTGCTTCACGATATGTTACAAATACCCGAGGTGAGAAACATCAGCATCCCCGTGGATCAACACTTGTCCACAATGCCAGTTACCTCGTTACCGGTTTTGTTCTCTTTTCTCGTTTCCGTGTTCCGGCATCCCTGTGATCAAATCACAATGTGTCTGGCCAGACGATGATGGATACCATAACACCGAGAGGGCCCAGAGATATCTCTCCATCGTCGGAGGAGCAAATCCCAATCTTGAGCTATCAAATTACTTGACATACTTTTCCATGAACCCGTAAGCTGCCGTAATAGCCACCCATTTACGGATGACGTTTAACAAACCCCAAAGTTCATGAAGCAAGCATGAAGAAACTCGACACTCTCATGGTCTAAGGAATTATGCAAACATTAACTTCTCTGTGTTATTAATCATTAACTTGTGACGAATGAATCTCATAGCATAACATCAATTCGGGTCGATTCAACACAAGTGTTCTCCTAACATTGTGCCCTCAAAGTTGCCGGCATAGTCATGCCCATGATCAGGAAAACAGAACCATCATGCAACACTTGAGCTAGTCTTAGAGGCCAGACTAGGAATACTTTTTACCGTTTATTATTCCACACGTGCATATGAGTCTTCCTCCGAGCCTCGTGGTTATTGCAGACTCGAGAACCATAGCTGTTATATCATGGAACATAAACATAATTATGAACATGGAGATAAATAATAACATTTATTATTGCCTCTAGGGCATATCTCCTACAGACTCCCACTTGCACTAGAGTCAATAATCTAGTCAATGCTAAAACACTTTACACCTAAGGCATACCGGTGTAAAATATGCTTCGCTTGTGGTATAGTCTGATGTCCAACGGATCTGACAACTTCAGTTCCGTGTGTATATCTGCATATCCTCGCGTTTTCACGCTTTCACAAAATTCATATTTTGTGTGGACTTGGCTTCGTATATATGTGAATCACTGGTCAAACCTTGATTCCTCAGACTGAGCTATGGAGCAACTATCTTCAATAGTGTTCCATTGACCAAAGTCATCTTGGAATCATACTAAGTTCATGAATGAACTGTATGATTCAACATCTTCTATGTCGCTTTGAAAGCGGCAACATACTTGGCCTTTGTTATAGAATTCGCCACAGTAACCTATTTGGAATGATTTCCAAAACCCATGCCACCATATTGTGTATTACACAAAACCCTCAACTTAAATCGAAAATCGCATGGAGCATTGATGAAGACAGTATCGATGTAATCACTTACAACGAGCACTTCATAATCTCTTCTTGCGAGAAAACATGTCATCAGTGCTACTTTAGTACTTAATGACATTTTTTCACCATTGTCCCATGATCAGTACTTTGATCACTATGGTATCTATACTCGCAACTCCTTGGGAGGACTGGACATATCTGGTTGTTTTACATACCATGGAATACATGATTAATCCAAACACAAAAGTGTGTGGAATATCCATCATGTATTTCGCTCATCAGTGTTTTGGGACACCGAGTCTTGCAAAAACCCTTTCCATGTGACTTCGGCAAGAATCACTCCTTGGCGTTTTAATGCTAAAATGTTTTAGCATCTTGTCAATATGTATTTTTGGCTTTAGCCTATTAGGCAATTCTATCTCGTAGATAAATATGCCTAATGTCAAGGCTATTTAGCCCAAGCACTTCATCGAAAACTATTTTCAAGGAAGTCCTAATTCGTGTCAAGAAATTTATATTATTTCCAATCAACAATGTGTCAAACACACAAAGTTTTTAGAAATATTATTATGCTCCCACTTACTTTCTTGAAACCACAAGCATCTTCGTTATCCATTGATGAAATCAAACTCTTTCGAAGATTCCAACTCCATTTTGCTCCCTTCTATCCATTGCTGGAACTCTAAAGTTTGCATACTCACTAGCATCCTCTGGGCTGACAAAATACCTTGGACTGTATCACATGTAAGTCCTAGGTTGTATTTCCATCGCATGGAAATCCTTTTGGCATCCATGTATCGTATCTCAAGATTGAAATATGTATTAATTGCTAGTTTAACCCGATCTGACTTTAAGCATCGCTACGGTGAGACAATCTCATCGTAGTCAACTCCTTGAATTTGTTGTTGCAACAAGTCGAGCTTTATGGATAAAACATTTTCATCCGTATCAGTTTATAGTTCCATCAATATTCGTTAGACTCTAAGTCTTTCGAAAGGGGTATCAAGATATGATCTTGAATCATTTATGGAAACTATCTCGGATTGTATTGGCATTTAGCCAATTCCGGAGTAAGGGCCCATCAACGCTTCCTTGTGTATCGTAGGTATACTGCTGTCTAACAACAATATCTCGCTTGCGCACCTGAGAGGTTTGCATGAGTTTTGCCTACGTGGTTCAGTTGCAAGTTCGACCGAAGTCCATACATCTCATGTAGAGGCTTTCGTATCAGTCGCAGTAGGAAACTCTGGAATTACTTCCAAGGTTTCTTTTCCTTGAACTGATGACGAAGATACTGTTATCTCATCGAGTTGCACTGTCCTCCCACTCACCCTTTTGCAAGAAACATTTTCTTTCAAAATCATACCGTTCTTTGTGGCAAACTTTCGCCTCGGTACAGTGAGGGAGGAATACCCAATTACTTGGGATAACCTACAAAATAGCACTTGTCTGATTTGGAATAGGTTTGTAAACATTTTTACACAAGCCCCATATTCCAAACATTTAAGAAAAGATAAAACATGGTTGGGCGTACCATACCATGGCGTCATTTCAACAGACCTAATGGAGCTCTTTTCAGTGTAAAGGCTGCAGTCTCTAAAGCATTACTTTAAAAGGGATAATGGCAAATTGATTTATGTCATCTTTGATCTTACCATGTCATAAATGGTTTGATTACATCTTCACGGACATTCCACTCACAGTGGTGTTCCGGGAGGTGTAAGTTATGAAACTCTTTTCACAACTCATCAGACATTCGCTAAACATGTAACTCAAATATTTCTTTCCGCAATCCAATTGCAGAAACATAATTTTCTTGTTACAATAATTTCTACTTCATTTTTGAAAACCTTATGAATGATTTCAAAAGATCCAGACTTACGTCTCATCAAGTAAATATCCATATATCTACTTGAGTCATTTTGAAGATAGACAAATCCACTACTAGCAATAACCTTTATCGGACTACATACATAAAAATGTATGATCACCAATAAGTTCGTTGCTCGTTCCTTATGGCCTGTGAACGGTATTTCAGTCACTTCACTTTTCGGAGGGAAGTTGCAAGGGTCAGATGATTCATAATCAAACGACTTCAAAATCCATCATAATGGAATTTCTCCATGCGGGTTTCTCCAATGTGACCAAATGCAGTGCCACACATGTGTGGTATTCTCTTAGTCTTGCGACATTTAGCGTCAGTGTTATGGATGTATCATATTACCATCAATATTCATAACATACATCCCATCCACGATGGAAGCATGGCCCTTATGTTATTCATGATACTGAACAACAATTGTTCTTTAATGAACAACACTCTTGCAACAAACATTATGCAAAAGGGCTAGAGTGTATAAAACTCTAAAATGAATTATGAAAGTAAATACAGAGGTAATGTATTATTATCAATATTCATAACATACATCTCATTCGCAATGAAAGTATGGCCCTTATCTTATTCATAACTCCGAACATCAAAAGTTCTCTTATGAACAACCTTCTTGCAAGATACCTTATGAAATGGGCTAGAGTGTATGAAAACTCCAAAATGAATTATGAAAATAAATACATAGGTAATACACTGATGGAAGACATAGCAACTTTTACTATGTTCCCAACATGTATTTTAAACCTCATTTCTGGCTAGTCTTTTAGGCCGTAGTAGTTCTTGCATCGAATTGCAATGGAATGCAATCGAGCGGGTATCTCTGTGATCAACTCACAATACCCAAGAATCAGTGATTAACATGTTTAATCATAATTCCCAAGAATTATATCTTTGACCAGCCTTCTATACATCAATAAATTGTATGACATTCATACATGAGCTGGATATTCCAGTCTTCTCTCTTTTTGCCTTTATACTTCTAACAGTTTAACTTCCAGTATTTCTTCTACTCTCAGAAGAAGCATCCAACTTAAGAGTGGCGTTAGCCCCGGACTTCCTAGGCGTGTAAGTCACACTAACACCCTTTGGACATTTCCTTTAAGTTGTTGTTTTATTCACCTTCATCATATGACAGGCGTTCTACTGGATCCCTCTGTTATTGGTCAAATGCATAGTAAACACTTTTACTAATAGTTTGCAAAACAAACATTGCTTTGGATATCACATATCTTTTAGCCTTTGTTTGTGTCTGAAAATGATTTTCAGTTCCATGAATATCACATAGCTATCCCAAACTTTTGAAGTTCGGGTCTCATGGAAGCAAACATATTGCACTCGACCGTAACGGAATTCTAGCTTTTTGGATCGAAGGACGAGAGTCACATTATCCATAGCATTAGCGGGAGAATACCAAAAGCATGCGATAGGACGAAATCCTTCTCGGCACTCTTGAGGACAATCCTCACATTACGTTACCAACCGTAAAGATTTTAACCAGATATTTAACAGCTTATTCAATTTTAATAGGGAAGGTGGAAACGCGAGCCATTATTCGACAACTATTATGCAAATTATACTTAGACAAAGTTCATAATTAATTGCACTAAGAATTAAAATAATTAATTCTAAAGTGCGCTCCCACTCAAATCAATATCTCTCATAATTGATTTTGAGTGATTCAAGACCCATATTACAATTCAACGCCAAGGATGTATCCATCTCAAGTGACGAGAATTGCAATCGGTAGGCCAACTTGCCAATCACATCTCTATGTGACTCTTGTTCATCTTTCGATGCGCGTGTTCCAAGCACATGACTTTCATGCCTGAACGTCAAGACAACCAAGTGATCTCGCTGCGAGGTCTCAACTCACCCGCCTCACACTTCTCTAATCGTTCGTACCCATGTATCCATGTGATACCCCGAAGAGATAGGTGCCGTGACGGTGCTACACTTGGGAGAACACTAACTACTTGATATTTTTGTGAGAGATTACCCTAATAAAAGCGACTACCGCGCAATCAAGAAGGGTGCATCATAAGGGATAAACATCTCAGGCAATTCATAATGGCATGATATGGTATAGCCCTTTCTGACGGAGAAGTCTTGTATTTCTTCGTCTTCGGCATTCGCGTCGGTGTTCACCTTCGCGAAGTTTGCCACCACCTTGTCGATGCACCAGATAATATTGCTATCTCTATAGCTTAATAAAATAAGTGCATTACAAAAGGTTGACACGCAGGTCATTAAAGTGACAATCATATGGCTCCAGCCATCATGCCGAATCATGACACGCAGGTCATGTTAATTTACATCATATAGTCATCTCATACATAATCAAATTAATATGAGAACCGCTATACCACATCACATGCACATCTTATGTCATCCTGCAAAACCAAGTTAGACGCCTCTAATCGGTTTATGCAAAATTTTATATTACGTGGTTTCTAAGGTTTCGAACAAACCGCAGCTACCAACGTTTTATCATCAAGTATGATTATTCAAGTCGCTAGATTAACATCGCGGGGTGTATGAAACACGAGATAATTAAATCTCGAGCCCCGTACTAAACTTTGTCATACGCATGACCCCCGTGCAGATCATATCTGCATTGCCCTTTCGTCTGCGAAATTTCATCTTTGTTTTTAACTATGGTGGAATTCAAAGAACTGTTAGCACTTCGTTGATCAATCAGGATCGCGGATTGCCAGAACTTTGAAACTCCACCATGCTGTTATCAAGATCAGAAATATGCAAATTCTAGGGAAGCAACAAGAACATCGAGTAACAGATTTCATCTGCTACCCGCACAAATAATTATCAGCAGTAGAACTCATCTACTACAAATTATATTGTGCAACACCCATACATCTCTATGTATTCTAGATCGCAACCTGCATCTACGCATAGCACGTGTCATGATGACACTGTAGGGGAACGCAGCAGAAAACAAAAAAATTCCGACCTACGTACCAGCCCAAGATCACTATGGAGACTGCAAACAAGGTTTGGTCTTTTCGTTACCGACTCATAGCGCAACGGAAGTAGAGTCGATGACGATCGGCAGTGCAGATCCCCGCAGCTAGGATTTACAACCTCCCAACCGCGAGGATGTACTCCCTCATCTGCCCCTCGGACAGCCCTTCGGGAGGCGGTCGGACAGTCCTTCGGGAGGACCTTCGAAACTCGGACGGTCACTCAGACAGCCCTTCGGGAGGACCCTCGAAACTCGGACAGTCACTCGAACAGCCCTTTGGGAGGCACTCTCGAACTAAGACCGAAACTACGATCTCTCTACAGAGTTGCACACATACGGTGTCATCTATCCGGCAGGGCTTCGCCGTCCAGAACTAGTTCCCACCGGAACCCAGACAGCCTTTCGGCTCTACGAAACTATTTCGCTGGGAGGGAGAGAGAATCCAGAAATGTCATCGCATGTGTATGTGAGAAAGGATGGGTGTGGAGTGCACCCCTCTACCTCTATTTATAGGAAAGCCAAGGGGTAGGATGGGCACTTCCAAAAAACCCAAAATGCCTATGAAGGAAGACTTCCACAAGGGCATAAAGGGGAAATAATGGAGCAAGTGGGGCTCCATGGAGGAGCCCACATGTGGCCGGCCAACTCTCTTGGGGGGGCCCCAAGGGGGGTTTCTTAGCCCCCAAGCCTTCTAGAAGCCTTTTAGGAAAATATCCCAAAAGGTGACTTTCCAAAAAAATATCCATAAAGTGATTTTTACTATTCACGAAACCAATTTTCCGAAACAATTTCATCCGAAAATATTTTTGTGGGTCTTAGAATAATTCCAGTACCCACACAAATGATTTTGGACGTGTTCCGAAACAATTTCGGATTAGTAAATTTCATCTGCGAAAAGCAACCAAATCGGTTCCGCCAGCTCCGGAACATTTCCGGTTTTTATCCCGGAAAATTCCCAGAAGTTTCCAGAACACTTCTGGCATCCTCCAAGAATTTCCAGGCGTGTGCCAGAACCAATTTGACTTTATGGTATCCCCTGAAACAACTTTTCAGTTTTACCGGAACTATTCCGGTGTCCTCTCCGGAACGTTTCCGTTTCGTCCGAAACTTTTTCGATGATTTTCTCTCACACTCCTTGTCTAGTATTCAGCAGATAGATGACCCTTAAGCGTGTGACCCTATAGGTTCGGTGAAGTATAGACATGACTGGAACTCTTTCCGATCAATGACCAACATCGGAGTCGTGGACACCCATATTGACCCCTATACCCACACGAATGAATATTCGAGTGAACCTCCAGTTGCCGTGTGCTATTCCTGTTGCTTCGCGATATGTTACAAATACCCGAGGTGAGAAACATCGGCATCCCCGTGGATCAACACTTGTCCACAATGCCAGTTACCTCGTTACCGGTTTTGTTCTCTTTTCTCGTTTCCGTGTTCCGGCATCCCTGTGATCAAATCACATTGTGTCTGGCCAGACGATGATGGATACCGTAACACCGAGAGGGCCCAGAGATATCTCTCCATCGTCGGAGGAGCAAATCCCAATCTTGAGCTATCAAGTTACTTGACATACTTTTCCATGAACCCATAAGCCGCCGTAATAGCCACCCATTTACGGATGACGTTTAACAAACCCCAAAGTTCATGAAGCAAGCATGAAGAAACTCGACACTCTCATGGTCTAAGGAATTATGCAAACATTAACTTCTCTGTGTTATTAACCATTAACTTGTGACGAATGAATCTCATAGCATAACATCAATTCGGGTCAATTCAACACAAGTGTTCTCCTAACATTGTGCCCTCAAAGTTGCCGGCATAGTCATGCCCATGATCAGGAAAACAGAACCATCATGCAACACTTGAGCTAGTCTTAGAGGCCAGACTAGGAATACTTTTTACCGTTTATTATTCCACACGTGCATATGAGTCTTCCTCCAAGCCTCGTGGTTATTGCAGACTCGAGAACCATAGCAGTTATAGCATGGAACATAAACATAATTATGAACATGGAGATAAATAATAACATTTATTATTGCCTCTAGGGCATATCTCCTACACCACCGACCTCATAGATAACCCCTTCCCGGGTGCGGGGGACTAGACAGAAGAATTTCCTCCACAACTCGAAGTGCGCCTCGCAGCCCAGGAACATCTCGCATAAAGCGACGAAGCCCGAAATATGGAGGATCGATCCGGGGGTAAGGTGGTGGAGCTGAATCCCGTAGAACTCTAGTAAACCCCTCAAGAAGGGATGAATGGGGAAGCCCATCCCTCGTAAGAGGAAGGGCACGAAGCACACCCTTTCCTCCCCGTGAGTTGAAGGAAAGTTCTCCGCGAGGGCCTCCTCGCCTACAGAAGTTAATCCGGGACGGGTGGATGCAAGATCTGAAGCAGGAAGGTATCCCTGCGTCTCGAGCCTGCGTAGGCGCATGAGGGATATGGAACAGCTCACCCAATCACCTTGACGGGGGCCGTGAGGGCGTGAGGAAGAGCCTGGGATGCTCGCCATTGTTTGCTGGTCGCGATCTCGCGAGGACATGAAGAAGAATGGCAGGGGGTGGGGTGTGTCAACCTCCGCGCCCTTGGCTTATTAAAAGGGCATTGACTCCCCCCGAAAGAGGGGCATTTTTGTAAAAACCCATCGGGCCACTCGCATTCCATGGGTGTGCAGAAATCGAGGGTTGTCGTTTAATTCTAAGCAAAGAAAAGCGGTATGGCGGGCCCCATGGGGCCTCGCTGGTCGGATGGTACCTCGGTAACCGATCTATCGGTGGCCGAACTATTGTTAACTCGAAATACATGTAACGGGAGGAACTCGCCACCAAAGCCGAAGACCTTTGAAGCGTGAAGCTGCCGAAGACCGTAGACCTCGGCATTGGAGGCTAGTTCGGGGGCTACTGAGGGTGTCCCGTATTAGGGGGTACTCGGGCCGCCGGCCTATCTCTCATAGGCCGGACTGATGGGCCGCTCTCTACTCGTCGATGGAAGGCCGGATTATGGGCGACCCCGTATGTCAGAAGGAAACCTCCAAAGGCTTGGCGTCTCCTCCAAGGAATAGTTGGCGTAACCGGCATGCTTGTCCCCTGATGGTAACCGACCTTGTGTAACCCTAGGACCTCCTAGTGTCTATATAAACCAGAAGGCCTAGTCCGTAGAGGGGGATTATATCCATTACCTAGGGTTTAGCCTAGTTGATCTCGAGGTAGATCAACTCTGTAACCTTCATACAATCACATCAATACAATCAAGCAGGACGTAGGGTATTACCTCCTTGAGAGGGCCCGAACCTGGGTAAATCGCTGTCTCTACGTTCCCTGTTACCATCAACTCCTTGACCCATAGTTCGGATCCCCTACCCGAGATCTGCCGGTTTTGGTACCGACATCGGGTCCGGTAGGAAAGTGGTTAGGCAGAGGCACTCGAGCGTCCCAAGGCTGGGCCTCGTTCTCTGCCGTGGCCAACTCGTTATTGTAGGAAATGAGGTCCGGTGGCATGATGGTGTATCCGTTCCTGGCATAAGAGTTAACCAAAGAAGGTGCAAGCAACGAAATAATCTCGTGAGTTACCTCGCTAAAGACCAAATTATAACGAATGTAATGAGGAGGCTCAGGGTCATCAATAAAGTGGTGATCAACCATGCACTGTTGGTCTAAACAAACCTTAGGGAGCAAATAATCATTTGGACGGATATCAACATTAAAACATTTCGCAAGACGCGAAGCATAAATACCGCCATGGATTTTACCCCTAGTCCTGCTAGTGTGCAAGCGGTGTGCAATGATAGCTCCCAAGCTAAAAGTGTTATCACCGTGAATAGCACGACGCAATAGGGCGAGGTCAGTGGCACTGAGCGTACCACCTTCCTACCTGGCAGTCAAGCATTTCCCTATGAATAAAGCAAAGTAGTGCACAGCAGGAAAATACAAGCTAGTGACTTGGGCTCTCGACACGCCCCTAGTTTCTCCCACAGTCAAAGTGAGAAGGAAATCCTTGAACTCCTCAGGCCGAGGTTTCCTCACATCCCCATCAAAAGGGATCAAACATATCTCACAAAACTCAGCTAGCGTCAACTCATGACGTTCAACATATAAATCGAAACGCACCATGGGGATATCGAGCCTAGGCAGAAAATAAAAATTTTGCACAAAGGAATTTGTAAGGATGTGGTGCTGGTCACAATCATCTGCGAGGAAGTCGGTCAGCCCGGCGTTCGCAACAAATTGTGCAAACTCTTGGCGGAACCCGGCTTCGTTCATGAAGGCATTGTGCGGCCATTCGCATGGTCGGACCTCCGTCCTACGCGGAATGTTGAGGTCACGGTTAGGGGCATTCCCAAGGACACCCTAGGAGCTCCGGCTCGAAGTACCTCTCCGAAGGAAGTTCATTTTCCTAAGAACAAATTTCTGAAAATTTTTGGACCACAAAAAGATGTTAACAAAACTTCACAAGATTGATAGCAACTACTCATACAAGTGCCTAGAGGCTATATCAAGCATTCAAACTACTTAGAACTCAAAGAATTCAACATGCAAGCTCATTTTCAGTAGCACCAATAGCAGCAATTTATGCAAAATATAATCCACTAAAGCAAAAACTAATTGGAGCAATGGAGGAGTCACATACCAAGGAGCAATCCCTCAAAACAGTTTCGGAAACGGAGTTCCGAGCAAAGAGATCGAAAATCTCAGGTTTGGGAGCAAGAACACGAGAGAGAGAGAGAGCTACCATGATTTTTTTTGGAGGTAGGAGGTGAAGTGGGCTAAACAGATACGTGAGTGGGTCCGTGTGGGACTCACAAGGCATCTTGGCGCGCCCTGTTGCCTTGTGAGCAACAGGTGCACCCCCCTGGGTTGTTTTCAGTGCCAAAAATTCGTAAATATTCCAGAAAAAATCATGTTGAAATTTTATTGCATTCTGAGCACTGTTATTTTTGGGTCATTTTTTATTGCACGGATAATTCAGAAAACAGGATAATCATGGCATTTTGCTTTATTAAACTGTAAATAACAGAGAGCAAACTATGATTACCAAAAGTTGTGCTTACTAACTTCATCAACCACATGCCCTTCAAAAAGAATCCATTAATAAGGTTGATCAAGTCTTATTAACAAACTATTTCCGAGTAACATGAAACCGAAGAACTTTCGTATAACACTAAGTTACCTTAACGGGGATATGCATCTCCCCACCAATAAGAATTTGATATTTCTTTTTGACAGTAGGAAGAGGAAATTTAAATCCTTCAATAGCGATTGTCGAAACCTTTTCAATACAATTGATACCATTCACTGAATTTTGCTTATTTGGAAAATAAACTGTATGCTCATTGCCATTGACATGAAAAGTGACTTTGCTTTTGTTGCAATCAATAACAGCCCTGCAGTATTCAAAAAGGGTCTTCCAAGGATAATCGACATGTTGTCGTCCTCGGGCATATCAAGTATAACAAAGTCTGTTAAGATAGTAACATTTGCAACAACAACGGGCACATGCTCGCAAATTCCAATAGGTATAGCAGTTGATTTATCAGCCATTTGCAAAGATATTTCAGTAGGTGTAAGCTTATTCAAATCAAGTCTTTTATATAAAGAGAAAGGCATAACACTAACACCGGCTCCTAAGTCACATAGAGCAGTTTTAACATAACTTTTTTTAATGGAGCATGGTATAGTAGGTATTCCCGGATCTCCTAACTTTTTAGGTACTCCACCCTTAAAATAATAATTAGCAAGCATGGTGGAAATTTCAGCCTCAGGTATCTTTCTTTTATTAGTGACAATATCTTTCATGTATTTAGCATAGGGAGACATTTTCAACATATCAATCAAGCGAGTGCGCAAAAAGACAGGTCTAAGCATTTCAACAAAGCGCTCAAAGTCTTCCTCATCTTTATTTTTAGATGGTTTAGAAGGAAAAGGCATAGGTTTTTGAACCCATGGTTCTCTTTCCTTTCCATGTTTTCTAGCCACGAAGTCTCTTTTATCATATCTTTTATTCTTAGGAGATGGGTTATCAAGATCAGCAGGTTCTATTTCTACATCATTATCTGGTTGAGCATCAACATGAACATCATCATTATCATTATCATTATCATTATCATTATCACTAGGTGGATGTTCATTACCATATTGTGTCTCAGCATCAGAAATAGAAGCATCATTATGATTCTCAGGAGGTTTTTCTATCTCAGGTTCACTAGGAGCATACAAACTCCTATCATTTTTCTTTTTCTTTTTCTTCTTAGATGAACTAGGTGCATCAGTGTTAATTCTTTGAGAATCTTGCTCAATTCTTTTAGGATGACCTTCAAGATATAGAGGATCCTGAGTCATTCTACCTCCTCTAGTAACAACTCTGACAACATGATCATTCATTTTATTATTCATCTCATCAAGCAAATCATTTTGTGACTTAGCTATTTGATCTAGTTGAGTCTGAACCATAGAAGCATGTTTACTTAGGCATTTAACATCATTAGCAGTTCTAAACATCAAATCACTCAAGCGATCAATCATGATGGCATTTCGTTTTAATTGATTGCTAACTTATATATTGAAATTCTCTTGCTTAACAATGTAGTTATCAAATTCACCCAACCATTGACTAGCAGATTTAGTATAGGGACTGTCACTTTTATTGAATCTAAGAAGAGAATTTACCTCTACTACCTGTGTCGGGATGTCGAGCCCATGTATTTTCTTCAATAGGTGGTAGATTGTTAACATCTTCGGCTTTAATACCTTTTTCCTTCATAGATTTCTTAGCTTCTTGCATATCTTCAGGACTGAGGAATAGAATGCCTCTCTTCTTCGGAGTTGGCTTTGGTGGTGGTTCAGGAAGTGTCCACTCATTATCATTCTTTAATATATTATTCAATAGTTCTTCAGCCTGTTCAACAGTTCGTTCCCTGAAAACACAACCAGCACAACTATCTCCCCTCGTCTTAGAGGGAATGATCTTGGTCTTAGCGTCTTTCAGATTCTTCATAGTGATCAATAGATATAATTCCCATGTGACTCAACAAATAGAGCTATGCTCCCCGGCAATGGCGCCAGAAAAAGGTCTTGATAACCCACAAGAATAGGGGATTGCGACAGTCTTCGAGGGTAGTATTTCACCCAAATTTACTAATTCGACACAAGGGAAGCCAAAGAATATTTGCGAGTATTAGCAGTTGAGTTGTCAATTCAACCACACCTGGAGAACTAAATATCTGTAGCAAAGTGTTTAGTAGCACAGTAGTATGATCGTTTTGATAGCAGTAGTAACAGTAACAATAGTAGCAAAGACAGTAACAGTAGCAGTTTTGTAGAGATTGTAACAGTAGCAGCAGCGAAAGTAACTTAGCAAAGATCAATATGCGAAAAGGCGTAGGCATTGGATCAGTGATGGATAATTATGTTGGATGACATTCATCATGTAACAGTCACAACCTAGAGCGATACACAATAGCTCCAATTCATCAATGTAATGTAGGCATGTATTCCATAATAGTCATACGTGCTTATAGTAAGAACTTGCATGACATCTTTTGTCCTACCGTCCCGTGGCAGCGGGTCCTTAAGGAAACTAAGGGATATTAAGGCCTCCTTTTAATAGACAACCGAAACAAAGCATTAGCACTTAGTGAATACATGAACTCCTCAAACTACGGTAATCACCGGAAAGAATCCCAATTATTGTCACCTTGGGATATGCGGATCATAACGCGTAACAGGTGCATACAACTTGCAAGATAGGATCAAGATTACAAATATATTCGTGAAAACATAAAGGGTTCAGATCTGAAATCATAGCACTCGGGCCCTAGTGACAAGAATTAAGCATAGCGAAGTCATAGCAACATCAATCTCAGAACATAATCGAGACGCATCGATCGAGCCCCTTGCACGAGACGTGGTGAGTTGACCTAGCCGGTTGGTTGGCTGTGGATGAACAGTTCCCGTTGCTGCCGCACGCTCGTACGCCCCACCCCAGCCGGTGGGTTGGCTGTGGATGAACAGTACCCTGGCCGTGTGAAGGTGGTTGGCACTGGATGAACAGGACCCTGAGGAGGCCGCCACACCCATGCCGGTTGGGGGTTGATGAACAGGACCACATGGAGGCTGCATGAACAGTAGCTGGTGGAGGCTGGAGGAAGTCGACGATGGATGAACAGTAGCTGGTGGAGCTGGAGGAGGTCGATCGTAGAAGAATAGTAGCCCGTGGAGTCCCGTTTTGCGCTACGCCACACCCCTCCCGATGAACAGGACCCTCGTTACGACCGTAGGTAGTTGGGGAGAAATCCATTTCCTCCGTTTTGCGGTATGCCAGAGCCCTCCCGATCAACAGGACCCCGTTTCGACCGTAGGCGCTCGAACAGAAGTCCGTTTCCTCCGTTTTGCGGTACGCTAGACCCCCAGCCGATGAACAGGACCCCGTTTTGACCGTAGGCGGTCGAATAGATGGCCGTTTCCTCCGTTTTGTGGTACGTCAAACCCTGAGTCGATGAACAGGACCCCGTTTTGGCTGTTCCGTCCAAGCCGGTTGGCTCCCGATGAACAGGACGCGTTCCAACCTAGTCGCTTGGCTCCCGATGAACACGATGCTGCTTCCTCCGTTCCGACTCAGCCGGTTGGCTGCCGATGAACAGGAGGCCGTTGCTGTCGTCCGTTGCCTCTCTCCATGTACACGAGCCCTAGCCGTACGTATGCGCGAGTACGTGTTCGAGACCCAGCCCGTATATGTACGTATGTGTCCGTATTTTTTGCTGTGTGGTTGTACATACGTGTACACGATTTAGACGGGGCTGCCTGAACTGCTATGTCGGAGGCTCTACTATGACACGTTGTCGTGGGTACGACCATCTATGGGGCCATCCAGCCCCTTGTGGTTCGGCAAGGGGGATCAATGTGCACAAAGAGCATGAACAATGGACAACGCAAGGGATTTACCCAGGTTCGGGCCGCTGAGAAGCATAAAACCCTACTCCTGCTTTTGGTGTATTGGTTGTATGAAAGCACAAGTACAGGGAGCGCCCCTCCCGGCAAGGTGCGGAGAGTGCTGCTACGCGAGACGTGCAAGTGTTTGAAAAGGGGTCCGAATCCCCCTAAGTGTTGCCTTGGCCCTCCTTTTATAGCTCAAGGGGTCACCACAGTGGCAAAACAGTAATTATGTAATGATTAGATAGCAAACAGTGCTATCATACCTAATTCTGCCAGTTTAGGACAAAAGCATTAAATGCACCGTTAGGTGTCAAGTGGAGAGGTAGTCCCGGCAAGGTTTCTGCACCGCTTGCCCAGCTACCTCCTATTAACTTGACACGCCTTCTGGACGGGTGTCGTCAAAGGCAAATATCCTCCCAGCATGCTGACACGTGCCCGACAAATCCCACCTAACTGCCTGCGGGCTCGACACCTCATCGATTAGCGACTAGCTGCTCGATGAGGTGGAGCGCTAACAGCTAGCAAGAGCTTGCCGGCACGGAGCTTGCCGGGCCTTCACCTTGCCGGTTTATCCTTGCCGGCAAGTAATATCTTCATCTTCGGTACTGGTTGAGTGCTTGTTGATGTTTCGTCTTGAGCTTCTCCCCAGTGGCTTCCACAACTGGGTCCTGAGTCTTGGCCTTGGCGGTTCCCGGCAAGGTTTGGCCGGCAAGGAAGCTGCCACTGTCTATGCATAAGTCAGGGTATAAAATACCCATGTTTTATACACCGACAGGAGCCCCCGGGCCTGGCCCATACGCGCGTCCGAAGCGACGTTGGGCTAGGCCCAAACAATGTACAGACACGCGGTGGGAAAATTGCCGCTGTAATTTTCGTCATGATGGTTATCCCGACGCACGTCCAATCCACACATTAAATGCGGGTTGTGGGAACTTGAACTGTTGCGGTTACATCGCGGTAGTGCGCCTGTAAAAAATGTGGCTGGGGTAAACAGTGAAGAGCCAGCCCCCCCTCGCGCCTTCCCCATAAAAAGGCAACCGCGAGGAGGCACCGCTCATTCACCCCTGTCTTCCCCTGCTTCATCTTCTTCCTCACGCCAGAACTGCTTTTGACGCCACCACCGCCACTGGTCCGCACCTTGATTCGGCCACCTTCTTCCTCCCCAATCCTTGATGGCACCCAAGAGAGCCGATGAGGCGGGGAAGAAGCCCGCCAAGCCGCTCGATCCCAAGGCAGAGGAGAAGAAGAAGGCACTGGAAGAGTTGGAGAAGCGGCGGAGGGAGAATGTGATCTTCTCGCCATGTTCCTTAGACGCCAACGAGTTGATCAGGAGGTACGCATACATGTGGGGGAGAGATACCAAGGACCACAAGGCGCCCGTAGTGCTCCCCGAGGGCAACAAGGATCCGTCGGATTCATATCCGTTCTTCTGCGCCTATTTCTACTGCGGCCTGGTTCCCCCATTCTCGGATTTCTTCAGCGCCATGATGTTTGGTTACGGGTTCAGGCTGCTGGATTTCACTCCAAACGCAATGACTTGCATGGCAGTCTTTGCTCATCTGTGCGAGAACTTTGTCGGAGTCGCCCCCAATGTGGATCTGTTCTGTCACTTTTTCATTCCCCGGATTGAAGACAAATCGCTCTCCAGCAGCATGGCCTGGAGCCCCAGGGCAAAAACCAAGGGCGAGTACCTTGCCGGGCAGCTCCACCTCAAGTGGGAAGAGTGGAGAGCGGAGTGGTGCGGGATCCAGGAGAAGTGTTTTCCCCAGTTCTGCATACCGCGTACGACGAGGGTTGTGCGCGGCAAGAATTAGAGCAGCATGGGTGCCACTGACGCCAAGCTTCGTCCGACACTGAACAGGATCGCCTGCCTTAAGGCTGCCAATCTAACCATAGAGATGGTTGGCGCCAATTTCCTCTGGCAACGCGTAGCGCCGCTGCAGAAGAGGGAAAGATTCGCTTGGCAATACCAGAACGCCGCCGATGTCATGTGGCTGTACCCTGGGACCGGTAACAACTTGTCGGTTATGGAGCACGCCTGCCTCTGCAAACAGTTGTTCCGGAAGACTGGCACATTCCACTTGCCGGATAAGATCGTCCCACTGCACATAAACTCCGCCAAGGATTCCATCCTGGCGGTGATGCCGGACTGCGACGCTCACAGAGTGAAAGCAGACTGGGATCTGCCCACCTTGGAGCACGAGATGGAGTGGGCCTCCAACCTGACGGAGAAAGCTTCCCGGAAGGAAACAGATCTCATCCGGGCCACCACCGAGGAAGAGCTGGCATACATCGCCAGCAAGGCCGCATAGATCGCGAGGATCAACGCGGCGGGCGGTTCTGGTGCCGTGGCAGCCGAGGCTGATGAAGAGGAGCATCCCAAGGAAGAGGGTGCCGAAGGGCAACAAGAAGAGCCTACCGGGGATGAGATTGCCGGGGCTGAGGTCGCCGGGTCCGAGGCTGCCGAGACCGAGGTTTCCGGGTCCGAGGCTACCGGATATGAGGCTGTTGGAGAGCCTGAAGAAGAGGAAGGTCCTCGAGCTCCGAAGAGAAGGCGCCGCCTTCGGAGGGCGGTCAGTCAAGAGCCGGTGCACGCTTCCTCGCCGAGAGTTGGCCCCACGGTGAAGAAGACGACCACCAAGGCCGGCCGCCAAGAGGAAGTACGCCGGCAATCGACCCAGCGTCCCCGAACTCAGCCCTCATCTCCTCAGCGGGAGGTGGTCGAGGAAGTCGAATCCATCCAGCCGACGAGCTCACCTGCCCCGGTACTCAAGAGGGCCAGAGAATCGCCTCCGCCAGTGACGTACGACTTCGACGTCCTCGGCGAGTCTGAAGAGGAGGATGAGTAAGTGACTTCGCTTGTTCCCATCAAGCCTTGATTCCATTTGACTGTCATTTTAACTTGATCCCTTTTGTCTTGATAGGGACCCAGAACCGCTCATGCATCAGTCGAAGCGGCCCAGGTCTGCAGCAGCACAGGATCCCGTGGCAAGCGTTGGGCAGGGGGTTGCAATGGCTGAAGCCATCGTTATTAGCCCCCAGCTCAGCCCCCCGCGTGAGGATGTGGTGCCGGTGCCTCCCATCAGCACCAGTACTGGAGTTCCTACTGCTGAGCCTGTCGTGGAGACGGAGGAGGCCCATCAAGAGGAGGAGCGCCAAGAGGCGGTTCCAACCGTGGCTCCCCCATCGACCAATGTCCCGGAGAGCGCTTCCCCGACAAGGGCCTCCACCGATGAGCCTGCCCACACGGGGGCCACCCCGATGAGCGAGGCCGCCAACGACCATGCGCCGGCAACGCGAGTTGCCGGGGAAGGAGTCGTCCCTCCTCAGCAAGCACCAATGGGTAATCCTCTTGCCTTTGCATACCTCTTCCGGGAAAGATTTCCTTTTTGTCTTCTTGAACTTGACTTGTGATTTTGGAATCCTATTTCACCCTTGTTCTTGCTCCAATCCACAGCTCCAACCTCCCCTGAAGAAGGCGAAGTCCTTGTGGAGGTAGCCAATATTGCAAGGGATGCCGCTGATGAAGCCGCCAAGATTGCCGCTGAAGAGAGCCTTGTGCAAGTTGCCGAGGAGGCCAGAATACTCCCTGAGGAATCCGAGAGGCTCCCCGACAACACGCCTGACCCCGCCAGGATGGATGTGGAGGAGGCGCCTGTCAACACTGACGCGCCGAACCCCGGCAACCAACTAGTGGCGCCAACCTTGCAGGCCCCGTCAAGCAGCTTGGCGTTGATCGCTTCTCAGCACGGGTCCGGAGCCCCCAGTTCATCCGGTGCTGCAGGGCCAAACTTTGATGAATAAATAGCCCGGATCTGCTCCCTTTGGCCCAAAGGATTGACGAATCCACCGACGCGACCGACAATGTCAAAGATCTCGTTTTCATGGAAATCATGGCCGTCGGGTTCAAAGGCGTCCAGGAACGGTACAGTCGGAGGTGGGATAAGGTGCAAGAGGAGCGCAAAGCTGCGGATCTAGTCGACCAGAGGTTGAGGGGGAAGGCGGACGAGCTGCGCCAATGGTACAGCCAGCAGGCCCGAAATCTTAATGCCGCCAACAAAAAAGCAGCAATCCGTGACACCAAGCTGACAGAGCGCGAAACGCTGCTCAATGCCAAAGAGAAGGATCTTGCCACACGGGAAGGAGCCCTTGTCGCCACTCTTCACGGCAAGGATGATGAGATTGAATCGCTCCTTAAGCAGCGAACTCAGGCGCTGGAAGACGGGCTCAAGAAATTGATCGAAGCCCAGGCCTTGGAGAACGCCGCCAAGCTTAAGGAGGCTACTGATAAGGCTGCCGCTGCTGCTTCCGCCAAGGCAGAACTGGAATCTCGGGTGGCCAAATTGAATGAAGATCTCGTCAGCAGCGGCAAGGTTATCGAGGCTCTTAAGGACGAAGCACTGAAGGCAGCCCGCACTCTAGGGGACTTGCAAACGCTACTGTCGTCCAAGAACCAAGACCTTGACGCCGCCGCCAAGACGATTGGAGATATGAAATCCCAATTGGCCACCATGGTAATAGCTTCGGAATCCGCCAAGGGGAGGGAGATTGTCTTGACGGAGAAGCTGGAGATGGAAGAGGCCTTGAATAAGGAGGCTGAGAACAACTATGCCCAACTGCACGAGAACCTCGCCCTCTAGACCGGCAGGCTTGTCAACGCCGCCGAACGCATCAGCTCCCAAATTGCCGTGATGGACATGAAGAGCTGGGGCTTCATTGTCAATGACAAGGAGGCCACCAGCGTCCGTCTGACCAAGTTCTTCGAGGGCCTTATCGACGCCTTGAAGACATATCACGAGGACAGGTCAGCTTCGTTCGCCGATGAATCCCGGAAGTTTGCGCGCGAGATCGTGTACAGGGTGCTGCTCAAGATCGCTCATCGCAATCCCGGCCTTGATCTCTCCGGGGTCTTCAGGAGGCTGCCGGCGAGCACAGACGTCACCGCTGCCGACAAGATTGCCGCCCCTCTCGCCGACAAGGTTCTCCAAATCCCCAGGGTCTAGGGCGATCATCGGGATTGAGTTTGTCGTTACATTCACCACCGTGCTGCATGTGAAAGATACATTTGACCTTATATTAGCCCCGCACTGTTTCCATGATGTAATATAACTTGTGTTGCTCGAATGCATGCTGTTCCCCTTGCTTTATTTCGCCTTTGTATGATCGCATCCCTAAGTTGTTTGGAAACTTGCCGGTGTGCACACTTGCCGCGAGCGCTTCGAGGAATGGGTCCTTAGCAGCGTGCTGGAAGTGCCACTGCCGGCAAGGCTACTTGTCGGGACAGAACGCGGCTACTAGGCTTACCGAGCGGACTCGAGGCAAGCTAGAGCGCAGACCAATCGCGACAAGGTTCCTTTTGTGTGCAGGTTTCTCATACAAAGTACAGAACCGTTCAAGGGAAAACGCGAATGTAATCGAGGAAATTTTTTCAAAGTTTTTCAACTTAGCTTTACCTTGTGTCACTTCTCTCGTTGTATGAAATGATCACTTGAACGTCATCAAAATGCAAAATGGTACCCCATCTCCACTCCCCCCGGGAAACTTGCACGCGAGGGATCCTTCTGTCCTTTTAAGAAAAAGAAAGAAGAGAAAAGAATGTTTTGGGAACCTTGACGGTCCATCGGTCATTCCATACAAATTAAAGTGTAAATCACAAAATCGTATGCATCCACATATGAATGAATATGTGCGAGGAGTTGCGAAACACTTAGCTTTATTATGCACAGGATCTGCGCCTGGCTTTGTACAAAGGGTTACATGTCTCGCCGACAAAGCTTGTACAAAAGGGGTTGTCGGGAGGTGTCCCGGCAACTGCGCCTTATGGGTAGAACTTGCGAAGATGCTCAGTATTCCATGAGTTTTGCACGTGAATGCCATCTTCGGTCTCCAGACGGGCTGCGCCAGGTCTGGTGACTCGTACTACCCGGTAAGGGCCTTCCCACTTCGGCGTCAACTTGTTTGATCCCTTGGCGGACTGAACGTGCTGAAGAACAAGGTCGCCTTCCTCAAGGCTTCGGGCATGCACTTTGCGGCTATGGTAGCGACGCAAGGCTTGCTGGTAGCGTGTAGCTCGCATAGCCGCCCAAAGATGATCTTCCTCAAGGAGCATTGCATCGTCTTGCCGTAGCCGCTCTTGCTCAGCCTCATCGTAAGCGAGAACTCAAGGTGACCTGTACATGAGTTCCGTGGGGAGCACTGCTTCTGCACCGTAGACTAGGGAGAAGGGCGTTTGGTGTCGTTCTGTGTGACCAAAGAACCGCCGGCAACTCATCAATCCAACACCTTCCACATTTGCGCAGCCTGTCAAAGGTTCTTGTCTTGAGGCCACGCAACACTTCAGCATTCATCCTTTCCGCCTGGCCATTGATTTTCGGGTGAGCAACAGACGCAAAACAGATTTTGCTACCAAGGTCTTGGATATACTGCATGAAGGTGCGGCTCTTGAATTGTGTGCCGTTGTCGGTGATGATTCTGTTGGAAACCCCAAAACGGCAAACTAATCCTTTGAAGAACTTGACGGCTGATTGCGCTGTCACCTTCCTCACTGGCTCCACTTCAGGCCACTTTGTGAACTTGTCGATGGCGACGTACAAGAACTCAAAGCCCCCGGCAGCGCGGGGGAAGGGGCCCAAGATATCGAGCCCCCAGACCGAAAAGGGCCAAGAGAGAGGGATTGTTTGGAGAGCTTGAGCTGGCTGATGTATGTTCTTCGAATGGAACTGGCATGCTTCACACTTGGTTACTAGCTCGGTCGCATCCTGGAGGGCAGTGGGCCAATAGAAGCCTTGTCGGAATGCCTTGCCGGCAAGGGCCCTTGATCCTATGTAAGAGCCACATATGCCTCCGTGTATCTCTGCCAACAGCTTTTGTCCTTCTTCCCGGCAAATACACTTCAATTTCACACCGTTTGGTCGCTTTCTGTATAGAATGCTATCCACAAACTGATACATACTTGACTGACGGGCTACTTTCTCAGCTTCTTCTTGCTCATCGGGAAGTTCTCCTATTTGAAGGAAACGGACTATCTGTTGTGCCCATGCCGGAGCCTGCGGCTTGACGACAAGGACTAAAGGCATCTCTTCGGCCACGGGAGCGCTTGCTTCTGCGACAAGAACCTGGGGTTCTGCGCTAAGCGGCTGCTCACCGGCAACCGTGTTGTTGTTCCTGGCAACATCCTTACCGGCGGCTTCCGGGAGCTCTGCCGGAAAATACTTGCCGGTATTCAACTTCCTTCTCTTACCGGCCTGTGTTGATGGAGTGACTGTTGGTTGATTCAAATGGAGCACAAACGTTCCGGTTCCACGGGAACCTTTTGAGCAGCACACTTTGACAGGCTATCAGCAATGCTGTTTTCCGCACGAGGGATGTGCTCTGTTTGCAACCCGTCAAAGTGTTCTTCCAATTTCCTCACTTCTTCCACATATGCTTCCATCAACGGGCTCTGGTAATCTTTGTTTACTTGCTTCACAACGAGCTGCGAGTCACCGCGGATGATCAATTTTTTGATCCCAAGGTCCACTGCGATCCGAAGACCGGCAAGGAGTCCTTCGTACTCAGCAGTGTTGTTTGTGGCTTGCTCCCTGGGAAAGTGCATTTGAACCACGTACTTGAGGTGCTCTCCGGTGGGTGCGATAAGCAACACTCCGGCACCGGCGCCTTACAGCGAAAAGACACCGTCAAAGTACATGATCCATTCTTTGGCTGTCTCTTTGCCGGGGAGAGCTATTTCTCGAATTTCTTCGTCTTGCGTTGGCGTCCATTCGGCGATGAACTCCGCCAAGGCCCTACTCTGAATGGTTGAAGTGCTTTCAAACTTGAGTGCAAAGCTTGACAATTCCAACGCCGACTCCACTATCCTGCCAGTTGCCTATGGATTTCTCAAGATGCATTGCAACGGAAAGCGGGTGACGACGGTGATTTCATGTGCTTGGAAGTAGTGGCGCAGCTTTCTCGAGGCCATAAGGAGGCCGAAAAGCAGCTTTTGGACGCCAGAGTATCTTGATCTAGCCCCTTGCAGAAGGGAGCTAACAAAGTACAAGGGTCGCTGCACCACCTTCTTCTTCGGCACCGCTTGTTGATCGGCTTCACTTGCTTGCGCCGTCTTTGACTTGTCGGCACCAGATCTTGCCGGAGAAGATTCCGGTTTGTCACTGGACGGGTTTGTCGTGGTTGCTTCTTCGTCATCGACTTCCCTCTGTGCCACTAATGCAGCACTAGCCACTTGATTCGTTGCCGCTACGTATAGCAGCAACGTCTCTTGCGGTCTAGGTGCAACTAGCGTTGGCGCGGAGGAGAGGTATCTTTTCAAGTCCTGTAGTGCGGCCTCCGCTTCCGGAGTCCATTTCATTGGACCTGCCTTTTTCAAAATCTTGAAAAATGGCAGGGTGCGCTCAGCGGATCTTGAAATGAACCTACTCAAGGCAGCAACACAACCGGCAAGACGCCGCACATCCTTGACACTTCTTAGTGCTTGAATCTGCTCAATTGCTTTGATCTTGTCGGGATTTGCTTTGATTCCTCACTGAGATACAAAGAATCCGAGGAATTTGCCGGATGGAACGCCGAACACACACTTCTCGGGATTGAGCTTCAAGTTGATTTTGCACAAGTTTGCAAACGTCTCTTCCAAGTCTTGAACGAGGGTAGATTTGTCCTTGGTCTTGACTACTATATCATCCATGTATGCTTCCACATTCCTGTGCAGTTGGGGCTCAAAACCAATCTGGACCGCCCTTGCAAATGTTGAACCGGCACTCTTTAATCTGAAAGGCATACGCACGAAGCAGTACATGCCACATGGAGTAATGAATGTGGTTTTCTCTTCATCCTCCTTGGCCATGAATATTTGATGGTATCCAGAGTATGCATCAAGGAAGGGGAGCAAATCACAGCCGGAACTAGAGTCTACAATTTGATCAATGCGCGGCAAAGGGAAAGGATCCTTTGGACATGCTTTGTTAATATCAGTGTAGTCAATACAAAGTCTCCACTTTCCGTTTGCTTTGCGCACCACAACTGGATTTGCTAACCAAGTTGGATGTAGTACACCTCTAACCAATCCTGCTGCTTCAAGATTCTTGATTTCTTCGGCAATGAATTGTTGCCGCTCCACTGCTTGCTTCCGGACTTTTTGCTTGACGGGCCGAGCATGGAGACAGACAGCAAGGTGGTGCTCAATTACCTTCCTGGGAACACCGGGGATGTCAGATGGTCATCATGCAAACACATTGACATTCGCCCGCAGGAAGGCAACGAGCGCGCTTTCCTATTTGCTGTCAAGGGTGGCACTAATGGTGAAGGTACCGTCAGTGCCGTCCTCCCTCGCAGGCACCTTCTTGGTCGCCGGTGAAGTAGCTTTGGATTTCTTACCGGCAGAGCGCTCCGGCAAGTCTTCAACAGGCGCGCAGCCCTCCGAAGAGGTGCGCTTCCCGGAATCTTTGCTGGAAGTCTTGCCAGACTTCTTGTTTTCTTTCTTCTTGGCGGGAGCTGGTGCCTTGGCGGCCTCCGCTGCAACCGCATCTCTGTACATCTTGTCGATGCAAATGACTGCATCTTTCTTATCGGAGTTGATGGAAATGACACCCATCGGCCCTGGCATCTTCAACGTGTTGTAAGCATAGTGAGATGCTGCCATGAATTTTGCCAAGGCTGGGCGGCCAAGAATTCCATTGTACGGCAAGGGGATCTTGACGACGTCAAACACAATCCTTTCCATTCTGTAGTTCAGTTGCCCACCAAACGTCACCGGTAATGTGATCTTCCCCTTGTGCTAGCTTCTTCTCAGGTTTACTCCTTGAAACGTGCCCGTTTTCTCGAGTTCCTCGTCGGGGATCTGCAGCCTTTTGATAACTTCTGGAGAGATCTGATTCAGACCGGCCCCACCATCAACTAACATCTTTGTTACTTGGAGGTTGCAAATTGTTGGCGAAACCAACAACGGCAAACACCCGACCGCAGTTATGTGATCAGGGTGGTCCTCAGCATCAAAAATGATAGGCGTGTGTGACCATTTGAGCGGCTTTTGAGAGCCCATTGCCGGTTCTGCCGCATTAACCTCACGCGCCCACTGCTTAAGTTGGCGGTGAGAGGAGTGCAAGGATGCTCCCCCGTCAATGCACATGGCATCGGTTGCCTTCTGGAATTCTTGTTCGCTGGTCTCATCATCGTCTTCTTCGTCACTTCCATCATCTTCCTCTTTCTTGTCTCGGCCTCTAGCAGGCTTCTCTTTCTGTTGCTTGGCTTTGCCGCGGCGGCCTCCTTGACCACCACGACCCTTTTTGCTGGATCCACCAGTACCATCTTGACCCTTCTCTTTGTCCCGCTTTTCATATTCGGCCTTTTGTTTCTCAACAAGGTGCTCGACTTGTCGGCACTCTTGGAGATCATGGCCCTCGGTGCGGTGAATCTTGCAGTATGGTCCATCAGACTTGCCGGCCTTCTCATTCGCCGCCGCCTCCTGACAAGCGGCGCATACAGCTGCCTCCTTGCCAGAGTTCTCAGTCTTGGCTTTCTTGGCGGGCTCAGAGTTGCCGGAGCCCTCGAGAGCCATGACAGTCTTGCCTTTGCGCTTCCTGTTGCGCTTTCGGCCTTTCTTCCTCGGGGTGGCAGCATCATCGTCCTCAGAATCTACCTCGGCACCAGCGTCCTCCCCGGGAAGCCTTCTTCCTTCCTCAGCACGTGCACACTTATCCGCCAACGTGTAGAGCTCGTTGACGGTCTTGGGTAACTTGACGTTCATTTTCTCCCGCATCCTTCGATTGCGCACATTAGTGTGAAAGGCAGCAATGATGGCTGCGGGGTGCACATCTGGAATGTTACGGTGCACACGGCTGAACCTCTGGATGTACTTGCGCAAAGTTTCACCGTCTCTTTGCGGGATCACTTGCAGGTCGCTGGGCTGTCCAGGAGCCTTGTGGCCTCCGGTAAAGGCACCAACGAATTCGTTGCAGAGATCTGACGACGAAGAAATGGAGTTCTCCGGCAAGTTCATCAACCAAGACCTCACATTGGGTTTCAGTACCAACGGGAAGTAGTTGGTGAGGATTTTCTCATCTCTTCCCCCGGCGGCTTGTACGGCAATCGTGTAGATGCCCGGAAACTCTGCCGGATTCAGCTTGCCGTCGTACTTCTCTTGTACTTCTGGCTTGAAGGCCCGGACGGACAGCCATCGGACTTGCCATAGCTCGGGGGTGAAAGCGGGACACCCAACCTCATAAGGTAGATATCCGCCAACCCCTGGCGCAGGCTCATCAACGATGTGGCCGTTGCACGCGTCGGATTGACGGCGCGCCTCCCGGCGCCGTTCGATGGTGGTTTGGGCGTCTTCTGCCCGCCTATCTCGCAGCACTTGCCGCTGGTCTTGCCGCGCTCACGGATCCGAAGAGGCCATCGACACTTCATCAGGCTTGAAGGATTGCCGAGCTTGCTGCGGTTGTTGGCATTGCTGCTGCTGAGCCTGTTGCCGCTGAGGTGATTGCACCGTTAGTGTAGTACCGTCAACGCGGCCACCAGCCGGAGCCGCCGGTGCCATTTGCAGACGCCGTGAGGGCTCCGCTTGCTGTGATTTACTGACTTTGGCAAACCCAATCAAGCTTTGGATGGTGGCTCTCCACTCATCCATCTTCTCCGCCGCTGGAGGGAAGTTCAGCAGCATCTGGGCTCGCGCCATTGCTTCTGCTGTTGTGGCTGGCATGGCCGGAAGCGAAGACCGTGACGTCGCTCTACTCTTGGCGGAGCCAGCAGGAGCACAATCGCGGTCTTGCTGCCGTGACACATGATCTGCAGCGGGTCGCCGTGGCGGAGGCGGTGCCTGAGGATCTCAGATTTGATCAATAGGAGTCTTGCCGTGCGGTCGCCGCTACCCGGAGTCGTTGGCGCCGCTCAGGGCTGTTCTGCGCCCATTGTGCGAGGGACGCAGCGTCTGTCCCAAAGCTGCATCCTTGGACGCCGCCGTGGCAGGATCTTGGCTCGCGCCGGCCCGGGCGTTGCCGCTCCGGTGGCTGCATTCGTCGGCGCGGCGAGGAGGAGGAGGAAGGAGAGGTCGTCCGTCCGCTCTGCCCGCGCCGTCATGGCTCTGTTCGCCGGAGGATCGAGGGGGTCGACTGCCTCCAGCGCGCTCATCTCCTGCGCTGACCGTGGTGGGCGCGGCGACCGCGCCGCCTGCGCTGGTAGTGCCAACAGCGATACCCGCACCGCCCACATTGGCCGCGCCGCCTGGGCCACCAGCAGATGCATGCGGGGTCGCCGTCATCGTGATGCCCTTCTTCTTGGGCGCCATCGATGACGAGGGGGACGACGAGGAAGTTGATGAAGATGATGAAGAAGACGCGCAATCCACTGATCAAGGTTTGTGCAAGCGATACCCCCTACCTGGCGCGCCAAAGATGTCGTGGGTACGACCATCTATGGGGCCATCCAGCCCCTTGTGGTTCGGCAGGGGGAATCAACGTCCACAAAGAGCATGAACAATGGAAAACGCAAGGGATTTACCTAGGTTCGGGCCGCTGAGAAGCGTAAAACCCTACTCCTTCTTTTGGTGTATTGGTTGTATGAAAGCACAAGTACAGGGAGCGCCCCTCCCGGCAAGGTGCGGAGAGTGCTACTACGCGAGAAATGCAAGTGTTTGAAAAGGGGTCCGAATCCCCCTAACTATTGCCTTGTCCCTCCTTTTATAGCTCAAGGGGTCACCACGGTGGCAAAACAGTAATTATGTAACGATTAGATAGCAAACAGTGCTATCATACCTAACTCTGCCAGTTTAGGACAAAAGCATTAAATGCACCGTTAGGTGTCAAGTGGAGAGGTAGTCCCGGCAAGGTTTCTGCACTGCTTGCCCAGCTACCTCCTATTAACTTGACACGCCTTCTGGACGGGTGTCGTCAAAGGCAAATCTCCTCCCAGCATGCTGACACGTGCCCGACAAATCTGACCTAACTGCCTGCGGGCTCGACACCTCATCGATTAGCGACTAGCTGCTCGATGAGGTGGAGCGCTAACAGCTAGCGAGAGCTTGCCGGCACGGAGCTTGCCGGGCCTTCACCTTGCCGGTTTATCCTTGCTGGCAAGGAATATCTTCATCTTCGGTACTGGTTGAGTGCTTGTTGATGTTTCGTCTTGAGCTTCTCCCCAGTGGCTTCCGCAACTGGGTCTGAGTCTTGGCCTTGGCGATTCCCGGCAAGGTTTGGCCGGCATGGAAGCTGCCACTATCTATGCATAAGTCAGGGTATAAAATACCCATTATTTATACACCGACACACGTGCTGCTCCTTACACACCCACAGTTCATCATTGCAGAGAGACCGATTGACCAATATGACGTACACGTTCGCGACCAGACAGACAACGCTACGTACGCTTCGACCGGGTGGGTCCCAGCTATCAGGGAGGATAAGGAGGCACTTCCTTGCGTGCGAAGACATAGCAGGTGGGTCCCAGCTATAAGGGGGGAATCATTTTTTTGCGCGTAATAAGGAGGCACTTCCTTGCGTGCGAAGATGTAGCTGGTGGATCCAGCTTTCAGCCTCACCGCGTACAGTCCTCTTCCGATGGCTGCCGTTCATTGACCACGTTGACTATGCCGCGCCGAGAGCACCAAGGCGGTGGACGACGGCGAGGCCTAGGAATGGAATGACGTGGAGCTGGGGAAGACGCGGCAGTGGATGCCCACGCGGAGGGGAGTACAAGGGTTGGTTGGTTCGGCTGCGGTGTGAGGCTGCCATCGCCGGAGAATAACAGGGGATATGGGTGAGTAGAGGGAAGGCCTAGCCAGCGGTGGAAGTAGGGTGTGGCGGTGAGGCCTGCGTGACAGCACAGCCGGCCACAGGAGGCAGGAGCAGGCAGCCCCGCCGGCGCTGGTTTGGGCGGCTGGAGCAAGAAGATCAGATATTGAAGAAGCAGAACAGCCGTTGGATTAACATCCAACGTTCACCGTTGCTACAATCATTTGTTGACTAAGCGGACAAAGCCCTGCATACGTGTCAACTTAGTAGGCCCACAAGTTAGCCTCCAAATCCGGTGGGTCCCAGTTTTCATTGGGAGGAATCTTTTTTCGTGTAATAAGGAGGCACTTCCTTCCGTGCGAGGATATAGCTGGTGGATCCTAGCTGTCTGGGGGAGGAATCATTTATTTTTCGCGTAATAAGGAGGTACTTCCTTGCATGCGAAGATGTAGCTGGTGGGTACCGGATGTCAGGGGGGACGAGTCATTTTTTTGCGCGTAATTAGGAGGCACTTCCTTGCATGCGAAGATGTAGCTGGTGGGTCCAAGCTGTCAGGGGGGGAATCATTTTTCTTGTGCGTGATAAGGAGGTACTTCATGGCGTGCGACCATGGACCTCATGGGTCCCAGCTGTCCGCCTCTCCACATACAGTACTCTTTCGATGGCTGTCGTTCATTGACCGCGTTGATGACGCCGTGCCGAGAGCACCAAGGCGGTGGACGATGGCTAGGATAAGGGTGGGAACGACCCGGAGCCGGGGAAGACTTGGTAGTGGATGCCCATGGGGAGGGGAGTACGAGGGTTGACTGGTTCGGCTGCGGTGTGAGGCTGCCGTCACTGGAGAATAACAGAAGGTGTGGGTGAGTACATGTATGACCTGGCCACCGGTGGGAGTAGGGTGGGACGGCGAGGCCTGGGCGGCAGCACAGCCGGCCACGGGAGGCAAAAGCAGGCGCTCATGCCGGCGAAGGTTTTGGGCTTTTGGCCGCTAGAGCAACAAGATCAAAGATTGAAAAAGCAGGATGGCCGTCGGATGTCAATCCAACGGCTAGTTGTCAGAATAGTTTGTTGACTTTTCTTTTTGACCATTAAATCGTTTTGTTGACTAAATGGACAACGCCTTGCGCAGGCTTTGTCCTCGTGGGCCAACAATTTTTTTGAGAACTCCTCGGCATTGGTCCAACAAAGTCAGCTTCAAAAGCTCTTGCGGACATGCAGCCCATTTATTTGGTTTTTACAGCCCATTTGATTTTATTATCCAATACATCGATTTCTTGGGCTGGGTGAAAAAATAATAGCCTATTTACTATTTCTGAGAATTTACAGCCCATTTGATTATTTGTTCGAATACACCTATTTACTGGGATGGGTGAAAAAATAATATTGTGGACATGCAGCCCATTTATTATAGGGATTTCTATTTCCATGCCCCTGGTTCCTTAGCTCTACTCAGTTTTGCCCCGCCTCCTTAACACGCCTCACTTTTCCCCTCCTGTCTTCACCCCAGCCTCACAACTGCCCAAATGGAGTGTTTTCGTTGGGTCAAACTTATTGACCGTTACCTTGGTGGGTTCCTGACGAGTGGGCCTTGGATGAGAGCACGATGAGTGGGCCCACCTGGACACCTTGGCGCTGCTCAGTGCGGGCTTTAAGTAATTGGGTCGACCTGCTCTGTGTGGGTTTTAAGTGCGAACAGTGTCGAATACCTTTTTAAATTTCCAATAAACTTAAGAAATTGATAAAATATTAATTTTAAATCCAATTCAGTTGATTCAAGTTCCTAAATTCGTTTTATATTTAGTCCTATTTATAGCAAAACTGTTGAATCTTTCGAATATCCATTTTTGACCCAGGCTCATCTGCATCCCGTCAAGAATTTTTTTATAAAAAATTTAAAAAAAATTCAAAAAAATCCATTTTTTTTCCATGGGAGATAATTTGATGCGTGAGGGGCGCTCCAAATTTCATAGCATTTGTACATATGAGTAGCTCTCAGCAAAAAAGACAATTTAGGTCAAATCAGTACATGAACAGTAAACTTTTTTACAGAACCCAAATTTGTCTTTTTTGCCGAGCTCTACTCAGATATCCAAATGATATGAAATTTGGAGCGGACCTCACGCACCAAATTATCTACCATGTTTTTTTTTTTGGAAGTTTTGAATTTTTCTAGTATTTGTTTTGTATTTTTTCTTCAGCGTGGGTGCAGATGAGCCTGGGCACCGAATCGCTGCTCTCTGAATCTTTCAACTAATTTGTGGATACTACATACAATCCTACCTAAGTATCTGAAAATGATTTTTGCCAATTGTTTGGACCAACTATAAGACACTTGTAGTACAATTTTGAATTATTATCTTTAAATGTCATGAAATTCATATAATCAATGGAATATAGCAAAAAAGCTCAAAAATTCAAAATCTTTTGGCAATATGGTCTACTTTGTGTGAAAATTGGATAAGTGAATTTTTGCATCTTATTTCTGCTAGTTGCTTCACACAAAAAAAACCTCTTTTGGCACTTGAAAAATGAAAAGTCATCGTATTCCTAGTTTATCATTTTTCCTAGAAAGTAGTACACATAAAAGGACTCCATGCAAAAGGATTGCATTTTTTTGAATCTTTTTTCAGTTTCTTTCACTTTTTAGAAAATGGGGTCAACATTGTCAGCATGCCTATTCATAGAAAGGGGTTGAATCTTTCAACTTTTTTTATGAATACTTCATATAGTCCTACCTGAGTACCTTAAAATAATTTTTCCACTTTTTATAACCAAACTATAATACACTTGTAGTTCAATTTTGAATTACTTTTGGTAAATGTCTAGAAATTCATTTAATCAATGGAATATAGCAAAAAAGCTCACAAACTCAAAATCTTTCGGCAGTAGGCCTCCAATATGGTCCATTTCATGTGAAAATTGCAAAATATCGTCACCTTAAATGAAAATATGACATGGATATAGCCATGAACTTGGTCTTTTGGCTTGAAAGCCATGAACCTTCATAGATGGTAGTCCATTTTGTGAACACTTTTTTAAATAATCATTGTATTCCTAGTTTATCATTTTTTCTGGAAATTAGTACACATAAAAGGACTCCGTGCAAAAGGATTGCATTTTTTGACTCTTTTTTCATTTTCTTTCACTTTTTGCAAAATGGGGTCAACATTGATATTCATAGAAAGGGGTTGAATCTTTAATTTTTTTTTTGCAAATACTGCATATAATCCTACCTAAGTACCTTAAAATGATTTTTTCCACTTTTTGTAACGAAACTATAACGCACTTGTAGTTCAATTTTGAATTACTTTTGGTAAATGTTCAGAAATTCATTTAATCAGTGGAATATAGCAAAAAGCACAAAAACTCAAAATATTTTGGCAGTAAACCAGGGGCATGAAAATATAAATCCCTTTATTATATTTGTTAGTTTACAACCCATTTGCTTTTAGTAGAAATAGACCCATTTTCTGGGATGGGTGAAAAAACATGTTGGTCTGGACAGAGCATTTCCTATAAAAAATTAATTCCGAGCTAGGAATTTTGTTGAAAAACTTTAAGTTGGGCTTGGCATTCTTGTATAAAAATAGAACTGAGTTGTGCATTTTTTATAAAAAAAACATAGGCTGGGTTGCGCTTATTTTAGTTCAAAAGAAAACCTGGGCTGGCACGCGTCTTTTGGCCCAGTTGCATTGCTGATGTTCAACGAACAAGGCCTGTGTAGTACAGTACAACTTTACGTATGTACTCCCACATTCAACGACGCCTGAAATGGCCCAAACAAGGCTTGTGTACATTTTTTAAAGTCACTGAACTCAAATTTTAAGTTGAGAAAAAATGTAGACTCCAGTGAAACCTAATTAAAAGCTATCACGAGCGAAGAAATAATGTTGCGAGGCCCACTTGTTAGAGGGAGAGAGAGAGAAATTGATTGGTCGATGCTCATGCATACATCTTTCAGCCATATGCATTGCTGATGCTCGGTACAAACTTATATAGTTGACACAATCATATACAACATCATAGCACATTGAGCTTGCATACAAAAATTTCACGCGGGCGACACAATAGGGGTGGAAGCAGTGGATCGCTACGGGTAGGGCTATCTAGAAACCAACAAACTCGTACATCACCGTTCATCGACTTGATCAATGACGTGGAAATATCTTTAATGCTGTGCAAAGAAAACGGACAGACAAACACAATAAGTTCTGCTAGCACATTAAGTTGACGTACACCCATTCCGGAAAAAAAATCCAGGTACAAAAATAGAACAGGTCACAATCAAATGTATCATATCAGAGCTAGACACCTATAGCTCGGATATAAGTAGTATCTGAAAAGATTTACCTCAAATTAGAGCACATCCAGGCAGGCAGCCCGGCCTCTTCTCCCAAAGAAGCAGTGCCTCCGCCGCGCGATGGAGTAGGCCCTGTGCCATCCATCATTCCAAGCAACACGGGGAAAGTCTAACGTTGACTCCTATAATGGACGTCGTCGATGGACCCCGCCACCAGCCACGGTGGCAGGACTTCGATTGATGGATTGACCACTTCTTTGACATGCACGGAGACTCGATATAGGTACATACCTAACGTGGTCCACGTCGGCCTTGGTGGCGACAAATAGTACAACCCCGGTTCCTACACTGGTATCTCAACACCAATCACCTTCGGTATGGTGGATGGCTTCTTCATCCATGCCATAACCGTCAGAGCCTAGATGTCTTGAGGAACAAACATCCTTAAGAGCTCACCTCCTAGGTCGTTGATAAGCTCATTCATGGACTCGCTGTTCCAAGCCTGTCGAGGCATGCCGTGGAAGGTAAGCTTTTTTAAAAAATAAAGCTCAGAGGGCACCGAGCCCCATCCTGGGTACCACCGATCGAAGCTCACCAGCGCGCCATCGCAGAACAAACGTCGGGAAGATTCGAACACACGACTGCAGTCGAAAGTTGTCCGGAACCTGACGAAAAAATCAGCCGGTGGCGGACAGACTTTGACGAGCAAGTCACTTATTTGAATGTCGTGCGCAATGCCAAGAGCATTAACCAGGTCGTCCGGCGAGACAGGAGGCCGGTCGCCGTTGATGGTTACCATCAGCACTTTGCCGGCAAACTGGTCGTCAAGCGCCGCCATCCCAATGTTGAGCGACAACACGCAGCGCCCGAAGGCAGGACAGACCTCATGATCTCTGGCTGGGAGATCCTCGTTTATCGGTGATATGATAGTGCGCTTGAGTACAGGGAGTAGAGGAGGCGGATTTGGGGGAATTGGAGTACGAATCAAGATTCCGGAGGTGGGGGAGGGGCGGGGGATTCGGGATGAAAAGGTAGCATGAATTTTGAACACGCACCAGTACACTCTTGTCGCGCAAGTGCACGAAAACACCGGTGGCACCCACATGTCGGACTAATATTTTTTTATTTTTTTGAGCGCCCGACATCAGAGTTCATAATTGGCCTGTTTGGCATTGCATTACTACTCAGCACATATTCAACGACACCTCACATGGCCCAAATAAGTGTACATCATCGAAAAGTCACTGAGCTCAAATTATAACTTGAAAAAAGGATATATACACTGAACACTGGAGAATGGTGATGCCCCCATTTACCACATCAGTAGTTTGAAATAAAAAACAGTTCGAAACTACGATATATACAACATGCAAACACCGACTAGCGTCTACTACTGACATAAAGAGTGAGACATGAAAGTTCACAAGTCTTGCTAAACCACCAAAATGCACCCATCTGAAGCGCTCAGAGTCTCGTGATCCAGACACATCCAGACACAAATCACAAAGTTCTAAACAGAGCGAACTAGTACAGAGTAAGATTGACGTAGAAAAGGATGACCAAATTACAAGGAGTCTGCATATCAAAAGAGAACATCACCCATCCAGAACAAGCAGCTAAGGCAGCAAGTCATTCGAAGAGGGATGATCCAGCGCCATAATAATTTGTAGCTCCCCTTCAGCCACCAGTGACTCGTATACACGAGGACTCCACCCTTTCACCATAACAACCCCATTACCTACAAACCTCAAGGCATGAACCACATCACTACCTTTCGGTGTTGAGACATCCAAGGATCAAAGTTAATCCAGATGCCATTCTCATTCTCACCTTCTTTTGGCTGCATGCTGTATCATTGACAATGAGGGGCGGCTGACACTACTGCAGGCGACCGCTAATGCGACACATGAATCAGAGACCCTGTGACCAAACTGTGTGCGATGCATGAATCGCAAACGGTGTCGTAATAAAACCGTCGCCAATAAGACGAACTGTGTGCGATGCCAGATACATCAAGCACGATTTAGATTATAGACGCGTGTGCGATACGTGGCATACAGTTGATCCATACGAACTATTTGTGATAAACCAGAATAACAAGCATGGTCAGCCAGTTTGAGGTGTGTGCGATACACGGCATACAGTTCACTCGAATGAACTATTTGTGATTACCCAACACAACAGAAATGGTCAGGCAGATCAAGGTGTGTGTGATATATGGCATGCGGTTCAATCGGATGAACTGTTTGCGATTACCCAACACAACAGAAATGGTTCAACGTAACAAGATGTGTGTGATATTCGCAAACAGGTCAGTAATCCAAAATGTGTGGGAAGATGGATAACAACACAGACGATTCCTGCTAATAACCCGTGTGTGTTGTGGGCAAATGGTTGGTGGTAAATAGTTGTCAGCGATTGATGAATTCATCACCGATGGGTTCTGTAGTTTAGTCCGTGTGTGATATGATTTGCTCTGTCTGCACAACATCTATGCTCTGTCTACAGAACAACAACATATATACTTATAAGAACATGATTGCATAACTAAATTAAACTTCTAATTACATAACTGACTATAGATAGCGTTTGCACATCTAAGTAAACAATTACATGCATAATAAACTAGGAGAAACGATCATCATATCAACTACTTCTTGTTGTGACGCTTGCCTCCAATGCTCTGCTTGTGGCTCGATCCCTCGTCGTCTACAGGAAGGAGGCACTTCCTCATGTCAACGATCAGCAGGTACATCTCGTAGCATGTGTACGCGTCCATGGCCGCGTACTTGAGGTGATCTTCATCTAGTATCTGGCAAGGAAGGAGGGCAGGTCACCTCGCCTAGGATGCATGCCCAGCACCGCCGCTGCAGCAGGTTGGGCGATTTGGCTTCTTCTACTGCCCATCTGAACAGCGGCACCGGGATTGTATACCATTCTGCAGGCATGTGCGTTCTCTCCTCCGCAGTCGACTCTGTGAATTTGATCTCTGCCATTAGCGCCAGCTCCAAGTCGGCGCGACGCTACCAGATGCTGACATCCCTCAGCATCTCTTCCCTGAGAACGACTTGCGCCTTCGGCTTGTGCTTCGCCATGCGCAGCTCCTTCGAACATGTGTCCAATCGATGCCTCGCTTTCTCGATCCGATTTGCCCTTGCTACCCACCACCTCCAACGCAGCCCAGGCATGTCCTCCAGCGCCACCGATCTGTGAGTCCAGAGCAATGGATCCCCTCTGATAGATATGTGGGTTTCGCTCAACGGCGGCAGTGCCGCGGGCCGCAGCGAGAGGGAAGCCCGCGTGATGCTGGCATCTAGGGGATTATCCATGGCGCAATCAGATGGGTGAGGCGGGGAGGTGAGCGCGGAAGGCCAGATTTGGGGGCTGCGAGAGGAAAGAGACGATAGAGAGTGAAGAGAGGATAAAGAGCGAAGGAGGAGGAGCGCAACCAAGGTGAACAGGGAGAGGGCGAGGCGAAAAAATTGACCGCGCCAAATTGCCAATGAACACATCCTATTAATTAGGTTATTATAATTGCTAGAGTAGAATCACTGCCCACTTCCTTATCGTTTTCCTCTTCCACCACGCATGCATGCAAACATAATTAAATTTTGGAGGTAGTTGGCTGGATCATACGTTGGAGGGGAAAAACTAAAAACTAAAAATACTTTTAACGATGAGAAAGACAGTCGGGTAATTGGTGCTAATTAAGAAAGTGTAACTCAAATTCCTGGAAAAATCTGAATTCTCCTAGGCGCCCTACGGACCTGGATGTTTCGTGTGCGATTATGTGTGTACAAAAACCTTTGAAAATGCAAATGTGGCACCCCGGCTCTGAGAGACCGGAACACCCCGTATTCCAGCCCAGAGATCAAGTCTTCTAGAACACGGCACTGCTTGGCATAGAACAAATCAGCTCCTTATTATGAATAAACGGGGTAAAAGGGTCCGATATTACAAAGGTTACAGGGGCACGGCGACACTTTGCCTGCTAAGGTAGTTCTATGCTAGCAGCGGAACATCTTGAAGCGGAATACATTCTAGTAGCGGAACGACGACGATGGTGATGAACTCCACTCCGCAGGGACTCTGGCTGGGACGCATCCTAGAGCGCAACCTCGGGGTCCTCGACAAGCAATCAATCACGGCATCACCTGCAATCTTTCATGACACGCCAGGTGAGTACTTTGAATGTACTCGCAAGCTCACAACAACCAAAGCAATCAAGGCATACAACAGCATGGCATTTACAGGTTAATCATCAATGATGAACACGATACTAGAACAACATGAGCATGGCATGTACATATAATTCATGATATGAACAAGATGATACTAGCACTAGCATGCACGGGGGTCGACATTTAAGTTCTCATGGACCCACTTACTCTGTTCGGAGGTTATCTCGTAACCACCATAGGTATCAATCTTTCTTACCGTCGTGATCATCACGCGACCACAAGGAGCTTGATCTCTACCTATGATCATCGCATGACCACGTAAAGATCAACCAACTTCTTTTCTCATTGAACCGGGGCTGTTATTATCCAGGTTATTATTTCTGTTGACCCATAGTGTGACCTACTACGAACTGTGTCCGTGACCGAGGACGCGGCTATCGATAGATTATACACTTTGCAGAGGTTAGTACACTGTACCCAAACCACGGAAATCATGGCCTCGTGCTCCCATTCGGGTGGACCAATGACATTCTGAAAAAACCAATCTATTGCATGACACTCTCCCGGCCACTCCGACAAACTCCCCTTTGGGCTATGTCCTGGGTGGCCCCGATGCCAACTCGTGACATCTGCCACCTTTGTGGCCGCCACCGTCGTGGCCAAAACAAAACATCATCCCAAACGGGGACACCAGTATACCATACAACTCGGGCACACAAGGCTTATGGCCGCCTACCTGATCAGGGTAGCGCGCGCACATAACCTTCCCTAGTAGGAGGCACCGGCGAGAGGCATGAGTATAGACCACATTAGGGCCTCCCCATCCAGGCAAGTGTGGCTGCACTGGTGAGCTCGATTCGGTGGCACCATGACTCAGCCAACAGATATGTTCAAGTTCGATTAATGTCAGGTTCAACTTGAATGGTGATGAGCTGAGTCATAATAACATAATGAAATAACAATGCATATGAGTATGATATCTGGGTAACCATGGATGGGCAACATAACCTTTTAACAACCTAACATCAACAATGATAACTCATTTAGTCTACGGGATGTAGATGAGCATGGCATAACGATGATCATGAATATCACAAGTATTTCCATATCAAACCGTAACTACTCATGTGAGCATAACATGATCACTAGCATCGAAAATAAATCCAAGATCTAACATGATAAAATAATACTAGCAAATAATCATTTAACTTATTAGGTGCAAATGAACATGGCAAAAGAACGAGCATGGATTCACAAGCATATATCCTTCACAAAATAATTAAATGAGTAAACAATTATTTAAATATTCAAGTGGAAACCATGGCTACTGCAAGCCATCATGCAAGTGGCTGTCGTGGCTTGCCTAGGAATGAAGGATTCACCGGGGAGAAGTGCGGAGCAACCGTGGAAAATTTTGCCGGAAACGTTTCCCTCTCGGCGGAGCTGATTAGGGGGCAAGGGCAAAATGGTCATTTTCATAATGTGACAACCTCATGAAAATGATACCCACAGAACGGGCTCGACGAGTAGAGAACGTGGGCTTTTGAATCACCTGAACCGGAGTCACGGTCGCGGAGATACGACCGTTCGTTCGTTAGGCAGAAAATTAAATAAAAATATTCATTTCTACGCTTAACGGGCGAATGCCCGCAATTTAACAGTTTCGGCGGCGGGCTGAAAATAGAAGGCGCATTCGGGAAAATACGTCTTCAGCAGAGGGAAAGCGCATTTATCTGTGAAGCTGCAGCTATTTACGTTTTCATCAACCGAAGACGTACTCCGCAGAATACGTGTTCACTTAACACGTGCGGGCCCGGCCTTTGGTGGATGATGCGTGGGGCCACGGGGCCCGCCTGGCCAGTTCATCTCCTTCCTCCCGCCGTTCCCCCACGCGGAATAGAGGGGCGAGGCAGGGGTGCGGCCGGCGTTGGCCCCGCCGACTCCGGCCACTTCCGGCCGAGGCGAGGGCACCGGTGGCCTCGAGAAGGAGAGCCGCGTCCGCCTGGGCGCAACATCCACGTCGGGGAGGACTGTAGTAGCAGCGGCAGGAACGCCCGTGGCGGTGGTTGTCGGACGAGATTGAAGTCGTGCCCACGGGCACTCCAGGGAGAAAGGGAGGGTATGGGGAGGCTCGCCGCGTCTAGGGGAGTCCATTGGTGATGGTTAGAGGGATGAGAGAGCTCGGGTAGCACGAATTTAAGGCGAGGCCGACGGCGGCCATGGCTGCATTGCGGATAAAAGAGAGCTCCTCGAGCTCACTCGAGTGGTTGGGGAGGCTACTGGGAGGGTGGTGAAGATGTTGGTGAGGTCGAACGGGCTCGGGGTGGCCGTGGCGACGCGTGCACCGCACGCCGGGCTCGGGGAAACGTGGAGGAGAGGGAGAGAGGGGCCAGGGGGGATGCACGCGGTGCGGAGGGAGCTCGGGCGTGCTCGAGAAGACTCGGGGCGGCGTGGCCGACCGTCCGTGGTGGAGCAGACGCGGTCTGCTCCTGGACGTAGTTGCTGTGACGCGTCGAGCAAGGGAGAGGAGTGGGAGGGGGCCAGCGAGCTACGTGGGGGAAGGCGGGAGCTGGACGGCACAAGGGACACGAGAGAACGGGCAGGAGGAAGACGCCCGAAGCAAAACGACGGCCAGAGTGCGACAATGGCCTCCCAGTCACGTGGTCACCGCATGCACAGTCTCACGCGGTGCGTTCTGGCCCGCAAGAACATGTCTAACGTGTAGCCCTTACATAGTAGGACCTCTCTGAAGTGATGGCTCAACAAAAGGAGCTTTGGGTTGATTGGATAGCTCAGAGAAAGTTTGTTGCAGCAAACTTGGGTATGAAACTGTGGTCAAATGGGATGAGATAAGAGCTAACCAGGATGTCACAGAGGCTTAGGGTAGGAAGGACTATGATCCTGTGGATTTTGAAAAGATTTGGACCACGATTTAACATAGTTGCTTCACAACTGCAAAAAACTGGTCCAGAAACTATATCATGAAGTAGCACTCACATGGATGATTGGACTGGGCTGAAAATTGGTGGAGTATGATCATTTGGGCATATGAAGGCGCTGCAAAAATTTCAGACCATTTGGATACACCAACATGGTACTTGCTTCACAATGCTTCACACTGGACAGAAACTTGGGGGAATTTTGTGGGGACAAAGGCTTGGCAAAATGATGTGAATTTTGTCATGCCCAACGAATATAGGGATAGTTAGGTGCTGGATTAATTTCAGAATTTTTGAAGCAATATAAAATATAGTTGCTTCACAAAATGAAATTATGACCAGAAACAAGAATTTGAAGGTGTGCTCACATAGATAGTTGGATGGGGATGAAATTTGGTGGAGAGTAATTATTTGATCATATAGATGATCTCCCAAAATTTCAACTCATTTGGATTAGCCTAGCTAGTACTTCCTTCACAAAGCTTCTCTCTGGACAGAAAATTTGGAAATTTGCTGAGGAATATTTACTAGGCAAATGGAGTTGAATTTTGGCATGTGGCAATTATTTGGATATGAGAGAGTGCCCAAAATTTTTGAGGACAATCAAGAAAAGATAAATGGCACTTCCTTCACAAAGTGCCATACTGGACAGAATAGGAAATGAATATTACTGAATTATTTTTGAACTAGGCAAGGATGGGTTTTGACATATTAGGGGAAAATATGATCCAAAGAATTTATGAGAATTTTGGGAATGCCAGAAATATAGGTTGCTTCACAACCTAGGGCAAACAGGGTTATTCCTTTAATAGAAAAAGGAATATTCCCAAGAGATAAATATTGGAGTTGGACTAAGATGGAAATGGCATGGTCTTGAGATGGATTAAAGAGTGACAAGCCACTTGGAAGTGGCAGGAGAGAAGATCTTCCCAGGTTTCAAGACCACATAGCCACGGAAAAAGGAACTCCAAATAAAATTCGAAGAAATCCAAAAGAAAAAGAAAGGGCCAAAAATCGGGGTGTTACAAACCTACCCCCCTTACAAAAATCTCGTCCTCGAGATTTGGTTGCTCAGGGACCAAGTATGTATATTCTGACTTAAGGAAACCGTTTCCAACTTGGGTATCCCTTTTTCTTTATGTTCCCTCTAAATTTCATCTGACTGACCGCCTTGCTCTGGGGTGGTTTGCTTCACCGTATCCCATATTCTGACAGGCCTTTCTTCATAGATTCATCCTTACTCTGACCTCAATTCTTTTATGTCTGCTGGTTTATCTGATATTATCATGACTGGAATTTCCATAAGTCCGGGAGTGATTTCCAATTCACGTGACATTCTTTTACCCAGCTCCGATAGTATTCAGTTGAGCTATGAACAAATTTCCTCGGTGGACACAAAACATTTATTCCTTGCATCAGGTTACTCAAGTAGATGCATGTCTTCCGGGTTCACAACAATGCTAAGAATCATAATCGTTCTCTTGGCGGGATTTGACAGCTTGTAGGTAATTCTAAATCTTGCTGACTTCTTTGTCTCAGATCCGTATCGACAATTCAACTGTCACCTTGATATGAGGTCCTTACAATAGAGTAGACCCCTTGGGTGTGTGTTCATGGTGATCAATACAGAATCAGACTGTCTTGGGTATCCATACCATGTTGTTCATGCAACAATTATCATACCTGGATTGCCGGTCTTGCTCTTTCATTATTGTTTTCTTTTTCTGGATCTTTTGCTGCAAGAACATGGCCATATATACCCTTAATCCTTCGTGTGACCATAGGTGCTGTCAGGTGCAATATTCCGGTAAACATACCTTATCCTTAACTTATGACAGTGCCACAACTTTTAAATGGCAAGTTTATCATCTCACAAGCTCTAACTGCAGGGCAATGATCATCCGAACCTTTGCATGAAATCGGCAAATAAATCAGTAGCCACCAGAACGGTCTTTACAACTCAGATCTGGGACATTACTGAAATAACTCAACCATGGCTCACGACGGTTGAAAAGCAGCTCAGAGCATGAGGCAATGTTGATAAGAAGAATGTAGCAGTTCCCTAAGACGGCCGAAGAATAGCTCAGAGCATAGGGTCACTGCTACCAAAATAAACTCAACAGCTGCCCGAGACGGCCGAAAAGCAGATCAAAACATGGGTCAGTTGTTGAAAAGAGAAATATAAAGTCGGCATCCACCCTGGACGGCCGAAAGCATCTCAGAACACAGGCGTGGTGTTGTTACCAGGAAGAGGTAAGCAAGGGTTCATCAAGATCATATACCAGGTTCACAGTTACTTGTATAGAGCTCACTGCTGTGGTCAATCATACATGACAGTGGCAAAGGTTAATGGTATCACTTTGTCGGTTGGGAGGAAACTGGCCTTGATATCCACTGTCAAGATTGTTGTTCCAAATTGTCTTACTTCATAGCTTGTCAGTCCTTGCAACCCACTGAGGTGTATACTGGCTTTCTTCCTCTTACATAATTCATGTGTTGGTAGGATTTTCACCATGCTGGCATCCTCGTTCGAGTGACTTGCATGACCTTGGCAGCATGTTCACAATATATATGGAAGCATGTGTAGCTGAACATTTGATTCCCGAGGCAGACACTTGGGTCCTGAGTAGCTCGTGTTTCTGACCAAACTGTTGCGGATCTGATTCTTGAGATGCACTGCCAACTCACTATATAATTACTTGTACCAATGACGGTGACTGTTGGTAGTGCCTTACTGACGAAGACTGGATAGCTTGCGTTGGAAGCTATCAAGAGTAGTGTGCTGAGGAAGACTGAATAGCTTATGCTCGAAGCTTTTGCCGGGATAGCTTGTTGAAGAAGACTGGGTATCGTACTTCAAAAGCTTTTCCTCTGGTGGCTTACTGAGGAAGATTTGGTGACTTATGCCAGAAGCTTTCCGCGGTGACTTACCGAAGAAGACTGAGTATCTTACACTGTAAGTTATCCACATATAGTACCGAGGAGCCTTATATCATAAGCTTCTCTGGTAGTGTGCGGAGGAAGACTGGATTCCTTACCCTAGAAGCTTCTCACTGTGATATGCTGACTGAATGCCATATATATATATATCCTTGATATTCCTTTGACTGGAAATGTACTGTTGTCTTGCACACAAATTGTCTTCCAGCTGGTTCATTACGATTGTGATGGTTGCACACTGATGTAAACTTGAGGTTGATAATCACTCCAGGATATCACTTGTATTCAAACCAGATATTCCCAATATATTGCAGTCCACTGATAATTCCATACTGTTTAGCTGAGCTTCAAAATAATTGAATTCCTCACTGATTCTTCAAGACCGGTGGCGGTTCATGAGCAAGTTTCATAAGAGGAAATAAGGTAACACTGAAGGCCCAAAGAAAGAAGAAAAAGAAACGACTAAACAAAAACACACAAAGCATCAAGATTACATACAAGTAACATCACATTTTACAGCTATTCACTTCACTATGCATGCCTACTTAAGCACACAATTCTCGAGGAAATTCCGGTACTACGAGCTAATATGCTGTGGCGGTGTGCATGAGAATGGATCGGCGTGTGGAGGGGCTGGTGTAAACAGAGCTACACCAAGCGCTGGCTCAGCACAGGTTGCATCTGGACGGGCTTAGTGGTGAGGACGGACTCGGTGATCATGTAGCGGGACACGGATGTCACGGCCACATCATCATCAAGCAGACGGAAGGGAACCGTACTCGTCCAGGGAATGGGTGATAGGGTAGGATAGCGGTGGTAAGCAGGGTCTTGCTGACATTGCCCTTTTCTGGTAACAAAGACCAGTAAGGGTTGCCAAAGCGGCGGGTTGGATGACAAGATCCGGGATAGAAGCATGTCTATCGTCGAAGCTATAGGTGTGGCTGAGGAGAATATATTGGTGCGATACCTGTGCATCAATCTTGCAAGTGACTGACACCACAAGGTACCTTGGCATCACTCCGCTGGGACAGAGATGACACCAAACACCAAAGAGCAAGTATGCAAAGCTAGAGGGTGCAGGTAGTGGATTGAAACCGATGCCACCTACACTCACAAGATAAGATCGTTAGCGACAATGTAGTAAGTCTATATGCATGCTATGAAGTAAACAAATGCAACAACCAAATGCAGCAAACCGACTGGACTCTATACTACCGGTTTCTAACGCTCGCGCTGACTAGGGCGTCCTACAGCCAGACCTGCTCTGATACCAAGCGCTGTGGCACCCCGACTCAGAGAGACCGGAACACCCCGTATTCCAGCCCAGATATCAAGTCTTCTAGAACACGGCACTACTTGGCATAGAACAAATCAGCTCTTTATTATGAATAAACGGGGTACAAGGGTCCGATATTACAAAGGTTACAGGGGCACGGCGACACTTCACCTGCTAAGGTAGTTCTATGCTAGCAGCGGAACATCTCAAAGCGGAATAAATTCTAGTAGCGGAACGACGGCGACGGTGATGAACTCCACTCCATAGGGACTCTGGCTGGGACGCATCCTAGAGCGCAACCTCGGGGTCCTCAACAAGCAATCAATCTCGACATCAGCTGCAAACTGGCATGACACGCCAGGTGAGTACTTTGAATGTACTCGCAAGCTCACAGCAACCAAAGCAATCAAGACATACAACAGCATGGCATTTACAGGTTAATCATCAATGATGAACACGATACTACTAGAACAACATGAGCATGGCATGTACATATAATTCATGATATGAACAAGATGACACTAGCACTAGCATGCACGGGGGTCGACATTCAAGGTCTCATGGACCCACTTACTCTGTTCGGAGGTTATCTCGTAACCACCATAGGTATCAATCTTTCTTACCGTCGTGATCATCACACGACCACAAGGAGCTTGATCTCTACCTGTGATCATCGCATGACCACGTAAAGATCAACCAACTTCTTTTCTCATCGAACCGGGGTTGTTATTATCCAGGTTATTATTTCTGTTGACCCATAGTGTGACCTACTACGAACTGTGTCCGTGACCGAGGACGCGGCTATCGATAGATTATACACTCTGCAGAGGTTAGTACACTGTACCCACACCACGGAAATCATGGCCTTGTGCTCCCATTCGGGTGGACCAATGACATTCTGAAAAAACCAATCTATTGCATGACACTCTCCCGGCCACTCCGACAAATTCCCCTTTGGGCTATGTCCTGGGTGGCCCCGATGCCAACTCGTGACATCCGCCACCTTTGTGGCCGCCACCGTCGTGGCCAAAACAAAACATCGTCCCAAACGGGGACACCGGTATACCATACAACTTGGGCACACAAGGCTTATGGCTGCCAACCTGATCAGGGTAGCGCACGCACATAACCTTCCCTAGTAGGAGGCACCGGCGAGAGGCATGACAATATACCGCATTAGGGCTCCCCATCCAGGCAAGTGTGGCTGCACTGGTGAGCTCGATTCGGTGGCACCATGACTCAGCCAATAGATATGTTCAAGTTCGATTAATGTCAGGTTCAACTTGAATGGTGATGAGCTGAGTCATAATAACATAATGAAATAACAATGCATATGAGTATGATATCAGTGTAACCATGGATGGGCAACATAACCTTTTAACAACCTAACATCAACAATGATAACTCATTTAGTCTACGGGATGCAGATGAGCATGGCATAACGATGATCATGCATATCACAAGTATTTCCATATCAAACCGTAACTACTCATGTGAGCATAACATGAGCACTAGCATCAAAAATAAATCCAAGAACTAACATGATAAAATAATACTAGCAAATAATCATTTAACTTATTAGGTGCAAATGAACAAGGCAAAAGAACGAGCATGGATTCACAAGCATATATCCTTCACAAAATAATTAAATGAGTAAACAATTATTTAAATATTCAAGTGGAAACCATGGCTACTGCAAGGCCATCATGCAAGTGGCTATCGTGCCTTGCCTGGGGATGAAGGATTCACTGGGGAGAAGTGCGGAGCACCCGTGGAAATTTTTGCCAGAAACGTTTCCCTCTTGGCGGAGCTGATTAGGGGGAAAGGGCAAAATGGTCATTTTCACAGTGTGACAACCTCATGAAAATTATACCAACAGAACGGGCTCGATGAGTAGAGAACGTGGGCTTTTGAATCACCTGAATCAGAGTCACGGTCGCGGAGATACGGCCGTTCGTTCGTTAGGCAGAAAATTAAATAAAAATATTCATTTCTGCGCTTAACAGGCGAACGCCCGCAATTTAACAGTTTCGGCGACGGGTTGAAAATAGAAGGCACATTCGGGAATATACATCTTCAGCAGAGGAAAAGCACATTTATCCGCGAAGCTGCAGCTGTTTACGTTTTCATCAACCGAAGACGTACTCCGTAGAATACGTGTCCACTTAACACGCGCAGGCCCGGCCTTTGGTGGATGACACGTGGGGCCGCGGGGCCCACCTGGCCAGTTCATCTCCTTCCTCCCGCCGTTCCCCCGCACGGAACAGAGGGGCGAGGCAGGGGTGCGGCCGGCTCTGGCCCCGCCGACTCCGGCCACTTCCGGCCGAGGCGAGGGCACCGACGGCCTCGGGAAGGAGAGCCGCGTCCGCCTCGGCACAGCAGCCACGCCGGGGAGGACTGCAGCAGCGGCGACACGAATGCCCGTGGTGGTGGTTGTCGACCGAGATTGAAGCCGTGCCCACGGGCACTCCGGGGAGAAAGGGAGGGTATGGGGAGGCTCGTCGCGTCTAGGGGAGTCCATTGGTGATGGTTAGAGGGAGGGAGAGAGCTCGGGCAGCACGAATTTAAGGCGAGGCCGACGGCGGCCATGGCTGCAATCCGGAGGAAAGAGAGCTCCTCGAGCTCGCTCGAGTGGTCAGGGAGGCTACTAGGAGGGTGGTGAAGATGTTGGTGAGGTCGAACGGGCTCGGGGTGGCCTATAAATAGGCGGGCAAGTGCGTGGCCATGGCGATGCGTGCGCCGTGCGCCGGGCTCGGGGACACGCGGAGGAGAGGGAGAGAGGGGCCAGTGGGATGCACGCGGTGTGGAGGGAGCTCGGGCGTGCTCGAGAAGACTCGGGGCGGCGTGGCCGACCGTCCATGGTGGAGCAGACGCGGTCTGCTCCCGGACGCGGTCGCCGTGACGCGTCGAGCAAGGGAGAGGAGGGGGATGGGGCCAGAGAGCTACGTGGGGGAAGGCGGGAGCTGGACGGCACGAGGGACACGAGAGAACGGGCAGGAGGAAGACGCCCGAAGCAAAACGACGACCAGAGCGCGACAATGGCCTCCCAGCCGCGTGGTCACCGCGTGCATAGTCGCACGCAGTGCATTCTGGCCCGCAAGAACATGTCTAGCGTATAGTCCTTACATAGTAGGACCTCTCTGAAGTGATGGCTCAACAAAAGGAGCTTTGGGTTGATTGGATAGCTCAGGGAAAGTTTGCTGTAGCAAACTTGGGTGTGAAACTATGGTCAAATGGGATGAGATAAGAGCTAACCAGGATGTCACAGAGGTTTAGGGTAGGAAGGACTATGATCCTGTGGATTTTGAAAAGATTTGGACCAGGATTTAACATAGTTGCTTCACAACTGCAAAAACTGGTCCAGAAACAATATCATGAAGTAGCACTCACATGGATGATTGTACTGGGCTGAAAATTGATGGAGTATGATCATTTGGGCATATGAAGGCACTGCAAAAATTTCATACCATTTGGATACACCAACATGGTACTTGCTTCACAATGCCTCACACTGGACAGAAACTTGGGGGAATTTTGTGGGGACAATGGCTTGGCAAAATGATATGAATTTTTTCATGTCCAATGAATATAGGGATATTTAGGTCCTGGATTAATTTGAGAATTTTTGAAGCAATATAAAATATAGTTGCTTCACAAAATGAAATTATGACCAGAAGCAAGAATTTGAAGGTCTGCTCACATAGATAGTTAGATGGGGATGAAATTTGGTGGATAGTAATTATTTGATCATATAGATGTTCTCCCAAAATTTCAACTCATTTGGATTAGCCTAGCTAGTACTTCCTTCACAAAGCTTCTCTCTGGACAGAAATTTTGGAAATTTGCCGAGGAAGATTTACTAGGCAAATGGAGTTGAATTTTGGCATGTGGAATTATTTGGATATGAGAGAGTGCCCAAAATTTTTGAGGGCAATCAAGAAAATATAAATAGCACTTCCTTCACAAAGTGCCATACTGGACAGAATAGGAAATGAATATTACTGAATTATTTTTGAACTAGGCAAGGATGGGTTTTGACATATTAGGGTAAAATATGATCCAAAGAATTTATGAGAATTTTGTGGGAATTTTGGGAATGCCAAAAATATAGGTTTCTTCACAACCTAGGGTAAACAGGGTTATTCCTTTAATAGAAAAAGGAATATTCCCAAGAGATAAATATTGGAGTTGGACTAAGATGGAAATGGCATGGTCTTGAGATGGATTAAAGAGTGACAAGCCACTTGGAAGTGGCAGGAGAGAAGATCTTCCCAGGTTTCAAGACCACATAGCCACAGAAAAAGAAACTCCAAATAAAATTCGAAGAAATCCAAAAGAAAAAGAAAGGGCCAAAAATCGGGGTGTTACAGCAAACGACTTGTTTACAATGGTAGGAGCATCGCACACGATGCGTGGTGCGAGTACTCGTGAGTGATGATTTGTAAGTTACACATATGTTTCCTTATGCTTACACGTGTGTGATAACACGTGACACCGCATACGGTTGTGTGCTGGGAATTGTGTGCTCCACTTAGTCTTCCCGCGCTCCAGTGATACCTTCCCGTTCAAGCGCCAGCCACAGGGGTAAATTGTAAATCCCCAATCACCTAGCCAGCTGCTAGCTAGCTATAAATAACCACAACAATGGCCACCAACGATGACTCACTACTGATCCCCTTGCTAGCTAGTAACCCACACATACCGGCATACCCGGCCCCAACGGCCGACGACCGGATGGAGTTGGGTGATAGCGGAATCGAGGTTGCCGGCGCGATGGTCGGTTTGCGATCGACGACCATGCCGCCGCCTCTCCCGATGACAGCCAGACGAGGCAGGAAACGCGGTACCAGCAAGCCACCAGGTTAGCCAGGGTCATCCTGAAAGCGGCTAGGGATTGCCAGCGGGTGATACTGCGGGCTCGGCGCAGAGTGCGGCGGATGGTGCGGGCAGCAGAGCAGGAACCGCGACGACGCAAGGACAACTATGGCAGTGGCGACCGCCTCACGAGGCGCAGACTTATGTCCGAGATGGAGGAGGGCGCAGCGCCGGGCATCACCGGGGCAGGACTGGGGGAAGTGACGGCAGCCCTGACGAGAGCCAACGTCTCGTTGGCCGCCGGGGTGATGTATGCAGAGCAGGCGGTCGCGACAACCCTGGTGAGAGCTGCTTCCGAGGTAGTACCGGCGATCACCGATGTTGAGGCTGCCCCAGCCTCGATCGATCAAGGTGGTCATCGACTTGGCGACCTCCTCTCCTCCTGATCCAAGCAGGATAGACATGATGATGGATGATGTCAGTTGTGCGTGCTCGGTCCGTGTCAAGGGCAGTAGCTTTTTTTGTGCGCACGCGGTTCGTTATATTGATGTAAATTAGGGAGCTAATAATGGTTTGTAAATTACTCCTCAAACTAGGCATTGGACCAATTCGAGCATATATATGCTCGACTGATTATTTATTCATGCATGTCAAATATGTCAATTGTATGGGCTGGCATATCTATATATTATCTCATTTTACATATGGAAAATTTAAGAACTTGAAAAACAGCATTTGAGTAACATATAGTGGTGACACTATTTAACAAAAGGTGATACTAATACTTTCCATGAAATGAACAATTTTGACAACCATATGGTCCATATCTACATACTTAAGATAAGCCAACAACCACAACTATCCGCTGGAAGCAGCTTGATGACGGCGACTCAGCATCTCGTCAATGAAAAGGAAGATCCCTCTTGTGCCTTGGTAGAGCATGAGTATAATAGTGTCTCCGATTTTCAAATGTTGATGCATTGCCAGGACAACCGAGAACCTATTAATTTGAATGGTTCCATTTGTGCGGGAAATGCGGTACCTTGCAATCACTTTGGCGTTCTTAGTAGGCACAAGTGTAATTCGACCACGCCGGGAAATCAATCCAGGAACAACTGCAGCGGGCAATTTCTGTTGCAATGAAGAATAAAAACCAATTGTAACATATCGTTAAAGCTATATATAGTTTATGAACAACAACAACAAACAAATAAAACTTTGTACCAGCATTTTGTTCACACAATTGGTCTTGTTCAATGTGTGCACCAGTGCTAGATTTATTCCCATCCCAAATCCAGCATCCATACGCTGTGCTAGGTCTTCTAGATTAGCAACAAATTGTATGACATGCTCCAACTCTTTCCAGTGAAATTTGGTATGCCGAGTAACATACAGTTTGTTAACTATGCATCCAACATATCCCGCTTAAAAGGTGGAAAGGGATTATTTATTCAGAACATGGCAGAAGAATAGTGGGCATAAATTGGTAATTGGAAGTTGATACTGGCTAGTAACAGAGTCAGAAAATGAAATCCCAATTGGTTGCTCAAATACTAATCATTTAGCCAGAACAATTACTTTAATTTTGCTAATAAGTAATAAGCCGACATGGAGAAATTTGAAAGAACACTAACCTCGATCAGACTGTGGTCGGCTGATGACGTTGGGGAAGTAAACATCCATGTTTATTTGACCAGATTGTGGTGCACGCACTAGAATTTTACTGCCAGCTTTCAATTCATAAAACTTAGGAAATTTTCTCCAAAGGTCCGCATAGGAGTTACCATCTTTATCAACTTTTACCCTTACTATCATTGTAAATCCATGGTGCGTGGTCAATATGACATCCATGGAGTCATCAACAAAGTAAAGGCCAAGATTTCCTTGTACACGTGTTCTTGCAAGGCAAGGGATGTATTGCGGGAAATGAAAATTAAGATCGTTACATGCAAATATGGGAATAAATGATAGAAAACAGAACAATAGCTCAAAGCAAAGTACAAAAATATATAATTAAACAGATAATGTAACCAAGATTTCATGCAAATATGAGAGTAACTAAAAGAACAATACATCATTTTTTAAGGGAACAAATACATCATTAATTTACCTAATATAGAAAAAAATCCTCTTTGACGTCTATGGTGCATGTCGCACCTTTTATCCAAATATAGCAATATATGTTATATGTTCATAAAATTGGGACATGGCAACCGTGGTAGGATGAGATTGAACATACCGTGCGCTCCCTGAAGTCATCTGGTATGGTGAGATAGAACTTCTTGTCCGACTGGCTGCGACAACAGTGGCCTGATTTGTGCTTGCACTGTGGACACTAGAATGAAAAACCTCGAATCAGCTATAAGAAAAATGAATCCACGGCGATTTCTGCCGGGTGATTAACAGGGACAGACGCACTGCGATAAGAGATGAGCGAATATTTCGCTAAATTAATTACCTTGTTCTGCATGAGAGAGAGAAAAAAAACCCGGCCCAAGCCCGCAGATAATCCTGCAGAAAACAACAATCGACCAGCTTCGAGAAAGTCGGTGCCGATAGGCGTCGGCGAGGGGAAGAAACAAAATGCGGTGGCGTTTGTTGGCGGCAGCCGGCTGCGAGGGGCGCTGTCGAGATCAAAGATTTGGGCAGACCTGTCAAGAACGAGCAACGACGACGTCTGCTAGAGGCGATGCAGACGGGCGGTGGCAAGCGGCAGCGGCGAAATCCCGTGACCTTTGGCACGGGGCCCAATCCAGCCGGCGACAGTCGTCAGCTAAGGGGTGGCCGCGGCGATTGAAGTTGACAGGCAGAGTTGCAGAGAGTGCAGTGTGAGTGAGGAGTGGGGACGAAGGGGGAGGGGTGAGGGTTTTCTTTTCTTTATTGACGTGTTGGTGAGGGTTTTCTGCGCCCAAATAATGCGTTGCGGAGGCAATGTTTCATAAACACAACCCGTGTGTGATTGATGTTACCTAGATTGGAAGGGAATCCAAATTTCCTTCGTCGTTTGTCCTTGATTTTTTTTATACGATCAACATATACCCTAGAATGCACCTTGTTCAAATTTGGCACTTTTCCGGGCTCAATTACTATATTTGGGCCATTATTTGCATTTTCTAGGCATTTATGCACATAATTCAAATTCGCACAATCGGTGCATGAAAAAGGTGCACAATAACGGTTTGAAAAATCAAGCTTGTGGTATTTAGTAAATTTCCATGCCTTTTACAATGGAATGGGGAGAGATTTCAATGATATGTGTGGCAAGAGTCAACCACAAACGTGTCGTTTAATGGTTTATCAACTCTAGAAAATTAGAAAAACCATGCCTGAAAAAGATGATACCTGGCATGGTGCCATGGTATGACCTCAACATGCTATGGTAATTTTTCGAGAAGGTTTGGCTGATGTTGTTATACACGCTCTTCATAAGTCAAACCATCACAAAGGAAGTTTTGTGGTTTCGGGAGGGTAATCACCAAGTTTGAAGGGGCGTCCAAATTACCTTCGCCGTTTGTCCTTGGGTTTTTTTGTACGATCAACATACACCCTAGAATGCACCGTGTTCAAATTTGGCACTTTTCCGGGCTAATTTACTATATTTGGGCCGTTATGTGCATTTTCTAGGCATTAATGCACATAATTCAATTTCGCACAATCGGTCCATGAAAAAGTGCACAAAAATGGTTTGGAAAATCATGTTTGTGGTATCTAGTAAATTTTCATCCCTTTTACGAGGAATGGGGAGAGATTTCAAGGACATGTGTCGCAAGAGTCAACCACAAACGTGTCATTTAATGGTTTTTTCAACTTTAGAAAATTGTAAAACATCCCTGAAAAAGATACCTGGCATGGTGCCCCTAGTGCCATGGTATGACCTCAGTAATATGTGGTAAATAAAATGGCAAATTCTGGCACAAGTTGTAACGATAACTCCTTGAAAACGAGAGCATCTCACAAGAAGAATCACTATTTCCAAAATGATAAAATGGCAATTTGGACTTGCATTACGGTGACTTCATCGTTTCACGTCCAAACTATTTACACGGTGTGCAAGCACCATCAGCCGCTAGCTTTGAATTTTTTGCGCATTTCAGGACTCGTTTGATATACTTAAACACTTTATAGCATTTACCTGACATTTAGCGCATAGAAGTCAAATCCCAGCTACAGCTACACGGGTGTGATGGGAGGGATGTGGATTGCCGTTCGATCGTGGTGCATCCTATGGTGCACATGCGCTATCCGCGTGGCTGGGGTTCCGGCCAATCAGAACGCATCGCACGATAGAGTCAGCTCACATGGCTTTCATAAGCAGCGAAAATGAACCGTGTGCGATAATAAATCACCAGGATTTCAAGGGAATCCAAATTTCCTTGGTCGTCCGCACTTATTTTTTTTCTACGATCTACATAGACCCTAGAATGCACCGTGTTCAAATTTGGCACTTTTCCGGGCTCATTTACTATATTTGGGCCATTATTTTGCATTTTCTAGGCATTTATGCACATAATTCAAATTGGCACGATAGGTGCATGAAAAGGTCCACAATAATAGTATGAAAAATCAAGCTTGTGGTATTACTAAATTTCCCTGCCTTTTACAAAGGAATGGGGAGAGATATCGATGATATGTGTCGCAAGAGTCAACCACAAACGTGTCGTTTATTGGTTTTTCGACTCTAGAAAATTGAAAAACATGCCTGAAAAAGATGATACCTGGCATGGTGCCATGGTATGACCTCAGCAAAGCGTGGTAATTTTTTGAGAGGGTTCGGCTAATGTCGTTGTACACGCTCTTCATAAACCGAACCATCACAAAAGGAGGTTTTGGTGCTTTTGAGAGGGAAATCACCAAGTTTGAAGGGGAATCCAAAGTTCCTTCGTCGTTTGTAATTGAGTTTTTTTCTACGATCAACATACACCCTATAATGCACCGTGTTCAAATTTGGCACTTTTTCGGGCTAATTTACTATATTTGGGCAATTATGTGCATTTTCTAGGCATTAATGCACATAATTCAATTTCGCACAACTGGTCCATGGAAAAGTTACCAAAAATGGTTTGGAAAATCATGCTTGTGGTATTTACTAAATTTGCATGCCTTTTACGAGGAATGGTGAGAGATTTCAAGGACTTGTGTCGCAAGAGTCAACCACAAACATGTCGTTTATTGGTTTTTCAACTCTAGAAAATTGAAAAACATACCTGAAAAAGATGATACCTGGCATGGTGCCATGGTATGACCTCACAAAAGTGTGGTAATTTTTTGAGAAGGTTCGCCTAATGTCGTTGTACATGCTCTTCATAAACCGAACCATCACAAAAGGAAGTTTCGTGGTTTCGAGAGGGAAATCAGCAAGTTTGAAGGGGAATCCAAACTTCCTTCGTCGTTTGTCCTTGAGTTTTTTTGTACGGTCAACATACACCCTATAATGCACCGTGTTCAAATTTGGCAATTTTCTGGGCTAATTTAGTATATTTGGGCAGTTATATGCATTTTCTAGGCATTAATGCACATAATTCAATTTCGCACAATCGGTCCATGGAAAAGTTCACAAAAACGGTTTGGAAAATCATGCTTGTGGTGTTTACTAAATTTGCATGCCTTTTACAAGGAATGGAGAGAGATTTCAAGGACATGTGTCGCAAGTGTCAACCACAAACATGTCGTTTATTGGTTTTTCAACTCTAGAAAATTGAAAAACATGCCTGAAAAAGATGACACCTGGCATGGTGCCATGGTATGACCTTAGTAAAGCATGGTAATTTTTTGAGAAGGTTCAGCTAATGTCATTGTACACGCTCTTCATAAACCGAACCATCACAAAAGGAAGTTTTGGTGGTTTCGAGAGGGAAATCACCAAGTTTGAAGGGGAATCCAAAGTTCCTTCGTTGTTTGTCCTTGACTTTTTTTCTACGATCAACATAGACCCTATAATGCACCGTGTTCAAATTTGGCACTTTTCTAGGCTAATTTACTATATTTGGGCCGTTATGTGCATTTTCTAGGCATTAATGCACATAATTCAATTTCGCGCAATCGGTCCATGAAAAAGTGCAAAAAAACGGTTTGGAAAATCATGCTTGTGGTGTTTACTAAATTTGCATGCCTTTGACGAGGAATGTGGAGAGATTTCAAGGACATGTGTGGCAAGAGTCAAGCACAAACGTGTCATTTATTGGTTTTCCAACTCTAGAAAATTGATAAATGGCAATTTGGACTTGAATTTACTGTGACTTTATCGTTTCGCGTCCAAACTATTTACATGGTGCGCAAGCACCATCAGCCGCTAGATTTGAATTTTCTGCGCATTTCAGGACTGTTTGATATACTTAAGAACTTTATAGCATTTACCTGACAATTCGCGCATATAAGTCAAATCCCAGCTACAGCTACACGGGTGTGATGGGAGGGATGTGGATTGCCATTTGATCGCGGTGCATCCTACGGTGCACACGCGCGATCCCCGTGGCTGGGGTTCCGACGAGTCAGAACGCAACGCACGATAGGGTTAGCCCACAAGGTTCTCATAGGCAATCATATCTCGAGTGCTCTAAAAAACCACCGCACTATACGGTTGTCCAGCCACTCCGTCCTAGAGCTCTCTCCAAGCGTCGCCGTCGATGCCACCACGCCGCACACTAACTGGTAAGGAAGCGATGACATCCCGGCACGCCGAGTTCATTGCTGCCCACGACCGCACACTAACTGGAAAGGAAGCGATGGCATCCTGCCGCGCCGAGTTCATCGCCGCCCGTGACCGCACACCTACGTGGGCGGACTTTGAAGCTGCCATGGCCGAATGGGCGGTGGAGCAAGAGGAGGCCAAATCCGCACAGAAGGAGCGAAAAAGGCAGAAAGCACTCAAGAAAAGAGAGTCCCGCCACCGTAAGAAAGAAGCGTCCGCACTTGCTGCTGAGGAGAGCCGGGCGGAGATTCAAGCACGGTGGGCTGTCGTCGACAAGGCCGGTAAGGAGTACGGCGGCATCTAGGGCTGGCCAGCATGCGAGAAGTAGTTAGTGCGTGTGTGTCGACCGTACGTTTGTTTAATTAATTATGAGCATCTACTACTACTTACTACTTTTTTTAGAGCAAATTAGTGTCCGGTCAAAAAAAGTTGACTCAACCGAGTCATAGCGGTCCAACCCTCATCCACCCCGGAGCTCCTTCCCCTCTCACCTCTGCACAACCGGGTCAGAGACGAGCTCGCCGGAGCTACTTTTTAGTCCCACCTCGCCGCGCGGGGTGGACGCAGACCGGCTTAAATAGCAGCGCCGGCGGGAGGCAACAAGCGTCTCTCTTGTTGCATAATTCAATCAATTCTCGCTGTGTGAGCGAGGCACGTTGACACTTGATTGCATTTCAGAAACTTATGATTGTTCATCGAGTGTCAACTTCGCCTCGTTCATGTACCTTGATAGCCCTACCATAATGAAAGAGATTTTTAAATTTGCAGGCTGCGGCTCTAGATGCTGATAGATATTTTAATTTCTAGGAGACCACAAAACACACGGTTGCTATGGCGTACCGTGTGCGTTAATGACCCATAAGTCAGTTAGAAAACATCGCACACGTACCATCACGACCGCCCATGACTGATTTAATCAACTACATGTGTACAATTTTTTGAATAAGGGATCCGCCAATTTTCTCTTTTCTTGCACACGAGTATATTATACGCTTCGTCTGCGTTCTGTGTTTCGCCCGCGTAAGTTTCAAGTTTCGCAGCGAAATTTTCAGTAGGCGTGAGATTTCAGAAATTACCCCCACCCACATCCCCACCCATCACATTTCCGCACTATCTCCCCACCCTCCCCCCTCCCGGCAGCTCAAACCGTTGCCGCAGCAATCACATCCTCAACCACATCTACGTTCTGCCTGAGCCTCGTCGATCCAGTCAGGTAACTCCATCACCGCCCCGGCCTGATTGCTTAGATGGCGCCTACGAAACATCCTCATGCCTCCAAATCCCCACCCCCTACTGCAGAGCATTGCCGCGTAAGCGTAACCACATATCACACGGGAGGTCGAGGAGCTGATGGCGGTCGATGGCGCGGTGGCCGCTGTGCGTGTTGACCCGGAGGAACACCTCGCCTCCGCCATCGTCGACTTGGTGCGGGCTCTGGCCCAGATGAAGTGCCCAAGCAACTACCCCTTGGGATTTACCAAGTACGAACTGTCCAGTTCAATTTTACCAATACTAGTTGCAAGGGCTATGTTTTGTACGGTTGATGTATTAAGCCTGTTGTAGTTAACACGCCTAACCATTCTTAGCTATTTTCCCTACCTTTTTATAGACAACTGGGCCATTCTCTGCTCTAGCAGCACTTGCCTTGCGATGTTTAACTCTGTCAAATTCAATTTCATCAGTACCAGTTTCAATGGCTATATTAGGTTGTCTGTACTTGATAACCCACAAGTATAGGGGATCGCAACAGTTTTCGCAGGTAGTATTTCACCCAGATTTATTGATTCGACACAAGGGGAGCCAAAGAATATTTGCAAGTATTAGCAGTTGAGTTGTCAATTCAACCACACCTAGAGATAAAACATCTGCAGCAGAATATTTAGTAGCACAGTAATATGATAGTTTTGATAGCAGTAGCAACAGTAACGACAACAGTAATAGTAGCAGTTTTGTAGCAAGTGTAAAGTAGTAGCAACAAAGTAACTTAGTTAGGCATTGGATCGGTGATGATAATTATGTTGGAAGATATTCATCATATAACAGTCACAACCTAAGGTGATACACAATAGCTCCAATTCATCAATGTAATGTAGGCATGTATTCCGTATATAGTCATACGTGCTTATAATAAGAACTTGCATGACATCTTTTGTCCTACCCTCCCGTGGTCCTTAAGGAAACTAAGGGATATTAAGGCCCCCTTTTAATAACTCCTCAAACTACGGCAATCACCGGAAAGAATCCCAATTATTGTCACCTTGGGGTATGCGGATCATAACACGTAATAGGTGCATATAACTTGCAAGATAGGATCAAGAACACAAATATATTCATGAAAACATAAAGGGTTCAGATCTGAAATCATGGCACTCGGGCCCTAGTGACAAGCATTAAGCATAGCAAAGTCATAGCAACATCAATCTCAGAACATAGTGGATACTAGGGATCAAAGCCCTAACAAATTAACTCGATTACATGAGAAATCTCATCCAACCCATCACCGTCCAGCAAGCCTACGAAGGAATTACTCACGCCCGGTGGTGAGCATCATGAAATTGGTGATGGAGGATGGTTGATGATGACAACGGCGTCGAATCCCCCTCTCCGGAGCCCCGAACGGACTCCAGATCAGCCCTCCCGATGAAGAACAGGAGGTGGCGGCGGGTCCGTATTGTCAAACGTGATGAAACTTATTCTCCTATTTTTTTTCTCGGGGAAAGTGAATTTATAGCGTTGGAATTAGGTCAGACGGCTGCCTGTGGGCCCCACAAGGCATCACGGCACGTCCTAGGGGGGGACAGGTGGCCCCACTTCTGTTGATTCTTGCGCCAGTAATTTTTATTTATTCCATAAAAAATCTCCAAAAAGTTTCGTCCAATTCCAAGAACTTTGATTTCTGCACAAAAACAACACCATGGTAGTTCTGCTGAAAACATCGTCAGTCCGGGTTAGTTTCATTCAAATCACGCAAATTAGAGTCCAAAACAAGAGCAAAAGTGTTTGGAAAAGTAGATACGACGGAGACGTATCAACTCCCCCAAGCTTAACTCATTGCTTGTCCTCAAGCAATTCAGTCGACAAACTTAAAGTGATAAAGAAAAACTTTTACGAACTCTTTTGTTCTTGTATCCGTATATAAGCTTAAATAGTACCCAGGTTTTCAGCAAAGATCATGAACTAACCATGCTCATAATAACACTTAGGAATTATATTTGCTCATATCAATGGCATAATCAACTAACGAGCAATAATAATATATCTCAAATGCCAACAATTTGTCAAAACAATCATGATATAATATGATAACATGGTATCTCGCTAGCATTTTCTGAGACCTCAAAACATAAATGCAGAGCACCTCCAAAGTTCAAGCAGTGACTAGACATTGTAATTCAGGGTAGAAGAGATCCAGTCATGATGCATACAACATTAACTATACCCAATGCATAAGAATGACAATAGTGCTCTCAGGATTGGCGCTTAGTGCAAGAAGGTGAGACTCAACAATAAAAGTAAAATAACATAAAAGTAAATAGATAGGCCCTTCGCAGAGGGAAGCAGGGATTTGCAGCTGTGCCAGAGCTCGAAGGTTAAATCAGAGATGAAAAATAATTTTGGGAGGTGTACTTTTCCTGTCAACGTCATGACCGAGAGTTTTCAATATCTTCCATGCTAAACACATTATAGGTAGTTCCCAAGCGGAAAGGTAAAGTTTACTCCCCCTCCACCATACCAACACAAGCCATGGCTAGCCGAATCCTCGGGTGCCCTCCATATCAACAACTTTTCGGGGGAGTTTGTTTGCATTATGTATTTTCGATTTCGAGCATAGGGCTGGGCATCCCAAATACCAGCCTCTCTCGTGCAATGACAAGTGAATAAACACTCATCTCGAGAATAACCCGCTTAGCATGGAAGATACTGACCACCCCCTGTCGTTCCATGAGCGGAACGGGCACACAAAACAGATGTTTATTTGAATGATTAGAGGTGGCACATACAAATTCACTTGGAATGGCAGAGTAATACCGCATATAGGTAGATATAGTGGACTCATCTGGAACAACTTTGGTTTAAGGATTGTGGATGCACAAGCAGAATTCCCGCTTAATACAAGTGAAGGTTAGCAAATAGATTGAGAAGCGACCAACTAGAGAGCAAAAACGGTCATAATCATGCATTGAGAATAATTAACATTGAACACTAGCATGAGTAGGATATAAACACCCTGAACATAAATATCCTGGAGGCTATGTTGGTTTTGAATCAACTACATGTATGAACATGTGCCAAGTCAAGCCACTCAAAACATTCGGAGGAGGATATACCATATTATCATACTACATCATAACCATTTTAATGCATGTTGACTTCCAAGATAAATCATTATCCACTCCTAGCTACTTAAGCATGGTATGAGCAACTATAATCTCTAATTGTCATCACAAACATGTTTACTCATAATATGCTGAAATCATGGGTACTGAGTTAAACATATTTACAAAAACAAAAACAAGAAGAGTTCATACCACCTTTTCCTTGCCACAGTCACTTCATCAAATCATCGTCATTATTGCCTTTCACTTGCACGACCGAATGATGTGAAAATAATAATAGTGCAAGTGTGCCGTGGACTAAGTTGGAATCTGCAAACATTTTGTTCAAGGGAGAAGACAAGGTAAAATTGGCTCCTCTTTAGATCAACAATAAAGCATATGAGAGCCACTCAACATTTTCATCGTGGTCTTCTCCCTACGGCGAATCAACGAAAAGAAAAGAAATTAAGAGAAACACACTGAAATATTTTTGGGGTTTTTAGCTTTTCTGAAGAAAGCAAATTAACAAAGAAAAACAAAAAGCAAGAAAAACTATTTACACGGAAGAAATCCCAACAAGCAAAAGAACAAGCGAGAAATCTTTTTGGGTTTTCTTTTAATACTACGAACTAACTAAAGAGAAAGAAAAACCGAAAAGGAACGAGACTTTTTTTTGGGTTTTCGAAGTTCTTCAAACACACAAGAAGAAAGCGGAAATAAAACTGTGACGCCCCAGACTTAATCGTGCACTAATCATACACGCAAATGCACACGATTAAGCCTAAGGACTCACTTGAAGATATCACAACACAACTCTAAACACAAATAAAAGTCATACAAGCTATATATTACAAGCCAGGGGCCTCGAGGGTTCGAATACATAAGCTCGATGTCATACAAGCATCAGCAGAAGCATTAGATATCTGAGTACACACATAAAGTTAAACAGATATGCCTTAAGAAGGCGGGGCAAAACAACGACTTAAGATCGAAAGGCGCAGGCCTCCTACCTGGGTGCCTCCTATCTACTCCTGGTCGTCGGTGGTCTCCACGTAGTAGTACTCTCCACCGGAGGGGTAGTAGTAGTATTCATCGGCTGGGGCAGCTGGCTCCGGGGCTCCGTCATCTGGTCGCAGCAATCGGGTATAGGGGAAAAAGGGGAAGCAAAGCAACCGTGAGTACTCATCCAAAGTACTCAGCAAGACTTACATCAGAACTAGTCTAGTTATGCAACATTATCAAAGGAAGGCTGTATATGTGAACTTGACTGCAGAAATGCCAGAATAGAGGGGAAGGCCTAGCCTATCGAAGACTAGCATCTTCAGCGTCTTGCAGCATAAGAAGAGTGCAGATTAGTACATAAATATAGTAGTAGCAACAAGTAGTAACCACGCCCAGAGATCCTTCCTCGACTCCCTGCAAGACGCTGAAGATGCTAGTCTTCGATAGGCTAGGCCTTCCCCTCTATTCTGGCATTTCTGCAGTCAAGTCCACATATACGGCCTTCTTTGATAATGTTGCATAACTAGACTAGTTCTGATGTAAGTCTTGCTGAGTACTTTGGATGAGTACTCACGGTTGCTTTGCTTCCCCTTTTTCCCCCTATACCCGATTGCTGCGACCAGATGATGGGGCCCCAGAGCTAGCTGCCCCAGCTGACGACTACTACTACTACCCCTCCGGTGGAGAGTACTACTACGTGGAGACCGCCGACGACCAGGAGTAGATAGGAGGCACCCAGGCAGGAGGCCTGCGCCTTTCGATCTTAAGTCATTGTTTTGCCCTGCCTTATTAAGGCATATCTGTTTAACTTTATGTTTGTACTCAGATATCTAATGCTTCCGCTGATGCTTGTATGACATCGAGCTTATGTATTCGAGCCCTCGAGGCCCCTGGCTTGTAATATATAGCTTGTATGACTTTTATTTGTGTTTAGAGTTGTGTTGTGATATCTTCAAGTGAGTCCTTAGGCTTAATCGTGTGCATTTGCGTGTATGATTAGTGCACGATTAAGTCTGGGGCGTCACGAAAACTTACGTGGATGATACAATGAAAAAGGCTGAACACCGACAACTGGAATGAATGTGTGAACATGAATGTAATGTCGGTGAGAGATACGTACTCCCCCAAGCTTAGGCTTTTGGCCTAGCTTGGTAATCACCACCCGTAGTATCCATCAGGACCAGGCAGATAGTACTAAGGCGAAGGAACTTGAGCGTCCCACTGTTGGACCTCGTCCTCCGCTGCGGCCAGCTCATTCCTGTAAGTTGTGATGTCCACCGTCATGATGGTGTATCCGTTCCTGGCATGAGAGTCGGACAAAGAGGGTCCAGGCAATGGAATAATATTGCGAGTTCTCTCGCTGAAAATCAGGTTATTATGAATACACTGAGGAGGTTCAGGTTCATCAATAAAGTGGTGATCGATCATGCACTGTTGGTATAGATAAACCTTGGGCAACAAGTAGTCATTTGGGCGGATGGCAACATTAAAATGTTTCACAAGACGTGAAGCATAAATACCGACATGGACTTTACCCTGGTCCTGTTGGTGTGCAGACGGCGTGCAATGATAGCACCCAAACTAAAAGTGTTATCACCGTGAATAGCACGACGCAAGATGGCGAGGTTAGGGGCACTGAGCGTACCACCTTCCTCCCTAGCAGTCAAGCATTTACCTATGAATAAATCAAAGTAGTGCACAGCAAGAAAATGCAAGCTAGTAACACGGGCTTTCGACACGCCCCTAAATATTCCAGAAAAAATCATGTTAAAAGTTTATTGCATTCTGAGCACTTTTATTTTTGGGCCATTTTTTATTGCACGGATAATTCAGAAAACACGATAATCATGGCATTTTATTTTATTTAAACTAAAAATAACAGAGAGCAAACTATGACTACACAAAATTGTGCTTACTAAATTCATCGACCACATGCCCTTCAAAAAGAATCCATTAATAAGGTTGATCAAGTCTTATTAACAAACTATTTCCGAGTGACATGAAACCGAAGAATTTTCGTATAACACTAAGTTACCTCAATAGGGATATGCATCTCCCCAACAATAAGAATTGCATATTTCTTTTTGACGGTAGGAAGGGGAAATTTGAATCCCCCAATAGTGATTGTCGAAACCTTTTCAATACAATTGATACCATTCACTGAAGATTGTTTCTTGGGGAAATAAACCATATGCTCATTACCATTGACATGAAAAGTGACCTTGCTTTTATTGCAACCAATAACAGCCCTTGCAGTATTCAAGAAGGGTCTTCCAAGGATAATCGACATGTTGTCATCCTCGGGCATATCAAGTATAACAAAGTCCGTTAAGTTAGTAACATTTGCAACAACAACAAGCACATCCTCGCAAATTCCAATAGGCATAGCAGTTGATTTATCAACCATTTGCAAAGATATTTCAGTAGGTGTGAGCATATTCAAATCAAGTCTTCTATATAAAGAGAAAAGCATAACACTAACACCGGCTCCCAAATCACATAAAGCAGTTTTAACATAGCTTCTTTTAATGGAGCATGGTATAGTAGGTATTCCTGGATCTCCTAACTTTTTAGGTACTCCACCCTTAAAAGAATAATTTGCAAGCATGGTGAAAATTTCATCTTCAGGTATCTTCCTTTTATTAGTGACAATATCTTTCATGTATTTAGCATAGGGAGACATTTTCAACATATCAATCAGCCGAGTGCGCAAAAAGACAGGTCTAAGCATTTCAACAAAGCGCTCAAAATCTTCCTCATCTTTATTTTTAGATGGTTTAGTGGGGAAAGGCATAGGTTTTTGAACCCATGGTTCTCTTTCTTTTCCATGTTTCCTAGCAACAGAGTCTCTTTTATTATATCTTTTATTCTTAGGATGTGGGTTATCAAGATCAACAGTAGGTTCTATTTCTACATCATTATCTGGTTGAGCATCAACATGAACATCTTCATTATCATTATCATTATCATTATCACTAGGTGTATGTTCATTACCAGATTGTGTCTCAGCATCAGAAATAGAAACATCATTTTGATTCTCAGGAGGTTTTTCTATCTCAGGTTCACTAGAAGCATGCAAAGTCCTATCATTTTCCTTTTTCTTCTTAGATGGACTAGGTGCATCAATATTAATTCTTTGAGAGTCTTATTCAATTCTTTTAGGATGACCTTTAGGGTACAAGGGCTCCTGAGTCATTCTACCTCCTCTAGTAACAACTTTAACAGCCTGATCATTCCTTTTATTATTCATCTCATCAAGAAAATCATTTTGTGACTTAGCTACTTGTTCTAACTGAGTCTGAACAATAGAGGCATGCTCACTTAAACCTTTAACATCATTAGCAATTCTAAACATCAAATCACTCAAACGATCAATCATGATAACATTTCTTTTTAATTGATTGGTGACATACATATTGAAATTCTCTTGCTTAACAATGTAATTATCAAATTCATCCAAGCACTGATTAGCAGATTTATTATAGGGAATATCACCTTCATCAAATCTACGGAGAGAATTTACCTCTACTACCTGTGTAGGGATATCGAGACCATGTATTTCTTCAATAGGCGGTAAATTCTTAACATCTTCAGCTTTAATACCTTTTTATTTCATAGATTTCTTGGCTTCTTGCATATCTTCTGGACTGAGGAATAGAATACCTCTCTTCTTCAGAGTTGGCTTGTGCGGTGGTTCAGGAAGTGTCCACTCATTATCATTCTTCAATATATTATTCAATAATTCTTCAGCCTGTCCAATAGTTCGTTCCCTGAAAACACAACTAGCACAACTATCTAGGTAGTCCCTAGAAGCATCGGTTAGTCCATTATAAAAGATATCAAGTATTTCATTTTTCTTAAGAGGATGATCAGGCAAAGCATTAAGTAGTTGGAGAAGCCTCCCCCAAGCTTGAGGGAGATTCTCTTCTTCAATTTTCACAAAGTTAAATATTTCCTGTAAGGCAGCTTGTTTCTTATGAGCAGGAAAATATTTTTCAGAGAAGTAATATATCATATCCTGGGGACTACGCACACAACCAGGAGCAAGAGTATTAAACCATTTCTTAGCATCACCCTTTAATGAGAAAGGAAACAACTTAAGAATATAGTAATAGCGAATTTTTTTCCTCATGAGCAAATAGGGTGGCAATATCATTCAACTTAGTAAGATGTGCCACAACAGTTTCAGTTTCATAACCATGAAAAGGATCAGATTCAACCAAAGTAATTAACTCAGGATCGACAGATAATTCATAATCCTTATCGGTAACAAATATGGGGAGGTAGCAAACTTAGGATCATATTTCATTCTCTCCCTCATAGATTGTTCTTTCATTTCAGCAAGCAATTTTATAACCTCATCTCTATCATTACAAACAAGAATTGCTCTAGCTGTCTCTCTATAAAAAACATGACCATCAGATGTTTCAGGTATTTCAACTCTAGTAGGAGAGCTAGGCATAATAGGTGAATCATAATTCTTAAGAGTTTCAACATTTTCAATTCCTTTAGCTTTAGCAATTTGTTCATCAAGAAATTCACCAAGTGGCATAGTATTATCAAGCATAGTACTAGCGTCATCATAAGTATCATTCATAGCAGAAGTAGTATCATCAATAACTTGCGACATATCAGAATAAATAACAGGTGGTGGTGTCGCAAGTCTACTCAAAACAGAAGGTAAATCAAGTGCAGAGTGTGATGGCAGTTCCTTACCTCCTCTAGTCATAGAGGGGATGATCTTAGTCTTAGCGTCTTTCAGATTCTTCATAGTGATCAACAGATATAAATCCCAAGTGACTCAATGCTACTTGTGAGCTGCGTTGGGATTTCCCCGAAGAGGAGGGGATGATGCAGTATAGTAGAGATAAGTATTTCCCTCAATTATGAAACCAAGGTTATCAATCCAGTAGGAGAATAATGCAACAACTCGTTAGCAGCACCTGCACACAAAATAACAAATCCTCGCACCCAACGCGAACAAGGGGTTGTCAATCCCTTGGCGGTTAATTGCAAGATTAAATTGTATGGTGATAGATAGATAGATCGAACAAAAATACAAAATAAAATAAATAAAGTAAAATTACAGCAAGGTATTTTTAGGATTTTCAATATATGATAAAGGTAGACCCGGGGGTCATAGTTTTCATTAGAGGCTTCTCTCTTGAAAATAGCATACGGTGGGTGAACAAATTACTGTTGGGCAATTGATAGAAAAGCAAATAATCATGACGATATCCAAGGCAATGATCATGTATATAGGCATCACGTCCGAGACAAGTAGACCGAAATGATTCTGCATCTACTACTATTACTCCACACATCGACCGCTATCCAGCATGCATCTAGAGTATTAAGTTCATAAAGAACTGAGTAACGCCTTAAGCAAGATGACATGATGTAGACAAAGTAAACTCACGCATGAATAAACCCCAACTTTTTACCCTTAATAGCAACGATATATACGTGTCATGTCCCTTTCTGTCACTGGGATTGAGCACCGCAAGATCGAACCCATTACAAAGCACCTCTTCCCATGGCAAGATAAATCAATCTAGTTGGCCAAACCAAATCAATAGATCGGAGAAGAAATACGAAACTATAACAATCATGCATAAAAGAGTTCAGAGAAAACTCAAATAATATTCATGGATAATCTGATCATAAACTCAAAATTCATTGGATCCCAACAAACACACCGCAAAAAGTGATTACAACGGATAGAACTCCAAGAACATCGAGGAGAACATTCTATTGAAGATCAAAAATAGAGAAGAAGCCATCTAGCTACTAACTATGGACACGAAGGTCTGTGGTAAACTACTCACGCATCATCGAAAGGGCAACAAGGTTGATGTAGAGCCCCTCTGTGATCGAATCCCCCTCCGGCAGAGTGCCGGAAAAGGCCTCCAGATGGGATCTCTCGAGAACAGGAACTTGCGGCGGCGAAAAAAGTACTTCGTGGACTCCCCTATTGGTTTCCCGATTTTAGACTATTTATAGAGGTGGAATTAGGTCAAACGGAGCAGAGGTGGGCCCACGAGGCACCAGGGTGCGCCACCCCCCCGGGGCGCGCCCTGGTGGCTCGTGGCCACCTCCTCTGTCTTCCGGCCCTCTCCCGAAGCTTCTAGTGTCTCTTATGTCCAGAAAAAAATCTCCAAAAAGTTTCGTGGCATTTGGACTTCGTTTGGTACTGATATTCTAAAAAACCAAAAACAGGCAAAAAACAGCAACTGGCACTGGGCACTAAGTTAATAGGTTAGTCCCAAAAAATGATATATAATTGCTTGTAAGTGTATATAAAACATCCAATATTGATACTATAATAGCATGGAACAATAAAAGATTATAGATACGTTGGAGACGTATCAAGCATCCCCAAGCTTAATTCTTGCTCGTCCTCAAGTAGGTAATTGATAAAAACAGAATTTTTGATGTGGAATGCTACCTATCATATTCATCATATACTCTTTTCTTTGTTGCATGGACATTTGGACTTGAATGATTCAAAGCAATAGTCTATAATTTGATATGAAGACATAAATACTCAAGCATATTAACAAGCAACATGTCCTTCAAAATATCAGCGCTAAAGAAAGTTATCCCTAGCCCATTATGCTCAATCATTGATCCATTCATGAAACACACTCAATATTAGCTACACACAATGCACAAGTATGACAATAGTGCTCTCTAGTTGGTGCTTTGTAAGAGAAGATGGAGACTCAAAATAAAAATAAAAATTGCATAAAAGTAAATAGATAGGCCCTTCGCAGAGGGAAGCAGAGATTTGCAGAGGTGCCAGAGCTCAAGGCTTAAATTATAGAGATAAAATTATTTTGAGAGGCATGCTTTTCCTGTCAACGAAAACGACCAAGAATTCCCAATATCTTCCATGCTAGACACATTATAGGCGGTTCCCAAACAGAAAATAAAGTTTATTTCCTTTCCACCATTCTTTCACAATCCATGGCTAGCTGTATCCATGGGTGCCTTCCATACCAACACTTTCCAAGGAATTTATTATTATCATCATATTAAAAAAAAATTCATTTCGGGACTGGGCATCCTTATTACCTGCCACTCTCCCGTGCAATGACAAGTGAATAAACACTCATCGTGAGAATAACACACCTAGCATGGAAAATATTGGCCACCCCCTGCCGCTTCATGAGCGGTACGGGCACACAAAACGGAAAATTATTTTGAAAAATTAGAGTTGGCTCATGCAAATTTACTTGGAACGGCATGGAAATACCGCATATAGGTAAGTATGGTGGACTCATTTGGCACAACTTGGGTTTAAGGAGTTGGATGCACAAGCAGTATTCCCGCTTAGTACAAATGAAGGCTAGCAAATAGATTGAGAAGCGACCAACCAAAAAGCGAAAACGGTCATAAACATGAAAAATTAGAGTTGGCTCATGCAAATTTACTTGGAACGGCATGGAAATACCGCATATAGGTAAGTATGGTGGACTCATTTGGCACAACTTGGGTTTAAGGAGTTGGATGCACAAGCAGTATTCCCGCTTAGTACAAATGAAGGCTAGCAAATAGATTGAGAAGCGACCAACCAAAAAGCGAAAACGGTCATAAACATGCATTGAACATAACTAACACTGAATAATGCACCATAAGTAGGATATAATTTCGTTGCATAACTATTGATTTTATGTGCATGCATAGGGTATCACAAACCTTAACACCAATATTCTTACTAAATCACAATTACTCACTAACATGACTCACATATTATCATCTCCATATCGCAAAACTATTGCTAGGAATCAAACTTATCATATCCAATGATCTTTCATGAAAGTTTTTATTATATCCCTCTTGAATATTCATCACTTTGGGACCAAATTCATATCTTGTGCAAATTACCATTACTATTATCAACTCTCAAAAAGATATAAGTGAAGCATGAGAGTGAAAATATTTCTTAAAAATTTAATCTTATCAACTCTCAAAATAATATAAGTGAAGCATGAGAGTTCAAATATTTCTTCAAAATATAGCCACCGCCGTGCTCAAAAATATTTAAGTGAAGCACTAGAGCAACTGCCTAGCTCAAAAGATTTAAGTGAAGCACATAGAGTATTCTAACAAATCATGATAAACGTGTGGCTCTCTCAAATAGGTGTGTCCAGCAAAGATGATTGTGACAAAATAAAAATCAAACAAAGCAAAGACTCATATAATACATGACGCTCCAAGCAAAACTCATGATATGTGATGAATAAAAATATAGCTCCAAGTAAAATTACCGATAGTTGGTAGAAGAAAGAGGGGATGCCTTCCGGGGCATCCCCAAGCTTAGTTGCTTGAGTCTTCCTTGAATATTACCTTGGGGGTGCCTTGGGCATCCTCAAGCTTAGGCTCTTGCCACTCCGTATTCCTTCATCTATCGTGATCTCACCCAAAACTTGAAAACTTCAATCACACAAAACTCAACAAAACCTTCGTGAGATCCGTTAGTATAACAAATAAATCTTTAACTTTAAGTACTATAGTAAATTGATTCATATTTAATATTGGCATAATTCTACTGTACTCCAACTTCTCCATGACTCATACCCCCCGATACGATCCATAGATTCATCAAAATAAGCAAACTATGCAACAAAAACAGAATCTGTCTAAAACAGAACAGTCTGTAAAGATCTATTTAAAAGCTATACTTATGTAACTCCAAAAATTCTGAAAAATACGGATAACGTGGGTAATTTATATACCAATACTGTGTAAAAATTTCAGATTTTTCTGACGCTCCAGTACAGAATGAAAATTCTAGCACTGGACGCAAAACTTTCTGTTTTCCAAACAGCATCAATTATACTATCTTCCAAATCATCCCAAAGGCTTTACTTGGCACAAACACTAATTAAAACATAAAAACACAATCATAATAGTAGCATAATTGTGTAAACACACAAGAATAGAAATAAAAAGAAAAAAATTATTTTATTCATTGGGTTGCCTCCCAACAAGCTCTTTCTTTATAGCCATTAAGATAGGCTTGGGATAATAATGATGCTCTCATAAAAGACTAGAATTGAAACGCAAAGAGAGCATCATAAAACATGTGACAAACACATTTAAGTCTAACATACTTCCTATGCATAGGCATTTTATATGAAAACAAATTATCAAGAAAAGCAATATCTAGCATATGCAAATGAGAAGAATGAAGCATTAAAAATTTCAACACAAAGAGAGGTAATTTAATAACATGAAGACTTCTATAACCATATTTTCCTCTCTCATAATAATTGCATGTAGGATCATAGTCAAATTCAACAATATAGCTATCATATAAAATATTCTCTTCATGATCCCTATGCATAAAAGTTTTATAATCTTCCAAGATAGTGGGATTAACATCAACTAAAGTCATGACCTCTCCAAACCCACTTTTATCAAAAATTGCATAAGATTGAACACTCTCTGAATATGTGGGATTCTTTTTACCTAAAGTTGACACTCTTCGAAACCCACTATCAATATTATTGCAAACATTATTATCAATAACATATTCATCATGAGGCTTAAATAAATTTTCAAGATCATAAGAAGCATTATCACCCCAATCATGATCATTGCAATAAGTAGTGGACATAACAACATCATCATCCCCAAGCTTGTAGTTTTGCATATTATTAACACTATTGACATTAATAGAATTTATAATAACATCATTGCAATCATGCTTTTCATTCAAGGAGCTATCATGAATCACTTTATAAACTTCTTCTTTCAACACTTCATCACAATTTTCAGATTCATGATTTTCAAGCAAAACTTCATAGAGATAATCAAGTGCACTCAACTCACTAGCAATTTGTTCATCATAATGTGATCTTTTGAAAAGATTAGCTAGTGGATGAGGATCCATATCAATAGATTTTTAGCAAGCAAAGATGCAAGAAAATAGAAGGCACATGGCAACACAAGCAAAGGTAGCACACAAAATATTTTTGTATTTTTTTTGTAAAATTGTTTTAGAAGAGGGGCAGATGAAAACTAGAGGCAAAGGCAAATGAAAAAAATGCAAGGAGATGAAAGTTTATGCGTAGGTACTTGATAGATGTTGATGATGTCTCCCCAGCAACGGCGCCAGAAATTCTTCCTGCTACTTGTGAGCTGCGTTGGGATTTCCCCGAAGAGGAGGGGATGATGCAATATAGTAGAGATAATTATTTCCTTCAGTTATGAAACCAAGGTTATCAATCCAGTAGGAGAATCATGCAACAACTCGTTAGCAGCACCTGCACACAAAATAATAAATCCTTGCACCCAACGCGAACAAGGGGTTGTCAATCCCTTGGCGGTTAATTGCAAGATTAAATTGTATGGTGATAGATAGATAGATAGATAGATCGAACAAAAATACAAAATAAAATAAATAAAGTAAAATTGCAGCAAGGTATTTTTAGGATTTTCAATATATGATAAAGGTAGACCCGGGGGCCATAGTTTTCACTAGAGGCTTCTCTATTGAAAATAGCATACGGTGGGTGAACAAATTACTGTTGAGCAATTGATAAAAAAGCAAATAATCATGACGATATCCAAGGCAATGATCATGTATATAGGCATCACGTCCGAGACAAGTAGACTGAAACGATTCTGCATCTACTACTATTACTCCACACATCGACCGCTATCCAGCATGCATCTAGAGTATTAAGTTCATAAAGAACGGAGTAACGCCTTAAGCAAGATGACATGATGTAGACAAAGTAAACTCACACATGAATAAACCCCATCTTTTTACCCTTAAGAGAAATGATACATACGTGTCATGTCCCTTTCTGTCACTGGGATTGAGCACCGCAAGATCGAACCCATTACAAAGCACCTCTCCCATTGCAAGATAAATCAATCTAGTTGGCGAAACCAAATCAATAGATCAGAGAGAAATACGGAGCTATAACAATCCATGAAATACTTTTTGCGGGTAGTATTTCACCAGGGGATCGCAACAGTTTTCACGGGTAGTATTTCACCCAGATTTATTGATTCGACACAAGGGGAGCCAAGGAATATTTCCAAGTATTAGCAGTTGAGTTGTCAATTCAACCACAACTGGAGATAAAATATCTGCAGCAGAATATTTAGTATTACAGTAATATGATAGTTTTGATAGCAGTAGCAACAGTAACAATAGTAACGACAACAGTAACAGTAGCAGTTTTGTAGCAAGTGTAAAGCAGTAGCAACAAAGTAACTTAGCAGAAACCAATATGCGAAAGTCGTAGGCATTGGATCGGTGATGATAATTATGTTGGATGATATTCATCATATAACAGTCACAACCTAAGGCGATACACAATAGCTCCAATTCATCAATGTAATGTAGGCATGTATTCCGTATATAGTCATACGTGCTTATAATAAGAACTTGCATGACATCTTTTGTCCTACACTCCCGTGGCAGCGGGGTCCTTAAGGAAACTAAGGGATATTAAGGCCTCCTTTTAATAGAGAACCGGAACAAAGCATTAACACTCAGTGAATATATGAACTCCTCAAACTACGGCAATCACCGGAAAGAATCCCAATTATTGTCACCTTGGGGTGTGCGGATCATAACACGTAATAGGTGCATATAACTTGCAAGATAGGATCAAGAACACAAATATATTCATGAAACCATAAAGGGTTCAGATCTGAAATCATGGCACTCGGGCCCTAGTGACAAGCATTAAGCATAGCAAAGTCATAGCAACATCAATCTCAGAACATAGTGGATACTAGGGATCAACGCCCTAACAAATTGACTCGATTAAATGATAAATCTCATCCAACCCATCACCGTCCAGCAAGCCTACAAAGGAATTACTCACGCCCGGTGGTGAGCATCATGAAATTGGAGATGGTGGATGGTTGATGATGACGACGGCGTCGAATCCCCGCTCCGGATCCCCGAACGGACTCCAGATCAGCCCTCCCGATGAAGAACAGGAGGTGGCGGCTCCGTATCGTAAAACATGATGAAACTTCTTCTCCTATTTTTTTTTCTCGGGGAAAGTGAATTTATAGCGTTGGAATTACGTCAGACGGCCGCCTGTGGGCCCCACAAGGCATCAGGGCGCGCCCTAGGGGGGAGGTCGCGCCCTGTTGCCTTGTGGGAAACAGGTGGCCCCTCTTCTATTGATTCTTTCGCTAGTAGTTTTTATTTATTCCATAAAAAATCTCCAAAAAGTTTCGTCCAATTCCGAGAACTTTGATTTCTGCACAAAAACAACACCATGGTAGTTCTGCTGAAAACAACGCCAGTCCGGGTCAATTCCGAGAAATTTTCCAATTCGAATAATAAATTGCAGGAAAAAATAAAATTAAACAGCAGGTATTAAAACACCGTAGACACGGTTAGAAATAAAACAGCGTGTGCGATGGTAAAATAAGGAACACACGGTTCTTTCACGGAAAACGTGTGCGATACTCAGCGGTCGAACGCTCGGTTTATTCTCATACACGTGTGGGATTGCCATAAGTATTACACACATTTTCGTACGATGTGCGTGTGCGATTCTTGGATAAAAAGAAGACAGTTCACATTTGGAGACCGTGTGTGATAGGTATACCTATCACACGTAGGTATACCTATCACACGCAGTTATGAAAATGGACACGTTGGCGATAGTAGAGACACCGCACACATTTTATATTTTTGAACTGTGTGTGATAGTGTACGTATCGCAAACAGACAGGTAGAAATAAATGTTTGTGATATCCACCTTTTGCACACATAGATATCTGCGATATCATTTCGGATGTCTTGCGGATCACAAAGGTAGTGCCCGTGTCTAACATGTGGGATAGTCCGCGACTTCGCATACGATTACTTTACGAAAATTGTCAGCAACGGGTCGCCCTATCGTAAATGTTTTCTGGGTCGTGTGGGAAGACCCCCCTATCGCACACACTGGCAAGGCGAGGGTTTAAAACTCTGTCGCGGAAAGGGGGTAAAAACCGTTTATATAGCACGTAACGGTACCAGTGTGATCCCGTAGACCGGTTCACCGTGTACACACAGTTTTCCCTAGCAAACAGAGCCTCTCTGCCATCAGGATCCTTGAAGGTGATCTCCTGGTTAATCGGATAATTGAGTCCGAGAAACAGAGAGTGTGAACCAAGGTTGTTTACCTGCCTCCAACTCAAAAATCCTGAAGGCCCCAACAAGCTGGTATCCTGCTCATAGACGTAACAGCCATTCTCCGGATACCCACGTATTTCACGCTGCTTGTACACAGTAGGGTTTTTACAATATAAACTTGCCGGCTGATGCGTGCAAATGATCATCAGTCTTTCGCCGTTGTCTGATCGAGCGAGGAACCAGTTGTGCTTCCCTGTTTTCGGCAAAGGTGGTGTGATTACAAAGGGCAGGAATCGTATGGACACTGCAACATATCAAAAAGGAGAGAAAAAGGACATACATTGTTAATGTAAGATCAGCATTGTTCAGAGTATGAGTAGGATAATGTAAGAAACAACATTGATCTGTCCCTGTTGGAACTGAGAGGAAAACAGAGCGAAATGTATACTGGGGTCAAAAATATAGTAGTACCATGCATGTTATGGTTATACTCATGTTATCTCACAGTCGATTCTTCAGAGGAAACTAATATAGCCATGGATGTTATGTAGTCATGTTCTATTCTCACAAATAAATTCTTCAGAGGAAACTAACACACCATGCATTGTTATATACTCATGTACAGTGCGCAAAATTTTTGTGAGGATAATATTCTAGCCATTGATTGCTGAAGGGCGAATATAGCCATGTAGACATGGTAATCATGACATGATTTCACGACTTCCAAGTATAGAGTTTTCCATATGCACTTTTACTTCCCTACTAATGTATGGTTAGATGAAACCAACAGTGTTATGCATGTTTATAAATCATGAAAATGAGGAAACTAACATGGCTATTGATACACACACATATTTAGTAGTATAAAGATTACTATAAAGTTAGGAGAATATCCATATCTTCCTAACCGTTTGATTATTCAAGGGTACAAATTGGCTGTATAGACATGGTCACAATCACATGATTTAACTACCAAATATAGAGATTACCATTTGGACTTCCAAATCTCCCTATTTTATTTCCTGATTTACGGCGTCTCTAATACATTGCCATAGTTCTACACTTCTACTCAAATTCTGTTGTAACAGGGATATGCCAATCATCACAAAAGTTCAAACAATGTCATGGCATTATCATTAAAATCAGACGAAAACAACTTACAAGAGACATCCCAGCAATACGTGGTGCCATCTGCATTGTCAATCGCGTAGATGATGCCATTGTGTTCAATAGCATCACAGAACTGCGGATCACCATCGATGCAGCTCTTCGAGGGGAGTAGTGTCCACCTACAGTCAGTACCGCCGCAAAGATAGGCGACTCCGTGGTCGAACAAGGCAATTAGCTTGAAGTCTGTGTAATTCCCATATGCCGTGGGCACTTGGCAGATTACAACCTTCAGCAAAACAAGGTCCGTCCAGCTGACTTGGTAATCTACAGGAAGTGGGCCGCAATGGCAAGTCCCTATATGATCCAAGGGAGAAAGGATAATCTCATAGGAGGTGTGGACGTTCATGAGCACCCACGTGTTCCGGTATTCTCCGACGGCAGTCATCCAGTGGGAGTTCATGCCGACCCAGTACATACCTGACAAGAAGTTTTGGGTGATGGTGGTCGGATTGAAGTCGAGGGGCATGATGTGCGCCACCATATCATGGTGAGCATAGTGGTGAGCACGCCATCCCGCAACATCAGATAGCAGAAAGCAGGTCCCTCGAGCATGCAGCCAACCGCATGGCGCTGGACATATCCATACGCAAACAACAGAGATGGAGGATGTCCCCGGGAAGATCACTCTAGCCGCGGCTCATACGGATGTTGCGCGGTTCGGGTTCGGCCATGGTGGAGTTTGGAAGGTGGGGGTTTTTTGGGGCTTGATTTACGGGGGAGAAGGTTCTCGGTGCTGGAGCGGCTAGCGAGTAGAATAGTGGTACTAGGGTAGGCGAGGGAGGCGAGGGTACGCGGGGGCACTGTGAGATGAAGAATAGTGACCTCAGGATCTCCGGCGAGATGGACATGGAGGTGGAGATGGAGTGGTGCTAAGGGAGAGGGAGACGAGGCGAGGCATGCATGCTATACAGCGGCGGTGACAATGACTGCACAGGGTGAGGCTAACTTTGGTAACCCAAACAAGCCGCCTGGACTAATGTCACCTCGAGCGCAGGGTCTTGTCACTTCACAATGAGGACCGGATGAATAATATTTTGACCAACAAGTACTACACCTGTACTACCACTAGTACTAGTAACATGCCTCTGGGTTCACTACATCCTCCAGGTTGTGCTAGCATGCCTCTAGGTTCACTTCTCATCCTCCAGGTAGCATCCATATTGCGAGCAGACCAAAATTCTCATGCATGTGGAAGCGCGAAGAAGCCTTTTTTTCTTTTTTGAGGATACCTGCATATTCCTTAACCAGAAAAGGTTACACACATAGCACACACGCAGAATCGTCGAGAAACCACCAGAAGAAGGCTTGGGATCTCGAACTCTGTGCCATGTTCTGTGATAATGCACATGAACTATCTATTGTCCCCCCCTCCCCAAAAATGTCTCGGGAATTAGAGCAAAGTGTAATGGGAAATGCCAAACCGATACGTGTACGTGGAGTAGAACAACAGTATGGGAAGAAAAAAACTGAAACAAAATGGTTAGCTCTGCGGGTATTCGGACGCAGAAGTTGTGTGTCGCAGGCACGCGCCAATATCCATCCGAACCGGCACCTACTCGCATAGGCTTTTCGTTTTGCAGGCCGGTCTACCTAGCCGTCTAATCAACTGCCTGCATGCCACTTCTCCATTAATTCTCCATCGGGAACCGATTTTCCTCGGCTTCTTCACCTCTCCTTCGTTTGCATTCAAACCCCACTGGATTCACACTGTTTTAACCTCTTCACATACCTTCGAAACCCCTTTAAATAATCATCTTCTTCCACTCTGTTTAACCACCATCTTCTTCCACTCTGTTTAGCCACCTAATCCTAATACTCCAAACCATAGCCCTCCGGTCCGGCGGTTCCAAATGGAGAAAGAGATCCGAATGCAGGTTTTTAGCATCAAACATGTGATCAGCGAAGGCTCATTGAGGATAGCCGCCACCGTCACTGACCGCGCAAGGGTTGTTCGGGAGTGGATCAACAATGTATCCAACTCCCTCGAAAATGTGGAGATGAAGATTGTTGGTCTCGACGCAGAGTACACCACGCGTGTCACTGGGGAGATTCAACGCGCCGCCGTCCTTCAGCTGTGCCTCGGAGATGAAGTTTTGGTGTATCACATCATGCATGCGCCCTCCATACCAGGTGAGCTCCATGATTTCTTGTCTCTGGAGGACATATTCTTCTGTGGAGCAGCCATCGAAGGGGACAAAAAAAAGCTGGCGCCGTACAACCTTCATGTGAAAAAGACCGCCGACCTACAACCCAAAATTCATGTAGAGGGTTGTAACAAACAAACACCATCCTTATTCGACGTAGCAAATTATGTACTCGGGACAAAGCTTGACAAGGGCAATGAGATGCTGGAATTAAGGATGTCTGGATGGGATATTTATCCATTGACCTACGAGCGGATAAAGTATGCAGCCCTCGATGCCCGTGTGAGTTTCGAGATAGCTGCAAGGCGAAGGAGCTTGTAGCGAAGCCGCCCCCCACAAAAAATGAGAAGAAGAAGAAGAAGAAGAAGAAGAAGAAGAAGAAGAAGAAGAAGAAGAAGAAGAAGAAGCAGGGCACTATAGATGGATGAACTATTTCCTCTATTGTTCCTAAAAAAATTCCTCTGTGTATATATGGATAGATGAACTATTTCGCTGGTGTGCATGTCTTTCGAACAAATGTAGTAGCGTAGGCCTGCTTGAATATAATGAAGTATTTATCCACCTAGTTTTCTCTCCTACTCCTTGCAATGATCAGTATTCAATGCATGTGTCAGACGACATGACAGCTTGTCCATGGACGATGAACTACGGCGACCATCATGTTTCCACCACTGCCACACGTGATTCCCACGACGCCGCTCGAACCCACGACACCACGTCCCCCGACGTGCGCCTCACCCCCTCATGGCCCCACCGCCCCTCCGCCGCGTGTGCCGAGAGCTGAACCCCACCGTGCTCGTCTACCACACCTTTAAATGCTACCTTGATACAAGATTCTGAGCCATTGGATCATGGATCGAGTGGCCAGCATCGGTCAGTGCGAGTTTTGCAGAAAACTCCCAAACATTTTCGCAATGGCGCTTTAGTCCACATCCTGAGATGTTGTCCGTTGTATCACAGATCTAATGGCCCTGGTGCGTCCATATCACGGTAGCATATAAGGTGCGGTAGCACCAGATATTTCCCACTTGTGCCAAACTCGAGATTTGTTTCTTATTTTTTTCTAACATATTGTAACATGGCATAGCATCCGGTGCACCTAAGCCTCTGAAACAAATATTGGAGTGCACTCTAAAGATCTTTATATGCTAGAGAGCAACTGTTCATGTGGATAGTATCTTCTATTCCTAAATATCTATACAACGCATTATCTATTTTCTTTCCTAGCCATGTAACCATGCCACATAAGCTAGGCATGCATGCAATCCATAAATTGCAATATATTGCGTTACTCTTCAGCATGCAATGCTGCCACATCATCTATTCATGCCTGTTAGTCATAGGTTGTTTTTTGCATTAGTCTTAATCCTTCACATTTTGTTAGAAATGACATTCTTTTTAAGTAGTCGTATGATTAATCCAAATATTCATGTTCCATACAACTAAACTCCAAAGGTCCGCCGAAGCCGAGGCAGAGGACGTAGGACAGGCGCGCTGGAGGAGTTGTCGTAGGAGGAGGAGAGCTCGAAGGATAATCTTGCACGTCGGCCGCCACCTGCATATCGGCGCGGGACTCCTCGAGCGCCCACTGGATCTCGCGCCCTGGCGCGGCGGAGTCACTGGATTTCCCTGAACCGCGATGGCCACCATGCAGTACTTCTCGTCGTCGGGGGCGCGGTGCTCGCGTCCCGACTCATGGGGTTCTGTCTGGAGCATGCGCTCATCCACCGCGTGAGAGGCGAGGATGCCATGCTCACGGCCGTGCTGTTGGAGAACACGCTCGTGCGCATGAGTGGCGAGGATGCGATGTTCGCGGGCATGCTGCCGGAGCACTCGCTCATCCATGTCGAGAGCAGCGAGGATGCGATGCTCGCGGGCATGCTGCTGGAGAACGCGCTCGTCCACCATGTGAGTGGCGAGGACGCGATGCACCTCCTCGTGACCGACCAGGGCGTGCTTCTGGAGCACGCGCTCCCCCTCGTGGCCGACGAGGGCGAGCCGCTGGATCACATTGTCCTCCGCGTGGGCGCGTTGCCAGTGAGGGCGCGCTACTCGTGGTCATCGAGGGCGTGCTCCACCTTGGCGAGGTCGGAGACTCCATCGTCTTCCAAGGCCATGGCGCCGTCCACTTCGGCAACGGCTACGTGCTCTGATGGGTGTTGTGTCCATATGGGAGATTGGAGCTACAGTACCAATGGGGGCGGGGGTTGACCTTTTCATGGTTACACTTACACATCGTCTGACCGTGAAAAATAGAATCTCAAGTAGCACAATATGTTGGAAGTGCAATGTGTTGGGGGCTGGCTAGTAGGGGAAGTACAATAAACATCACATGTACACCATATTTTGAGAAGCAAAAAAACCACGCTGACGTCACTCGACTGAGACTTCGTTAAGTCTCAGTCGACTGAGTTCTAGACACACCCTTTTGAGAAGGGTTTATTTGTGTGAATTGGGTCAGTGTGGATGTACGAGTAGTACTACATCCATATCATTAACATGCATGCACGCAACAAACATTTGTGTGGAAGATTTCACCCTATGTTCATATATTATGTTTGAGAGTGGATTCGACTTTTGTAATTGGAGCTCATTTTTCCAAGAGAGAATCAAGAGAAGTGTGGTCCTTTGCTTGATTCCAGTTTAGACTATCCATGTCTTATTGTGAGAGATAGCTAGATATAGAGAGAATATTTGTGTCACAAAGACACGGGGGAGGGGGGAGGAGGTGGCAGCGAGACCTAAAGAGAGAGCGGCATATGTGTGTTCAAAAGATTGTGTGTGTGTCGGAGAGAAAGGAGTGTCCCTACCATGGATCCCAACATCCGAAAGGGAGGTAGAGGGTGTGTGTGTGAGAGAAAGAGAGAGGGGGGGGCATATGTGTGTTCGAAAGATTGATGTGTGTGTGTGTGCCGGAGAGAGAGGAGTGTCCGAAAGGGAGGAAGGGGGTGTGTGCGTGTGCGTGTGCGTGAGAGAAAGAGATAGAGAGGGGCATATGTGTGTTCGAAAGACTATGTGTGCGTCAGAGAGAGAGGAGTGTCCGAAAGGGAGGAAAAGGGTGTGTGCGTGTGCTCGAGATAAAGAGAGAGAGAGAGGGGTATATGCGTGTTCGAAAGACTGTGTGAGTGTCGGAGAGAGAGAGAGAGAGAGTTGTCCGAAAGGGAGGAAGAGGGTGTGTGCGTGTGCGTGAGAGAAAGAAAGAGTGAAGAGGTGCGTGTAATGTCAACCTGTTACAGGATATAGACATAGAGGGGATCGACAAGGTTATAGGGTGGGGATATTGAGCGAGCGATAGTCTGTGTGTAGTGAAGGGACACACATACATCGTCTGTTTTCGTGTGTGAGAGCTAGTCAGCATAGCTCACCGGGGGGGAGTAAGGTTATGTGTGGGAAAGAGAGGGAGATAGTAGAGATAGAGAGCAATGCTTGTGTGTCACACGGAGACCTAACTACATAGACAAGGGCCGCGAGAAGGAGAGAATGGCGGTGTGCCTATTCTTTTGATGGGATGGGAGAGACCAATAGACATGGATCATGTGGAGAGGTGTGTGTGTTCCGAGGGAGAGGGACGCGTGGACCTAGATACTAAGATGGGTGTTCATGTGTATGTTTTAGAGAAGTAATTTTCTAGCTGGTAGCCATGTGATGGCGACCCAATCTTTCGATGAGAGTGGGGATAACTATTGATTTGGTGGATTTTGACGTTGATGATCCAACTATATCGTACGCAATGATATGAATCGACAATCGCTAATTAAACCAATCTCCCATAGTCACTGATCCTGCCGTATGCACGATCAACCGGAATAACGAGATCGAGTTCCTGCAAGGAACCTAAGAACCGACAAGAACTAAGATAATGCAATCTAAATTTCTAATATAAATTAATTAAGGATAATGGTGGGCTTCCTAATAGAGGATCTGAACAAGGCGTTAGTCCTACACATCTCGCAGTTGCAAATTGTAGCGAAGCCAAATAATGTCTACACAAAAATGCGAGTTTTAATATAGAGAAAAGGTAGCTATATATCTATATCTATAGACTATAGTACTAGATTTGTTTATTTCTATATCGATATCTATACTACTCCTTCCGTTTTTATTTACTCTGCATATAGCTTTGACTGTAGTCAAACTTTATAAACCTTAACCAGGTTCATAGAAAATAATGTGAACATTTACAGTAACTAATTTACATGATGTGAAAATATATGCAATGATGAATCAAATGATATATATTTCGTGGTGTATATGTTAATATATATTTTCTGCAAACTTGCTGAAAGTATAGAAAGTTTGACTTTAGAGAAACCTAATATGCGGTATTATGTATTATATATTATATATTCATTATTTTTATGTAGTCAATGCGCGCATTTGCACGTATAGGATATAAACCGTTGATTGATGTTGATCCAATGATCCGGGTGGCTGGGATTCGGATCTAATATAACGTAATTGTACCCAGACACATTCTTCTCAAACCAGCAGCGCGACAATGTGATCGATCCACACAAGAAGCTCGCAACAAGACCTCCAGATGTGCCACATGGCTTCATGGGTGCCCCCCACATCATATTATTTGTAATACATTGACTGAGAAAAGAGAGAAATCACCCGAAACAATATCTTGCCCCAATTTTGTTCCTACGAAGCTGTGCCGTGCACGTACCGGAGTACTTACTCTAGTGGTGGAGTATAACTTTAGTACAATACTCTAGTACTAGTTGTATAGTGGTAGTAGTACAAACTAGTACGGACTGCTCCTACTCTATCGACACGACTCCCATCTGACACCAAATTTCTTGGTGTCCGTGCTACAGCGCTCTTCCCCTCATCGTTTCTTTCTTCCAATTCAAACTCAGCCGACGCGGGACAGGAGGGGTGGGGGTGTGCCGATAGTCGGTTTGCTAAACTGTGGTCCCATATGACAGTGAAAATGCTAGGCAACACGCCTTCCCTAGCTATGCGGCGTGCCGGACCGACCGTGGAGTACTTCTGAGTCCCGACTGTGTGGGCGTGCGACTCGAACGCGGCAGGCTTTTCATTTTAAAACTATATAGTATGAAAATACATTTCATGGTGCATCTCATCATCTAGATTTCACATTGTGAATGTTGATATTTTTTAATATAAAGCTAGTCAAACTTTACAAAGCTTGCCTTTGATGAAACTTTATATGTAGACTAAAAAGAAACTGAGGGTGTATAAATTGTAACATTTTTTTTGAAATATAAATTGTAACATTAGGTTCTGCTCCTTGGCGCGATCGACAGATAGAAATGATGATTGAAAACGCTTGGGTGGGGCTTTTCCCGCGTGGTAAGTGGGGGAGTTAGCCAGTTTGGCGCATCGTCGGTTTCCTCACATGCGGTTCCACATGTTAGTGATACTATATACCTAGCCAGCGCGCGTTGACCGGCGGGCCGGAACAACAGTGTGGGATGCAACGCGAACGGGACAGGCTTGTAGTACAAATTCCAGTTTCTCGTTTTGAACTTGCGAACGGGACAGGCGTGCTACACGAGTAGTTTTGAATTTATAAGTTCGGTCGTAGTTTTGAATTTACGATTAGTTCGGTAGGTTGGGTCAAGCATCGTACGTAAATTACGAAGTTGGTGCAAAAGGTAAGCACAACGTCCATCCTGGTTTGTTGGTCCCCTTTGTGCCATATTTTAACCATAGATTTAACTAACAAAAAATTAATACATGTCACCAAAAAATATATCGTTGGATTCGTACTTGAACATAGTTTCCAATGATATTATTTTTTGTGACATGCATTAACATATTGTTAGTTAAATCTAAAGTCAAAATTTGGCACAAACACACGAAGGAGACCAATAAACCAGGACAGAGGTACTACTAGTTACAGTGATGCATATAAATTTTTTTTGACCATGGAAACTGCAGGGCTTACACCCACAGCATTTTATTGAAAAGAGAACATATGGTACATATTTACAAGGGGCCCCCATGGGGAAAGAGAAAAAACGAAAAAAAAACAAATGGTACCTCTACTGACTATGGAGGGAGAAAATCAATCCATCTGAGGAGAGCATCCTTGAATTTGCTCTTAACCCTGTGAGTAAGGAGGGTTATGTCATGCACAAAGCCACTCCTCCATTTGCCAAAAGATGGCCTGATATGCCTGAACGCTTTGTCATTCCTAACCTTCCAGATGTTCCACCAGGCCAGGAAGACAACCTCAGCAAAGAAAGGTTGATTAAAGTCTCTTCTGGCTTCATAAGCAATCTGAACCATATCATCTCTGCTTGGCCAATTAATGTGCAAGTATGTCCAGATCCTTGCACTGAAGTTACATTGGAAGAATAAATGATTCCTATCTTCAAGAGCAGAGGAGGGACATAGAACACATTGAGGACCATCATCAATTCTCCAGTGTCTACGTTGAATCATGTCTTTGGTGTTAATTATGTCCATGATGACAAGCTAGGCAAACATCTTAATGGACATAGTGCAAGAGCTTTTCCAAATCCAATTCAGTAGTGGGTTGGCAATTGATACGTCCATTTTGCATCATGTTTTGCTACTGTTATTTATAGTGTTTTTAATCAATATAGCACTTTGTGGAGCAATTCTAATGCCTTTTCTCTCTTAATATGCAAGATTTACACAAGGAGGGAGATTGCCGGCAGCTGGAATTCTTGACCTGAAAAAGCTATGTCAGAGATACCTATTTTGCACATCTCCAAATGAGCTGAAATTTTACGGAGATTTATTTTGGAATAAATAAAAAACACTGGAAGCCAAAAGTACCAGAGGGGGCCACCCAGGTGCCCACGAGGCACCAGGGTGCACCACCCCCCCAGGCGCGCCCTGGTACCTCGTGGGCCCCTGGCCAGCCTCTGGCCCCCATTTTCTGGTATATAAGTGCATTTGCCCTAGAAAAAATATAGAGAAGACTTTCGGGATGGTGCGCCGCCGTCTCGAGGCGGAACTTGGGCAGGAGCACTTTTGCTCTCCGGCGGAGAGATTCTGCCGGGGATACTTCCCTCCGGGAGGGGAAATCGTCACCATCGACATCACCAGCAATCCTCTCATCATGGGAGGACTAATCTTCATCAACATCTTCACCAGCACCATCTCATCTCAAACCCTAGTTCATCTCTTGTATTCAATCTTTGTCTCAAAACCTCAGATTGGTACCTGTGGGTTGCTAGTAGTGTTGATTACACCTTGTAGTTGATGCTAGTTGGTTTATTTGATGGAATATTATATGTTCAGATCTATTATGCTATTCAACACCTCTCTGATCTTGGACATGAATATGATTTGTGAGTAGTTACTTTTGTTCTTGAGGACATGGGAGAAGTCTTGTCATAAGTAATCATGTGAATTTGGTATTCGTTCGATATTTTGATGATATGTATGTTGTTGATTCCCTTAGTGGTGTCGTGTGAACGTCAACTACATGACACTTCACCATCTTTGGGCCTAAGGGAATGCATTGTGGAGTAGTAATTAGATGATGGGTTGCTAGAGTGAAAGAAGCTTAAACCCTAGTTTATGCGCTATTTCGTAAGGGGCTGATTTGGATCCATATGTTTAATGCTATGGTTAGAGTTATCTTAATTCTTCTCTCGTAGTTGCGGATGCTTGCGAGAGGGGGTAATCATAAGTGGGAGGCTTGTTCAAGTAAGAACAGCACCCAAGCACGGGTCCACCCACATATCAAATTATCAAAGTAGCGAACGCGAAATCAAAGCAACATGATGAAAGTGACTAGATGAAATTCCCATGTGTCCTCGAGAACGCTTTACTTATTATAAGATATCGTTCCGGCTTGTCCTTTGATATAAAAAGGATTGGGCCACCTTGCTGCACTCTTTGTTACTATTGCTACTTGTCACTTGTTACAAATTATCTTGCTATCAAACTACTCGTTACCGATAATTTCAGTGCTTGCAGAAAATACCTTGCTGAAAACCGCTTGTCATTTCCTTCTGCTCCTCATTGGGTTCGACACTCTTACTTATCGAAAGGACTACGATTGATCCCCTATACTTGTGGGTCATCAGCAATAATTGGCTGATGCACAAAAGAGTAATACTTCTTGGCTGAGAACTCTGAAACTTTCCCTTGATTCCAAAGCCACTGATCCTGCAAAGAAGGCTGAAGCTGGGTGGAAAGCACTAGACCAGGAAGGACTTAGAACTCCAGGAAAGCCATTTTTGATAATGGGAGGGAGAAGAGCTCCTGTAAATCCACAGTGTCCATCACTTCCTTTACTGAGATTGCTTTATCCAAGCAAAAAGAATGCAACCTAGGAAACCTGGACTGTAATGGAGTGCAAGAACCATCAATCTCCCAATGATCAGAACAAAATAGCACAGTGTCTCCCACATGAACCTTGACCATGGTAACTGCCCTGAATTTTTCCATCAGTTTACAAACATCTTTCCACCAAAAAGAACCACAAAGAGTGGTGTCATGCGGTACTCTGCCAAAGTAGTACGTTTCCCAAATCAACTGAACCCAAGGCAGTGGGGCCTTGTTATAGAATTTGTTTAGATGCTTCATTAAGAGAGCCTCATTTTGCTGCCAATGAGTGCCCTTTCTCCTGGCCATATTTCCTCCAAAGACACTGTCTTTGTATTCTCTCCAACTGTTTTAGAATTCCTGGTGGGATGGACAAGCTGCATAGAAAATAAATTGGCAAAGAAGAAATGACAGAGTTAACCAACTGTAGACGACTGCCCTGGGGCAGAAACCTGGAGCTTGCAGTTAATCTTCTCTCCATGCAATCTACCAGTGGCATCAAGTCACATATCTTTGGCCTTGTAGTTCCCACAGGGAGACCCAAGTATGTGAAAGGAAACTTTCCAAGCTGGCACCCAAAGTGGGCAGCAAGTGATACAACTTCTGGTTCAGACAGATTAATTGGAATCATAGCAGATTTTTGATAATTGATATCCAGACCAGTTGCCCTAGAAAAAGACTGAAGAACCTCTTTCAGAGCAGATAATTGACCTTTCTCAGCAGGTAAAAAGAGTAGAGTATCATCTGCATATTGTATGATAGGGAAATCTGGATCATGTGTGGGGACGGGTAGTCTGAAAACACCTTGATGCAGGAGGTTATTAATCATAGATTGCAGAAGATCAGCTGCCAGAACAAATAGTAGAGGAGAGAGTGGATCACCCTTCTTAACCCCACACTTACTTTTAAAGTGCTTTCCAGGCAGTCCATTTAGCAGAATTGAGGAGGTACCAGAGGATAGTAAATCTTTTACCCATGAGATCCATTTAGCTGAAAATCCCTCTGCTTCCATAATTCTGATGATTGCTGCATGTTGGATAGAATCAAAAGCTTTTTCAAAGTCCAACTTGAGCAACACAATTGGCCACCTAGATTGACTACACTGATGAATGTACTCAAAAGTCCAAGCCAAACAATCTTGTATGTTTCTGGACTTTATAAATCCATATTGGTTCTTGTGGACACAATTCTGGATCTCATCTTGAAACCTGTTGGCAGCCATTTTGGTGAGAAATTTGAGCCCTACACTGGTAAGAGAAATAGGCCTATAATATCCCACAGATTCAGGGGAGTTCTTCTTGGGGATGAGAGTAATGTAGGCATCATTCAAATTCTCAAGCCTGACAATACCTGCATGAAACTCATGAACCGGTTTAATAAAATCACCAGAAATAATGTGCCAGCATTTTTTTAGGAAGAGCCCATTGAAACCATCTAGACCAAGGGCTTTATCAGTGGGCATCTCCTTGATTACAGTGTCAATTTCAGTGGCCTCAAACGGCCTAGACAGCACCTCCAGACCATCCACATGGGGCAGCAGTGTTTGTAAATCCATGTCAAAAGATATATCCTTGACTTTACCCATTCTGTTTTTGAAAGTTTCCAAAAACTCATGTGCCATTTGATCATGATCAGAGATAGTGGTACCATCAGGTAGAAGGAGACTGGCAATAGCATTCTTTCTGTGTCTCTCAGTAGCCATAGCTTGAAAGAACTTGGAATTCTCCTCCCCCACTTTAATGTATCTGATTGTACACCTTTTCTTCCCGTATAGATATTGAAGATGAAGCAAATGCTCATGATGTAATTTAACTGTTTTCCTGAAATTCCATTCAGGTCTTGAGAGAGGTCCGAGCTCCTCAAGATTGTCCAGCCATAGTATTGCAAAGTTGCACATTTCAATTAACTTCTTTATATGGGAAAGTCCTTTCTGCCATTTCTTAAGAGCCACTCTCAAGGACTTCAGTTTATACACAATAATAGTAGAGATGTGAGTTTTGTGTGATGGTTGGGACCAAACAGATTGCACACAGTCATGAAAGCCAGGCTGTTCCACCCAAAAGTTCTCAAAACAAAAAATGTTTGCTTTAGGGATTGTGGTGCTTATAGAAATCAGGCATGGCACATGATCAGAAGCAGTCTTGGCCAAAGGGGTTACAATAGACATGGGGTATTGGGTAATCCAAGTAGCAGATGTGAAAAAACAATCTAGTTGCTCCAGTAATGGAGTATCTTGCATATTGGACCAAGTAAATCTCCTACCTTTTAGAGGGAGTTCAAGCAGTCCCAAATGGCCAATAATTTCATTGAAAATGAAGATATCATTTACATCCCCTCCTGGTAGGTTTCTGTTATCCAGTGATCGTATAAAGTTGAAGTCACCCATCAAAATCCAGTGTTTATCACGTTAAAAATCTTGTCCATACAGCCAGTCCACAAACTCATCCCTAAGCTGTCCCTGACATGGACCATATACATTAACAAGGAACCACCGTTCATTGTTGTGCACAGATGTAAACTGAATTATAATCCCAAACGATTTCAGTTCTACCAATGCACCCTGAAAGAAATCAGAGCGCCAAATCACCAGAAGGCCCCCAGAAGCACCATGTGAGGGCGATTCCACAAACTGATCAAATTTTGGTGGGCAAATGCTTTTGATAATGCTACGATCACAGCTTGTTAATTTGGTCTCCTGTAAACATATAATCGCACATTGGCTCTCAATCACCTTCTCTCTGACTGAGCGTTGCCTTGTTTCAGAATTCAGGCCTCTAACATTCCAACATAGAATTTTCCAACTGCGAGTATGATTTGCACTCATTAAATAACCATGATAAGTAGAGTAAAGCAAAGTACAGCACATAATGCCATACAAATAGTTCCAACCCAAAATATGGCGACACAGCACCAGACATTTGCAACCACTAAAAACAGAGTTCTAAGATAAGTAGCAAATTTAAAAGGCTCGCTACACCTATTCTGATAAAGGGGACGACACATCATCAATGCATCTGGGTGGAAGACGAGTCTTCCTCAGGTTCAGCCATAAGCTTCTCCTTGGTGAGCAGCTGAGGATCAATCTCCAGCACCTTCCCAGCCTCTTGCAAAGTCTTGAATGGCGTGTGTGGTGGTATCACCGGCTTGTGAGCCTTCTCCTGCAAGTGAGCTTCAGTAGATGCATGAGTAGTTGAAGAGGGTATGGTCCTGGCGAGGGGGCTTGCAATTGGCTTGGAACGAGGCCTTTTCTTCTTGGGCTGCGAGGGCAGCTCTTTGAAGACCACATTTTTGAAACCATCTCACTTAACTGAACCTCTGGTGCAACGCCTGACAGCAGTGTCCACAAGAGGTGCCGATTTATTCCTCTTTGCTTTGACAGACTTGATATCTTCAGTCTTCTCAGCAGAGAAAACCATTTCAGTGGGTACAACCTGCTTCTCCAGAAATAGCGCACGTGCCACTGGGCGTTTGACTGGTGATAGAACTCGCCTGGAAGAAGGCACTGAAGTAGGTCGCCACATGGAGACATCCGTGTGCTCATCAAAAGCAATGCACCATTTTCGTTTGGGGAAAATCACAGTTCCAAAGGGCTTCAAAAAGATCGGTCTTGGGACCTGACGGACACATAATTCTCCCAGTAGGCTGTCAAAAGTTCTTTTCCAAATCATCTCTGGAGGAAGAGAGGGTCCAGCCACGATC